>CM053783.1:444749108-445390608 GCA_028749045.1 Cupressus sempervirens | reverse complement strand
TCCTTGAGATATAATATGACCCAACAAATTTTCTTTTGTAACCCAAAATACTAATTTCTTTGGGTTCAGAGAGATACCATGCTCTTTACATCTTTGTAACACCTTTTGTAGATATCTAATATGATCTTTTCTCTTCTTGAAAAATATTGTCAAATCATCAAGATATATGACAACAATTTTATCTTTTAAACCTTCAAAAGCCAAATTCATTCCATGCTGAAAAGTTGCTTTTACATTGATTAAGCCACAATGCATTCTATTATATGAAAATGCACCCCATGGTGTAGTAAATATAGTCTTGAACTAATCTACTTCATTTACCTAAATTTGATTGTATCCTAAAAATCCATCCAACATGGATGTCATATATGATCCTACAACAGTCTGCAAAAGATGGTCCATATTAGGAAGAGAAAAATTATCTTTGAGTGAGGCCTGATTTAGATTCCTAAAATCTACACAAATCCTTATATCTTCATTCTTCTTCCTCATTGGTACAATATTAGCCACCCAAGTGGAATGATGAATAGGATATATAATCCTAGCCTACAACATTTTGTCAATTTCCTTGAAAATTTCCCCTTCAACTATAGGATTATAATTTCTCTATTTTTGCCTAAATAGTGTTGCATCCAGTTTAAGAGGGATTTCATATTTGAACTTCCCACCCATGAAATTCTTTAGGTCTTCATAAATCCAAGAAAATACATCTTGAAATTCAATGAGCAATTTCTTTATTTCTACTCTCTCTTTTGGTGTACAACACTTGCCTATGTTTATCATCTTGGGGCTAACTTTTGTCCCTATGTTGATTCCATCATATTCACCACAAGTCTTTCCCTTCTTATCTGTTTCTCTCTTTATATATGCATCATGCCTATCTAAAAGTTTTCTAAAGAGATTAAATGAGGTGGAATCTTATTACCTTTCAACTAAATCAAATCAAATCCTATTTTCTTTTCATCTCCTACCATTGAATCATCACCTTTTACATTAGTGCTTCCTCCAAATCAAAAACATTCAAAAGGATCTTCCCCTTCAATGAATTTGAGTATTTTTTTTATCATTTTCAAATACTTGCCATGCATCCTCATTATTACGGACATTAGACCTGAATAAAACTTCTACTTTATAGGTTCTATCTTTAAAATTAGGGTGTGGTAGAAGTAATGATGTAGAGACTGGCAAAGAATCAACTCTTGAATTGAATTCTCTAAGCATTGATGTAATTGAGAAGGCATCAAAACTCTCAATTTCATTCCACACCTTACTATGGGATTTTCTCAATCTTGAATTCTTTACTACATATTGATTTCTAACTTGTCTTACTACCAACTCTACATCTCCTTGTACTTTAAGCATCTTGACTCCCTTTTATTTTGCTGCCATTATATCAAGAAGGAGAGCTTTATATTTTGCAATATTATTAGTGTTTTTGAAATCCAACTTATAAGCAAAAAAATTCATTTCTCCATCAGTTGATATCAACACCACACCTACACCTAATCTAGAATTTGCAAAATTGCTATCAAATTCTAGGGTCCACAATTGATCACTTTTATTTATTTTTTATTATTCTAAGGTTTTAGGGGTATCATAGAGTAATATATAATTACTAGACTGCATTTCATGATACAAGATTTGGGATCTAGGATCATCTGATTTCAAAATAGTGAATTTTGCTTTCTCTTCTAGTTCTAAGTTCACCTTTTTGTCTCCAACTTGTATAGTGGCACTAGACCAATCTAATTTTATTTCTCCTACCATGTCTCTGTAAAAAATTCTACTCAAGAAAATTCCATAGCTTACAGGGATGTCTACTACTAGAATAGTAAGTTTAAATCTCTTAGAGGGGTAAGCAGCAAGGACAACTTGAGCATCTCTAATCTATCCTAGAAATGACACTTATTTGGCATCCATTGAGTAGCATCTACCAAAATTTTTAGTCAATGGGAGTCCTAAAGCTTTTGCAATAGAAGTAGGCATCATTTTATCAAAGGCTCCTAAATCTATGATGCAATTACTCAATATATTTCCATTAATGAACAAAGAAATATAAAAAGGAGCTAGCTTTTGATTTGGCTAGGTAGCTAAAACAATAGATTCTTCTTCTTGAAATAGTCTAGGAATTGCAAAATCCTCATTATCAAAAGAAGTTCCAATATTGCTAGCCTTATTATGATTTTCAAAATTGGCATTAATATTAGCATATGATCTGCATCTTTACTATTGCAATGCTCAACTAATATTTTCAACTAATTAAGATTAGATTTCAAATGATCCAATGGAGAAATTTGAATTCTTGTTTCTTCACAATATTGTACTATGTCAAAGGAATTAGTAGATTTACCTTTGTAATCCTTTTGTGAAGATGAAGTTACTATGCCACTTTCTCTATCAGATTTATATGATGGTGCATTGTTCTTGACAAGGATTGAATTATTGTTCTGATTTCTATACTTCTAACCTTTGGTCATTACTGTTAACTGAGGTCCTAGATAAGTAAAAAAATTTCTCCTACTTTTGAATCTAATTCATACTCAGAGAAAAAAAATTTAGAGTCACCACAAGGAGCATGATCATCCTCACTTTTAGGATATTCAATTGTTTATTCTTTGTTATGCACCATTTGTCTATATCTAATCATATCAGCACATGTATCTTCATCATGACTTGCTCTTCGGTGGAAATCATACATATTTTGTCTTTTTGGAGTAGGTTCAATTGATAATATTTGTCGAATAGGTGGTATTTGTAATGGTTTACCTCCATTTATATTTCTATAACCTTCCTGATGAGGTTATTAAGCAAGTCTATTGATTTGTTTCTTCGATGAGATGAGCTGATTAGATAACTTTTAAATCATGGCCTTTGTATTATTAGAAATACTAGCTGTATGGTTCATGGCTCCAGATTGAAACTCTCTATTCCACTTACTAGAGGCTATCATGTAATCCTCCATCTCCACATCTAGTATTTGGGCAACTTGCAGGTTGGTTACATTTTCTCTTCTAATTTGATATGCCAAATTAGGAGGCATAGAACTAATGTAGAAAGTCTTCCTATTATCATTTGTAGGTGAACTTGCAACAAGTATTCTTTTGATAAGTTTATTGAATTTTTTATTGAAATCTCTTATAGAAACTGATGGTTCTTTCTTTATCTATGCCAATTGCAACAACAATACTTGTGCATCTTCTATACTTTTATAACATTCATAAAATCTTTGTTTCATAGTGTTCCAATTTGTGATGCATCCTATAGGTAGATCTTGAAACCAATTAGTAGCAATATCCACCAATGTATCTATAAACATTCTGACTACCACATCCTCATGTTGAGGATTTACTACACCACAAGCCTTATGGAAAGAACTCAAGTGCTACTCAGAAGAAGTAAAGCCATTTCCACTGAATCTTGGAAAGTTCTTCCTTCATGCTCTTGGTAGATCATTATTAGCCCCAAGGGTAAGAGGACTAATAGCATTTCCCCAAGGTTGTGCCATAACTGCTAGTATAGTGATTTGATTTTTTTGAAAAGAAACAAAAAGTGGGTGTGTTGCACCGATCAACAACAAAGCAAAAATAGTAGGAGGAATAGAGTTTATGGCCATAAGAGGAGCATAAGATTGACTTCTCTATGTTTTATATGGAGAAATAATTATAGACATAAAAGAATCTTGGAGTTTTCTGGTTACAGATTCCCTTGCATGTGTTCTTCCTCTTCTGCAAAGGTCTTCTAAGATAGGAAAGTTATATTTTTTGAGCTCTTCATATATTGGGTCAAGGTTTTCTTTTTCCTTGGCACTCCTAGTATATTTGGAATCTAGAGTGTAGAAAATGTTCAAATAGATGGTGTTATTTCAAATGTATCTTACCAGTCTTTAACTTTGAAATTTTCTACACTTCTTCAGTAGGTTGAGTGATGCAGGGGACTCCCCTTAATATCATAAACTTGCAATAGAAACAAAGAAACAACAGGAAATGTGATAATAAAATATGGAATTCTTATTATCACCACAAATGTGGAATTACAAAATTCTCAATTAGAATATGCTAAGCCAAATGGGTGCCTTCATTACAGTAATTTGCAAGATAGTATTGCAAACTATCACCCAGAGCTGTCCTAGACAATGTTTGGGCCATTCATAAATAGACAACTTTATGCTGCCTGGGGAGGTTCTAGATGCTCAAACTTAATACCTAGGGTTGACAGATTCTAACAATATACATAGAGTCGGCCAAATACATATTTGAGAAATTATTTTAGAAATTTTGGTAGCTCAACTTCTGAAGGGCATAACTCACAAACCGTTGCACCGATTGGCTAATAAAACCACATTTTAGAAATGCTAGCTCCTAATCTATAGGCTTAGAACCATGCTAGTGCCCTTCCATTGAGTTTTTAGACCTCATTCAGGCATTCTAAGGCCTCCAACAGTGAGCTCTAAGATTTTTCTGTAAAATTTTCCACCAAAAATCTTCAATAACTTCTCTGATAATTAAGCTGGAGCAATGGGATTTTTATGGTAGGCTTATATCTCTAAAATGAACCTTCCTGTACAAAATGAGAACATTCTGAGCTCGTATGACAAACTTACTAAAAATAGAAAATTCCCATAAGTAGTAACCACCCTATCTACTAGTCCTTATTAAAATAGAAAAGACTGAAAATAAAATATTTTTGGGCGATGCAAGATTTTCCTTACACCTAGGATGCTCTTGCATTAGACACCTAGGTTATTTGAGACGTCTCAAGTATTTAGAGGAAAACCAAGATGGTTGACCTCCTCCTTTGCTAGCCATGATGAATCCTCAATTGGTCTCCCTTTCCATTTGATTAGATATTCCTCACAAGTTCTACTTCTAGTACTTTTTCCAATACAACTGTCTAGTATCTCCTGTATCTCCTTGGTAGCTAGACTAGCTACTGGAATGCTCCGCTACACTTTTGCAACTTCATCTCTATCACCTCCTTCATAATACTCTGTCAAATCTGAAATATTAAATACTAGTGAAATATTCAATTTAGTAGGCAACTCTACTTCAATTGCATTTCCAGAATCATGCCTCTTCACTATCTTGCATGGTCCAAACTTCTTCATCTTCACCTTATTATATGTATGTACTAGAAAATGCTCCTTTCTCAAATGAACCATGACTTCATCTCCATTTTGAAACTTCTGATATCTCCTTTTCACATCTTCCTTAGCCTTATACTATGTATTCATCTTTATGATGTGGTTCCTCACCTCCTCATGGATGTTCTTCAAATGTTCAACAATTTTTTTTGCATCAACACTACTTATCTCTCCCTTATCCAACTTCTTTAATTCAGAAACATTTCTGGGACTACTCCCATATACAATCTGGAATGGTGATTTACTAGTACTCCTATTGATAGAATTATTATATGCAAATTTCACCTTTGGTAAAATCATATCCCACCCTTTTGGTGTATCTCCAACCAAGCATCTCAACAAGTTTCCCAAACTGCGATTCACAACTTCTATCTTTCCATTAGTCTATGGATGATGTGATAAATTGAACTTCAAATCTATCTTCAATTATGCTAGAAATAACCAACAAATTTGGTATCTCAATTTGAAACTATACTCTTTGGAAGACCATGTAATTTCACCACTTCTTTGAAAAACAACTCTACTACATGAAAAACATCACTAGTCTTCTTGCAAGGAACAAAATGTGCCATCTTTGAAAACCTGTCAACCACCATAAAAATAGAATCATGTCCGCACTATGTCCTCAATAATCCAAGAACAAAATCCATGCTAACATCCTCCCATGGCTTCTTTGGTATAGGTAATAGATGATACAACCATCTATTCTGCTTCACTCCTTTCAGCATCTGTCATACTTGGCAACTTTGTACAAACTTTGTCACATCTTTGTCATGTCCCCTTTTCAAATAATTAAAAAATAATAATCTTTGCCAAGGCAGGCAGGCCCAAAAAGGAAAAGTTTCAACAAAAGGGGATAATCTTTGGAAGCTAATGGACTAATAAATGAAGATTATTATTAAAATATGTTTTATTAACCCCTCTTGGATGTGAGTTAGGGTTATGCCCTCTTTTAAGGGGTTTGGAGGCATTTTGGGCTGATTCCAGAACTTGATTTTTGCTCATTTCTTTGTTATTCTTCAGAGGCTGCCAAACCTGTGGAGAAGGAGACCCAAGAACTAGAGTTTTTAGGTTTCTAGGAAGGCTAAGGATGGTATTTTGAAGCCATTTAATGTGCATGCTCATTCAGAGTTTGCCTTTGTGCTGAACAGTGCAGATTTGTGGTTTTTCGGGTGTGTTTTCTGTAAGAGTTTGGTGTTTCCAGTTGAGTATTTCATATCAGTTTGGGTTGCTGCTGTATTTAAGACTTTTAAATGTTAAAATAGATCTGAATATATTTATTTTTATATGATTATACTTCTGTGATAGATTATTAATTTTTGGTGGTGATTTCGGGCTATTTTGTGCTATTTTCGGGAGCCCGATGAGCATTGTTTTTGTCCTCCGTTTGGGAGCTATTGTGTGCATGTCATAAAGATTTGGAAATATCATTTTATAGGCTGTTATGCTGCTCAAATTTCTGTAAAAATTTCCATTTTCAGATTTATTAATAATAGGTGAAGCTGTGAAGCTTTTGGCACTATTTCTGGCATACCCGATTTGGGGTTTATTGAGAAATTGGTGGATCTTTGAAATATTGGTTGTTTTATTTTAAAGATCTGATTTGAGGCTTGAAATATCATATAAAATCAGAGAAAGGGACATTTTAGTGGTATCAGAGCTATGATCTTGCCAGCTTGAGGGTTTGTAGAAGTTTGCATGTCAGTTTTGACAACTACCCAAATCTTGCATATCAAAATCTATGGTTGCATGCTACTTCTAATCATTTTCATGTTAGTTCTTGGTGAATTTGGTGGTTTCATGTTGCTTCTAATCAGCTGCATGTCAAAATCTATGGTTTCATGCTACTTCTAATCAATTGCATGTTAGTTCTTGGTGTTTGAAGAAGTTATAAACTATTGGGGTTACACTCTACTTTATCCAGAATGGACAGGTATAGTACAAAGTCTCATAGGACATGATCTTGGACAATTGATATTTAGATTTAGAATAGTAGAAAGGATGGTTATTTAGAAATTCGAGATAAAATTAGGAAAATAAGTCATGACATGTCTGAACAGTTGGTTGAGCACCACCGTATGATGAATGACATGTTGTCCAACCTAGCTAAGGTGGATAATTTGATTGGATTTCTATTTGGTAGATTTTCTCATAGGGCAGATGACACAATTACCAAGAACTTTCATGAGGAGTTTGAGAAACTAGCTAATAGCCAGGTAGAGGTCTCAGATTCTACTCTGCCATAGGAGGTAGTGAGAAAGGATATTATGCAGATTGATAGTAATGGTCAACTTGATACTCAAATTGAGACAATTGTATACAGGTCATCAAAGGGTGATGTCACAAGTATTCATGATGGTATAGTTACAACAAGCAGTGACTATATCATAGTGGGTTTAGATGATGATTATGAGGATGTTGTTGTGTATGATGGTGAGATACCTGGTAGAGATGAGCAGACATTGAGCATTCATGAATTTGCTGAGAAAGAGTACCAGGCATAGTTAGATGCTTCATCACATGAGGTTGAGGTTGGTAGTACTTCACATGATTTATCTAGCTAGCTGAAAGTGAACAAAGATAGTATTGTGACTTCATTATCTCATCATGATAGGTATGTGGAGTTAGTTGGTATTGGTCATATTACTCAAGTGAGGAGTTTGCTTGAGTTACCAGCTGATTCTAGTTTATGGATATGGACTCAAGATTGTTATATTAGCGTTTGGGATTCAGTTGACTGGAGATCTTTAAAACTTTTTGGTAGCAGTATTTGTTTGGGTGCTATCATGGATTTGATTAGCAGATTGCACGGTGTTGTCTTTTCTTGTGCCAACAGCTTGTCCAATGTTGGTATTAGTTTTCGTACACCGATGTTGGGCTTTGTTCATATATCTAGTCAACCATACTTGCTAGAATGTGTTGATGATCTTTCATATTTGGCAATGTGTAAAGATGTGTCCCAAGATCATATTGGCATTGATGACATCCAGGAGGATGCAGTGGGCAGTTTTGAAGACTTAGTTTCCTTGGCAGTTTCTTTTGGTACAGAGGAGTTGGACAGCAATGCTAAATTTTTTGATACTTCGTATGTTGATATGAGCCTTAGAGTTGATTCATAGGATATGGATGGTAATACTCTAGAGACTAGTAACTGTGAAGATACTCCTTTAGACAGTGCATCAGAGGAGGTTTGTAGGAGACAATCTAGCTAGTGCCATCATGTGTCTAATCAGTTGAGAGTTAGTGAGTGAGACATTGCTATCACTTGCCCACATTTCAATGCTACTCATCAGTTGTTAGCAGTTTATGGATGGGGTTTTCCTACTAGTGATGAGCAGGAAGGCAGTTATCTTTCCTTGATAGAGATCCACTCTCTATGGGAGGCTATTTAGATTTTGAGATAGAATTATATGCAGTTGGTAGCTGACAAAGATTATCTTATGGAGTGGGGGAGTACAAAATATGATGCATTATTGGCCAAGGAAGATGAGGTGAGTGAGCTTACTCAACAACTCGAGGTGACTTCTGAGATTCTTGAGAGTACACAGTTGGCTTTCAAGGAGTCACAATTTCATTTGACTAAGGTGACCATGGAGTTCAAGCGATTGCAATCTTTACCAAATTCTATACAGTCACAAGCTGTCATGTCTAGTGATCTGAGGATGTCCATGGTTGAGATTGTCAGAGATAGTGGAGATGGGGATGCATCCATCCTTGATACTAACATTGGCATATCGGGTTCGTTCCCACTAGAGTTAGGTTCAGTTGAGTTGGGTGTTGCAACAAATTTTTGTGGTATACCTGACATGGTGGTGGCCTCTAGTACTAATGGCACAGAGACTAGAGATGTTGTATCAAAGATCATGTGTGATGTTGGTGAGCCAAAAGTTGGCATGGTTCCTGCTAGTAATATTACTCCCTTGGCAATGTCTTCAGAGGTAGTAGTCAATTCCAACTTGGTTAGTGATCGATTTCAGTTAGTTTCATCTAGATTGCAGTCTGAGCCACCGACTGAGATTGGCACATTCTATCAGTACTACACTATGAGGTATGCTTGGAGCATTAATTTACCTTTGATGACCATGTTGATGAGATGATGATACAAAGATGTACTTTGGTTCCTAGTGCTTCTCATCAGTTATGGGATGGTTTGATGCCTCGGGATGAAAGTTGTGATGGGCATGACATGGCAATAGGTTATGTAGTTGACAGCTTGATAATACATGACTTAGAGTAGGAGTTTGGGAGTGATGCTTCAACAGTTGTTATTACTAATTCTACTCCTTTGGCTATGAAATCTCCTGACTTAGCTAGTGGTCAGTCACAATGGGCTATATCACTTGTTCATGGAAAATTTGGTTTGGGTTCCATTTCTTTCTCTTTATGTTGTAATGTCTTTTCACCATCAATAGTGCATGGGAGTTATGGTTATGCGACATTGGCCAGTGGTTTGCAGAGTTGTGTTGACTGCAGGAGTTGTACAGTGTGTGGATACTCCATACTTGGTATAGTTTCATTCAAGAGCATTCACCATTGTTGTAGAGTTGGATTGTACATTCCATATAGGCCAGTGGGATCCGTTGATGGTATTTATTGTGTTGGCAGTTTGATTTATCCACTATACTTGGGTTCTGATGTTATAAGAGTTTGTGTCTCGTGGGTTTATGACTGTGGCAGTGGTGATTTTGGAGTTTGGTTGAGCTATAATTGTCAGTTTGATTATGGATTCCTCTTGGTCATATTGCAGAGGATACTGCAGGAGCCTGTGTTAATTGGCAATAGTACAGTTCATGACTACATTTTGGATCCAGGTGGATTGATTGGTTTATTTTTCAGCCATTGCTTGAGGACAAGCAATATTTGGGAGGGGAGGACTTGTCATGTCCCCTTTTCAAATAATTAAAAAATAATAATCTTTGCTAAGGCAGGCAGGCCCAAAAAGGTGAAGTTTCAACAAAAGGGGATAATATTTGGAAGCTAATGGACTAATAAATGAAGATTATTATTATAATATGTGTTATTAACCCCTCTTGGACGTGATTTAGGGTTATGCCCTCCTTTAAGGGGTTTGGAGGCATTTTGGGCTAATTCCAGAACTTGATTTTTGCTCATTTCTTTGTTATTCTTCAGAGGCTGCCAAACCTGTGGAGAAGGAGACCCAAGAATGGGAGTTTTTAGGTTTCCAAGAAGGCTAAGGATGGGAGTTTGAAGCCATTCCATGTGCATGCTCATGCAGAGTTTGCCTTTGTGCTGAACAGTGCAGATTTGTGATTTTTCAGGTGTGTTTTCTGTAAGAGTTTGGTGTTTCCAGTTGAGTATTTCATATTAGTTTGGGTTGCTTCTTTATTTTAGACTTTTAAATGTTAAAATAGAGCTGAATATATTTATTTTTATATGATTATACTTCTGTGATAGATTATTAAGTTTTTGTGGTGATTTCGAGCTATTTTGTGCTATTTTCGGGAGCTCGATGAGCATTATTTTTGTCCTCCATTTGGGAGCTATTGTGTGCATGTCATACAGATCTAGAAATATCATTTTATAGGCTGTTATGCTACTCAAATTTCTGTAAAAATTTCCACTTTCAAATTTATTAATAATAGGTGAAGTTGTGAAGCTTTTGGCACTATTTCTGGCATACCCAATTTGGGGTTTATTGAGAAATTGGTGGATCTTTGAAATATTGGTTGTTTAATTTTAAAGATCTGATTTGAGGCTTGAAATATCATATAAAATTAGAGAAAGGGACATTTCAATCTTGCTATAATTGTTTCCAATAATAATTTTCAGCCACCAAAGCTATAGTTTAATCTCTGCCAAAATGTCCAACCAATCCTCCACTATGCTTCTCCTTGATAAGGTTCTCTCTTATTGAACTTCTTGGATGCACAACTGACTGCCTTTGAAAAAATTATCTAGGATGATAAAATCCAACCACTTTATCCTATCAAGTGTAACAGGTTTTGTACAGGCCTTCCACACTTCACCAAAATCAAGATCATATGGATACAATTTTCTAAGTTCCTTGAACCTTACCACCTCTGTCTACATTTCTGTCAGAAAAAGTTTTCTTCTACTAAGAGCATCTATAACTTTGTTAGACTTCCCACTTTTGTGTTTTAAAACAAATCTACAACTCTGTAAAATCTCAAACCCACTTTGAATGCCTTTGGTTCAATTTTCCTTGACTATTCAAATATTGCAAAGCTTGATGATTAGTATACAAAACAAATTGCTTGGGAAGAACATAGTGTGTCCACTTCTTCAAGGTTTGAATGATAACATAAAATTCTTGATCATAAAAATAATATTTTCTTTTTGCATCATTCAACATCTCACTAAAACAAGCAACTGCTCTACCTCCCCAGCTCAAAAAAACTCCTATTGTAGTACCAATAGCATCACAGTCTACTTGAAACACCTTGTTAAAATTAGGAAGTGTAAAAATAAGTTGCTCAGTAACTTTTTGTGTCAACAGATTGAAACTCTTATCTACTCCTATAGTCCACTTAAACTCTTTCCTATCTTGTCTCATTGTTTTAGTCAAGGGTCCACAAATACATCTAAAACTTCTTATAAACTTTCTATAAAATGTAGCTAGTCCATGAAAAGATCTTACCTCTGTCGCACTCCTTGTAGTAGGACATTCAAGGATAGCCTTCATTTCTTTGGGTCCATTTTCAGACCTTCTCCTAAGACTATAAATCTTAAGTACACCAAATATTTCTTTACAAAACTGCACTTCTTCAAGTTTATCAACAACTTTTCTTCCTTCAACTTTTCAAGCACCTTGCGAATATAAATCAAATGCTCCTCCAATGTCTTACTAAAGATCAATATATCATCTAGATAAATAATTAAAAAAATACCTATAAACTCCTTCAGTACCTCATTCATGAGCCTTATGAAAGTGCTTGGTGCATTGGTTAGCTCAAAAGACATGACTAACCACTCGTACAATCCTTCCCTTGTATTGAAAGTAGTCTTCCACTCATCACCTTCTCTGATATGAATATTATGATACTCACTCTTAATATCTATCTTTGTGAAATACTGAGCTCCACTCAAATAGTCCATAATATCATTAGCCCTCAGCAAAGGAAATCTATATTTGATGGTAATCTTGTTGATAGCATGAGAATCTATGCACATCCTCCATTCTCCATTCTTCTTTGGTGCTAACACTTCTAGTAGAGCACATAGACTCATACACTCTCGAATCAACCCCTTCTCCAACGACTCATGAACATGCCTGTTCAACTCTTCATTTTTTTCTGGTTTCATTCTATGTGCTACCTTGTTTCAAAATTTGGTTCCTAGAACCAAATCCATCTAGTGACTAATCTTTCTCATTAGGGGCAATCCATCAAGTTCATTATCTGTTACAATATCAAAAAACTCTTCCAACATATTTGCAAATTCTGTAGGCACCTCCTCTACTTCTTCTTTACTATCTTTAGGAATTATTGCAAAAAACATATGCTCATGTTTCATAACTTTAAGAAATTATTTTCCATCAACAAAACATATTCTGGCAGCACTACATAAATTTTCTTGTTTATCCTTCAACGGCTTCAACTTATGTTTCACTCCATCCTTAGTTAGAGTGTAGGTATTTGCTCGCCCATCATGTACAACATGCTTGTCAAACTACCACAGCCTACCTAACAACATATGACATATTTCCATAGGTATGATGTTACATAGTACCTCATCTTGGTAGCTCCCAATATTTTACTTCACTAAGCATTTCTCATTGACCATAACCTTGTAGTCATCCTGCACCCAAGCAATATGGTATGGACGCAGGTGTTTTTGTCTCTTCAACTTCAACTTGGTGACCATCATTTCTGACACAAGATTGTCAGTAATTCCACCATAAATGATCACATCAAAACACTTATCTTCACATCTACACTTTGTGCTAAACAAATTCCTTCTTTGATTAGGTTCATTCTCACAATTTATCAGGACTCTTCTGTTAACTAGGACTTCTCCTCTTTCAACATCTTTAGAATGTGAGGATCTGGCATCTTCATCAACATGTGCAACTCTTGCTTGACCTTATGTTCTTTGATCTTTTCTTCCTTGGGATTGGGTACATTCAAATGCTCTATGCCCTTCTTCTCCACAATGAAAACATTTTCCACAGAAGCATCCTCTTCCAGATCCATGTGCTCTACCTCTTCCTCTCTAATCTCTATTGTTCTAATCATGAAAATGATTGGAATTGTTTCCCCTTTGGTTCTGGTTGCTACTTCTAGCCTCATCCTTGTTCTTTTGATGATCATTATGGCCTCGATAAGATTTTCCACCAGATCTTTCACCATGACTTCTTCCACTATTCTTATTATAAAACTTCATGCTTAGTTTCTCCTCAACTTTTAGGGAAAACTAGCATGACTCATCAATATTTCTCTTACAAACTAGACTTAGCTCATCTTGAATTCTTGGCCTTAACCTATTAATATAATGAGTGACTTTCTTTTTATTAGCCTCAGCATGTCCGGTTCTAATGAGAACTTGGTAAAACTCTTCGGTATACTCTTGAACAGATTTTCTTGCTTGCTTCATTCCTTGTATCTTCTTTAACAAATCAAGCTCATAATCCACATGAATGAATTATCGCTTCATTTTTTCTATCATTCGATCCCATTTGATGATTTTTTCCTTTCCCTTTCTAATTTTCTCACACTGAACCTCTTGCCACTAGATCTTTGCATGTGCCTTTAGTTTTGCCTTCGCAAACTTGACCCTATTTAGATCCTCAGTATCTTAATACTCAAAGTACTCCTCAATTTCATTGATCCAATCAATCAGCTCTTCTAGGTTAAGATTTCCTAAAAAATGTGGGAACCTCAAACTTAAGTCTTTCTCCAATCTTGGAGATGGCCCTAAAAAGCCTCTCTTCCTTTGGATTTAGAGCTGCCTCTACTTCAAAATTTTCTTCTACTTCATCCTCATCCTCACTTTAATGTTTTACAGGAAGATTTATTCCTCTTTGCATTTTGTCTTCCAATACTTGCATTTGCCTTTGGAGGGCTTGAAAAAACTTAGGTGTAACACCTACAACTCTTCCACCATGCTCTCTTTGTGAAGGAATTTTTGCGCTTCTGCTAAAATGCAAGTGCATACTACCTCACAGCCAATTATCTATCTACATGCTTAGCCCAAACCATGGTCCTAGTGCAAACCACATCACAATCAATGATCTATCCATAGACTCAAGAAGTCTAGCTCTGATACCACTTGATGCAGGGGACTCCCCTTAATACCATAAATTCACAATAGAAACGAAGAAACAATAGAAAATATGAGAACAAAATATGGACTTCTTATTATCACCGCAAATGTCAAATTACAGAATTCTCAATTACAACATCGTAACCCAAATGGGTACCTTCATTACAGTAATCTGCAAGATAGTGTTGCAAACTATCACCTAGAGCTATCCTAGAAAATGTTTAAACCTTTCTTAAATAGGCAGTTTTATGCCACCCAGGAAGGTTCTAGATTCTCAAACTTAATACCTAGGGCTGATAGACCCTAACAATGCACATAGAGTTAACCAAATACATCTTTGACAAATTAATTTAGAAATTTTGGTACCCTAACTTTCGAAGGCCATAACCCATGAACTGTTGCTCTAATTGACTATTATAACCACATTTTGAAAATGCTAGCTCTTGATCTATAGGCTTAGAATTGCGCTAGCACCCCTTTGTCAAGATTTCAAACCTCATCCAGGCATTGTAAGGCCTCCAATGATTAGCCTAAAGATTTTTGTACAAATTTTTCCACCAAAAATCTGCAATAACTTCTTTGATACTTAAGCTGGAGCAATGAGATTTTTATGGTAGGTTTATATCTCTAAAATGAACCTTCCTATAGAAAATGAGAACATTCCAAGCTCATATGAAAAACTTACAAAAAATAGCAAGTTCCCATAAATAGTAATCACCCTGTCTACTAGTCCTTATTAAAATAGAAAAGACTGAAAATAAAATATTTTTGGGTTATGCAAGATTGTCCTTACTCCTAGGATGCTTCTGCATTAGACACCCGAGGTTATTTGAGAAGTGACCTTGTCATGTCCTAAGTGTTTAAAGGAATACCAAGATGATTGAAATCCTCCTTTGCCAGCCATGATGAATCCTCAACTAGTCTCCCTTTCCATTTGACCAAATATTCCTCATAAGTTCTATTTCTGGTACTTTTTTCAATACCACTATCTAGTATCTCCTGAATCTCCTCAGTAGCTAAACTAGCTACTAGAATGCTCCACCACACTTCTGCAACTTCATCTCCATTACCTTTTTCATAATACTTTGTTAAATCCAAAATATTAAATATTGGTGAAATATTCAATTCAGTAGGCAACTCTACTTCATATGCATTTCTAGAATCATTCCTCTTCACTATCTTCCATGGTCTAAACTTCTTCATTTTTACCTTATTATATTTACCTACTAGAAAATGCTCATTTCTCAAATGAACCATGAATTCATCTCCAATCTAAAATTTCTTATATCCCCTTTTCACATTTTCCTTAGCCTTATATTGTGTATTCATCTTTATGATGTGCTTCCTCACCTCCTCATGGATGCTTTTCAAATGTTCATCAAAATCTTCTGCTTTAGCACTACTTATCTCTCCCTTATCCAACTTCCTCAATTTAGAAACATTTCTAGGAATACTCCCATATATAATTTGGAATGGTGATTTACCAATACTCCTATTGACAGATTTATTATATGAAAATTCCACCTGTGGTAAAATCATATCCCATTCTTTTGGTTTATCTCCAATCAAGCATCTCAACAAGTTTCCCAAATTGTGATTCACAGCTTCTGTCTATCCATCAGTCTGTGGATGATGTGATGAACTAAAATTCAAATCTATCTTAAAATTCTTCCACAATGTACACCTGAAATACCCTATAAATCTGGTATCTTGATCTGAAACTATACTCTTTGGCAGACCATGTAATCCCACCACTTCTCTAAAAAATAACTTTGCTACATGAACAACATCACTAGTCTTCATGCAGGAAATAAAATGTGCCATCTTTGAAAAACCGTCAACCACTACAAAAATAGAATCATTCTTGCACTGTGCCCTTTGTAATCCAAGAACAAAATCTATGTTAACATCCTCAGAGAAATGACTGATACAACCCTATATGCTGCTTCACTCCTTTTGCTTTCTGACATACTTGTCAACTTTGTACAAACTTCATCACATCTTATTGTAACTATGGCCAGTAATAATTTTCAGCCACCAAAGCTGTAGTTTTATCTCTACCAAAATGTCTAGCTAATCCTCCACTATGCTTCTTCTTGATGAGGTTCTCTCTCATTGAGTTTCTTGAAATGTGATCTACCTCACAATAGGTGTATCATAGTCATGCTCTAGGTCATGCTTATGAATAATATATTCAAACTAAGGACTATTTTTTCCACTATGAGGTGCATTTAATCTTGTCAATCTAGGGATGTATACTTGAAATGGTTGGCACAATATGTGTACTAGGTCTCTTAATGAGTCACCTAGCTTATGTTGCAGGAAAGTAAAATGTAAGAAAAAGAACTTACACTATTGCTGTAGGAAACTAACACACTTAACTCTATGAATACTAGAAATACAATGAAAGGATATAAATCCGCTTAATATTCCAACTTGGTTCATCCAATATAACTATTCTCACATATGCTGCAGGAACATTCACAAAGTGCGATGCTACATTAAGGAACTTACAATTTCTACTTACAATACTAATAATGCTTGGATATAAATCTATTCTATCCTAATCTAATCCACCTTCCAAGTGGGCCCCCTTGGTTAGCTTCACTAAACTACTAACACAAGATAGAAGCCAAAAACTATTTCATTAGATTTTAAAAATTTATTACATAACACAAAACTATAAAAACACAACTGTAAAAGTTAACAGTCTGTTCTCATAAACTCTTTCTTCTAACTGGCTAAACTAATGCACTTGGGTTGATTCCTATATATAGGAGATCAACACTTATTCCATAACAGAAAAGTAAATGACCTAGCTTTAAATCCATAGGAGAGAAAGAAGGAAAATAACAACTCAAGATGGGAAGAAGAAATAACGGCTTAAGGTGGGAATAATAAAGTCTAAACATTTGCTCACCATGAAATAAATGTAGAGAAAGCAATAAGTCTTCATAGCTCCTCCTTACTAATTGCCACGTCTTCTAGAACTATTACAACTTTCCTCCACCATGGCTACTCCTTAGCATTCTCTTCTGCTTGAATTCTATTGGCACTCAACTTTTGAATTCTTCCAATCATCTTTTAGTCTTCAGTAATAGGTTAGTTACAATATAGAGATATGTTTGCAAATAAATTAAATTCAAATATAAGAACACACATTTTGATAACTATATGAAATACTACATAATATATATAATACTAGCAAAAGATGGCATAATTTCTACCCATAGGTTTATCATAGGTTCAGTAAACATAGGTCCAAAAATATTTTGACAAAGATAAAATAGAGTATCAAAAAGGTGTCTTAAAACTATCATGAAATAAAGGCAATATTAGGCCTCATTATCTGCCCCCTGCTAAACTAATTCTTGTCTCAAGCATTGCACTTCCATTTTAATGACCTAAACTCTCCAATTTCTATCCTTCCTTTCCTATTGCTCTTGAAAGTGTAGTAAAATCCTTTGGTTCTCTCCCACACTTTCCTTCTATGATCTTCTTGCAACTTGTCGAGTCTATTGGCATTAATGTCATATAAAGGCCACAGGAGCATTGGATGTTGTATGGTTAGGGGACACCACAATTCTGGTCTAGCTTGCTTCCCTAACTCTAAATATTTTGGAACCTTGTAAAGTGATTTCTCCAAGTTGATGGGACTATGTGGTTCTAAGTTTTTAAAAGATTCATGCAATTTGGCCCATCTACTCTTAGCACTAGTCATAGCTCTCTAAAAAGAAAAGTAGGGAAATTTTTCATAATCAGTATAAACCTTAGCTCTGGCATCAAAGATCCTATCCCTTACTTATGGATTCTTCTTTTCATAAGTTAATGTTAACCAATCCTTGAGAACTTCATCTATCTTGCTACTCTCTGCTCTTAAGGGCAAGGGTTCTATCCTTTCCTCATCCCTATAATTATTTAGCTGTCTATCATAGTTTGCTTCATTGGACATCCAAGACATGAGGGGTCTTAAATGTATATCCATTATGTAGAGAAAGGGATTCCATTGAATCTCTGAAGGGATAACAAAATTATGAATATATAATTCACAAAGTAAATTTTGCTGCCAGGGTGGCAGAGTCTGATATAGTCTATAAAATTCTTGTGCTGATTTGAGCTCTACATTAACATTCTTAAAAGTTAACATTAATTGAAAAAAAAAAAATTGTTCTTTCAAATAGTGAGCATAAACTCTTGGTGGTGGTCTACAAGCAAGGGCTTGATCTGCTAACTTGAGGGCATGATCCATTCATTGCTTGTGGCTTGCTAACTGTTCCTTTAAATCTGCAATTTCTTCACCTTGAGATGCTATGATCTTATTTGTCTTTTTCTTCTCTTCTTTCCACAAGGCCTTAGCAAATAGATGCTACCCATACAATTGAAAAAGGAGTTTCTATAGTGTGATAGAACTATTGTCTTCTTCATGATCTCTTTTCTTCTTCCTTTGTTTCTTCCATAAATGTTCTACAAAACTAGTAATCCATGTTGATTTATGGAGAACTAGGGAAGTGTTTGGATCAACATATTTAGGAACTATTTCATCCCTATTGCTAGAAGTACCTAGTAAGTCTGCTGGGGTATCATCTAGATTTTCTTTGATTACATCCCTACATTCCTTAGTAGGATTTTTGGGAATGCTTGTAATCTCAGGATGGGGAGGAGAGTGATCAGAAATAATTTGCATAGGGGATTCCCTAGTAGATGTTTTAGATAAAGAAGAATCCTTAGAAACTTTCCCTCTCATTCTAGGGCTTCTCCTTACAAGGGTTTCTTCTTTCATCACAACCTTTTGCCTACTTTTCTCTTTGGGTGTCTCTGCTATAGGATTAGTTGTTGCAAGACTTTTCTTTGTTCTCTTTTGTCTCATAATTGTAGGGTTCAACTCTTCCTTTTCGTGAATAGAGATTTATTCTTGTAGTTTTTGTTTCCTCTTGGCTCTGCTAGAAGTAGGTTTTAGGGTCTCTTGCACAGGTGAAGGCATAGTCTCTTGAACATGAATAGTTTCTTGCACATTTCCTTGGATATTTTTGGCTTCATCCTCTTGGGTATTTTGTTTAGTAGGCTCATTGGTGGGGAAATTTTCCTTACTAGGCTATTCACTAGGGGCAACTTGGGGTTGCAAAGTTTTGGCTTGCAAAAATTCATCCCATGTCATGGGAGATACATCCCTAGGTGACCTTTCTATCAGTAACTTGATTAAGGCATTTTGAGTAATGGAATTATCTTTTCCTTTTTGAGTCTCTTCTACACTAATACAGAGCATATTAACATCATGTGTGTTGCGATAATATTCTCCAACTGCAGGCAAACCAGTTACCTCAGCAATGCATTCCTCTATTGCAATCATTATTAAACCCCAAACAAAAGCTTCACCCTCATCAAATATCCTTGTGAATTCTATGGCCACCTCTTCATCGTATGCAGCCAAACTCAAGAAATACCCTAGCCATCTACATGCATTAAACCTTCTCACAACTTCTACATCTGAGAGCAACATAGTATGTTCCACTGGTTCTCTCCTCTGAAACTGTCCAACCATTTTCTTAACACTTTCTCTACTTACTCTATTTTCCCTCTTTTGAATTCAAGCTACGTCATTATTTTACATACTCAACTCACACTTCTTTGTTTTAGTAGGCAATTAATGTCATAACAAATTGTTATGAACAATAATATGGCTTTTAATGAAGGTAAATCATGAATATGTATGAGAATCATCCGAAAATGGGGTTTAGATCACATAAAATTTAAACACAAGTCACATCATAGCTTGACATAGAAAATCATTCAAAAATAAGGGGTACTACACCTCACTTGTTTACTTATGGCAGCTAATTTTCATTAATAAAGGGAATAGGAAGATTTGAAAAAATATTTATGAATAAATAGAAATGTCATTAGATATTAGTGACCTTCCCTGCCCCCTACTAAATATGCAGAAGTGTCCACACTTGTCAGACCTAGTATGGGTAAGGGATTGGCATAATGCCGCTGTCATATAAAATATGCAATATTAAATATAATTAACAAAATTTACAGATTATAAGTGAATAATAATTTGAAAATGTTATACCTATCAATTCGATTACCACACATACCAAAAAAAGGTGGTGAAAGTGATATCAACATCGATAGCATCCATTAGCATCTTGTGGGGTTTATTGAAAACATGAGAAATTGATGATGTGGAAAGTGGGTGGATGGAAGATAAAGAAATGAGATGAGGTGAATGGGTGGAAGGTAAAGAGATGAGATGGAAGGAGAAATTGAATGAAAAAGTGAACTTTATGTGAACATAAAGTTTTTATTATGAGCATGCATAAAGAAAATAATGTTGAAGAGCGATAGTTGAAAGGTTGACACCTTCAGTTGCAGGAAGAGTTCTCTGATGTATATTTGATTTTGGCCACTGAAACTACTACAGGAAGTCCTCTTTGGTTTGGGGCCATTTATATAATTTGAGTATATGACCATTAACTAATAATTTGAAAGGTATTGGATCAATATTAGTTAGTTGAAAAACTCCATTATCAAAGACATGACTAATTTCATATGGTCCCAACCATCTCATCTGCAACTTTCCTGGCATATCTTTAAATTTGGAATCATATTGTAGTGCCTAGTCACCAACTTGAAATTTTTTACTGATAATATGAGAGTCAAGCCATTGTTTCCTTTTTTTTGGTATTAGTTCAATGCACTCCAAAGTAGCTTTGTGCATTTCATCCAGAGAATTGAGATGTAGACGATGCTGTCTTGGTGCTACAAGAAGTTCATTATCCAATGCCAATGTTGTCCTTAGAGTTTTATGTTCAAATTCAATTGGAAGCATTACTACTTTTCCATACAAGAGCTTAAATGGTGTAAATCATGTATTAGTCTTCCAGGTTGTTCTATAAGCCCAAACAACTTTTTGTAATTTGCTGGTCCAATCCCTACAATGTAGATGAACTATTTTTGTTAGGATGTTTTCCAGTTCATAGTTTGTGACCTCTACTTGTCGATTAGCTTGAGGATGATAAGGACTGGATTTTTAGTGCCTGATGTTATACTATTTCATCAACTCTAAGATCAGATTAGAGTTAAATTGTGCACCTTGGTTAGTGACTAGCTCTTTGGGTACACCATAGCAAGTAAAAATGTCTTCATATAGAAATTCAGCAACTATTTCATCACAAGCATGCTTCATGACCTTGACTTCAACCCATTTTGTCAGCTAATCAATGCACACAAGAATATAGGATTTCCCATTAGATGGAGGATCAATTGGACCAATGAAGTCCATGCCCCATTTGTCAAATGGTGTTAATACCATTTGAGGATTAAGAGGCATTTCATCTATTCTTGTTGGTCAGCCCATCCTTTGACACTTGTCACACTTCCTTATATAGTTGGTTGCATCTTTGTGAAGTGTAGGCCAATAATAACTAATTGTCAAGATTTTCAATCCTATTCCTTTTGCTGCAAAGTGTCCTCCACATGGTTCATTATGACATGCATGTCGAATATCATATGTCTCATCTTCTCTCACACATCTTCTCATAACTTGATCAGGTCCAATGTAGAACAAGAGATTATCTATCCATGAGAAATGAAAACTTTTCTTTACAAGTAACTTCTTTTCCTTGTAAGAAAAATGTTCTAGTATTTTATTGGCTACAATTTAGTTAGCAATATCTGCATACCATGGAGTTTGAACAGAAATATGAAATATATGCTCATCCAGAAATGCATCATCTACCAAAGTAGTGTCAATATCATCATGATAGATTCTTGATAAAAAATCAGCTACAACATTGGCTTTTCCAGGGTTATCAACAATAATTATATCAAATTCTTGCAAAAATAGTAACCTTCTTGCTAATCTGCCTATTATAGCAGGTTTATTCATGAGATATTTAATTGCTGCATGATCACTATGAACAAATATAGAATAGCTAGTTATGTAATGCCAAAATTTGTTCAAGGCATAAACTACTGCTAAGAATTCTTTTTTTGTCATCGTGTAGTTTAATTTTGGTCCATAAAGGCTCTAACCGATATAATAGATTGCATTTTAAAGATTTTAGGATTGCTTTGCTAGGACTACACCTATGACATAATCAAAGGCATATATATATATATATATATATATATATATATATATATATATTTGAAAAGGTAAATTCCAATCAGGACCTTGTAAAATTGGGGATTTAGTCAAAAAATTCTTAAGCTGCAGGAAGGCTTCATCACATTTGGATGTCCAACTAAATTCATCTTCTTTTGTGAGTAACTTATACAAGGGACTAGCTATTTTGCTGAAATCTTTTATGAAACATCTTTAATATCCAACATGGCCTAGAAAAGATCTTACATCTTTTGACTTTGTAGTTATGAGCAATGTTTGAATTACCTCTATCTTAGCTGGATCCACTTGTATTCTTGCAGCTAATATGAAATGACTAAGTACCGCGCCTTCCTACATGAGCATGAAACACTTTTCACTATTGAGCACTAGATTATGTTCTTGACACCTTACCAAAACCTTTTCAAGATTCACCATTGCTTCTTCAAAAGTGACTCCAAATGTTGTGAAGTCATCCATGTATATTTCCATACAATCATGTGATATATCAGCAAAGATGCTAATAACTACTTGTTAGAATGTTGCATGTGCATTAAATAGACCAAATGGTAAAAAAAGTATGCAAAAGTACCCCATGGACATGTAAATGTGGTTTTTTCTTGATCTTCAAGAGAAATACCGATTTGGTTAGAACCATTATACCCATCTGAAAAAGAGAAATACTTCTTTCCAACTAGAGTGTCTAGAACTTGGTCTATGAATGGTAAATGAAAGTGATCCATTTTGGTGGCCTTGTTCAATTCTCTGTAATCTACACAAATTCTTCATTTTCCTCTTTTTTTAGGTACTATGACCAAGGGTGACACCCATCTACTATCAGATATAGGATAAATAAAGCCAACATCAAGCAAGTTTTACAATTTAGTTTTAACTATTTCTCTAAGGCTTGGACTTATCCTTCTCTGGGGTTGATGGAGTGGTAGACAACCTTCATTAATGTATATCCTATGGGTGTATAGTGTAGGACTTAATCCTTTCATATCACTATAGTCCCATGCAAAGGCCTTTTCATGCCTTTGAAGTAATTCATTTAACTATTCCATTTGTGTGGGTGTTAATTTGGGATTAACATGGAGATTATGACCTTTAGTTAGTTCAACAGTAGTGCTGGACTCTATCATAGTAGCTTTAGAGATTGGACTTGCTTCTAATTCACATGGTAAGAGTGGAAAATGAATTTTAGGTTCTTTGAGTAAAGTACAATTCCTATTGCATTCTTCATATGTGATTAATTCCAACACAAAACTTTCAAATACATCTTTTTCTACCAGACAACTATTTGTGAGGATACTCTAAAGTACTAAATCTTCTTTGTGAAGTTTTAGAAAAGAATGTCTATGTAACATCATGAGTTGTACTATAGTGTTTAACTCTTCTTCTTCATCCCCTAAATCTAGCCAAATAGATGTGCTTAAATCTAGTAATGGTTGGGTTGGAGGATATAAATCAAATTTCTTTATTGCTTGGCCATTTAATATAGTCATATTCCCTAATCTGCAACTTATATTTGCATCAACTATAGCTAGCCATGTTTGACCTAGGATGATAGGGTAACTACTTAGATTAACTTTGGGGGATAAAATCATGAAGTCTGTAGGATATTCTAGAGAATCTAAGGTTACAAGTATGTTTTCTAGCATCCCATTAGGGGTAACAGTAGAACTATCTACAAGTTGTAGAATTTTTGGTGTAGCCCTTAGTCCTTCTATTTTCAACTTCTTCATAGTATGTCGGGTCATGACATTCATAGCAGCTCCAAAATCTATTAAAGCATTTTTAACAAACTAACCATTTATACTAACATTCGCTACTAGACTTCTTGGATCAAAATATTTTGGTGTGATCAATTTACCTAACATGATGTCAGCCAATTGTCCCACAACATGGACTGTGATGGGGTCCTTTTTCTTCCTTCCTGGCTTTTTCAAGTAGGCTTCTCTAATAGCTTTTCCATAAACTGGAACATCCTTAATGGCATGAAATAGAGATATTTGGACATGTATATTTTTTAGTTGATCAACAATATTAAAAGGTTGTTCCTTTGCTTGTTCAGATTTCTTTTGTATCAACTTTTCAGGAAAAGGAGAGTCCACTACTGGTTGAGCTTGGGTTGACATAGTAACATTGGTTGAGTCAACTATTTCAGCAATTGAGGGTTCTAATGCTATAGGAGGGTCTGGTATTTCAATTATAAGAGGTGGTTTAGGCACTAGTAAAGCTGTACCAGATCTAAGATGTATATCTACAACACCCAAAGTGTAAGCAAGATATTGTTGAGCATCAACACTATACATGGGCTATTATGGTGTTTGGCTAAGGTTGTGTAGGTAACTGTGTCTAATTTTGAGGTCCAGGATTTGTAGGTGGTGGCATTAGAGTAGGTTGCTAAACTGGAGGTGGTAATTATGGAGTACCAGTATTCTAGTTAGGCCATTGTTGAGGTCGCCTCCATTGGTTTGTAGACTGCCAATTTCCTTGGTTCTATTGGTTCTGCTAGTAGTTCTATTAGTTCTGCCATTGGTTACTCTATTGGTTAGGCTAGGGTGGTTGGGAATTTTGAGGCCATTGGGATTGTTGTGGGTTGTTTTGCCTAGCATTGTTCCAATTGGGTTGATTTTGTGGAGGACCTTGTAGATTATGGTTTTGCCATTGATTACCATATGAATTTGAATTTTGCAAGGGGTCCTGAGGCATACCTTGACATTGGGCCCATGGTTAGCATTGAGCAACAAAGAATAGTTTCTCATCATCCCCATCTATCTTTATGTAACCAATTGGAAGATGCGGGTTCCCCATACTTGCAACTAGTTTACATTGGCAATCCTTCTTTTTCTTCTGACAATGAGGACAATATTTAGCTAGTTGTAACTCAGCTTCTACATACTTCTTCTTTGCAGTCATTGTATCAAGATGTGTAGTGACATTGTTGATGATGTCTTGTTTGAAATTTGATAATAGGTTAGATATCTCAAGCTTTGAAATGCCTTGACTGATTCCTTTAGTGACTATGAAACAAGTTCCTTGGCCTTTCTTCATGGTTGACCTTGAATAGTTCTAATAGATCTTCTTGAGGTCTTCCCAGGAAGCTTGATATACATCACCACTAGCCATTAGGTCTAGTGCTTCTAAAAAATTGTCATTCACAACTCTTAGAAAGACTAGCTTTTGTGAATCCTCAGACAACACATGTTGAGGGTTCTTCTGCAGTATATATAGAAAACGTGAAACATAGTCTTCTAATGTTTTTTCTTCCTTCTGGGATATTCTAAAGACATCACCTCCTCTTGAACAAGATGCTTTGCAATACTCTTTGCACTTATCCAGAAATAGAGTTTTCATCTCATCCCAACTTCCTGCTGCATTGGCTCCTAAGCCCATGAACCATCGTAGAGCTGATTCTTTTAATGTTGCTAGAAATAATTTAAGCTTATGGGCATTAGTGTTGTAGTCAAAACTACAACAAACTATATCAAACTCAAACAAGAAAGTATCAGGGTCTTTGGTTGCAAGGCCATAGAACTTTGGAAGGGTAGCTGTAGGTATATTCTTGAGATTATCAATATTTACAAGGCTTGGGAGAGGAAATGGAAAAGTAGGTTGTGCCATGACTGGAGGTATTAGATTATGAGGTTGCTGCTAAAAAGGGACATTAGGTACTAGATGATTAACAACTAGTGGATTCAGAGCAGCGTTATCAAGAAAACTAGCCAATACTTTAGTGAAAGGTTGAAGACCACTTGTATCTATTGGTTCAACTCTTGATGATTATGCTGTGGGAAAAATAGGGCTTGCATCTTCGAAAGGTAACTCAACTTCTTCTTCTTCAATTTATTTGTTCAAATTAATGAACTCCTATGGAAGAAATCTGCCATATTCATCTCGTCATCTTCCTCTTTGATGTATGCAATTAAAATTTTCACACTCATGAAAGAAACTTCAATCTAGAGATTTCTAAAAAAAACTTTATCTAATAATTATGACTAAAAAATGCTCCTATCTTGACACCATCCCTAACAATGGTGCAAAAATGATCCACCTCACAACAGGTGTATCATAGTCATGCTCTAGGCCATGCTTAGGAATAATATATTCAAACTAAGGACTATTTTTCCCTCTATGAGGTGCATGTAATCTTGCTAACCCAGGGACATATACTTGAAATGGTCAGCATAGTATGTGCACTAGGTCTCTTAATAAGCCACTAAGCTTATGCTACAGGAAAGTAAAATGCAAGAAAAAGAACTTACACTATTGCTGTAGGAAACTAACACACTTAACTCTATGAATACTAGAGATACAATGAAAGGATAGCAAATTTTCCAACTTGGTTCATCCACTAGAATTGTTCTCACATATGCTGTAGGAACATTCACAAAGTGTGATGCTATAGGAAGGAACTTACAGCTTCTACTTACAATACTAATAATGCTTGGAAATAAATCTATTCTATCCTAATCTAATCCACCTTCCAAGTGGGCCCCCTTGGTTAGCTTCACTAAAATACTAACACAAGATAGAAGCCAAAAACTATTTCATTAGATTTCAAAAATTCATTACATAACACAAAACTATAAAAACACAACTGCAAAAGTTAATAGTCTGTTCTCATAAACTCTTTCTTTTAATTGGCTAAACTAACACACTTGGGTTGATTCCTATATATAGGAGATCAACACTTATTTCATAACAAAAAAGTAAATGACTTAGCTTTAAATCCATAGGAGAGAAAGAAGAAAAATAACAACTCAAGGTGGGAAGAAGAAATAACAGCTTAAGGCAGGAATAATAAAGTCTGAACATCCACTCACCATTGAATAAATGTTAAAAAGAAGAGAACCTAGCCATGACAATGCCCCCCCCCCATGCTCTTTTTAGTCAATTAAAATGCCGCCACCCCCCCCCCCCCCCCCCCCCCCCAAAAGAAATATGATTTGGTACTTTATTTTAGTGCATTTACTACTACCAGTAGCAAGAAATACTAAGTGGTCTTGATTTCAATGCATTACAAAAACACTCATGAAGAGCATATGCTGAAAGTGAAACTTGGGCACAATACTCGAGGAAAAAATAACACCACTATAATCTACTATAAAAATTATGTACTTTCAAAAAAAGAATCACCTCGATACGAGGTCATATGAGATAGTTATGATCCTCCAAAGTTTCCAAAATGAGAACTGTGCAAAGTCACTATTGAGAATCTGCACTTTCTAGAAAAATTATTCATGAAAATTAAAAAATGACTACAGTAGTGGATAGAGCACAAAAAAAAATCCAAGATCATAACAAGAATCATTAAAATCAGACTCCATATGAGCAAGAATGAGGCATTTGAAAATTGCATTCAAAATTGTGAATACCAATGGAGAGGGGTACGACTGTAGCTTTCTGTGCTTGATTATGCAAACTATATCGATTGCATGCAAAAACTAAAAGATACCCAGATGGTTTTTTGGGACTACGAATGAAACCTAGAAAGCATTTTTCTTTTTGATGTATAAAACATGTAGCTGTAGTGTAAATCATTCACCTTTAACAACAAAAAATGGCCCCAACAACCAAAAAACTGACCCCAGCAACCAAAAGACATCATGAAAATATTGAATCACTATGTAAGTCAATAAATGGCATTTTGGAACCTACAATATTGATTGAAAACACCAAATATGCAAGTTGGTTGTCAGATTTGAGATTGAAACCCCAATTTTGCAACTTGTATGACGATCTCTGATCTTGGTGAAATGAAAGCCAAATCCGACTTTCTCAAGCCTACTAGACACATTGGAACAACCATAAATGTTGCTAGTTGAACCAAAAATGTTGCAATCACTCAGACATTAAAAGTATTTTTGTCAAACTTTTCTAATTCTCAAGATCATCCAAAGATGCGAGAGAAGAGCATGTTGGGTTTTTCAAAAACTTACAATAAGATTTATTAGCGCCCCCTGAATCTCTCAAATAAGGAAACTAAAATCTACTCTTACACATAGAAAAGCTTTGATACCATGTTAGAATCTAAAAAGATTAGTAACCTAGAAAACTACTACGAAGAATAAATATCTAAACTATGAATGCAAATGATATAAAATCAAAATAGCAACATAGAGTTAGTCTCCAAGAGAGTAATGCAAATTCTAGAAGAAAAATAGCATTAAGAGGATGCAAAAACAAGAGATGCAAATACAAGCCATGTAGCATGCTTATATAGGCTAGGAAGAGGGAGGAGGTGACAACACTAAACAATGAGGAGCAACCATCTATCAAACTAAATATAGCAAAGTATCTTCCCAAGATAGCTAATGGATGCTCGCATGTAGGAAGGTGACACTTCATAACCATTCACCTAATAAGACATGCTTTATTAACCTAAGTGAGATTATTAAAATTGTAAGCAAAACCTAGCAATATAGGGGAAAATAAATAACCTACTAGGAAATAAAAAACTAGACTAACAACTTGCTGCCATGTCTTTTGGAACTGTTACAACTTTCCTCCATCGTAGTTGCTCCTTAGCATTCTCTTCTCCTTGAATGCTATTGATGCTCAACTTTTGAATTCTTCCAATCATCTTTCACTCTTCATTAATAGGTTAGTTACAATAGAGAGACATGTTTGTAAATAAAAATTTATCAAATTAAATTCAAATATAAGAACAAACATTTTGATAACTATATGAAATATTGCATAATATCTATAATACTAGAAAAAGATGGCATAATTTCTACCCATAGGTTTATCATTGGTTTGGTAAACATAGGTCCACAAATGTTTTGACAAAGATAAAATAGAGATGAAATAAAGACAATATTTGGCCTCATTAGAATGCACAACTGGCTTCCTTTGAACAACATATTATCTTGGATCATAAAATCCAACCACTTTGTCCTGTCAACTTTAATAGGTTCTATAAAAGCCTTCCATGCTTCACCAAAATTAGGATAATTTGGATATAATTTACTAAGTTCCTTGAACCCAACTACCTATATCTACATTTCTGTTAGAAAAAGTTTCCTTCTACTAAGAGCATCTGCAACTTTGTTAGACTTCCAACTTTTGTGTTTCCAAAAATATGGACAACTCTACAAAATCTCCAACCATTT
Organism: Cupressus sempervirens; assembly: GCA_028749045.1. NCBI lineage: Eukaryota > Viridiplantae > Streptophyta > Pinopsida > Cupressales > Cupressaceae > Cupressus > Cupressus sempervirens. The sequence continues at coordinate 445,360,997 of CM053783.1, read as the reverse complement.
TAAATGCCTTTGGTTCAATTTTTCTTGACTATTCAAATATTGCAAAGGTTGATGATTAGTATACAAAAAAAAATCATTGGGAAGAAGATAGTGTCTCCACTTCTTCAATGCTTGAACTAGAGCATAAAATTCTTGATCATAAAAATGATATTTTATTTTTGCATCATTCAACTTCTCACTAAAATAAGTAGTTGGTCTACCTCCCTAGCTCAAAAAAACTCCTATTGTAGTACCACTAGGATCACAATCTACTTAAAGTACCTTGTTAAAGTTAGGTTGTGCTAAAACAAGTTGCTCAGTAACTTTCTATTTCAAAAAATTGAAACTCTTATCTGCTCCTATAGTCCACTTAAACTCTTTCCTATCTCCTCTCATTGTTTTAGTCAAGGGTCCACAAATACTACTAAAACTTCTTATGAACTTTCTATAAAATGTAGCTAGTCCATGAAAAGATCTTACCTCTATCACACTCCTTGGAATATGTCATTCAAGGATAGCCTTCACTTTCTGTAGGTCCATTTTCAAACATTCTCCTGAGACTACACATCCAAAGTACACCAACTCTTTCTTTACAAAACTACACTTCTTTAGGTTTATCAACAACTTTACTTCCCTCAACTTTTCAAAAACCTTGCGAATATGAGTCAAATGGTTCTCCAATGTCTTAGTAAAGATTAATATATCATCTAGATAAAAAATGAAAAAACTTACCAAAAAATCCTTCAGTACCTCATTCATGAGCCTCATGAAAGTGCTTAGTGCATTGGTTAGCCCAAAAGGCATAGCTAACCACTCATACAATCCTTCCCTTATCTTGAAAGTAGTCTTCCACTCATCACCTTCTCTAATATGAATTTGATGGTACCCACTATTTAGATCTATCTTTGTGAAATATTGAACTCCACTCAAACATTCCATAATATCATCCATCTTCAACAAAGGAAATCTGTACTTGGTGATCTTGTTGATAGCATGAGAATCTATGCACATCCTCCATCCTCCATGCTTCTTTGGTGCTAACACTACTAGTACAACACATGGACTCAGACTCTCTCAAATCAACCCCTTTTGCAATAACTCATAAAGTTGCATATTCAACTCTTCTCTTTCTGTTATGTCATTTTGTGTGCTACCTTGTTTGGAAAACTAGCTCTTGGAACCAAATCCATCTAGTGACTGATCTTACTCATTGGGAGCAATCCATCAAGTACATTATTTGATACAATATTAGAAAATGCTTCCAACACATTTGAAACTTTTGTAGGTACCTACTTTACTTCTTCTTTACTATCTTTAGGAATTATAGAAAAACACATATGCTCATGTTTCATACCTTCAAGAAACTCTTTTCCATCAACAAAAAATATTTTGGCTGCACTACATAACTATTCTTCTCTATCCTTCAATTGCTTCAACTTATGTTTCACTCCATCCTTAGTTAGAGTGTAGGTATTTACTCGCCCATCATGTACAACATGCCTATCAAACTACCATGACCTACCCAACAACATATGACATCTATCCATAGGTATGATATCACATAGTACCTTATTCTGGTAGCTCACAATATTGAACTTTTTTGAGCACTACTCATTGACCATAACCTTGTGGTCATCCTGCACCCAAGCAATATAGTATGGATGTGGGTGTTTCTACCTCATCAGATTCAACATGGTGACCATCATTTCTGACACCAAATTGTTAGTACTTCCACCATCAGTGATCCCATCACAATACCTATCTTCACATCTACACTTTGTGTAAAAAAAATCCTTTGATCAGGTTCATTCTCACCACTCAACATGACTCTTTTGTTAACTAGGACTTCTCCTCTTTCAACATCTTTAGAATGTGAGGATCTGGCATCTTCATCAACATTTGCAACTCTTTCCTGACCTTCTGTTCTTTGATCTATCCTTCCTTGGTGTTGGGTACATTAAAATGCTCTATGCCCTTCTTCTACATAGTGAAAACATTTTCCACAGAAGCCTCCTCTTCTAGATCCTTGTCCTCTACCTCTTCATCTTTGTTCTCTATTTTCATAATCGTGAAAATGATTGGAATTTTTTTCCCTTTGGTTTTGTTTGCTACTTCCATCCTCATCCTTGTTCTTCTAATCATCATTAGGACCTCCACAAGATCATCCACTAGATCTTCCACCATGACCTCTTCCAGTATTCTTATTGTCAAACTTCTTACTTAGTTTCTCCTTAACTCTTAGGGAAAACTGGTATGTCTCCTCAATACTGCTCATTCAAACCAGACTTAGCTCATCTTGAATGCTTTTCCTTAACCCATTAAGATAATGGGTGACTTTCTCCTTATTAGCCTATGCATGGCTGATTCTAATGAGAACTCAATATAACTCTTCGGTATACTCTTGAATAGATTTTCCCACTTGCTTCATTCCTTGCATCTTCTTTAATAGATCAAGCTCATAATCCATAGGAATGAATTTTTGCTTCATTTTTGCTATCATCTGATTCCATTTGATGATTTTGTCCATTACCTTTCTATTTTTGTCCAACTAAACCTCTTGCCACTAGATCTTTGAATGTCCCTTCTATTTTGTCTTCACAAACTTGACCCTATTCAAATCCTTAATATCTTCATACTCAAAGTTCTCCTCTAAAAATGTGGGAACCTCAAACTTAGATCCTTTTCCAATCGTGGAGATGGCCCTAAAAAGCCTGTCTTCCTCTAGATTTAGAACTGCCTCTACTTCAACATTTTCTTCTACTTTGTCCTCATCCTCATTTTCATCTCTTACAGGAAGATTTATTCCTCTTTGCATGTGTTCTTCCAATGCTTACATTTGAATTTGGATGGTTCAAACACCTTCAGGTGTAATACCTACAACTCTTCCACCACACTCTCTTTATGGAGGCATTTTCACACTTTTGCTGAAACCCTAGTGCAAACTGCCTCACAATCAGTGATCTGTCTACATGCTCAGCGCAAACCATGGTCTTGGTGTAAATTGCCTCAAAATAAAAAATTTGTGCACACACTCAAGAACTCTAGCTCCTATACCAGTTGATGTAGGGGACTCCCCTTAATACCATAAACTCACAATAGAAATAAAGAAATAATTGTAAATGCGAGAAAAAAATATGGACTTCTTATTATCACTGCAAATGTGGAATTAAAAAATTATCAATTACAATATGCTAACCCAAATGGGTGGCTTCATTACAGTGATATGCAAGATAGTACTATGAACTATCACCCAGAGCTGTCCTAGACAATGTTTAGGCCTTTCTTAAATAGGAAATTTTATGCCACTTGGGAAGGTTCTAGATGCTCAAACTTAATACCTAGGGCTGACAAGCCCTAACAATACACATAGAGTTAGCCAAATACATCTTTGACAAATTATTTTAAAAATTTTGATAGCCCAACTTCCGAAGGCCATAACTCACAAACTGTTGCTCCGATTGACTATTATAACCAATTTTTAGAAATGTTAGCTCTTGATCGACAGGCTCAAAACTGCAGTAGTGCCCTTCCGTTGAGTTTTTAGACCTCATCTATGCACTCTAAGGCCTTCAATGATGAACCTAAATATTTTTTTGCAAATGTTTCCACCAAAAATCCATACTAAATTCTATGATACTTAAGCTGGAGCAATGAGATTTTTATGGTAGGTTTATATCTCTAAAATGAACCTTCCTATAGAAAATGAGAACATTTCAAGTTCGTATAAAAAACTTACTAAAAATAGCAAGTTCCCATAAATAGTAACCACCTTGTCTACTAGTCCTTATTAAAATAGAAAAGACTGAAAATAAAATATTTTTGTGTGATACAAGATTGCCCTTACACCCAGGATGCTCCTGCATCTCACACCCGAGGTTATTTGAGAAGTGACTCTGTCATGTCTTAGGTGTTCAAGGAAAACCAAGATAGTTGACCTCCTCCTTTGCTAGCCATGATGAATCCTCAACTGGTCTCCCTTTCCATTTGATTGGATATTCCTCATAAGTTCTATTTCTGCTATTTTTTCCAATATGACTACTTAGTATCTCCTCAATCTCCTTAGTAGCCAAACTAGCTACTAGAATGCTCCACTATGCTTTTGCAACTTCATCTCCATCACCTCCTTCATTATACTCTATCAAATCTAAAATATTAAATACTTGTGAAATATTCAATTCAACAGGCAACTCTACTTCATATGCATTTCTAGAATCATGCCTCTTTACTATCTTGCACAGTCCAAACTTCTTCATCTTCAACTTATTATATGTACCTACTGAAAAATGCTCCTTTCTCAAATGAACCATGACTTCATCTCCAAATTGAAATTCTTCATATCTCCTTTTCACATCTACCTTAGCCTTATACTATTTATTCATCTTTATGGTGTGCTTCCTCACCTCCTCATGGATGTTCTTCAAATGTTCAACAAAATCTTTTGCTATAGCACTACTTATCTCTCCCTTATCCAACTTTCTTAATTGAAAAAAATCTCTAGGACTACTCCCATATACAATTTGGAATGGTGATTTACTAGTGCTCCTATTGACATAATTATTATATGCAAGTTATACCTATGGTAAAATCATATCCCATCTTTTTGGTTTATCTCCAACCAAGCATCTGAAAAAATTTCCCAAACTACGATTCATAGCTTTTGTCTATCCATTAGTTTGTGGATGATATGATGAACTAAAATTCAAATCTTTCTTCAACTTCTTCCACAATTTTTTCTAGAAATACCCAACAAATTTGGTATCTCAATCTAAAACTATACTCTTTGGCAGACCATGTAATCTCACCACTTCTCTGAAAAACAATTCTGCTACATGAACAACATCACTAGTCTTCTTACAAGGAATAAATGTGCCATCTTTGAAAACCTGTCAACTACTACAATAATAGAATCATGCCCAAAATATGTCCTCGATAATTCAAGAAAAAAATCTATGCTGACATCCTCCCATGGCTTCTCTAGTACAGGTAATGGCTGATATGTCCCTATATTTTGCTTCACTCCTTTCGCCATCTGACATAGTCAAAAACTTTGTACAAACTTCATCACATCTTGCTGTAATTGTGGCCAGTAATAATTTTCAGCCACTAAAGCTATAGTTTTATCTTTGCCAAAATGTCCAACCAATCCTCCCCTATGCTTCTCCTTAATGAGGTTCTCTCTCATTGAACTTCTTGGAATGCACAACTAGCTTCCTTTGAACAACATATTATCTTGGATTATAAAATCCAACCACTTTGTCCTGTCAAGTGTAATAGGTTCTGTACAACTCTTCCATGCTTCACAAAAATCAAGATCATTTGGATACAATGTACTAAGTTCCCTAAACCCAAATACCTCTATATGCATTTCTATTAGCAAAATTTGTCTTCTACTAAGAGCATCTACAACTTTGTTATACTTCTTGCTTCTGTGTTTCAAAACAAATGTACAACTCTACAAAAAATCAACCCACTTTAAATGCTTTTGGTTCAATTTTCCTTGACTATTCAAATATTGCAAAGCTTGATGAACAGTATACAAAACAAACTCCTTGGGAAGAAGATAGTATCTCCACTTCTTCAATGCTTGAACTATAGCATAAAATTCTTGATCATAACCAAAATATTTTCTTTTTGCATCATCCAACTTCTCACTAAAATAAGCAATTGGTCTACCTCCCTGGCTCAAAATAACTCCTATTATAGTACCACTAGCATCAGTCTACTTGAAACATCTTGTTAAAATCAAGAAGTGTAAAAATAGGTTGCTTAGTAACTTTCTATTTCAATAGATTGAAACTCTTATATGCTCCTACAGTCCACTTAAACTCTTTCCTATCTCCTCTCATTGTTTTAGTCAAGGGTCCACAAATATTGCTAAAATTTTTTATGAACTTTCTATAAAATGTAGCCATTCCATGAAAAGATCTTACCTCTGAAACACTCCTTGGAGTAGGCCATTCAAGGATAGCCTTCACTTTCTTTGGATCCATTTTCAGACCTTCTCCTAAGACTACAAATCCCAAGTACACCAACTCTTTCTTTACAAAATTGCACTTCTTCAGGTTTATCAACAACTTTTCTTCCCTCAACTTTTCAAACACCTTGTGAATATGAATCAAATGGTCCTCCAATGTCTTACTAAATATCAATATATCATCTAGATAAATAATGAAAAAACTTACCTAGAAACTCCTTCAGAACCTCATTCATGAGCCTCATGAAAGTGCTTGGTGCATTGGTTAGCCCATAAGGCATGACTAACCACTCATACAATCCTTCCCTTTTCTTAAAAGCAATCTTCCACTCATCACTTTCTTTGATATGAATCTGATTGTACCTACTCTTTAGATCTATCTTTGTGAAATACTAAGCTACACTCAAATAGTCCATAATATCATCCATCCTCGACAAAGGAAATCTATACTCAATGGTGATCTTGTTGATAGCATGAGAATCTATGCACATCCTCCATTCTCCATTCTTCTTTGGTGCTAACACTACTGGTACAACACATGGACTTAGGCTCTCTCAAATCAATGCCTTCTACAACAACTCATGAACTTGCCTATTAAACTCTTCACTTTTTGCTGGTGTTATTTTGTGTGTTTCCTTGTTTGTAAAATTGGCTCTTTGAACCAAATTCAACTGGTGACTGATCTTCCTCATTGGTGGTAATCCATCAGGTACATTATCTGATACAATATCAAAAAACTCTTCCAACATATCTACAACTTCTACATGTACCTCTTTACTATCTTTAGGAATTATAGCAAAACACATATGCTCATGTTTCATACCTTTAAGAAACTCTTTTCCATCAAAAAAACATATTTTGGCAGCACTACATACCTTTTCTTCATTATCCTTCAATGGCTTCAACTTATATTTCACTCCATCCTTAGTTAGAGTATAGGTATTTTCTTGCCCATCATGTACATCATTCTTTTCAAACTACCACAACCTACCCAATAACATATGACATATGTCCATAGGTATGATATCACATAGTACCTCATCCTTGTAGCTCCCAAACTTGAACTTCACTAAGCATTGCTCATTGAGCATAATCTTGTGGTCATATTTCACCCAAGCAATACAATATGGATGTAGGTGTTTCTATCTCTTTAGCTTCAACTTGGTGACCATCATTTCTGACACTAGATTGTCAGTACTTCCATCATCAATGATCATATCACAACACTTATCTTCACATCTACACCTTGTGTGAAACAAACTCCTTCTTTGATTTGGTTCATTCTCACCACTCAGCAGGACTCTTCTATTAACTAGGACTTCTCCTCTTTTAGCATCTTTAGAATGTGAGACTCTGGCATCTTCATCAACATGTGCAACTCTCACCTAACCTTGTATTTTTTGATCTATCCTTCCTTGGCACTAGGTACATTCAAATGATTGATGCCATTCTTCTCCATAGTGAAAACATTTTCCACAAAAGTGTCCTCTTCTAGATCCTTGTCCTTTACCTCTTCCTCTCTGATCTCTATTGTTTTGATCATGAAGACAATTGGAATTGTTTCCCCTTTGGTTATAGTTTCTACTTATAGCCTCATCTTTGTTCTTTTGATCATAATTATGACCCCTATAAGATCATCCACCAGATCTTCTACCATGGCCTCTTCCACTATTCTTATTGTCAAACTTCTTGCTCAATTTCTCCTCATCTCTTAGGGCAAACTGGTATGCCTCCTCAATACTACTCATTTGAACCAAACTTAGCTCATCCTGAATGCTTGGCCTTAACCCATTAAGATAAGGGGTTAACATTCTCCTTATCAACCTCTACATGGCCAATTCTAATGAGAACTTGGTAGAACTCTTTTCTATTAGATTTTTCTGCTTGCTTCATTCGTTGCATCTTCTTTAATAGATCAAGCTCATCATCCATAGGAATGAATTGTCACTTCATTTTTGCTATCATCTAATCCCATCTAATGATTTTTTCCTTTTCCTTTCTATTTTACACCAACTAAACCTCTTGTCACCAGATCTTTGCATGTCCCTTCAGTTTTTCCTTCGCAAACTTGACCCTATCTATATCCTCAATATCTTCATACTCAAAGTACTCTATTTCATTGATCCAATTGATCATCTCTTTTGGGTTAAGATTTATTAAAAATATGGGAACCTCAAACTTAGGTCTTTTTCCAATCTTGGAGATGGCCCTAAAAAGCCTCTCTTCCTCTATATTTAGAACTTCCTTTGCTTTAGCATTGTCTTCTACTTCATCCTCATCCTCACTTTCATCTCTTAGAGGAAGATTTATTCCTCTTCACATTTGTTCTTCCAATGCTTCCATTTGCCTTTGGAGGGCTCAAAACCCTCAGGTGTAACACCTACAACTCTTCCACCATGTTCTCTTTGTGGAGGCATTTTCACGCTTATGCTAAAACCCTAATGCAAACTACCTCACAATCAATGATCTATCTCCATGCTCAGCCCAAACCATAATCTTGATGCAAACTAACTTACAATTAGTGATCCATCCACACACTCACGAACTCTAGCTCTTATACCACTTGATGCAAGGTTCTCCCCTTAAAATGATAAACTCACAATATAAACAAAGAAACAATAGGAAATGTGAGAATAAAGTATGGACTTCTTATTATCACCACAAATGTAGAATTACATGATTCTCAAATACAATATGCTAACCCAAATGGGCACCTTCATTACAGTAATCTGCAAGACAGTGCTGCAAATTATCACCAAGAGTTGTCCTAGACAATGTTAGGGCCTTCCTTAAATAGCTAGTTTATACTGCCCAAGAAGGTTCTAGATGCTCAAACTTAATACCTAGGGTTGATAGACCCTAACAATACACATAGAGTTAGCCAAATACATCTTTGACAAACTATTTTAGAAATTTTGGTAGCCTAACTTCCAAAGGCCATAACTCACGAACCATTCCTCTGATTGGCTATTATAATCACTTTTCAAAGACACCAACTCCTGATCTACAAGCTTGAAATTGCTATAACACCCTTCCATCGAGTTTTTGGACCTCATCCAAGAACTCTAAGGCCTCCAATGGTGAGCCTAAACATTTTTCTACAATTTTTTCCACAAAAAACTACAATAAATTTGATACTTAAGCTGGAGCAATGAGATTTTCATTGTAGGCTTATATCTCTAAAATGAAACTTCCTATAGAAAATGAGAACATTCTAAGCTCGTATGAAAAACTTACTAAAAATAGCAAGTTCCCATAAATAGTAACCACCCTATCTACTAGTCCTTATCAAAATAGAAGAGACTGAAAATAAAATATTTTTGGGTAATGAAGATTACCCTTACACCTAGGATTCTCCTATATCATTGAGGCTATAAACTGATATCAAGTTCTTATGTAAAACATTTGAATACCACAAGTCCTTTCTTGTAACTCAAATATATATTTAGAGTGTAAGAGATTATGAAGGGAAATTCTTTCGAACTTTCATCTGAATTTCCCTAGTAGAGTTGCCAAAAACTATTGGTTAATAGTTTGTCCTCCTATTAGATTTTATAATCTTGACTCTTTAATACCCAATGTTTGGAAAGAAAAAAGGATGTTTACCAACAATTGGGTTAGTGTATATACTTTATCACTACCCTCTGAATTGATTAGATACAACTCCCTATGATTTTCAATGATATGTAATGAATATGTTTTTATGAGATCAAAAATCTTAACATTATAAGCTCTTAACCTAAGAGTAGTAAAGGATAACCAAATTGTTCAAGTAGGGACAAAAAACATAGGCAATATGTAAATGAATAATCTATCATACTCAGTGGAATGATTGCAATAGATTATCTTGATATCTTTTGACTTCTAAATCTATTCTAAATACAAATTACTCACCTAAATGAAAGGATAGGAAAGAAAGAACTTTACATATGAAGGCAAGTGGAATTTATTTATCTATTAGACCTAACTGAAATGGAATTCAACAAGTAACAAATAGATTCACATATATCATTCTTTAATCCCCAATGAATTATCTAACATGTACGAAACTATTAAGAGAACACACAAAATTATATATGAAGTAGTAAATGGAATTACTGTACTGCAAATATCAAAACAAAGTGGAATCCATCTAATTATTTACAGGATCATACACAATTGTCTTTCAACTCTAAGTGCAAAGCTATCTAATGAATAGACCACAAAACATGGAAATCAAATACTATAAATAGAATTACAAAACCATTCACTCTCAAGTTTTTCAACCTTTGTTATGTCAAAAGAGATTACATGTAGTGTATCTTGTTATCATTTCTAAATTACGGTAGAGCAACACTCATATAATAGAAATATTGAAATATCCAATTTGTATAATGATACAAGAACGTGGTATCCCTTCTATCAATAATTTTGAATCCATGACATTCCTGAGAACACATCATGACTATTCATTTTCATGTAGTCTTAGAAAATCTTGTAGAAAATCATTTATTCTTCATTTTATGTCTTTTTACACCAAATCCATATATTTCATATTCTAATTGGTTGCCACATTTTCAAATTTTGACTATCAATGTTAAATCAATGATCATGATTTAAGCATTAAGACTTTCCTTTATGGTTTCCACCATGAGCTCATTGAGTACACATGTTATTCTCTCATTATGTCACTATGACTAATTTCTATGCATCTCACTATATCAACATAATGAGAAGTGTTGATCTTTTAAAATTTGATGATGCTTGCAAAACTGACCCACCTCTATCATTATTAGAGAAACTATCCAATCACAGTATCCTAATATGGTATCCATTTACCTTTTGTGGCTCACAAACTAAATTTGGCCCCACAGCTCCATGTGTCAAATCATTGCTTTTTCAAACCTGAAGCATCTTCAAAAAGAAAAAAAGTGATAGATGCTGATATCATAAGATCCAATGGTTGAATGCATTCTCTTTTCATTTAATACTTAAATGGGACCTAATTTGATAGGTATGCATTTGACTTTTCAATTGGCCAATGAAATTTCATTATTTTGCTTGATTGACTTCTCAACTTGGTGATGTGGACAATTAGTTGTGTTTAATTCATCAATTTGATTTCCTCTTTGATCTTGGCCACATTTGACCATGTTATTTGCCATCTCTATGTTTTTGAGTTTTTAATTTGCATATTAATCTTTGGCCTTAGTCTCAATGTGCTTAGCTATATTTTTTCTTTATATATCTGTGATAATGTATCCTTCACTAGATATAGATCTTTGACCATGGAATTAGAAACTTTCAAAAATGAAGAAATATTTCTCAACATGAATCTTTATTTGAGACATGGTTAGGAACAAGGAATTATGAATCATTAGAAACATATTTCTTCTCATTAGGAAAATGTATAACAATCTCTCTCAAAACCTAGTTACCTAATCATGGACTAGGAACTTACTCATATGATTTCCAACACTAATTAGCTCAAAGAAAAGATGAGAAGAAAGGTCATCCTATGGGCAATCTAAAATTAGTCTTTAAACATTAACACTTGACTCAGCTTCAAACCCTAAGTAAGAATGATATGACTAAAACTTGGGTAACAAATAGACAATCCTAGAAAGTTCTAGATTAGGATCAACGATCCATATTTCACCCTTTTGTTATTTTCCATTCTAATTTTTTGATTGGTTAATTTTCTTGTCTAGGACTTAATACCATTTGGAAAATGCATAATATCCTTCTTAGTTGTCTCTTTAATCTTCAAATGCCATGTAGAGGTTAGCTAAAATGTTTTACATAAGTGTTTGTGCAATTACAAACTGATATTTCAATTCTGGTTACTTGAACTTTGAATGTTTTGATTCTTAGTCATAACTAACATTCATGTTTTCACTTGGCTTATACTCACTCAACATATTCTATTTAGTCAACAATTACTAATTTTCTACTTGCTTGGTCTCAATTGTGTTACTTAGCTTATATGCTTTCTTGGTCTCAACTAGGGTGCTCAACAACCTTTGACTTTCTCATCATGTGTTAACAAATAAACACATCAATTCATATCTTGGCCTTCTATGGATGACTTGGTTGTATTGATGATCATCCAACACTACCTTGGAAATGACTAAGTGTTAGAAACTAATAGGCAACTTAGGTTTCGAGATCAACAATCCCCCCCTTTGACATTAGTGGAAAAAACACTTTGCCATGACTTAGCTTTTCATGTAAAAATAATACTCCCCCTAAGACTATAACTCAGTCTGCAAAAATTTAATCTCTTCTATACATGTCTAAAATATCTGATGTTATTCTGATAATTATGTTTTTGATTCTATCATCTTCTATATTTCCCTTTCTCTTGTGTGTCACATAGATATTTCCCCTTATTTTTTTGACTTATGGCTTGGGGTTTGCTGGTGCTATCTTGCACTTATGAAAAAAAATTTGATGAGTAGCCAAATTTCTTCAAGTCCTTTATTCCATCTATCTCTTGTAGATTCCATGACTTGAATATGAATCTCTAGCTAGGAAGCTAGATCAATTAAACTCTCAACATTTTAAAAATGTATGTATTTCTTTGATAGAATCTAAGTTATAAAAAATTCTTGCTAAAAGATCTCTAAATGTGGTAATAGCATGAAATGAATAGAAATTAATTTGTTCCTCATGCGACTATCTCTAGCTAGCAACATGGCTAACCTTTGTTGACAAAATTTCAACTTACTATATGAAGATGAGCTTGAACTTGCATCCTTGCCCAATGAATGTGAACATGCCTTCATATCTGCCTGGATCATAGCAGTTGATTATTGATTCTCTAATGTGAAGAACTCAACATCACAAAGCTTCATATATAAAGAATGAATTGTCTTCAAAATTTCTTCCTGCTATTTGAATAAATTAAAAAGCTCTACTTCCTTATTTAAAAGTTCCCTAGAGACTTTCTCCCAAAATTTGTGCTCAAATTTTCTCTTAGACCATTGCATCAATTTGTCATTGGTCTCAATATTATTTGTTTGAACTTTGTCAATTATGTACACTAACTAATCCAAAATTAGATGCTGACTATTAACATCAGTGATTCCAAATGCATAAATAAAAATGTCTTTAATATTATGTAATACCTACTTCTTTTTGTTCTCTCTTCTTAGTTGTTCTTGCTTTGCCTTATGGGTTAGCAAAGTTTGCAACTCTTGTATCTAGACTTATTGTATCTTCTGTCATCTCATCTAATTGTGCCATTATCTGAGATCGAGGGGTTGTATCACTAGGCAGCGATAACTACAATTGTTTACCCTTTTTAGTTGATTTAGACACCTGTATTTGCTCCTACTGAGTAAACATAACCTACTATTCAGGAGTAACAATTAGTACCTCAACTAACTTGCCACTCGATAGTTGTATAAGAGCTTCAGTAGCCTCTTGTTCTTTGGGTTCTCTTGGTGTTTCTTTTTACTTCTCTTCTTCAACCTTCTCAACTATATGGAACATTGGGATAGAAGTAAATTGTGGAAACACAATTATAGCCTTGCCTTTTTGTTTGACACTTGTCTCAATAGCAACTAATGTAACATGAAAACTATTAGTTTTGGCATTTTCAATCCTTGGATAATCCTTGATTTATAGTAATACAAGATTGGTTCTTGGTAGAAATTTATTTGATTTAACATTTTTCAGGCCTTCTTTAGTCAATACATTTTGATCCTATGGTGATGAATCAAGAATGCCCTCAATTGTGACAATATCTTGTTGTTCACACCCTTCTACCAATTTCTTGATTTCACAAGTTTTGCAACTTCTACTGCATCATCCTCTTCTTCCTTAACTTCTCCACCTCTTTCTTCTCCTTCTTCATCTCCTTTAACTTCTGATGGAATAAAAATCAAATGGTTCCTTCCATATATTTATACTCTCTTACTCAAATTCATGATCTTTATTCATCAAAATTTTATAAACCCTCTCCTTAGGCATACATTTCTTCAAAAAAAATTTTGGGCTATAGACATATGTGTTTTCTCTAAATCTAGCATTTTTTGTGCTAGTGTGGTCTCCCTGATCTATGTTTCAGTGGATAATGCCCACTTCCACTTAGCATCAATTTTATTATATAAATTTTTAGGATTGCTTTCTCATAACTGTATTCATGTAGATTTGAATTGTATCAACATATCTATCATATCTTTTTCAAGCTTCTCTTGGTCTTATTTACTTAAAGAATCAAAATTAGTGTTTTTGAATACTGTCAAACTTGCTAATTTGGTAATCTCTTGGCATACCTTATCCATAATTGTTGGAGATGGTCTCAACACAATCTAAAATTTTCTTAGGTCGCTAGACCCTATTTCTTCTTCATCTTCTTCCTCGTGTGTTACAACTAGTCTTCTCTTTAGCATCTGAGGTAAGTTTTTCTTTGGTGAACTAACCATTTTCCTCTTTGTTGGACTTTCTTTTGGTTCTATATCTATGTGATGAGCTACCTTGGATCTTGTTAGTATGCTACCTTATTGCTTTTGGTGTGTGGCAACCTTCTACACACCTTTCTTGAGATCTTGTTTAACCTTTGGATCACCAATTATTATTTTCGTATGATTTGTTGCCTTTAGATTCCTTGGCTTCACTTGTATGTCTAGATCCTTCCCCTTTATCATCTTTACTCTCAATACCTTTTATTGTCTTCCTTATTTTCTTATCTTTCTTGGGCTAACTTGTCTTTGTATTCATTTCATCCTTTATTGTGTCATATGTGTGGTATGGCTCGACATTCACATTAATATCTTTTGACAAAAGTGAAATCACTATTGTTGTGACTTCATCAAAATTTACCTCATAAGGCATCAACCTTAACCATACAACTGTAGGTAGTACAACTTGGGCATAAACAAAATCTATGCCTGCCATGAAACATATATTATCCAAATACTCATCTACAATGGATTTAGGAATCCTCATACAATTTCTCATTTTATTCTTGAATTCCTCAAAATAGTTATCCATAATTGCCTAATTTTTTTCTCCTAGCTGATTTATCAAGTCATTTATTTGCTCCATAGATGGTCTACTCCTATCCTATGCTACCATGCCGATGGTAGGAAATGACTTTTTTACATAGAGAAATATACTAACAAATATCCAAACTTACATGATGTATTCTTCATTTTTCTTATTGCTCCAAGATTCTATATCAATTGTTGAATTTGTAGCTCAATAAGATCATAAATGTGATCCTTTTTAAGAATTTTGTAACCTAGGTCTACTGCAATACATGACACATTATTCAATTAGCTTGATTGATAAAATTTTTGTGCAATCACTCTTATTACAAATTTGACAATAGGATCATCAATCCCATTGATTGACATACCTCGATCATTCTATTTAGCTTTTGTTGATTTCTCAGATTCATTTCTTGTTGTGCATCTTATTAACTTTAGTCTATCGAAGGTAGGGTATCTTGTTACTCAACATATAATGGCCTTGTTGATCTTAATTGGCCCACCTTGTAACCATACCTTCATATCATTAATACAACTCAACAAAATCTTTATCCATTCCACTTTGAAGACTTTTGGAAAACCTAGGGCATGGGTAAGCCTTTCTTCAACAACAATCTTATACTCATCCTTTAGTACTCCATTATCAAACAACTTCTTATAAGTTTTTTTCAGCTCAAGATCTCTGACTTCTCTAATTTTTCACATATAACAAGTTCACACATCTTGAATTGTTAGAACCTTTGGTGTAGTTGATGATAGGGCACTAATTTATTCTATTGCTTCAAAATTTGAACAATCCTTGATATTAGGTGGGGGACACTGATCGTTCCTCATAATTTGTGCATTGCTTTCCTTCAACATTTCACTCGTAGCTGCATATGATGTCATTTCAAACTAGGTTTTCAAAGCAAACTTTTCTATGATAACCTTAGGAAATAACTACATCATAATTAAAATTTTTACTTACTAAATTCTATCAAATTGTGAATGATAGATAGTGATTCACTTGCTTTAATGCTAAGTTAGCCTTAATCTCCTCTAAATTTCTTGTGCACTTGAATTCAATTGGTAAAGTGAAAATGAATGCCCAAATTTGATATATACCTTCAAATTTTTACAATTAGGTCTAAAATAAATGCATTTGTACTCTAATGAGTGCATAATAGTTTTCTTAGCCTTTCACACCTCTTTTCAAATACTAGGTCACTATACGCTTGCTCAGTTAATACCAATTCCCTCAGCCAATACATCATCTTAGTTGATGTAAGTTCTTGGTCTATATTGAAATATCAAATTTTATTTTGCATTTGATTGTGTATGTTTTTTTAGCATCAACATTTTGAATCACACTTTCATGATCCATCATCAAGATGAGAGAATGTAAGAATGAAACAACATGTTGATGATGGCTTGCGAAGTGTGATCCAAAATGTTGATGCTAAAAAGACACACAGACAACCAAATCTAGAAACAAAATTTATATTTCTAATAGATTGTGGAAATATAACAAGACTAAATTACAATGCTCAGTCAACATAGACTGAATTACTAATGCTTGACACTTGATAGTAAAATGTATTTCATTGCCCAATAATTTTCTTAGATTTTTCCTAATGCATCTTGATTCATGATGATATGGAATTTTAAACATTTAATTTTTAGTGTATCACCTATATTAGTAATTTTAAATAGAATGCTAAGATCTACAAAGCACTCACAATACCAACTAGACTAACATTTATGAGAGGATGAAGGGAACACAATGGAGGCAAGCAGATCAAGAATGGTAAGCTCCTCGAGTACAACCTTGATGAATTTGATGTGTTTGAATGTAGATGAACGTATGCTCATGAGTGCTTCAAGCTTCAACTAGTGAGTGTGGGATTCAAGCATGGAGGTGGGTGAAGGATTCAACAATAGAGTTGTGTATAGATTTTGACATGGTGATGATGTAAAATGGCTATGCTATAGTGGTTAATGATCATTATAAGTTTGCATAAAAGTTGATATGAATTATGAAGGAAGATGGTTTCATTTATAGGCTAAGGGGTGCTGAGATGGAGGGTTAGGATGCAAGGATGGAAGAATGGAGAGGGAGGGCTAGGATGAAAGGAGAGGGAAGCACATGGATTGTGCTTCTTCTAATTTGTAGCCTTGTGACAAGTTTCATAAGGGGATTGGGTGGTCAAAATGGGGGCTCAAAGGTAATTAAGTGTAGAAGAGGAGTGTAAGAGGCATTTAAGGGTATTTATGGCATGTAAGAGTCATTAATTATCTTGGATAGGAATGGAAGAGGATGGGGAGAATATTGAATTTGGCTTGGGTTAGAAGGTCTGAACCCTTGCTTAAAGTATTACACATGATTAGAATGGGAATTAGGCTTAGTTTAGGAGGAGGGTTACGAGATAAGTGGCTTAGCTTTGATGGGATGGGTTAGTTAGTTGGCTAAGTGAGGTTAGTATTGGTGAATGGGTTGGATTAGGGTATGATAGGGTTTAAAGATGGTTAGGGATTTGGGATTGATTTATTAAATGATTTGTTTAATAAAAGGGGGATGTGGGATTAAATTTAAACATATTTTTGCATTGATTTAATTTAATAGAGGAATGATGATTTAGTTGATAAATTGATTTTGGGTTATCATTTGATTTTATCAATTGGACTATAATTAATTTAATTAATTAATTAACTAGGGGATGATCATTAATTAATTCAATATAAAATATTTAATCAATAATGTCCTAGAAGATGACTAAATAAGATTACTTAACAATGTAATTAGATTTAGGTGTCTACATTTTTCCCCTCTTTGACATAGTGTTGGGACAACACTATTAAAAGAAGTTCAAATATAAATGACGTAAAGAAGATTTCTAAAGAAAGATGGTTGCCCAGTCAAGTAGAAAAGGAGAGATAGGTTATGGGGTGCCCCCTCAAGAAGGCAACAGGGAGAGAAGATGAAGCCCAACAACTTCTTGAAAAGTACAAGAATTTGGGGCAAGAAGGAGAACTTAGATTGGTTAAGAGAGGATTAACAGGGACACATACTCTCACTATGGGAGAGTATGAAAAAGTACTTGCTAAGGACTTGGGGTGGGGTGATGATGGTGGGAGTGAGGTGGTAGATGGAGAACTTGGGATACTATGGGATTGATAGATGGGCTAGATCATTGAGAATTGGATAGGATGTGAAAAAAGGCTTTTGTTTCCATAGAAGTGAGGTGTGAAGAAATCCATTGAAGCTTGAGTGTGGGGGTGTTCCAAAGGGGAGAACCACCATGTAGTTGAGCACTTATTTTGATATAGAAATATTGGGTACATGTCAAGTTTACCAAGAACATCAAGGAAATTTCATCACTATTACATAAGACTGAGTCAAAAAAAACACACAAGGATTTTTCTAGCATCACACATGAATCCCAAAGGAATTAGAGTGGAGATGATACTAGGTAACCCAAAAGAAAATGATATTTCCCAATTGCATCATGTAACTACAAGTGATCACATTTTTGGAATATGCAAGGGTAATATTTGACTAACTCACAAGTAGAAAAGAAGATGAAAAAGACTAGATCAAAACCTTGCTCTTGAATTGCCCCATTCATAGCACACCATGGTATAAAAGATTGTGGTGACCTTGAGGAGGGAATAACCCAAATCACTTGGAAGAGATACTTTAAGAACCAAACCTAAAATCCTGAAAAGAAAATAGATTGAAAGAAATGTAAATCCATGAAAAAGTTCACCTTTTTCTAAAGAGTTCATTAGGACTGGATACTAACAGACTAAGATCAAATGAGAGGGAGGATGCATCCTACAAGGATCTATCAGTAATATCAAGGACTAGGATGAGATGCTCAATTAGAACTTCTTAAGACAACATTTTGATGACAAGGGATCTCATACAAGGATTCATTAGAGTACCTAACCAAGATAATTGTAATTTATAATCAAGCATGAACTAACATAAAGAGATGAGAGATATAAAATGGTAACAAGCTAAGGATTGATGCACAAGGAATATATAGCTGATAGGTAAAAGTATTTACAAGGGAGTACCGTACAAAAGCTCAACATGATAAGATAGTGGTAGGAAAGGAAAAGATGAGAATATAGTGGATAAATGATTTTGGATGAGAAAATAAATAGATAAAAAGATCAAGATGAGGAGATAGTAGATGAAATGCTTTGAATGAGGAGATATAAAATAAAAATTGAAGAGAGTCAATGAAAAGATTAGGATGAGGAGATAGAGGAAAAGAGTGGGATAAGGAGATAGAGTAAAACCTTGGGATGAGTAGATAAAGGGGATGAAAAGCTTGGGATGGGAAGATAATAGATGAAACACTGAAGATAGCAGATGAAAAGATTAGGATGAGAAGATAGTGGATGAAGAGATCAAGATGAGTGGATAGTGAAAAATTTTAGGATGAGTAGATAGAGGGGATGAAAAGATTGGGCTGAGAAGATAATGGATTGAGAGTGGATAGGGTGATGTGGATAAGGGAATTATATACCTAAAGACAAGGAGTGGGAAGGATTCATCCCAATTATGATGATTGGGGTGTGAGCAAGGCTTGTAACAAGGCTAGGAAAAAGCTTAAGAATGTGATTGGATGAGTTGAAAGATGTGCAATGGGATGGTGCAATTGATGGTAGATTTCCAGGAACATTAATATATGAATGGATGACATTGGGGTATATAGGGGTAGCTAAGAGATAGATACCAATGACAAGGGATGTACTAGGTGATGGAAAGATGGTGAGAAGTGTAAGGATAGAAGAAAAGGGTACAATTGGTAGAAGGTTCAGGTAGAGAAATGTGAAAAGATAGGGGTTGAGAAAAGAATAGTTTTGAAGAAAAGGAGTGGGAAGAATGCATCCCAATGATGATTATTGGGGTGTGACCAAGGCTTGCAACAAGGTTGGATAGAAGATTAAAAATGTGATTAGATGAGTTGAAAGATATGCAATTGGATTGTATAGTTGATGATAGATTTCTAGGAGCATTAGGATATGAATGGATGATATTGGGGTATATGGGGATAGCCTAGAGCTAGATACCAATGACAAGGGATGTACCAAGTGATGGTAAGATGGAGAGATGGTGAGAAGTGCAAGCATAGAAGAAAAGGGCATGACTAGTAGAAGGTTTAGGTAAAGGAATGTGAAAACATAAGGATTGGGAGATGAATGGTTTTGGGGATGACAAGATGAAAATAGGGCTAGAATGGGGGGATGTAAATATGGACATGACATAGTCTCCAAGGAATATAGTGCCCCCAGTTATCATATGGTATTAAAGAGGAGGTTATATGAGGGATGTGATAGGATGGAAGAATGGTCAACAAGAGGATGAGGGAGATAGATGGAAGCTAAGAGGAGTTTTTATGAGGCCCGTGATAGGATAGAGGGTTGGATGATAAGAGAATAGTGAGGTAGATGGAAGCTAGGATAGGAAAGGTGAATGAGTAGGGAAGATAGGGAATATTTATGTTTGGTGGATGAGGTTTGAAAAAGAGGAGGTGGAGGGATTATATGGAAGAAAAAGTGGGTAGATAAAGGATAGGTGGAGACAAACTTTGATGGGAAATGAATATCAAAAGGATGACCAAAAGCATGTATCTAGTGGTGGACTTTATTTTTATCAAGATCTAAAGGAGGATGGTGGGTGAAATGTATATGATGTGGTTGGTATGGTGGGATGAGATGGGTATGCTGGGTGTTGGAATGTGCATTTGGATAGAGGAATTACACATGATGTTGGTTTGCCAAGTTTTCATCATGGTACTTGTCCAATGTGCTTGAATTACAAAGTTTTCACTAGTGAATGCTTATTTTTATTTACTTTCTTTCTTTCTTTTTTCCTTTTTTGATGCATTTTTACTCATATATTTTGGTAGGATGGGTGTAAAAAGATTGGATTAAACGAGTAGAATGGTGACCAGGATTTGTCAGATAAAGGATAGGAAGACATAAGACTTGTGGGTAAATGGATGAGGAATTTGGAAAGATCATAATTGGAACACATCCTAAAAGGTGATGAAGTAGTGGGAAAGATAATGTTGACCAAGGTTAAGGAGAAAATGGAGGAAGAGAAAAATAAGGACTAAAATTAAAGTTAGAAGATAAGGATTGGAAATCTAGGATAAGAAGCATATGGACTAATAATGGATTGGGGGATGAAGGATGTATATATGGTGATTTGGATAAAATATGAATGTATGATTCTTTTTTAGTAGTAGGAATGGATGTGAGTTGAGAATTTTCTTTGAGACATATTTCTTTTATGAGCATCACAGGTATCCACATGATTTTTGACTTTTTTAGCTTGTGCCTTTGTGGCCTCTTCATTTTTTCTTTGATTTGGATCAAATAATTCTCTTCTAGAACATGTATTTTAGAAGAGACATGTTGACACAAATTTTTGTGGATTATTGGATTTATGCCTTTTGATTTTGGTATCCAATTTGCTTCTATTAGCCATGGTATGGGAACAAGAGCATGGGGGATATGATAGGATTATGGATGGAATGATAGACGTTGAAGGTCAGAAGGGATTCAAGGATGAGTACCTTTGATGATATAGCTTGTGGATTTGAGGGGATGGAGTGATGGATTAGAATACATGATATGGATTTATATAATTACCCAAAATGGATGGAGGGAATGAAAGGTAAGCACCTAAAATAGATGGAAGCGAGGAAGGAATAGGTCACAAGATAGATGGAGGAGATAAAGGATCCAAATTAGGTATATAAGGACCCAAAATGGATGGAAAGAATGGGGGATTTAGATAAGGGATATTTGGACCAAAAATGTAGGGAAAGGGTGGGGGATTTAGATAAGGGATATATGGACCCAAAATGGAGGGTTGGAAAGAAGTAGTAGGATAGGGCCCAAAATATATGCAAAATAAGATGGATGGGAACTTTGGGGTGAAGATGGAAGGAATTGTAACCATGAGGGTGTAGGAGGGATACTAACATCTAGAGATATACTTTTATTTCTTTTTTCAATATGATGTTCATTATTTGGAACACAAGATTGAGTCAATTAGTAGGTGAAGGAGTTGAAGTTTTAGATATGATAGTCCTTCTTCTGTAAATCTATCAACATGGATTATAGGAGATGGAAATGGATTTTGACTTAGACAGATGAAGGAAACAAGAGGATGTTGAAGTAGAATGGTGGATGAAAGGGTAGGATTTTGATATGGAGGAGAATGTGGCTGGTCTTTGGATGGAGTGAATAGTAAAAGTGGATCACGTATGGGAATAAGTGGAATGGTGGGATCTTCTTTTGTGCCATGAGATATTTCAACATGATTTTGGACAAGATCTTGACAAGATTGGATTGGAGTGGATGGTATGGTAGGAGAAGTATGAATGGTTTCTTTTAGTAAGGAAGATGGATGGGTAGGAGGTTCTTTAATGTGGATGAGTTGATGGGGGAGGGACTCATTAGGTTCATTATATGAGATTTGGGTAATGCTAGTAGGAGAAGATGTGGATGGGATTTGGAGGTATTCGATGGATGGGAGGTAGAATATGGAAGGGGATTGATAGTTGGGGTGGATGAAATAGGGATGGTAGTAATGAGATGATGGAAGAGGAATGATGGGTGTGGGAGATGGGTTTTCTTTTGGTTTCCTTGTAAAACTCCTTGGAGATGTACATGTGGGATTAGCAAGAGTAAGAGGATTAGGGTGACACATTGTATAAATAGGATAGTTTGAAGGATTTGGAAAGGGGATTGGAAGATATTGAGATGGTGGGTTTGGACTAGGGATGTAGCTACTAGCATTGTTTTGGAAAAATGGAGATTGGGACATGAAGGTGGACAAAGATAGAGACATGATTGATGGATAAGAGGAATATGTGGGAACAATACAAGAAGGAGGTGGATGAGTTTAATAATGAATTTCCCTTGTCAAAGGGATGGTAAGGAGTACTAGTGGGTATGCATAGAGGATGATGGAGTAGTTTAGAGGAATGTTTGGATTTTGGATGTTGGGAGCAATATCTCTAAGGAGTTCAATATACCCATCATATTCGACTAGATCTTCATCATCATTAGAATAGGATGGAGTGAGGGAATAGGTAGGATGACCAAAATCATCATAATAAGATTGTGACATTATATTTTGATGATGAGTTGGTGTTGACATTCTAGTCATGTTTGTTATTAGTGACATACATTTATTTAGATTGTAAGCTTATACCAAGCACATTATATAGTTAACAAAGCATTTCAATTGTTACTAAGTTTTATAGTTGCTATCAAGTCCTTTGGATAGATTTCAGTTTGTACCAAGCAATTACTCCAAAGGTGATGATCAATAGTGTAAGTTGAGCATCTTAGTGTATGCTAAGTTTACCAATGCAAACTAAGTTATGTAGTGCTTATCGAGTTCATAGTTGTTGTGATGTAATTCTAGTGTTAACTAAGCTACTCAGTGTTAACCAAGAGACTCAATTTATACAAAGCTCAAAGTTAAATCATTGACCAAGCTATGCAGTCTGAATCAAGTGATTTAGTTTATATACTGAGTTTCACATTATTCACCAAGTCACCAGTGCAGATTGAGTTCAAGACTACTTGGAAGTGATTAGTATAGACCAAGTTTATATGTCTATTAAGTGCATGTCAATGTTAAGCATTGACAGTGGATGCCAAGTATTAGAACCTCACTAAGTCAGTGTTCAGAACCCAAGTTTCTAGACTTTGGCTGACTTTGTAATATTTGTGTAAACTTGTATTGTGGCTGACCTTGTAATTATGTAATTGGATTGATATATATGTAATGTATTGTATCATATAGAAGTAATGTAATCATTAGAGAAGAGTAGAAGAGAGAATTATAAAGACTACAATAGTATAAGGAGCAACAAAGAATCATCTATCATAGTAAGGTAATTTGTACACTAAGAGGAATCTCATTTAGCAAACCAAGTTGTAGATCAGAGGTAAACCACTACTTCATCCTAATAGGTGGATCAGTCAAATCCTTTAATAAGTTAGACCTAAAAGTCTTATGTAAATCTCTTTACTAAGTGCATACTTCATTGTATGTTTGTAAATCCTTTTGAAAGGTGGACCTAGTAGTCCTTATTGCTCCTAACAGGGAAAATCATTAGAAGTGATCATTGTAAGCCTTTATAGGCCAATTTTATACTATAGCACTAAAGCTTTTGGGTATCATCGCCACTCCAATTTTACTTTCTATTTGGAAGGTTTCTAGGTTGGTCACCAACTCTTGCATTAAAGTGTTATGTATGCTTTCATGTTTTCAATTTTTCATGCATGAAATTAGATCAAAGTTCACATAAAGGATTAATTGCTAATTACAATAAAAGTTTTAGAAGTTACTGATTCACCCCTCCCCTCTCATTAACTTAGCTTGTCATAATATTTTCAACAATTGGTATTAGAGCATTGTGGCTCTCAATGAAAAGTTTAATAGCTTGAGCAAAGATCAAAGGAAATGGATGTATTTAGACTTGATAAGGCTATTGACAATGAGAAGCTAGATTTGGAATTGACCATTGGACAACTCAAGAAAACAAAAGAACAACTCTCTCAATCCCTAAAAAGAAGAAAAGATTTTGTAATCTAGATGAATCATTCACTCTACATTGAAGAAATAATTGAAAACATATATTCAAGCAATTAAAATGAAGATGATGAAGCAATCAAAGAACTATTGGAAAAGAATAGTACCCTTCAAGAAGAAGTAAGAAAACTAAGAAGAGAACAAGAAATTTAGTCAATAAGATTGTGTAAAGTAATGGAAGAGAAAAAAAAAAGATAAGAGAAGAGATAGAAGGAAAGAACAATGAAATCTAACACCTATCCCTTAAATAAGAAGTCTTCATTGATCAATTCACCAATGTAAATGAAGAAATCATGAACCTAAGGTTAGAAAATGAAAGATTGTAGAATGATCTAAACATTGAAAAACAAACCAATCAAAGAATGATGAAATCCCAAGCAACCATGAATTAGTTGAATGAGAAAAGTAATTATAGACAAAAGGAAAAGTAGGAATTGGATATACAGAAGAAGATGAAACATCCAAGCAAGGAGCTCAAAGGAATCGAAAACCTACTTGTAGTCACTGTGGTAAGATAGGTCATACTTCAAACAACTATTGGAGCAATGGAAAAGAAAAATTGAATGGAAAATTCTACAATTGTAATTGGCATGGTCGTAGAGAAAATGAATGCAAAAAAAAACCAAGATTTGAAGGCAAATGTCACAAATGTAAGAAGCATGGGCACAAGTCATCAGAATGCAAAACTAAGATATTGAATCCTATAGAAAAAATTGTGAAAGCTATATTTGGTTGGGATTATAACACTTGGTGTAGATGTCATTATTGTGGAGAATTTGGACACATTGGAATGAATTGTGTAAAGCATCATATGAGGAAAAGAGATTTTACCAAAAGATGTTTCGTTTTTACAAAACTTGATCATCTTGCCAAGAACTATATGCATACTAGATGAATTAAAGATGAATGAAGGAAAAAGATGATAACATCAAAAAATAAATGAGACAACAATGGGTTCCAAAATCTACTAAGAATGCAAGTCCAAGCAATGATGATCAAATCACTCAAGAATTGGGTGACTCCACCATTTCCAATTGACTTCTCAAATAGAAGAACTGGAACCAGGCTACTAAAGAAGACATCTGAATAAGTTCTAGTTGATAGGAAAAAAGATCCATATCAACATTCAAGATGCAAAGGAGTCATCAAGTAAGAAGTATTAGTTACTACAGAGTTACCTTCCTTACCGTGTGAGGTCAGGTTACAGACTATACCAAATGAGGTTAGTAGTAACTAAGTCTTATATAGTTACCAAATCATTGAAGACCCTATTGATTAATCAATGTAAGTAAAGTGGATGATAGCCTATCAATTTGATCTAACATTCATACCAAGAATTTATATACAAATTGATAAAAGGAATGAAATAAAAGTCATTTTTTCATTGTGAATTTTTGAGCTATTTGCACAGAGCGATCTTTAAGAGCATTCAAGAAATTTGAGAAAATTGTTACCAAAAGTTTTTGAACTCTCTCAAAACCCTACTAAGTAGAGATGGTAGCTACCAATAGCAAATAAAAACAAGATTCAAACATGTTGGTTCATGGTGTAGGATGGAAGACACTATATTTAAAGCTCAATTCAATAATTGCAGAAACCCTAGATTTGAGTGGAGCATAGTCTCAAATCCCTCCTAAGATACTATTGATTAACAATATCTACTCTCATTTCAAATATACAATTTAGGATTTTGGCACACTAGAAATGGATGAATGTTTAAAGGAGTTATGTGTTGATGGTGTATTGAAACTTGAGCATCAACATCTCAAGGCTAAATGTTTAATGCATATTCCTCATATGCCATGAGATTTCCAAGTGAAATGGATTAAGTTTATCCTTAGTCATGTGCATAATGGTCCATTGTGGTTGGAGCAACCAATTTTGATCACAAAGAAGATTATCCATAGGATCACTAGTCTCCCAATGTTGCCAAAAGCTAAAATGACTAAACCCCTAAGTCAGGTCGAACTAGAGAAGAAAACCCTAGTTGAGTGGGATGGTAGGGGAATGAAAATAAGCAATGTCACTAACATGGCATTGAAGTTTGGTATTCATGTCATTGCAAATAAAATCTATATTTCGAGCAGGTTGAATAGTGTGTCGTGTGAAGCTATGGACCTGGCATACAAGGTAGTCAAAAATTAACCTTTATCTTGACCTTGCTGAGCTATTGTTGAATTAGTTCAATAAGAACATGGAGAGAATTAGGACATCAAAGAACAATCCATGTAAGTTTGGCTCAATTTTGACATTTTTATTCTTTTATGTTCAAAAATTCTTTCCATCAAAAGGTACTATTGTTTGGAGGAAAGATGTGCTAGTACTTTATCAAATTAATGAATACATTGCTGAGATGGGAGAACATTATACTCGTATCATGGACAATTATTTTGATGCATTCAAGGAGAAAATGAATAATAGATTTTTAATCCCCAAGAAACTAGTTGAAGATTATAAAGATGATCTTTGTTTTATGGTGGATAGTAACAAGGTATACATTCAGGTAGTTAGACCTAGAATTGCATGGGTGAAACCTTTAGGATATGAAGTAAATATTGATGAAACATAGGATATAATTGAGGCATTAACGAATGAGCTAGTTGATCCCAAGGCTACATATTTTGGCACATGTGATGAGGCTAAGTCTAGGATAGAACTAGAGATTAAGCTCCCTCAAACGATTAACAAAGGCAAGAAGAAAATTGCCAAGTTGAAAACAAGTTCTACTCTCCTATTCACCAATGAAAAAGTTGAAGATGAAGAAGTAGAGGATGAAGAATTAGAGGAAGAGGAGCCACTAAAGAAAAAGTGCAAGGTAGTCATTATTAAACCTTCCAAGACATCCACTACAATATTCACCATAAGATCCTTCAGGAAGAAAGTAGAGAAAGAAGGGGGAGACATAATTTTCAAGAGGTCTCTATGCACATTATAGGAGAGAATGAAGGAATTGGAATTTGGTTTAGGAATAGAAAACTTCAAGGCATTGAAATATGAGACCAAAACAACTGATGAACAAAAGTGGATTGAAGACATATTGATAACAAAGATGGGTAAATGAAAATACTCACCTGATTAACTCACTCAGCAAATTCTAGATGCATTAATGAACAAATCAAGCCAAGATGGGAACATGCAATGTAAACTACAAAGGATATACATGTGTAGACCTTGAGGAAACTTATGCCAAATTTCACTAACAAGGAAGTGAAAGAATATTTAAAGAAAAATGAAGAAAAATTAACTTTAAGATTCAATACTTGTCTTATTTTGTTGAATGAAATAGAGCATGTTGTGAAGAATTCGAGAAATACATGGAAGAATTTCTATCTTCTTCATAAACCAAGTGATTTTATAGTTAGTATAAGTGACAAGGATGATGATGATGATCAAGAAAAAGATGAAGAGAAAGATGATGAAGAAGTAACACATTTTGATAATGAGGATGATGAAGAGTGTAAGAATTTTCCTTAGGGAAAAATTCACCTAGGAACTAAGAACTCAAAAATAAGCACAATTGTAGACCAAAAATGGATATGATTAGTTAATCAAAGTATGTCCTAATACATTACTCTATTCAATATGCTATGTATAAACACACTTGGAGTGCCTATATATAAAGGCCTCTCAAGAAGCACCTAGAATGTCTCTAGAAAGAACTAGGAGATAAGATAAGCATCATGACAGCTAAGCACATGCCTTATCCATCATTCTAGATGAGTGGATAAGAATGAAAAGGTTGTAGACACCATGTGCTTAATTAATGTGCTAAATCCTATGTTGTAGACACCATGTGCATAAAAGAGGTGCGAACTCCTATGTTGTC
The DNA here is from genome assembly GCA_028749045.1 of Cupressus sempervirens. Classification (NCBI taxonomy): domain Eukaryota; kingdom Viridiplantae; phylum Streptophyta; class Pinopsida; order Cupressales; family Cupressaceae; genus Cupressus; species Cupressus sempervirens. Next base: position 445,332,624 of record CM053783.1, on the reverse strand, counting down.
AACATGACAACTCACAAGAGTGCAGAAACTCCTAAGTGTCTCACAAAATAAAATAATAAAATAATGTAAAATAATAAAATAATGCACTAACCTAAGTAAACTTAAGTAAGTGTAAATAGTAAATATATATTTACACCAACACCCACCTTAAGTGAAACTTAAGGGAATGCCCTTAAGCTTATGAAAAACTACAATGAAATGCAAGATGGGTCATGCCTACTATGCCATGTTAAGTACCCATGTACATAATTAAAATGCAATCTCTCATAAAGTGGAGAAAGAGGGAAAACCTCATGGGAAAATCTCTCCCCTAAAAAGAGAGATGAAAATAGATGCATGGATGGATGAAGTAATCAAGACCCCCTCATTATGACATACATCAAGTATATACAAGAGAAAAATTGAAGAAGGACAAAACCCCCTAAGAGGAAAAAGTCCCCCTCAAAAAGGAGAAGAAGGAGACAAGGTAGTTCCCCCCTAAAGGTAGTGTGCCAATTAGTGAGAAATGCTCTAGTGTAGAAGCTAATGCATGACCTTGGAATGACGTTCCTCCCCTTTGGAAGAAACAAATGCAAGGGTAAAAAGGAGATGTGGCCCCTGTATGGAGAAGGAATCTCTATGATGAATGGTATCTCTGAAACTTATTCAAGTGTCCTTGTGTCGATGCTAATGATGGGTTCCTCCAAAACTATTGAGAAGAAGTATAGATTGAGCAAGGAGTGATGTAGAAGCTATTTCAAAAAACCAACAGTCTTCTCTAATGTACATAAGTATCCACAATCACATTAGCCTGGAAAGATTGATCACGTCGAGAATGGACATGAGGGTCAGAGTAAGCCCTCACAAAAACTGTAGAAGGATCATCCTTAGTAAAGAGAAGTAGTATATCATCAAAGAAGTCCTCCAAATATACTATGTGTGACTCTAGGAATAGGGCTAAAATCTCTGACAAGAAGTCATCACCTAGAAGAAAAAGTGTACCCTGTTGTGCTAAAGTACATGAATCTGTCATTGCGATAATGAATGAAGTATTCACCTCAAAGAGAAGATGAATATCTTCAATAGTGTCTCCCACATCTTCAATGTGAGACTCCATGAACATGCCTGCAAGGGTGGGAAGGAATTCTTTGCATGAAGGTAGAGTAGGAATACATAAAGGGTCCTGTTGCACTAAATCTGAAGCATCTGTGGCTAGAACAGGATCAATAGGAGTAACATGAGCTAGAGGTGTGATCTCAACTGAAGAGCATGTGTCTACAACTGGAGGTATGATATAGTCTAGGAATGGAGGAATTGTTGGATCTCCATATTTCTCTGAAAGATACATCCAAAGATCATATGGATTCCATATCTAGGCAACTAGCTTATAATAATCAGAAGAATAGAGATTGGTAAGAATGATAATAATTAGTCTGCCAACAAGTGGCTATTCTTTAGTGTTAGAGATTAATTCATTGGAACATAAATAAGGAAATACTTCCTTATGCTTTCTTCTAAGATGATCAAGGAGTGTATCACTCCATGTGTGATAGCTTCCCTTTGTCAACCTTGGTCTAATGCCATGCTGACATGTGAAACAATACTCCTCCATGAGATCAATCAATGAACCTCCAAAGAATCAAAATAACAATTAAAAAAGCCCCTCTAATGTATGATTTAGGCACTTGATAGCCACTTGCCAATTTAGGGCCTATTTATGAAAGTAGTATTTGTATCTATAGAACCTATAATATGATTATAGATGTGGAAAGTAGACAAAAAAAATGTACTTTCAAAAGAAACAAAACCTAATTTGGAGACCAAATGAGCTCGTACTAAGAATTTTAAGTGGCAAAAATTGAGATTTGTGAGTTGCAAAAAAATTTAGGAACAAAGATCTCAAACTACCTACACCAATGTGTAGATCACAAAATTATACCCCAAAACAAAAAAAATTTCTTGCAAAAAGGAGTCCGTATGATGGAGATATCACTATTTGAAAATCACTGCTGTTGTTATTTTTTCTGAATCGTTGCCATGCTTCAAAAAATCAAATGGCTCTAGATTTTGCCTCAGATGTTCGATTTGGATAAAAAAAAATCTGATTTGGGGGTTTTTGGACCTTTTGAATGTGATGAAAATATTTGATTTGCACCAACAAGCTCCAATATTCACCTACAAAAAATGTCTCCTATGGACCTATGGCCATTTTTTTTTTCAAAAAATAATGTAGATCCCAAAAAAATAGCAGAGATGCAAATGAACAAAATGTAGATCTAAAAATTAAATGTACAAATCTAAAATGTTCATACCAATGCTGCAAATTGATCCTTTGATTGTCGGTTTGCAAAAAAATTTGCCTCACAATCAACTTTGGCTTAGGGTAGGCAACTTTATAGCCAATTTTCATTGAATCAACATTTCGAATGCAATGGCAAGGTTAGATCTAGTTTTAGATGCTCCCAATTTCTGTGATACTCTAGATTTGAGTTGAGATGCTGAAGCAAGAAGATGATCTCGAATGGCTATGTGATAAGAAAATCTCAAAGCTCTGATACCATGTAAGAATTTTCCTTAGGGAAAAATTCACCCATGAACTAAGAACTCAAACACAATCACAATTGTAGACCAAAAATGGATATGATCAATTAATCAGAGTATGTCCTAATACATTGCTTTGTTCGGTATGTTATGTATAAACACACTAGGAGTGCTTGTATGTAAAGACCTCTCAAGAAACACCTAGAATGTCTCTAGAAAGAACTAGGAGATAAGATAAGCATCATGATAACTAAGCACATGCCTTATCCATCATTCTAGATGAATGGATAAGAATGACAAGGTTGTAGACACCATGTGCTTAATTAATGTGCTAACTCTTGTGTTGTAGACACCATGTGCATAAAAGAGGTGCGAACTCCTGTGTTGTCAACATGACAACTCACAAGAGTGCATAAAATCCTAAGTGTCTCACAAAATAAAATAATAAAATAATGCAAAATAATAAAATAATGCATTAACCTAAGTAAACATAAGTAAGTGTAAATAGTAAATACATATATACACCAACAAAGTGGAACAGGAGCAAGAGGCTACCGAGGAAGATGCACAAGCTATTAAGGAAAGTGACCTAGTCAAGATTATCGTAGTGGTTATAGCCTCACTTCCTCACTCTCCAAGAAAAACATTGATAACATCAAGCACAAAGATAGCCTCAGTAGGATTGATTGTGACCAACACTATAAGCACAAGCATCCAATCAATCTTTTCACTAGTCCAACTCATCACATCATTAACTAAAGTACCAAACACTTCATCTACCAAGCTACAAGTTCTACCCTCTACATGAATTTTTTTTACAATAGGTATTTCTGCTAGTATTTCAAAAATGAGTGCAATATCCATTTATGTAGTAAGTCCTACTATCTCAACTATTGTTTCAATTCCTAGTACATAAGAAATAAGTTCAAGGAAAATTGAGATCAGGCCTTAACCGAGCACAAAATTTTTGGGCAAAGGTAAAGAAAAGGAAGAGGATATAGATCTTGATAAGTAGATTGTCATTCCCAAATGGGACATTTGCAATCTAACTCTAGATCAGATGTAAACCTTTGGTGAACTTCTACAAAAGAAAGCCAAGCAACAAAGGCTAAGAGAAGAAAGAAATAAGGAGTTCAAAATCATTTAGGATGCCAAGAACATTCTAGCAGAGACCCTAGGCATAGAGGTTTATATTTCTAAACCAATTTTGTATTAGTTGGAAGAGCCAATCCATAAATACAATGAAGATTTGAATGGACAAGATCAATTATTATAGAGAACTAAGAAGAAGTTTGAGAATAAAGTTTTAGAACTTATTGCTCAATAGATTATCATTCACCAAGTAGAGTTATCTACTATTATGAGCTCTCTAGAAACTTCTTGTATTAATGTATCATTACTTTTTGGAAAATTATATGACACATCAATTTTCACAAAATAAATAAAAGAAAAATTACAAGGCAAGTGCACACCAGGTTTAACTTGACCTGAGTTCTAGCTCTACTCACTTCAAAAAAATTAGATTTCTAACAGATATGTAGGTAGAACCACTTAGAGAAGAGGCCAGAATTAGATCTACTTTGATAAATATCTAGAATATGATTCTTCTTAACATGGATGCACTATAGAAGAATATTGCACATTAAAAAACACTCATTGATGACAATAATCTCTCTATTGTAGACCACATGATTGAATTATCAATAGAAGTGTAAGTGGTATTGCACACATGCAGGGTCTTGCAAGAGAATTGGTAGAAGACTCTAGTGCTTATACTAAAGGTACATTAAGAATTCTTGTCTCATTTTTATATTACTATGTAAATATAAGCACAAATCTTTGGCATTAATGTCAAAAAGGGGGAGAAACTATAGGAGAAGTTATAAGGAAATAAAAGGGGAAGCATAAGGAGATATAAGGAAAAAAGATGTGAAAAGATTGGATAATATGCAAAAACAAAAATGGTATAATATTTATAGTATACTGTATATTATGTATGGGGGAGCATTACCATGTATAGAAATGTATCCTTTACAATTTTTTTTTTGAAAAATCTCAAAAAAAATATACTCTATTGATTTGGAGACATAAGGTGATGGATAATTTAGTTTTGACTGATAAGTGTTTTTGTCACTAATGGAAAAGGGGGAGATTGTTGACATTCCAGTCATGTTTGTTATTAGTGACATAAACTTATTTAGATTATAAGCTTATACCGAGCACATTTTATAATTAACAAAGTATTTCAGTTGTTACCGAGTTCTATAGTTACTACCGAGTCCTTTGGAAAAATTTTAGGTTGCACCAAGCAGCTACTACAAAGGCGATGATCAACATTGTGTACCAAGATCCTCAATGTATGTCAAGTTTACCAGCACAAACTAAGCTATGCAGTGCTTACCGAGTTTGTAACTGATGTGATGCAAGTCTATTATTATCTGAGCTACTCAGTGTTAACCAAGAAACTCAGTTTATACCGAGCTCAAAGTAATAGCATTGACTGAGCTATGTAGTGTGAATCAAGTGATTTAGTTTATATGCCAAGTTTCACATTATTCACCAAGTCACTAGTGTAGACTGAGTTCAAGACTACTTGGAAGCGATCAGTATGGACTGAGCTTCTATGTCTATTGAGTACATGATGATGCCAAGCATTGACAATGGATGCTAAGTATCAGAACCTCACCAAGTCAGTCTTGAGAACCTAAGTTTCTACACTTTACCCAACTTTGTAATATTTTTGTAAACTTGTATTGTTGCTGAATTTGTAATTATGTAATTGGATTGATATATATGTAATGTATTGTATCATATTTAAATGTATCATAGAGAAGTAATGTAATCATTATAGAAGAGTGGAAGAGAAAATTACAAAGGCTACAATAGTATAAAGAGTAGCAAAGACTCATTTATCACATCAAGGTGATTTGTACACTCAGAAAAATCTCATTTTGCAAACAAAGTTGGAGATTAGAGATCAACCACTACTTCATCTTAATAGGTGGATCAGTCAGATTCTTTAATAAGGTAGACCTAATAGTCTTATGTAAATCTCTTTACTGAGTGCATACTTTATTGTATGTTTGTAAATCCTTTTGCAAGGTGTACCTAGTAGTCCTTATTACTCCTAACAGGATAGATCATCAAAGGTAATTATTGTAAGCCTTAACAGGCTAGGTTTATATTGCAATACTAAAGCTTGTGGCTATCATCTCCACCCTAGTTTTACTTTTAATTTGGAAGGTTATTAGATCACCAAATCTTGTGTTAAAGTGTTATGTATGCTTTCATGTTTTCAATTTTTCATGCATGTAGTTAGATTAGAATTCACATAAACAATTAATTGCTAATTGGGATAAAAATTTTAGAAGTTAATGATTCACCCATCCCCTCTTAGTAAATTAGCCTATCATAATATTTACAACAGTTGGATGGGGATGAAGGACGAATATTTATGAATATAGAAATACATATATATTTTTTTAAAGGGGTAAATATTTTGACTTGGAGCTATGAACCAGTGAGGCCACAAATGGAGGACCTCATCCCTGTGAGATTTGAGCCTTGATGGCAAGGATAACAACTCAAACACTTAACCATCACAACATGCCACTATTGGCAATATAGAAATACATATTAGATAAGTAGGTAAGCTTAGATTTGGATTTGGATTAAGTTTGTGATAGGAGGAAAGAATAACTCCAAAGGATATGGAAATGGGGTGGGGAATGACAAAGAAGACTTGATGGAAGACTAGAATAACATAAGAAAGGATGTGATTAGGATGAATGTTGTGAAAGTTTGGATGAGTCTCTAATGAGGTAGTGACTAGGCTAAGTATGCCCTAGTTTGACTTTGAGAAAATTTATTTGGATCAAGTGGACAAAAAATTCTTTAAAGGACAATTTTTTTTTGAGGTGGATAGGTAATGTGTTGGAATACTTTAGAATAACTAAGAAGAGGGAGGGGTGAATTAGTTATCCAAGGTCTAGATGTATAAATAAAACTTTTCATGGCTTAGTGAACCCATAAAATATTTATACTCATGCACACATTCATAAGATTATGCAGTCACTTAAAACTTGTAGGTTACTGTCAAATCAACTTATAGAAATGTAAAACATGAAACATAACAGATTCATCAACACACTTGACACAATGATTTACATGGAAATCAAATTTGGGAAAAATCACCAATAACATGCTACTCTTTTCACTATTTTGAAATGATGCCCTATGAAAGGCCAACACCCTTAAGGGTTATAATACATACTATTAAAAGCAACCTTGTTAAAGAATTTGAATACCCCTATTAGGAGTGAGCCTTGTTAGAGGACTTTAGACCATTCACTTGAAATGTCACCTGGTTAAAGGATTTACAAATGACTGTTAGGTCAACCTTAATCCAAAAGATTTACCCTAGACTGATATAATTTTTAGAGAGTAACCATAAGGCTTTGATCAGACTGAACTTACAACTTCATTTGTAGATTATAGATCTTTTTTCAGTCCTTAATTCTGCTTGGCCCTCATACTTTGCAACTCTAATAGCTTATTCACCCTTCAAGAATTCATCTCCTTAAGCCTTCTTGCTTAACATGCCATTGTAGGCTCTTCTCTTAGATCACTTGATGAAGAAAAACCCTTGACTCCTTGTCTCCCTTAAATTCTTGCACATAACAACATTGCTTCATGACTATAAATCCCTATAAATAGGAAATTAAGATATTTTTCTTCTTATTCTCCATCGTCCAAATTAGGGTTTGGTTGGATTAGGTAGGATACAATGTATCTACCCCACATCTCATATCTCTTCAAGAAACTTCTCCTAGAATCCATTTTGAATTCGCATAAAAATGGTTTACCTTGAAATTGTGCCACCAGCTCATCAACCTTATTTTCCACCTAGTTCACACAATTCAAGAAAATACACTAATCAACTTAGATTCATCAAATCCACAATCTTTTCAATAATGCAATAGATCAATATTATCAAGCTTTTGATGCTTGGCACATACTGTGTTGCTCGACATCCATTGTGAAATTACTTAGCATGAACTAAAGTTTACTGGTGCTCAATATCAACCAAACTTTACTCAGCATCCACTATTCTACTTGGCATACACTAGAATGAACTTTTACTTGGCTCCAACTAATTTTTTCCTTGGCTTGCACTAAATTTTCTTGACACCTACTATCCACTCGGTCAAGCTTGGTAGAAAAACTTTGTGTAACTTTTTCTTCTAATCTTTCTTAGTGTAACAAGCATTTATGTCTTTAATCAGGTTATCAATACATCATGTCATCACTATCTTAACTAATCCTTGTATTTCATTACATAATCATAACTCAACCTTTCCTCTAGGTGCTATTGTTACATCTTTTGATCAAATCCTCTTCATCAATCAAATAAGTGATAGTACTTTAATTTTAAAAGTAGTTGTCTTACCAGAAAATAGAAATTTTGACATTAGTGACAAAGAAATTATTGAAACACATAGTCTTCTTTGACAATCTCCCTGTTTCAATCTAGTTTCAATAATCTCTTTCAATAATGATCTTTTCAATCTATTTTTAAAAATCTTCCTCTTTAGCATTGATGTCAAACCAAACTGATCAACAAAATCACCCAAATAGTAAACACCTTTGTTCAACCAAACTAACTAGGTTAAAATAGTAAGACAATACCAAAAAGAAAACTTGTATTGAAATCTCTCCCTTTATCAATAGCTTCCATCTTCTAAATAGGTTACAAAATTATATCTTATAACTCCTTACTATATCTCCCTCTAACTAGGTAAATATTTGTTTTCTCTCTTGATCAACAAATGTCTCCTTAATTATCTCTTGATGTCTCCTGTTTATATCTCCCTTTTTGACAACAATCTCCTGATTAGAAAAACTTTCTTGATTAATAAACTTCTCCCTCAACATTTATACTAGCTTGATCAAAAGAATATCTCCTTCTTTGACAAAAATACATAAGACATATGCCAAAAACTTGTCATCTTAACATGATAGATACAAACTTTTCAGTTTCTTTAGCTTCTTCCTCTATCACCTTGCTTGTGACTAGCTCCAAAAGTAAGATCCTTTGCATCAATCTATAACATATGAATACTAGCTTGTTTAATGTAGGGCACTCCTCTTGTTATTTAGATAGCCTTTGATAGGGGTATCACCCTTAGTTTACCTCTTAGATACTCATGAGCATACTTAGGTAATGCTTTTGTGAAGATATCAACAATTTTTTCCTTTGTGTTGACATATTTCACCTTTAGCTCTTTATCTTGAACTAACTCTCTCAAGTAATGATACTTGATTGTATTGTGCTTTGTCTTTGTGTGCATCACTGAATTCTTTGATATATTGATAGAACTAGTATTATCACAATACAGCATCATTGGTTCTATGATTTCTTCTTTCATCCATTTCAGTAGCTATTTGATCCATAAAATATTTGTGTAATTTATAGCAACAGCAACATATTTAGATTCCATAGTAGATTGTGAAGTACAATTTTTTTTCTTGCTAGTCTATGTAACTAGTATTTTTCTTAAAACGAATTCTCCTCCACCAGTGCTTTTTTTCTCATCAACGTTTCTAGCCCAATCAACGTTAGTGTAGGCTCTCAATTAAATTTTTTAATTCTTCTTGTACTATAGACCAAACTCTTATGTTCCTTTCAGACATCTCATTATTCTCTTCACAAACATTAAATGATTCTCCCTAGGATGAGTAGTGAATCTTTCAACTATCCCTACAGATAATGCTATGTTAGGTCTTCTATGTACTACATATTGCAATTTGTCAATCATAGACCTATACAATGTTTGATTTACCTTAGTTAAATCATCATTCTTTGACAACTTGTGTCCTAATACCATAGGTGTATTTATTGGTTTCGAATCCTCCAATCCAAAAGTTTTCAATATTTCCTTGACATATTTTGATTGAGTGATGTATATACTATATTTCATCTAATATACTTGCAAGCCCACAAAAAATTGACCTCTCCAAAATAGACATCTAAAATTCTTGCTTCATCTGATTTGCAAAATCTTTACATAAAGCATCTTGACCTCCAAATATGATATCATTAACAAATATTTTAGACAAGAAAATACCTTTTCCTTTATCTATCTTCATTTATAGATTGTTGTTATCATCAATCCTTTGAAATCCAATCTTCATAAGATAATTATGAAGTCCCTCATACCATACTGTTGGTGCTTGTTTTAAACCATATAAACCCTTGTGTAGTCCACATACTATGCTCTCATTGTTAACATTAGCAAAACCCTTTGACTATTCTATGTAAACTTCTTCCTCTAATATACCATTTAGCAATGGAGATTTAATATCCATCTAATAAATTTTGAAACCTTTGTGTGTAGAATAAACAAGTAGAGTTCTTACTCATTCCAATCTAGCAAAGTAGCAAATGTCTCTCCATAGTAATTCCTTCTTCTTGTGCATATCCTTTGCAAACTAATCTTTCTTTGTTCCTTGTGACTTCACCATTTTCATCTAGCTTGTTTCTAAATACCCACTTGGTACCAATGGCATTTTTGTCTTCTAGTCTAGGAACTGGACTCTATGTTTTGTTCTTCTCTATTTGTTCAATCTCTTCTTCCATGGATTTATTCTATTCAACATCATTTAATGTATCTCTTTCTAATTTTAGTTCCTTCATGCTCAACAAACATGTTTCACTTCTCAATTTATTTCTTATCATTGGTCTAGCATCTTTATCTCCAATGATTTGAGCAGTTGGATGATGTCTTTTGACATATTTAGGCAATCTTAGTTCAACTCTTGTTTCTCCATTTTGTCTTTTAGCTTCAAAATCACCATGTATATCTCTTTTACGTATCTCAGCATCTCTTTCATGTTCACTAATCTTAGAATTAGAATGTGCATCTACTTCATTTTGTAACTCGACATTTGAATATAGCTTGGTTCCCAAATGCAACTTGGCATTCACAGGGTTGTGATTCAGTAGTCACTAAAACTTACTATTGATTTTTAACTTGATTTGTAGCATCTTCTTTAGTAGGCATACCTTCATAAAAGTATAGAAATGATTTGTATAGTTTTGGTTCTTTCAAAGGTTCATACACATATACTTCTGTATATTCATCAAAATTAACATTTGCACTTTCCACAATTTTGTTAGTGTTAGTATTCAAAGGCTTATAAGCTTTACTTCTTATGGAGTATCCTAGGAATATATCTTCTTCACTTTTTCCATCAAGTTTTCCATTCCTAAAATATTTAAGAATGTAACATTTACTTCCAAATACCTTAAAGTATTTTACATTTGGTGAGTATCCATACCATAGTTCAAAAGGTGTTGAATGAGTACCTTTCTTGATTTGTACACCGTTCAATGTATGGATAACTGTACTTATAGCTTCTCTCTTTTATTTCAAAGAAACACTCTTCTCCATTATGAATGTTCTAGCATAGTCCATTATATATCTGTTCCTCTTTTCAACTATTCCATTTTTTGGAAGTGTTCTAGGGGTAGATGTTTGTCTTTTGATTCCTCTATAATTATAGAACATCTCAAACTCATTTGATGTGAACTCTCCTCCTCTGTGAGATCTCAAACACTTCAGACTTTTACCTGTTTCCTTTTCAACTCTTGCTAAGTAGCACTTAAATATTTGAAAGGCACTAGATTTCTATTTTAGAAACATAACTATCATCATCCTAGAATAGTCATCATAAAACAACATTATGTACTTATCTCCCTTGTAGCTTTGCACATAAATTGGTCCACACAGGTCAGTATGAATAATCTCTAATATTCTTTTAGAGGTATAAATTTTATTCTTAAAATTTGACTTTGTCATTTTTCCTAACTGACATTGTTTCCCCATTATATTATTAGGATTCTTCAACTTAGGAAAACCTCTAACTTTTTCCATGTTAACTGCTACTAACCAAGTTATCAACATTAACATGACATCACCTTTTTTTCCATATCCATACATCATCAAATTTTACAAGAAGACAAGTAGCATCCTCTATGTCAAGATAGAATAGATTAATTCTATTTTGATCACCCTTTCTATTTAGTTTTCCATTTGTGTCATATATCTTAGCAATCTTGTTTTCAAACTCAACCTTACATCCCAAATTATCCAGTTGTGAAACACTCAACAAATTATAGTTAAGTTTTCAACATAGTAAGAATTGTCAAATAAATTCTTATTTGTAAGTTTGATAGAACATTTTCCTTTTATCAAACATGGTGCATCATTACAAAATCTTGTAATATTTCCATCATAACAATTTATAGTAATGAACTTACTTTTGTCTCTAGTTATGTGATGTGAACATCCACTATCAATGATCCATCTATTTCTAGTTAACACAAGTCACAAGTGCAATTGCCTCATCTTCATCAATTTTTTCCTTTATTGCAACATACACCACCTCATCATCATGTTCATCAAAATCATCCTTTGCTTCCTCTTCAACAATGTAGCAAGACTTCTTGCCCTTGTTTTTGTAATCTTTGTTGTCTTCATCTCTTCTACTCTTGTACTTGTCACCACAACTATAGTTCTTCTTCTTTGGACATCTAGCAGCAATATGGCCTACCTCATTGCAATTGAAACAAATGATGGTTAACTTACCTTTGAACTTGCCTTTGCCTTTGTAGAGTCTTCTTGCCAATAGTGGTTCAGGTTGTTTGACATCCTCCTCATCTATATCACTACCATTGGACACATACATCTTTTTCTTCTTCTTATTCTAAATAGGTTTCTTTAATGATACCTTAGCTTTGAAAGTAGATTTAATCTTTTTAGGATTGTAATTATCAAAGTTAGATAGCTCAAAAGTAGTGAGTCTACCTACCATACCTTCAAGTGATAACTTATTCCCTAGAATACATCTCAATTCTTGAATTGCAAAAACTCTAATAGATTATACATGTAACAATGTTCTCAAAACTTTACTTAAAACAATATCATCATCTATATTACTAGTAGCTAGTCTTATTGCATTAAGAACTTCTTTTATTCTTTCAACATATTGAGAAAAATTCTCACCTTCTTCGATTCTCATATCATCAAACTTACCTCTGAGACTTTCAGCTTTGGCTCTTAGAACATTTGTATCTTCTTGTGAGGCCTCGCCCCGACCCATCATAGCATAGTGATACATTACTATTATTTTGATATTCACGACTCGAGATGTCGAGACATTATCTGATGCTTAGAACATACTTTATTATTTCATGTTGTGTGATGTTACTTTCAGATATATAGATGATTTTCATTTAATGTTTCATGTATATGTATGTTGATGAAATCAGTAAATGTAGGATTGAGACTTTGATTTAAGAGATTTTAAATGGTTAAGAATTAAGCATGATGAAGAAACCCTTATTGATGTATGTTTTAATTTATGTGAATTTTTGATACGTATACATTTTTGTACATGTGATTTTATGGGACTAATGATGTGTGCATTGAGTGTGCAGATATTTAGCTGAGAAACCCTACGGAGGAACATAATTGATCTCTATGTGCTAATTTTGGAAACCTTGTTGTTCATAATTCACAGATTTGTATTGTGAGATTTATGTATGTATCTTTCTATGTTCAGTGAATGTTAGTGTTCATAATTATGTTCTTTTAGTGTCGCTTGACACTTGTAAATTGGTTATATTCTTTAGTATGCTGATTAGGGTTAGTTGTGTAACCTTTGGACCCAAGTTGGTTTAAGTTAGTGTCAGTTGCTAATTGGGTTCTTAATCAAGGTTAGTCATCCCTTAATCTTGATTAGTGCTTAATATGCAATGTTAGAATAGTTAGATGGTCCTATTTTATTTCTAGCTTTTGTTTGGCTCTAAACCTTTTTCCTAAGGCTTAAAACATGAAATAATTATACCCAAAGGGTATGGGTATGGGTTAGGGGTCTTTTCCAACCCCTAAGCCCCTTTTATTGACTTTTGAGGTCACTCAAAAAGTCTCTTTTTGCCTTTGTACGAAAATTGACCATGGTTATCTTGAGTTACCTCACCTCATCTCCACTTAGTGTTTAACCATAGTGAGGGTAGAGTTAGGAGTTTCTAGAATTGCAAGTGGGTGGGAAAAGTTATTGATCCATTGGGTGGTTGAGTTGGAAGCTTATTTAGAGGCCCTTCTTGGACTTGTGGAGGTTGTTACCCAATGTCTACATTTAGAGAGGATTTTTTTGAAGATTGAAGGAAGGAAGTGGAAACTCTACTCAAACTTGTTCATTTCCATTACCTCTTTGTGAAGGTAGGTTTAGATGCTCAAAAATGGTTCGCATCTACAATTTCATCACTTCTTCATACTAATTTGTCCCATTTTCTCATTCTACTAACTTTTATCTTTTGGCCAGATTGACCATATTTGTCATTTGTATCCCCTTTCACATCAATTTCATATCAACTCAAAACCATTTCAAATCAACTCAAAATCACTCAAAATCAGTCCTAATCAACCCAAAACATATCAAACATCCCAAATCAATCATCAATTATCCATTCCTAGGAATTGTTGTGGCTTTCAGTGCCTTGGAAACCTATCAACTTATCAATCTTATCAATCTGACCTTAGTACTGTCATGGCTCTCAGTGCTAGGTCAAAATATCATTCATGTCATTCAATCTTTGACATTGTTGAGGCTTTCAATGTATGATCATGGAATCATCAACCATTTTAATAATATTGACAATGTTCGTCAGTGTTATTATGATCGAACCTTATCAATCAATTTCAATCCTGTAGCATTTACAATGTCGGTTAAATGTTACATATCAATTAATTTATGTCATGTGTCCTTGGCATGTTATCAATTTTGATCTATCAATTAATTTGACCATGGCTTTGGTCTACCTTTTCATCATCTTATTCGATATCCATCATTGTCACATTTTCATCAAAGGATATAGTCGCATTCATTTAATCAATTTGGCCAATCATCTGCTAATTTTCTCTATAGGATTAAATAACCCATAATTTAATCCTATTCTCTCTAATTATTCTTCCTAATTATCATTTTCAATTAATTAATTTTATTAATTAATTAGTTTATCATCTTCAATTAATTAATTGATTCATTATCTGCAAACCATGGAAATTCTTAATTTCCTAAGTTCCATTTTTCATCATTAAATCCATTTTCTACTAATTCTTATTTTGTGGAATAAGAGAATTTTTAATTCAAATATTCCATAAAATATTCCATCATCATGACACTTGGATATGACACCTCGTGGATTCTCCTTTGACACTTGGCTGAGATTTGTCATAATCAAATATTCTTATCTCTTACGCATGTCCCTATTTGGCTTATTCGTCATAGATTCTTGGCTTTAAGTGGGTTGAGGAATCTTATGACGCGTCATAGATTCTCTTCCAAATTTGACTCTCGTGTGTCATAGAATCTTAATTTTGGCATATTCTATCATATGTGTCATAGGAATTATTATTACCTCTTACACATGTCCCTATTTGGCTTATTCATCATAGATTCTTTGCTTTAAGTGGGTTGAGGAATCTTATGATGCGTCATAGATTCTCTTCCAAATTTGACTTGCATGTGTCATAGAATCTTACTTTTGGCATATTCTGTCATATGTGTCATAGGAATCTCTTGCCACATCGCATGTCTGTAGGTGACAAATCCAATGCTCTCACCCTACTTGAAAATTATAAAATGAACACTCTTTCTCTCATTTTGTCTCTTGGAGGAGAATGATTAAGTCTTGAGTCCTTGAATCTTTGAGTTTTTGAGTCTCTACTAATTTTCATTTTTTCATTCTCACTCTCACAATAAAATCACACTTCAAGTATTCTCATGGCATTATCACTATCATAGGCTTTTGCTTCAATTTTGTGTGCACTATAGGCAACTTTGGAGCTACAATCATTTGGAGAAGAAAGAAGGACATGGGAGCTACAAACGGAAAAGGGAGTTTTTGATTATGTTTGCTTTCTTTTGATTAGTTTGGCTTTCATGGTAGACTAGTGGGTGCTAACGTATGATTATTGAGTTTGTGATTTTCTCATAGTATGTTATGCTTTTAGCCCATTTTTTCTAGTCCTACAATAGGAATTTCTCATCTCTCTTGTACAGATTTTTATGTTTGTTTCATGCTTATGCTACGTTGTCGTCAAGTGAATGTTTGTATGATTGTGGGTATGTTGGGAAGATTTGAAAACCATGTTATTTTGGATGATTTCCTTTCATGTTTATGTTTGCAATTTTGAGATTTTTTCTTGCATGGGTGTTTTGGTATTACTCACCCTTGGAGAGGGCAGAAGTGACCAATTTTGGGAAAGGTCTATTTAGTTGGACTCCAACCAGTGTAGAGTCTCTTCTCAGGATGAGAAGAGGGAGAGAGGGTAGGGTGTTATGGGCCGCTACCCATTAGCACAAACCTCGTATGAGTATGGCATAGTTAAATGGAAGAATGAAAATTCTTGGTTAATAGCCCTGATTGGGCATCTGATTTAGTGTTGTGCTTGACTTCTCTTGTTGGAAGAATCCATCTTTCCCTAGTGTTGATTCATTGTGGATCTCATTGTGAAAACCTTGTATGAATATGCATGTTTGAATTGTTCTTGGTCATGTTTTTGGTCACCTGATTAGATTTTGTTCCCTCCATGGTTCTAGAAATGTGTTGCAAAAAACATTATAAATCCCTTGATGAGGGTCATGAAGAAAATTCAATTAAATTGTGAAAATTTGGGATTGATATCCTATTGTAAATTATATTTTAAACTTTGTTGTAAATGGCAACGAAGCTGGGTTTTCTTCCTGGTTCTTTCTCGGCTGAGCCTTTGAATCAGGTTTGCCAATAAAATTGGTGTTTTGAGTATAATTGGTCATCAGGTGATTTAATCGTGATTTAAATTTAGATGGATGGATCTCAAAAATAGGATGGAATTGATGATGTTCAATTTGGTAAAATTTCAAGTTTTCTTTTATGTTGAAAATAAAAATTAAAATCATGGATGTAGATTCAGTTTTTATGATTATTAGAATCAAATGATAAATTATTGCATTATTGAACAAAATGGATAATCCATATTCTTGGTATATTAAGTTGTAATAAGTCCTTATAGATTGCTTTGAAAAGAATTTTTTTTTTAATTCCCCTTTGGTTATTAATCAACTAAAAATGTTATACTTAGAAAATTTTAGACCAAAAAAAAATATACTTGCTTTGTAATTACTATACTTAGAAAAATTTTCATCAAAAAAATGTGTGTTGCAAGAGAGTAAAACTCTCTGCCTTTTGTATGGGAGAAAATTTAAATGCCTCCTTGCAACAGAGAATATTCTCTAGCATATTCTTATTTTTAAAATTTGAACTAAAACAAATTAAAAATAAATAAATATAGATATTAATGTTTAAAATATCAAAAGTAATTAAAAATATATATATATATCTATACTTATCTTACCTTTTTAACATCTTTCTCACCTATTAAACTTTATGGGTTATTGCATACCCATCTACCCATGGTGAATGTCAGTTTTGGGTTAGGCTTTTAAAAGTATTTTAAATTGTAACAAATCAAATTTGTATTGGTGGGAGGGTGATGTCACATATCACCAAAACACATCTAATCACCTTGTTTAGCACGTGCATCCTCTTGTCTTTGGAGAAGGCTTTATCAAATATCTTATGACTATTTTTTTTGGATTGCCTTTCTCCTTGGACATCACATCTGAAGGCAAAAGAAGAAAGTTTTATGTTAAGTTTTGGCAGGTCATCACATGGGATGACGTCACCCCATGTCCCATCCCCATCTTTGAAAATGGGTTCTCAACTTCATTTAAGTTGCAATTTGCAAATTTGGCTTCACCTTCATGTTTGGCCACAGGTTTTGAGGGAGGGGGCAGCTCTGCTAGCATACCCTCGGGCAGAGCGCTGTCCCAAGGATAGCACTTGGGAAGCACTCCTTGGGAAGCACTTGCCCAAGGGTTAGTGGGGGTGTAGGTGTGTAGGGGGTTAGGGTTAGTTGTTTTATTTGAAAGTTAGGTTAAGTTTAGGATGTTAGTTACAGTGTTTAGTTAGTTGTTTGTTAAAATTAAATTAGTATGTTTTAAAAGTTGTTTTAGTAGTTAGTTTTATTTAATTTAAATTGTAAATTGTTTTAGATTTAGCAAGATAGTATTTAGGTTAGTTTAATTTATTAAAGCTTTAAGTTAGATAATGTTTTGTTAATTGTTAATTATTAATATTTTTTAGTTAATCGTTAAAGAGGTTTGGTTTTATTGTCCATTTTTTTAAGAAATTATTTTTAAAAAAAATTATTATATATTTAGTAGTAAATTTGTTTTTATTCATTTAAAATTTTTCGTAAAATGTTGGTGGTCTATTATCCTATTTGATTATGTGAGTATATGATAGATTAATGGAAAATTGTTAAAACCGATTTCTTTATCAACTAGTTAGATCTTAGTGTAATTTACATTGTTATACCTTCATAAACGTGTCATTCTAAGAGTATTATGGATTAAGTTTAAAATTGAAATTTGAGTAAAACTAAATAAGTATTTATATTTATGCTTGGATAGATGTTTAAATTCTTTAACTAGTCTTGATTTGATATACTCAAATTGATCTAAAACGAACACATTTAAAAATGTTATTTAAATAAATTTTCATATATTGTTTTAGAGGAAATTTAAATCTATTATTTTAAGATTAATATGAATCAGTTTTGACGTCAATATCAATCTTATAACAAGAGCTTCAAAATGATGTATTCTTCCACTATAATTTTTAACTTAAGATGAATCGTAATGAACCTTCGCTTCCCTTGCAAGAGAATAGTTTAAAACTTAGAGCTTTTTAATTATTAATTTAAAAAAAAAAATTGTGTTCTTGCCCTCATAGTTTGGGCATGAAACTTCTCCATAGATAGTGGTTAGGGCATCAAACATTTTCTTTGCATAGTCAAGACCTTTGATATCATTAAATTTGGCATAACTTAGGGCAGAGGCAATCTCCAACATTGCCTAGTTGTGTTCTTTCTTCTTCTTCATATCTTTAGTAGTTGGGGCACCAGTAGGATCAACATACTCCATAGAAATGGTAGATTGTGCATGATCTCCAAGTCCTCCAAGGTGTAGCTTCATCAAACATTTTCATGCAAGAAAGTTATCTTTATTGAGCTTTGGTACTTCTCTTTTAGATATCTTGATCTTTGTGCTTTTAGTACTTTTAAACTAGTTCTCTCAAGAAAATGGCTCTGATACCAATTATTGGAATAATTTGGAATAAATGAGGGGGGTAAATCAGTTATCCAAGGTTTAGATGTATAAATAAATCTTTTCACATCTTGGTGAACCCATAAAATATTTATACTCATGCATGCATCCATAAGATTATGCAATCACTCAAAACATATAGGTTATTGTCAAATCAACATGCAAAAATGTAAAGAATGAAACATAAAAAATTCATCAAAATAGTTGACACAATGATTTATGTAGAAACCCAATTTGGGAAAAACCACCAGCAACATGCTACTCTTTTGACTCTTCTGAAGTGATGCCCTATAAAAGGCTAACTTTGTTAAAGGTTACAATACATGCTATCAAATGTGACCCTATTAAAGAATTTCAATCACCCTATTAGGGGTGAGACTTGTTAGAGGACTTTAGAACATTCACTTTGAATATCACCTAGTTAAAGGATTTACGAATGATTGTTAATTAAACCTTAGTCCAAAGGATTTACCCTAGATTGATACAATTGTTATAGAGTAACAATAAGGATTTGATCTAATACAACTTACAACTTCATTTGTAGCTTATAAATCTCTTTTTAGTCCTCAATTATTCTTGGCCTTCATACTTTGTAGCTTTGATAGCTTGTGCACCCTTCAAACATTCATCTCCTCAAGGCTTCTTGCTTAACATGTTATTACAGACTCTTCTCTTACATCACTCGATGAAGCCAAACCCTTGACTTCTTGTCTCCCTTAGATTCTCGCACATGACAAACTTTCTTCATGATCAACCATCCCTATAAATAGGAAATTAAGATCTTTCACCACTCATTCTCCATCATCCAAATTAGGGCTTCGATGGATTAGGTAGGTTACAATGTATCAACCCCATATCTCATATCTCTTATAGAAACTTCTCCTAGAATCCATTTTGATTTAACTAAAAATGGTTTACCTTGAAATCTGTGCAACCAGCTCATCAACCTTATCTTCAACCTAGTTCACACAATCCAAGAAAACAAACTTGTCAGCTCAAATTCATCCAATCCATGATCTTTAAAATAATGCAACAGCTTTGCATTATCAAGCTTCTAATGCTTAGTACATACTATGTTACTCCCCATCCACTATGAAATTACTCGACACAAACTAAAGTTTTCTAGTGCTTGGCATCAACTAAACTTTACTCAACATCCACTATTCTGCTCCACAAACACTAGAATGAACTTTTACTCGACTCTAGCTAATTTTTTTTATGGCTTGCATTGACTTTTCTTGGCACCTACTATCCACTCGATCAAGCTTGGTAGAGAAACTTTGTGTAACTTGTTCTTCTAATCTTTTTTAGTGTAACCAGCCTTTTTAACCTTAAGTAGGTTATCAATACATAATGTCATCATTGTCTTAAGTGATCCTTGTACTTAATTACATAATCATAACTCAACCTTTCCTCTAGGTGCTATTGTTACATATTTTGATCAAATCCTATTCATCAATCAAATAAGTGATAGTACTTGAATCTTATAAGAAGTTTTCTTACTAGAAAATTGATGTAGGAGCATCATAAGCTTTCTTGAAATCTTGCATATTGGAGTTGAGTGCTAATGGTTTCCATTTTTCTATTTTTGTCAAGCTATTTAGTGGATACCAAGTTATTGTAGCTCTAGTGGGTGTTGAGTTACTGTAGCTCTAGTAGATGTTGAGTTACTGTAGCTCTAGTCTATGCAAAGTTACTGTAGCTCTAGTGGATGCAAAGCCAGTGTAGCTCTAATGGATGATGAGTTAATGTAGCTCCTAGTGGGTGCCAAGTTACTATAGCTCTTAGTGGATGTCAAATGAACATGTTGGTGATGAGTGTCAGTATTGGTTTTTGTTCTTTTCATACTGAGTTATCTGTAAGCTAAATTTTGGTATTTAATTTATGTATGGGTATTTTATTTAGTGTCATAGCTGACTTGTGGCTCAACCCATATTTAATCTAAGGGATTTAATTTAGTTTCTAATGATCTAGGCTGATTTGTGGCTTAGTTGGGTATAAATAATGGGTGTTGTGGAGTCTTTAAGCAGTAATTATTCATTTAAGCTTGAAGAAGGGGATGAAGTGTAGATATAAATTTTAAAGAGCTAGGGCTATGGCTTAGGAACTAGAAGATTTCTTGGTGGACTTGAGGGTACAAGTGTGAATTTTCTTGGTGTTCTTATTTAGTTATATGTCTAGACTAGCTGGGATTGAGTTTGTAAGTGGATCTTGTTGGATCTTATAGAACTTACTTTGTAATTGCTCTTGTATTTGGTCCTACCCTGGAAGGCCTTACAATTGGGCATATTGCATGTAATAAATTATATCTATGAATAAAGAGTTGTGATTTGGTTTTTAATCTTTCATTCTTGTTTCTTTGTTGTTGTGTTTCCACTGTGTAGTTATTTTCTGGGGGCTAGGACACCGAGACTTGCAGAGAAGGTTGATCTTGTGGCTAATTGATCTTCTTGATTGGTGGATCTCTTTCTTAGAGTTTGCTAAAATTTTAGAAGATGCCTCCAAGAATATTGGACTCTAAGGAAATTAATGATCATAGTGATGTTGTAGAAGAAAGGATCTTAGAAAATATTATAACAGAGTTTAAATCTAAGATTGCATTGATGAAGAGTGACATGATTATTGAAATTGTAAGTGCTTTAGGTACACATGTGGGTACTAAAGTAAGCTATTAGGAGGTTGTTGAAGACTTTGAAGTTATAGGATCTAGTGGTTAGGAAATAACTGATCATGTGGAGAGACCTATTGGAATAGTCCTAGTCAGTTTGCTAGACTTGGATCTCAATTGAAGCTGAAGCATAAGATGGATGTTTCTAATTTCTCAAGTAATTTGACTCTTGAAGACTTAATTGATTGGATTAGTGAATTATAAGACTACTTTAAGCTTAAGGATATTAAGGATCCACTTAGAGTGAGGTTGACACAAACTAAGTTGAAAGGACATGTTGCTCTTTGTTGGAAAGAATTGCAAAGAGACAAAGAAGAGGAAGGTGAAATGAATATTGCTAGATGGAAATTGATGGTGACTAAGTTGAAGGCTAAGTTCATTCCTATTGATTATGAACTTGGGTTGTTTAAAAGATTTCAAAATCTAAAACAAAAAGATATGTCTATAAACGGTTATACCGAAGAGTTCTACAAGTTGACTATTCGGTCTGGTTATAGAGAATTGTCAAAGGAAAAGGTAGCTCGGTACATTAATGGTTTAAGACTTAATATTCAAGATGAGGTTGGTATGCTAAATATTTCTTTAGTTGAGAATGCTTATCAGAATACCCTTAAGGAAAAGGATAAGATGAAAAGGAAAAGTCAAGGTAATGCTATAGGGAAGGAGAAGTAGGATAGCTTGGCACAAGCTAAATTAAGTGTTGAAAGTGAACCAAAACCAATTGTTCAAAAAAGGAGGATAGGTAGAGGTGAGTTTAGAGGTAATTGTTTTAAATGTGGGAAAGAAGGGCATAGATCTTTTGAATGTTCAATTGGTAGGAAAACTATTGTTGTGAATGAGGTTGTAGTTTAAGCTAAACTAAGATATTGAATCTTGTAGAACAAATTATGAAAGCTATATTTGGTTGGGACTATAACACTTGGTGTAGATGTCATTATAGTGGAGAATTTAGATACATTGGAATGAATTGTGTAAATTATCACATGTGGAAAAGAGATTTCACCAAAAAATGTTTCATTTGTATAGAACTTGGTCATCTTCCCAAGAATTATATGCATATTGAAAGAATTGAAGATGAAAAGAAGCCAAAAGCTGATAACATCAGAAAACAAATGAGACAACAATGGGTTCCAAAATCTACCGAGAATGCAAGTCTGAGAAATGATGATCAAATCACTCAAGAATTGGGTGGCTCCACCATTTCCACTTGACTTCTCAAAGAGGAGAACTAGAACTAGGATACTAAAGAAGACATCTAAATAAGTTCTAGTTGATAGGAAAAAAGATCCATATCAACATTCAAGATGCAAAGGAATCATTGATTAAGAAGTATCAGTTACAACTGAGTTACCTTCCTTATCGAGTGAGGTTAGGTTATAGACTATACCTGATAAGGTTGGTAGTAATTAAGTGCTACATAGTTACTGAATCATTGAAGACCCTACCAAATAATCAATGCAAGAGAAGTGGATGACAGTCTATCAATTTGATCTAACATTCGTACTAGGCATTTATGGAAAAAATTGATAAAAGGAATGAAATAAAAGTGATCTTTAAGAGAATTCAAGTGATTTGAGAAAATTGTTACCAAAAATATTTGAATTCTCTCAAAACCCTACTAATAAGAGATGGTAGTTACCAACAACAAAGCAAAATGAGGTTCAAACATATTGGTTCATGGTGTAGAATAGAAGGCACCAAATTTAAAGCTCACTCCTATAGTTGTGAAAACCCTAGATCTGAGTTGAGCACACTTTCAAAACCCTCCTCAGGTACTATTAATTAACAATATCTTCTCTCATTTCAAATATACAATTTAGGATATTGGTACAATAGAAATTGATGAATTTTTAAAGGAGTTATGTGCTGATGGTGTATTGAAACCTGAGCATCAACATCTTGAGGCTAAAGGTTTAGCACATATTCCTTATATGCCATGAGATTTCCAAGTTAAATGGATTAGGTTTATCCTTATTCATGTGCACAATGGTTAGTTTTGGTTGGAGCAACCAATTTTGATCACAAAGAAGATGATCCATAGGATCACTAGTCTCCCAATGTTGGCAAAAGCTAAAATGTCTAAAACCTTAGGTCGGGTGAAACTGGAAAAGAAAACCCTAGCAAGGTGAGATGGTAGGGGAATGAAAATAAGTAGTGTCATTGACATGGAACTAAAGTTTGGTATTCATGTCATTTCACATAAAATCTATAGTTTGAGAAAGTTGAATAGTGTGTCGTGTGAAGCCGTGGACCTGGCATACAAGGTAGTCAAGAATAACCTTTCTCTTGACCATGCTAAGCTATTGTTGAATCAACTCAACAAGAACATGGAGAGCATTGGGATACCAAAGAACAATCCATGTAAGTTTGGCTCACTTTTGACATTTTTATTCTTCTATGTTTAGAAATTCTTTCCATCAAAAGGTATTGTTGTTTGGAGGAAAGATGTGCTAGTACTTTATCAGATTAATGAATACATTGCTGAGATGGAAGAACATTATACTAGTATCATGGATAATTATTTTGATTCATTCAAGGAGAAAATTAATAATAGATTTTGAATCCCCAAGAAACTAGTTGAGGATTATAAAGATGATCTTTGTTTTATGGTGGATAGTGACAAAGTATACATTCAGGCAGTTAGACCTAGAATTGCATGGGTGAAATCTCTAGGATATGAGGTAAATATTGATGAAAAAAAGGATATAATTGATGCACTAAAAAATGAGCTAGTTGATCCCAAGGCTGCATATTTTTTCACATGTGATGAGGCTAAGTCTAGGATAGAAATAGAGATTAATCTTCCTCAGGTAGTTAACAAAGACAAGTAGAGAATTGCCAAGTTGAAAACAAGTTTTGCTCTCTTGTTCACTGATGGAAAAGGTGAAGATGAAGAAGTAGAGGATGAAGAATCAAAGCAAGGGGAGCCATTGAAGAAAAAAGGCAAGGTAATAATTACTAAGCCTTCCAAAACATCCACTACACTATTCACCAGGTGATCCTCCAAGAAGATAGAAGAAAAAGAAGGGGGAGACATAATTTTCAAGAGGTCTCTACCCACATTATAGGAGAGAATGAAGGAATTGGAATTAGGTTCAAGAAAAAAAAACTTCAAGGCATTAAAATATGAGACCACAATAGGTGATGAGTAGAAGTAGATTGAAGACATATTGATAACTAAGATGGGTAAATGGAAATATTCACCTGATCAGTTCACTCAACAAATTCTAGATACATTAATGAAAAAAATAAAGCCAAGATGGGAATATGAAATGCAAACTACAAATAATATACATGAGTAGGCTATGTAGTGTGAATCAAATGATTCAGTTTATTTATATGCCAAGTTTTACATTATTTGCCAAGTCACTAGTGTAGATTGAGTTCAAGATTACTTGGAAGTGATTAGTATGGACTGAGCTTTTACTTCTACCAAGTTCATGATGATGCCAAGCATTGATAGTGGATGTTGAGTATCAAAACCTCATCTAAGTTAGTCTACAGAACCCAAGTTTCTACACTTTGGCCAACTTTTTAACATTTGTGTAAACTTGTATTGTGGCCGACTTTGTAATTATGTAATTTGATTGATATATATGTAATGTATTGTATCACATCCAAATGTATCATAGAGAAGTAATGTAATCATCAAAGAAGAGTAGAAGAGAAAATTACAAAGACTAAAATAGTATAAGGAGCAACAAAGACTTGTCTATCACATCAACATGATTTGTTCACTTAGAGGAATCTCATTTTACAAACAAAGTTGTAAATCAGAGATCAACCACTACTTCATCCTAATAGGTGGATTAGTCAAATACTTTAATAAGGTAGACCTAACAGTCTTATGTAAATCTCTTTGCCAAGTGCTTACTTCATTGTATGTTTGTAAATCCTTTTGCAAGGTGGACCTAGTAGTCCTTATTGCTCCTAAAAAGATAGATCATTAGAAGTGATCATTGTAAGCCTTAATAGGCCAAATTTATACTATAGTACTAAAGCTTGACTGTATCATCTCCACCCAAGTTTTACTTTCTATTTGGAAGATTTTTGGGTTACCAAATCTTGTGTTAAAGTGTTATGTATACTTTCATGTTTTCAGTTTTTGATTCATGTGGTTAGATTAGAATTCACATAAAGGATTAATTGCTAATTGGGATAAATTTTTTAGAAGTTACTGATTCACCCCTCCCCTCTTAGTAACTTAGCTTGTCATAATATTTCCAAGAGTTAGATGGGGATGAAGGATGAGTACTGATGAATATGGAAATACATATTAGATAAGTAGGTAAGCTCAAATTTGGATTTGGATTAATCTTGTGATAGGAGGAAAGACTAACTCCAAAGGATATGGAAATGGGGTGGGGAATGACTAAGAAGACTTAATTAGCTTAGGATAAGGAAGACTTGATGGAACACTAAAATAATGTAAGAAAGGATGTGATTAGGATGAATATTGTGGAAGTTTGGATGAATCTCTAATGAGGTAGTGACTAGGCTAAGTATGCCCTAGTTTGAATTTGAGAAAATTTGTTTGGATCAAGTGGACAAGAAATCCTTCAAAGGATAAAACAATTTTTAGGTAGATAGGTAATGTGTTGGAATACTTTAGAATAACTGGGAGCAGGGGGGGAATTAGTTATCCAATGTCTAGATGTATAAATAAAACTTTTCATAGATTACTGAACCCATTCAAAATTTATACTCATGGATGCATCCATAAGATTATGCAATCACTTGAAACTTGTACGTTACTATCAAATCAACTTGTAAAAAATGTAAAACATGAAACATAATAGATTCATCAACATGCTTGACACAATGATTTACATGGAAAACCAATTTGGAAAAAATCACCAGTAACATGCTACTCTTTTCACTATTCTAAAGTGATGCCTTATGAAAGGCCAACCCCATTAAAGATTACAATACACACTATTAAATGTGACCTTGTTAAAGGATTTTAATCACCTTATTAGGATGAGCCTTATTAAAATACTATAGACCATTCACTTGGAATGTCACTTAGTTAAAGGATTTACAAATGACTGTTAGGTCAACCTTAATCCAAAGGATTTACCCTAGACAGATACAATTTTTAGAGAGTAATAGTAAGGCTTTGATCTGATACAAATTACAATTTCATTTTTAGATTATAGATCTTTTTTTAGTCCTTAATTCTACTTGGCCTTCATACTTTGCAGCTCTAATAGCCTGTTCACCCTTCAAGCATTCATCTCCTTAATTAAGCATTCTTGCGTAACATGCCATTATAGACTCTTTTATTAGATCACTTCATGAGACAAAAACCTTGACTCCTTGTCTCCCTTAGATTCTTGCACATGACAACCTTGCTTCATGACTAGACATCCTTATAAATAGGAAATTAAGATCTTTTTCTGCTTATTCTCCATATTCCAAATTAGGGTTTGGATTGATTAGGTAGGATACAATGTATCTACCCCATATCTCATATCTCTTCTACAAACTTCTCTTAGAATCCATTTTGAATTCACCTAAAAATGGTTTACCTTGAAATTGTGCCACTAATTCATCAACCTTATTTTCCACCTAGTTCACACAATTCAAGAAAATAAACTTGTCAACTTAGACTCATCAAATCCATAATCTTTTAAATAATACAATAGCTTGGAATTATCAAGCTTATGATGCTTGGTACATACTGTGTTGCTTGGCATGCATTTTGAAATTAGTTAGCATTAACTAAAGCTTACGGGTGCTCAATATCAAATAAAATTTACTTAACATCCACTATTCTGCTTGACATACACTACAAGTAAGTTTTACTTAGCTCCAACTAATTTTTTACTTGGCTTGCACTGACTTTTCTCGACACCTACTATCCACTTAGTCAAGCTTGGCAGACAAACTTTGTGTAACTTGTTCTTATAATATTTCTTAGTGTAACTAGAATTTATGACCTTAATTAGGTTATCAATACATCATGTCATCACTATCTTAACTGATCCTTGTACTTCGTTACATAATCATAACTCAACCTTTCCTCTAGGTGCTATTGTTACATTTTTTGATCAAATCATGTTCATCAATCAAATAATTGATAGTACTTGAATCTTATATGTAGTTGTCTTACTAGAAAATAGCAAGTTTGACATCAATGACATAGCAATGATTGAAACACATAGTCTTCTTTGAAAATTTCCCTCTTTTAATCTAGTTTCAACAATCTCTTTCAATAATGATCTTTTCAATCTATTTTCAACAATCTTCCTCTTTAGCATTGATGGAAAACCAAATTGATCAACCAAATCATCCAAATGGTAAACACTTTTGTTCAACCAAACTGATTAGGTTAAAATAGTAAGACAATACCAAAAAGAAAACTTGTATTGAAATCTTTCCCTCTATCAACAACTTCCATCTTCTAAATAGGTTACAAAATTGTATCTTATAACTCCTTACTATATCTCCCTCTAACTAGGTAAATAGTTGTTCTCTCTCTTGATCAACAACTGTCTCCTTAATTATCTCTTGATGTCTCCTACTTATATCTCCCTTTTTAACAACAATCTCTTGATTAGCAAAACTTTCTTGATTAGTAAACTTCTCCCTCAATATTTATACTAGCTTGATCAAAAGAATATCTCCCTCTTTTACAACAATTCCAAAGATGTGTCAAAAACTTTTATCATCTTCACATGACAGATATAAACTTTTTAGTTTCTTTAGCTTATCCCTTTGTCACCTTGCTTTTGACTGATTTGAAGTTTTAGCTCTTTGATTACTTTAGGTAGCTCCTAAAGTAAGATCCTCTGCACCAATGTGTAACATATGAATATTAGCTTGTTTAATGTAGCGTAGTCCTCTTGTTACTTAGATAGCCTTTGGTAGGGGTATCACACTTAGTTCACCTCTTAGATACTCATGAGCATCCTAAGGTAATTCTTTTGTGAAGAAATTAGCAATTTGTTCCTTTGTGTTGACATATTCCATCTTCACCTTTTTATCTTGAACTAACTCTCTCAAGTAATGATATTTGATTGCAATGTGCTTTGTCTTTGTGTGTATCACTAGATTCTTTGATATATTGATAGAACTAGTATTATCACAATAAAGTATCATTGGTTTTATGATTTTTTCTTTCATTCATTTGAGTAGCTATTTGATCCATACAATGTTTGTGCAATTTACAACAACAACAACATATTCAACTTCTATAGTAGATTTTGAAGTACAATTTTGTTTGTTGCTAGTCCATGTAACTAGTCTTTTTCCTAAAAAAATTCTCCTCCACTGGTGCTTTTTCTCTCATCAATTTTCGCAACCCAATCAACATTAGTGAGGGCTCTCAATTAAATTTTTTCATTCTTCTTGTATTATAGACCAAACTCTTCTATTCTTTTCAGATATCTCATTATTCTCTTCACAACGATTAAATGATTCTCCTTGGGATCAATAGAGAATCTTGCAACTATCCCTATAGATAATTCTATGTTAGGTTTTCTATGTACTACATATTGAAATTTTTCAATCATAAACCTATACAATGTTTGATTTACCTTAGCTGAATCATCATTCTTTAACAACTTGTGTCTTCTCAGCATAGGTGTACTTACTAGTTTGGAATCCTCCAATCCAAAAGTTTTCAATATTTCCTTGACATATTTTTACCGAGTGATGTATATACCATATTTCATCTAATATACTTGCAAGCCCACAAAAAAATTTACCTCTCCAAACATAGACATCTCAAATTCTTGCTTCACGTGATTTGCAAAATCTTTACATAAAACATCTTGACCTCAAAATATGATATCATCAACAAATATTTAAGATAAGAAAATACCTTTTTGTTTATCTATCTTCATGTATAGATTGTTTTTATCATTAGTCCTTTGAAATCCAATCTTCATAAGATAATTATGAAGCCCCTTATACCATGCTTTTGGTGCTTGTTTCAAACTATATAAATCCTTGTGTAGTCTATATACCATGTTCTTATTATTAAAATCAACAAAACCTTTTTTCTATTCTATGTAAATTTCTTCCTCTAATATACCATTTAGAAATGGAGATTTAACATCCATCTAATAAACTTTGAAACCTTTGTATGTAGAATAAATAGGTAGAGTTCTTACTCCTTCCAATCTAGCAAAGCAACAAATGTCTCTCCATAGTAAATTCCTTCTTCTTGTGCATATCCCTTGTAAACTAATCTTGCTTTTTCCCTCGTGATTTCACCATTTTCTTCTAGCTTGTTTCTAAATACTCGGTACCAATGGCATTTTTGTCTTCTGGTCTAGGAACTAGACTCCATGTTTTGTTCTTCTCTATTTGTTCAATCTCTTCTTCCATGGCTTTATTCCAGTCAACATCCTTTAATGTATCTCTTATTGATTTGGGTTACTTCATGCTCAGAAAACATGTTTCACTTCTCAATTTTTTTCTTATCATTGGCCTAGCATCTTTATCTCTAATGATTCAAGCAACTTGATGATATCTTTTGACATATTTACACAATCTTAGGAACAACTCTTGTTTCTTCATTTTGTCTTTCAGCTTCAAAATCACTATTTATATCTCTTTTAGGTATCTTAGCATCTCTTTCATGTTCACTAATCTTAGAATTAGAATGTGCATCCACTTCATTTTGTAACTTGGTGTTTGAATGTAGCTTAGTTCCTAAATGCAACTCAACATTCATGGGGTGTAATTTGGCAATCACTAAAACTTGTTTTTGATTTGTAAGTTGATTTATAGCATCTTCTTCAGTAGGTATACCTTCATAAAAGTATACAAATAATTTTTATTCTTCTAGTTGTTTCATAGGTTTTGACTCATATACTTCTATATATTCATCAAAATTCACATTTTCACTTTCCACAATTTTGTTAGTGTTAGTATTCAAACACTTATAAGCTTTACTTCTTATGGTATACCTTCTTCACTTTTTCCATCAAGGTTTCCATTCCTCAAATATTTAAGAATGTAACATTTAATTCCAAATACCTTAAAGTATTTTATATTGGGTGAGTATCCATACCATAGGTCAAAAGGTGTTGAATGAGTACCTTTCTTGATTTACACATGGTTTAAGGTATAGATTTTGTGGAGGTGTCCTAGGGGTAGATGTCTATCTTTTGATTCCTCTATCATTACAAAACATCTCAAACTCATTTGATGTGAATTCTCCTCCTCTATAAGATCTCAAACACCTCAAACTTTTACCTGTTTCCTTTTCAACTCTTGTTAAGTACCACTTAAACATTTAAAAGGCATCAAATTTCTATTTTAGAAACGTAACTGCCTTCATCCTAGAATAGTCATCAACAAACAATATTATGTACTTATCTCCCATAGAGCTTTGCACATCAAGTGGTCCACACATTTTAGTATGAACAATTTCTAGTATTCCTTTAGATGTATAAGTTTTACCCTTAAAACATGACTTTGTCATTTTGCCTAATTGACATTGTTTGCACATTACATTATCAAGCTTCTTCAACTTAGGAAAACTTCTAACTTTCTTCATGTTACTACTACTAACCAAGTTATCAAAATTAACATGACATAACCTCATGTGCTATAGCCATACATCATCAAATTTTACAACAAGACAAGTAGCATCCTCTATGTCAAGATAGAATAGATTACTTCTAGTTTTATCACCCTTTCTAATCAATTTCCTATTTGTGTCATGTATCTTAGCAATCTTGTTTTCAAACTCAACCTTACATCCCAAATTATTTAGTTGTGACACACACAACAAATTATAGTTAAGTCTTCAACATTGCAAGCATTGTCACATAAAATTTAATTTGTGAGTTTGATAGAACCTTCCTTTTATCAAACATGGTGCATCATTACCAAATCTTACACTATTTTCATCATAACAATTCAAAGTGATGAACTTACTTTTGTCTCCAGTCATGTGATGTGAATACACAGTGTCAATGATCCATAGATATTATTCTTGTTCACACAAGTCACAAGTGTAGTTGCCTCATCTTCATCAGTTTCATCCTTCATTGCAATATACACCACCTCATCATCATGTTCACCAAAATCATCCTTTGTTTCATCTTCAGCAATGTAGCAAGACTTCTTGCCTTTGTCTTTGTAATCTTTGTTGTCTTCATTTCTTCTACTCTTTTACTTGTCACCACCTCTATAGTTCTTCTTTTTAGGACATCTAAAAACAATATGAACAACCTCATTGCAATTGAAACAAATGATAGTTAACTTACCTTTGAACTTGGCTTTACCTTTATGGAATCTTCTTGACTGTAGTGCTTCAAGTTGTTTGACATCCTCCTCATCTATATCACTATCATTGGACATATGTATCTTATTTTTCTTCTTCTTGTCATCAGGTTCCTTTAATGAAACCTTAGCTTTGAAAGAAAATTCAATCTTTTCAAGCTTGTAATTATCAAAGTTAGATAGCTCAAAAGCATTGAGTCTATCTACCAAACCTTCAAGTGATAGTTTATTCCCTGTAATACATCTCAGTTCTTGAATTGCAGAAACTCTAAACAATGTTCTCTAAACTTTTCTTAAAGAATTATCATCATCTATATTACTAGTAGCTCCTCTCATTGCATTGACAACTTCTTTCATCCTTTCAACATATTGAGAAATATTCTCACCTTCTTCCGTTCTCATATCATCAAAATTACCTCTAAGACTTTCAGCTTTGGCTCTTAGAACAATTGCATCTCCTCCATAGATAGTGGTTAAGGCATCCCACATTTTCTTTGCACTATCAAGACCTTTGATATCATCAAATTTGGCATAACTTAGGGCAGAGGCAATCTCCAACATTGCGTAGTTGTGTTCTTTCTTCTTCTTCATATCTTTAGTAGTTGGGGCACTAGTAGGATCAACATGCTCCATAGAAATAGTATATTGTTCGTGATCTCCAAGTCCTCCAGGGTGTAACTTCATCAAACTTTTCCATGTAGGAAAGTTATCTCTATTGAGCTTTAGTACTTCTCTTTTAGACATCTTGATCTTTGTGCTTTTATTACCTTTAAATTGGATCTCTCAAGCAGATGGATCTGATACCAATTATTGGAATACTTTAGAATAACTTTAGGAGGGGGGTGTGAATCAGTTATCGAAGGTCTAAATGTATAAATAAAATTTTTCATAGCTTAGTGAACCCATAAAATATTTATACTCATGCATGCATCCATAAGATTATTTAATCACCTAAAAATTTTAGGTTACTATCAACATGTAGAAATGTAAAGGATGAAACATAAAAAATTCATCAACATACCTGACACAATGATTTTTGTGGGAACACAATTTGGGAAAAATGACCAGTAACATGATACTCATTTCACTCTTCTAAAGTAATGCCCTGTAAAAGGCCAACCTTGTTAAAGGTTACAATACACATTATTAAATGTGACCTTGTTAAAGGATTTCAATCACCCTATGAGGAGTGAGACTTATAAGAGGACATTAAACCATTCACTTGGAATGTCACCTAGTTAAAGGATTTACAAATGTTTGTTAAGTAAACCTTAGTCCAAAGGATTTACCCTAGATAGATAAAATTGTTAGAGAGTAACAATAAGGCTTTGATCCAATACAACTTACAACTTCATTTGCAGGTTATAGATCTCTATTTAGTGCTCAATTCTTCTTGGCCTTCATACTTTGTAGCTCTGATAGCTTGTTCACCCTTTAAGCATTCATGGCCTTAAGCCTTCTTGCTTAACATGCCATTGCAGACTCTTCTCTTACGTCACTCAATGAAGTAAAACCCTTGACTCCTTGTCTTCCTTAGATTCTCGCACATGACAACCTTGCTTCATGACTAGCCATCCCTATAAATAGGAAATTAAGATCTTTCACCACTCATTCTCCATCATCTAAATTAGAGCTTCGATGGACTAGGTAGGATATAATGTATCTACCCCATATCTCATATCTCTTATAGAAACTCCTCCTAGAATCCATTTTGATTTTGCCTAAAAATGGTTTACCTTGAAATTTGTGCAACTAGCTCATCAACATTATCTTCTAACTAGTGCACATAATCCAAGAAAACAAACTTGTTGACTCAAATTCATCAAATCCATGATCTTTAAAATAATGAAGTAGCTCAGCATTATCAAGGTTCTAATGCTTAGTACATACTGTGTTAGTTGCCATCCATTATGAAATTACTTGACACAAACTAAAGTTT
Organism: Cupressus sempervirens; assembly: GCA_028749045.1. Taxonomy (NCBI): domain Eukaryota; kingdom Viridiplantae; phylum Streptophyta; class Pinopsida; order Cupressales; family Cupressaceae; genus Cupressus; species Cupressus sempervirens. The sequence continues at coordinate 445,298,974 of CM053783.1, read as the reverse complement.
ACTAGTGCTTAGCATCAACAAAACTTTACTCAACATCCACTATTCTGCTTGACAAACACTAGAATGAACTTTTACTTGGTTGCAACTAATTTTTTTCTTGGCTTGCATTGACTTTGCTTGACACCTACTATCCACGCAGTCAAGCTTGGAAAACAAACTTTGTGTACCTTGTTCTTCTAATCTTTCTTAGTGTAACCAACCTTTGTAACCTTAAGTAGGTTATCAATACATCGTGTCATCACTATCTTAAGTGATCCTTGTACTTCATTACATAATCATAACTCAACCTTTCCTCTAGGTGCTATTGGTACATCTTTTAATCAAATCCTATTCATCAATCAAATAAGTGATAGTACTTGAATCTTATAAGTAGTTTTCTTACCAACAAATTAATGTAGGAGCATCATAGGCTTTCTTTAAATCTTGCATATTGGAGTTAAGTGCTAGTGGTTTCCATTTTTCTATTTCTATTGAACTGTTTAGTGGATGTTGAGTTACTATAAATCTAGTGGATGCCAAGTTACTGTAGTTCTAAAGGATGCTAAGTTACCATAGTTCTAGTGCATGCCAAGTTGTTGTAGCTCTTGTGGATTCCAAGTTAGTGTAGCTCTAATGGATTCCAAGTTAGTGTAGCTCCCAGTGGGTGCTAAGTTACTATAGCTCTTAGTGGATTCTAAGTGAACCTATTGGTGCTGAGTCTTAGTATTGGTTTTTGTTCTATTCTTGTTGAGTTGTCTGTGAGGTAAATTTTGGTATTTAATTTATGTATGGGTATTTAATTTAGTGTCGTAGCTGACTTACGGCTCAACCTATATTTAATGTAAGGGATTTAATTTAGTTTCTAATGAGCTAGGCTGATTTGTGGTTTAGTTGGGGATAAATAAGCAGTCTCATGGAATCTTTAGGCAGCAATTATCCATTCTATCTTGAAGAAGGTGATGAAGTGTAGATACAAATTTTAAAGAGCTAGGGCTATGGTTTAGGAACTAGAAGATTTCCTGGTGGACTTGAGGATACAAGTGTGGATTTTCTTGGTATTCTTATTTAGTTGTATATCTAGACTAGCTAGGGTTGAGTTTGTAAGTGGATCTTGTTGGATCTTCCAGAATTGATTTTGCAATTGCTATTATATTTTGCCCTAACCCAAAAGGCCTTACAATCGAGCATATTGCATGTAATCAATTATATCTATGAATAAAGAGTTGTGATTTGGTTTTTGATCTTGCATTCTTGTTTCTTTTTTATTGTGTTTCCATTATGTAGTTATTTGATTGGGGCTAGGACACTAAAACTTGTAGAGAAGGTTGATTTTGTGGCTGATTGATCTTCTGGATTGGTGGATCTATTTCTTAGGTTTTGCTAAAATTTTGGAAGATGAATCCAAGAAGATTGAACCCTAGGTAAACTAATGATCATAGTGATGTTGTAGAAGAAAGGATCTTAGAAAAGATTAGAGCAGAGTTCAGATCTAAGATTGCATTGATGAAGAGTGACATGATTGCTAAAATTGTAAGTACTTTAGATGGTGTATCTAGGCATGTGGATACTTAAGGAAGTTATGAGGAGGTCACTAAAGACTTTGAAGTTGTTGGATCTAGTAGTGAGGAAATAAATAATCATGTGGAGAGACCTATTGGAACTAGGATCAGTTTGCTAGACCTAGATCTCAGTTGAAGCTAAAGCATAAGATGGAGGTTTCTAATTTCTCAGGTACTTTGACTCTTTAAGACTTGATTTATTGGATTAGTGAATTAGAACACTACTTTGAGCTTGAGGATATTAAGGGTCCACTCAAAGTGATGTTGTCACAAAGTAAGTTGAAAGGTCCTACTGCTCTTTGCTGGAAAGAATTGTAAAGAGACAGAGAAGAGGAAGGTGAAATGAAGATCACTAGATGGAGATTGATGGTGACTAAGTTGAAGGCTAAGTTCATTCCTATTGATTATGAACTTGAGCCATTTAAGAGATTAAATAACTTGAAATAGAAAGATATGTCTATAAATGGTTATACCAAGAAGTTATACAAGTTGAATATTCAGTCTAGTCATAGAGAATTGTCAAAGGAGAAGGTAGCTCAGTGTGTTAATGGTTTGAGATTTAATATTTAGGATGAGGTTATTATGCTGAATATTTATTTAGTTGAGAATGCTTATCAATATGCCTTAAAGGCAAAGGATAAGTTGAAAAGGAAAAGTCAAGGTAATGCAAGAGGGAAGGAGAAGCAGGATAGCTTGGGACAAGCTAAACTAAGTGTTGAAAGTGAACCAAAACCTAATGATCAAAAAAGGAGGATAGGTAGAGGTGTGTTTAGAGGTAATTTTTTCAGATGTTGGAAAGAAGGGAATAGATCTTTTGAACATTCATTTGGTAGGTAAATTGCTGTTGTGAATGAGGTTTTAGTTTAAGATAGTTAGTTTGAGCAAGGAGAAAATTTGTTGGCCCGATGAGTACTAGTTGGTGAGAGGACATTGTATTCTTGTCAAAGGACTAGTTTGTTTAGGACTTTTTGTAAGTTTGGTGGTAAAGTCTACAAAGTGATTGTGGATTGTGGTAGTATTGATAACCTTGTTGTTCAGGAGATAATTTAGAAACTTTTTTTGAAGAGAGTAGGATCCTTAAAGGATCGGTTGGTTGCAAGGTGAACATGCTTTGGAAGTGAGGGATCAATTCCTTGTTGATTTTCAGATTGGGTAGTTTAAGGATCAAGTGTTGTGTGATATTGTGGACATGAAGAGTTGTCATGTGTTAGTTGGTAGACCTTGGTAGTATGATTATAGGGCTATGCATAATTATGACAAGAATGTGTTTACTATTGAGACAGGTGATAGGAGGTTTTTCCTGATTCCTTTGCAGAATGAAGAGCTCAGTAGGAAAAACCTGATTATTGGTAGTCGAGTTATGTTGGAAAATTCTAAGAAGGTTGGAGATCAGTATGGAAAGTAGACCTATAGTATGCCACAAATGGATGTGAAGAAGTAGAAGAAGACTAAGGGAAAGAGTGTACAAGTTGAAGATTTGGAGGATATGTATGTGAAAAGAGTTTGGGATTTATGTGTTGAATCCTAGAAAATGTTCTTCCAGCTACTACAACATCTTTTCAAACCTAGGGTGTCTGATGCAGAGCATCCTAGGCTTTCTTACAATCCTACATATTGGAGCTGAGTGCTAGTGGTTTCTAATTTTCTATTACTATCAAGCTATTTAATGGATGTTGAGTTATTGTAGCTCTTGTGGATGCCAAGTTATGGTAGTTCTAATGGATATCAAGTTGATGTAGCTCTAGTGCATGTTGAGTTACTGTAGCTCTAGTGGATGTTGAGTTACTATAGCTCTAATGGATGTCGAGTTATTGTAGCTCCTAGTGGGTGCAAAGTTACTATAGCTCTTAGTGGATGCCAAGTGAACCTATTGGTGCCAAGTGCTAGTATTGGTTTTTGTTTTGTTTATGCCAAGTTGTTTGTGAGCTAACTTTTGGCATATAATTTATGTATGGATATTTTAATTTAGTGTCATCGCTGACTTGTGGCTAGAACTATATTTAATGTAAGGGATTTAATTTAGTTTTTAAAGAGTTGGGCCAACTTGTGGCTTAGTTGGGTATAAACAAGGGGTTTTGTGGAGTCTTTAGGTAGTAATTATTCATTCTAGCTCGGAGAAGGGGATGAAGTGTAGATACAAATTTTGAAGAGCTATGGCTATGGCTTAGGAACCAGAAGATTTCTTGGTGGGCTTGAGGGTAGAAGTGTGTATTTTCTTGGTGTTCTTATCTAGTTGTGTATCTAGACTAGCTAGGATTGAGTTTGTAAGTGGATCTTGTTGGATCTTGTAGAATTGATTTTTTAATTGCAATTGTATTTGGCCCTAACTCAAAAGGCCTTATAGAAAGGCATATTATATGTAATGAGTTATATTGATGAATAAAGAGTTGTGATTTGGTATCCGATCTTGCATTCTTGTTGCTTTGTTGTTGTGTTTCTACTGTGTGGTTATTTGTTGGGGGCTAGGACATCTCCTTTGGGGACTCTCCTACCTTGCATTGAATAAAAAATAATAGGTTTAACATCAGTGACAACCACAATGATTGAAACACAGTCTTCTTCAATAATCTCCCTCTTTCATTCTAGTTTCAACAATCTCTTTCAACAATGGTATTTTCAATCTATTTTCAACATAATGAATCTCTTTTTGGTAAAAGGACATTGATAATTGACTTTGAAATATATGTATGTTCAAGAAATATTTTTCACATGGTTAGCAACAATAAAGAAACTTCAAGCATTTCAAACACACCAAAAATATTATAATGTTTTTACTAGGATATACAAAGTTAGCAAGGGGTGTCGATATACACAAGGTATGTGAGGCCCAAATTTGTAGATGAAAGAGAATAATCCCACATAGTCAGGAGGAGATGGTAACCCAAATCTCCACCTTCAATTCCCAAAGGAATAAAGTTATTTGGGGGAATAGCCAAGAGTGAAAATATTTTTCTTACAAGAGAGGTGTCTTTAGATTCACTTCCTATTATTATACTCCACCAAAACATGGAAGTTGAGGTCATCAACTGAGGTGATGAAATCCCCAAGCAGGCCTCCTAAAAAACTAAAAATACAAGACCACATATTTCTTACATAGTCAAAATCACCCAAAGGCACAAAAGGAGAGAATAAGTAAGTGGCCTTGGGTTTAAAAGAGACTTTGTTCTTTCCCAATGGAGTTTTACGTTTTTTAGTCTACTCTTGAAGACACTCATGTTTAGCATGCAAAGTTCTTTTCCAATTTATAGTGATGGCCAACATAATAAGATTGGATCAACATAAGAAATTAATCAAGTGAAAAGCTTTGAGAAGGATAGGAATAAGAGAAATTTTACTTTAAAGCACTCAAGATTGTATGAAAGATTGTTTTAAGATCCATAATTTGAAGTGTTTGTCCAAAATGTTCATTGATTTTTAGGCTTCAAGATTGATTTAAAGTGTTTTATGCCCAAATTGAAGTGTTAACCATAGCAATGGTTCAATGATATATGAAATTCAAGATTGCATTTTTTTAATCATATATTCCAATGAAAGCATGTAGATTTATTATTCACTCAAGAATGTGTTCAATCAACATTCATTCAAATGAAAGATTGTGTTCAATTGGATATGCATTCAAGATTAGATTTTCTTATTGTAACTTTGGTCATTCAAGAGTGTGTTTGATTTATCAAATTAAGCACAACATGCATTTGAAGACAAGTGTTCAAGCATTCAAGTTCATTTTCAAGAACAATAAAATTTAGGGAAAACATGCAAGACAAATGGTAGGTTATTTCAAGGATGTTCCAATCTACAATGCTGCAAACAACAACTTGATTAGCATCAACAAAATCCCAAAAAATGAATGCTTAACTATGGAAAAAAGTATTTTAACTTTTATAGTTATTTTTTATATGCGTAAATCAATTTAAAATAGGCCATATCCTACGAAACCACTGAAAGTCAATTTTTGTTTTATACAAAATTTTTTAAAATAAAAAAACTTAAATGAAAGCTATGCAAATAAATTAAAAAAAATAAAAATAGAAAACTTGTAGGAGTTAAACTGTGACCCTACAGCATGGGAATGGACTTAAAAAGTGCAAGATCATGTTATAAAATCTAGTGAAAAAATAGAGAAAAAGTGGGCTACGAGAAATAACTTATAGTGCAAACTCAGGATAGAGTGATCTCACATGCTTGTGGAAGGGGTTTTCACTGATAGGTGTATCCATGAGTTTGAGGGTAAAAATTATAAATTAGATTTCTGGGATCAATTGTTTTGGTCAAGTGTTCTCATAGGTTTTTACACAAATCTCATTAGTAAAAACTTGTGTTCCAGGAGGATTGGTTAGTGGGAATGATGGGAAGGTTTTTTAGTCCCACATTGTAATAAGAATTCATTTTGAATGTGTTCCTACCTTCATGGTTTGCAATCCCATCAGTTTGTCACTGCAAACTCATAGCCACAAGTTCACGAATGTTTGGTTTTTTGAATGTTGTTTATCAAAAAACTAATTACATGGATGGGAGTGTATTTCCTTGGTTGAGATTTGGGCACCCATAAAAAATGTTAAAAAAATTAATACATAAAAAACAAGCACAATAGGTTAATTTTGTATATGAGAAATATGTTAGCAAGTAATACTAGTCTATCAAAATAACAAAGCATTAACTAGCATAAAAACCATAACATATATGAGAGACAAAGTGAAAACCCTCAAATGAGAATATGAGCCATGGAATGGCTCTCCCAATGAGAATGGTCACTTGATTTAGAGATGAGTCTAATGGATTAGTTTGGTATGTATGCTCAAGGTTCTCAAAACTAGCTTCAATGGAGATGAAATATGGCAAATTGATAGCTTTGTGAGCTCTCAATTTGGTATCATAAGGGTATGGTTAAGGGCTTTGGTTTCTCAAACTAGCATTATAACTTTAGCTTCAAGATTGTGATAAAATAGCTTGGGAGGGGATTCAATTTATAGGCTAAGGGCTTGAGGGATGGAGGGTTAAGATGGAAGGAAAGATGAAAGCTTAAGGAGGGCTAGGATGCACTCAAAGGGGGGCACATGGATTGTGCTTGTTTAGCACCAATCAGGGAGTGACACATGTCATAGGGTGAGTGGATGGAGGAAAGGGGATGGATGAGTCAACAAAGGAGGCTCAAGGGATAATATCTTCATTAAGACCCTTCATTATGGCTTGTAAGAGCTTGTAAGAGTCTTTATGGCTTTTGTAAGAGCATTGAAGACTTGGTGGTTGAGATATTTTGGAGGGAGTTGAGATTGTTGACTGTCCTTGGCTTAGGAAAGTCTTAAGATTTCTTAGGGAATGTGACAACATTAGGGGGTGGATTAGGCTTGGATTTAGGATTAGATTAGGGATGTTAGAGATTTGCAAGTGGATGGCATTCATGAGGGTGGGTGAGTTAGTGGCTAAGCTTGGTTAGTATGGGTGGATGGGGTGGATTAGGCTAAAAAGGGGGTTTAGGATAGGTTAGGGGCTATTAGATTTTAGGGTTTTATTTATCAAATAGATTTATTTAGTAAATGGGGATTTTGGAATTAGATAGAAGAATAGGATTAATTGATAAATAATAGGTTATTTGATTTATCAATTAGGACTATAGATGATTAATTAAATTAATCAGCTAGGGGATGGCAAAGGATTAATTAAATAGGAATTTAATTAATGATGCCTTTAGAGATGGCTAAATTATATTACCAAAGCGGTGTAATCAAATTTAGGTGTCTACAAATTTTAGTTAGTTGATAAAGTAGGTACAAAATTGATTAAAATGACCCAAATGTAGGGTCCAACTAGGTGTGCCAAAATGTATCACCTATATTAGTAATTGTTAATAGAATACTAAGATCTACAAAGCACTCAAAATACCAACTAGACTAACACTTACGAGAGGACGAAGGGAACACTATGGAGACAAGAAAACCAAGAATGGTATGCTCCTTAAGTGCAACCTTGATGACTTTGATTTGTTTGGATGTAGATGGATGTATGCTCAAGAGCACTTCAAGCTTCAACTAGTGAGTGTGGGGTTCAAGCATGGAGGTGGGTGAAGGATTCAACAATGGAGTTGTGTATGGATTTTGACATGGTGATGATGTAAAATGGTTGTGCTATAGTGGTTAATGGGGCATTATAAATTTGAATAAAAGTTGATATGAATTGTGATGGAAGATGGTTTCATTTATAGGCTAAGGGATAGTATGATGAAGAGTCAAGATGCAGGGATGAAAGAATAGTGAGGGAGGGATATGATACAAGGAGAGGGGAGCACATGGATTGTGCTTCTTCAAAACTCTAGCCTTGTGACAACTGTCATAAGGGGATTGGGTGGTCAAAATGGGGGGTCAAAGGTAGTTATGATGGAGGAGGAATATAAGAGGTGTTTAAGGATATTTATGGAATGTAAGAGCCATTAATGCTCTTGGATAGGAATGTAAAAGGATAGGTGAGACTATTGAATTTGGCTTGGGTTAGAAAGTCTTAACTCTTGCTTAAAGTTGTGCACATGATTAGGAGGGGGATTAGGCTTAGCTTAGGAGGGGGTTAGGAGATAAGTGGCTTAGCTTTGATGGGATGGGTTAGTTAGTTGGCTAAGTGAGGTTAGTATGGGCGAGTGGGTTGGATTAAGGTAATGATAGGGTTTAGAGATGGTTAGGGAATTGGGATTTATTTATTAAATGATTTATTTAATAAAAGGTGGATGTGGGATTAAATTCAAATAGATTTTTACATTTATTTAATTTAATTGATGAATGAGGATTTAATTGATAAATTAATTTTGGGTTATCATTTGATTTTATCAATTGGACTATAGTTAATTAAATAAATTGATTAAGTAGGGGATGATTATTAATTGATTCAATATAAAATATTTAATCAATGATGTCCTAGAAGATGACTAAATAAGATTACTTAGGGATGTAATCAGATTTAGGTGTCTACTATTAGGAGCTGATGTATTATATTTCATTAAGTATATACTCCCTTACATAACTTCTTTTGCTCAGTTAGATGAGGTGAGATCACTCGATCCATTGGATTTGGTGATCTCAGATTTTCTTTCTCCACTACTTCTAACTTCGACTATCTCTTTCCATGTTTTCTTTAGCTCAACATTCCCTATCCTTTATTATTTCCACTATGTGGTGTTGGTGCTTGGGTCTTGCAGTTCTCACTAATATGTCCAACCTTAAGACAACTAAAATAGACTAGGTTTTCATTCAACCATTTTGTATAGTTACCTCTAAAATGTGTCTTTATGGAATTTTTTGGATTGTACCCATACTCTCCACAATAATGATAATTGTCCCATGTGTTGTAATCCCAATTGTAAGAGTTACCTTTCTTAGGTGATGTGTTTTCTTTTCAGATGTCTAGTTAGATTTTACCTTGGATCTACATTTATGAGCTCTATGTCCATATTTATGACAGTTCTAATAATGCTTTTCAAACCTAGGTGTAGTGGGTGCATCACTTTTCTTTGATTTGAATTCATGTGATTGGTCTCCTTACTTATTTCAATTAAAATAGTTACCAATAAACTTAGGCTTAGGGTTTTGCATACCAATTTTGCTCCTACATATGTTAGCAGTGTGTCCAGGTTTATCACAAAAATGACAAGTAGGTTTACCTTTAGATTTTGCATTTCTTTTCTCTCCATTATTTAATGACTCGCCTACCTCAGTAGATGAAGAGTAATTTTCATGTCCTAGACCAAAAGTATCACTAGATGACCTTGGCAATCTCATCAATTCTTCAAAGTATTTGATAACCTCACTTGATTTTTCATTCTTTTTCAGTATTTCTTTCTTAGATCTTAACACATATCTTAGTTGACCACTTTGTAATCTTAGATTTGTGATCTACATGTCCTTTCTATTAAACTCCTTATTTTCAATTAACAACTAGTTCATCATGTCCACTTAATTTGTCATGAGCTTCTGCACCTCAAATGATCTTTCTTCAAGTTTGGTAACCATTTGTCTTTTGTCTGCTTAATCCATGACTTTTTATTCTTCTTCTTTCTTCTTTTGTTCAATCACTTTACATAATCTTACTAATTTAATTTCTTGTTCTCTCTTGAGTTCTTTGACTTCTTTTTTTAGAATGCTATTCTTCTCTAGTAGATCTTCTATTGTTGAATCACTATCATTAGTATTCCCATTGTTAAGCATTCCTCATGTATCAACTTCCTTGTATAGTGTATCATTTTGCTGAATGACCATTTCATTTCATTTCTTTAAGGATTTCCTCAAATCTTCTTTATATCCTTCAAGTTGTTACAATATGATCTAGATTTTAATCATCTAGTTCTCAATGATTTTTCCCATCTTGTATTCCTCCATGTTCAAGATATGATCCTCTCAAGTTATTAGAATTTTTCAAGAGAATTATGCTTTGGTACCAATTTTTGGAAATCTTAATGTGAAACAAGATATTGGGATGGGGGGCGGGGGTGGGTGAATCAAGATCTATAATAGTTTTTAACTGATAAAATAATTCACACCTAATCCATCTCATATCTCAATTCTTATACCATATAACCATAAACATGTAATGTTGTAATAAAATATATCTAAGCATAACATCCATGAAAATCATGAACACATAACACGATGATTTTGGTGTTGGAAGCATGAATGATGATGATATTCCTATGGGGGAAAATTGTAGAAACATGATTAGATCATTATCATGATGATATGTTATATTCATGACTATATTTGTTATTGATGTCAACATAGTAGTTTTTTGTAGTATCTAATAGAAGAACAATAGTAAAGATCAAGTTGGTACAGCTAGATCATTCAATACTTTTAGTAGTGAGGTTAAGGGGAGATTATGCTATGTGTCTAGTATGCACAACTAACCTTAGAAGCATAAGATATTAAGTCTAGAATGTAGTGCTTGCCCCAAGTTCACATTTTTTTTTATCATTGCCGAACTCTTTTAGGCTAGTTTTATTCTTATGATTAGTTACATTGTTTTAAGATTATCAGATATTGCTTTAGATTCAGTTGATTTTATGAGGAGATTATTTGGTACACTATACTTCATGTATGCATGATGATTATTACAATATTTTCAGTTATTGATGATGATTAGTTAGATGAATTATTACATTTTTTCTTATGGATACTTACCCCATACTACATGTGTATGGTGTGTGTGTTTGTTTTCTTTATGTATGTCATTTTTGATGTGGTTAAGGAAGGGAGTCGTAGTCACCTGCTAGTCAGGATCTACACAATGCACCACATACTACCATTACCTATTTAGTTTAGTATATGTTGTGTATGTACATGCATGGATTTTATGCAGGTTGCAGGTATCAGGTATCGACTTCCCTAAATTACTAGGATGAGTGTACCCTATTGCATTATCTCAATGGTAAGAGAGGGGAGATAAATCCTTAAGTCCAAATCCTAAACCCTTAAGCCAACAAGTATCTGAGTCTAGTACCCTCTAAATGCTTCAAATGATGTTAATTCATGATTATAACCCTTTTGTTTGATTTAGTATGTGTTTTGCTATGATGGGTTTTCGTATTTTTATTTTTATGGGTACTTGGTGTATTTTCTATTAATTAAGTCTAATTAAAAGATTAAACTAATGATTTAATTTAATGAAAAATTATTATAATATTTTTATATTTAATTATATTTAATTAATTGAGAAATTAATTAATTAAAAAGAATTAAATTTGAAGATAAAAGTTATGAGGATAATTTTAGAACAAGATAATTTTTATTTAATTTAATAATAATATATTTAGAGTTCATTTTTAAATAAATGCTAAATACTATTGATATTTAAGTTAAATACTATTTATCAAATTAAATGTTCGAAAATCAATTAAAAGTGAAAATATATTAATTTGTTAAAGTTTTAAGTTCGCATGATGTGTGCATGAGGTTAAAATATGAGAAATTAATTAAAAAGCTAAAACATGTGAACTTAATAAAGATATCTTAATAAAGTGTGTGCATGAGATTAAAGTTAATTAATTAATTAAAAAGTGAAGTCAAGTGGAAACTAAATAAAGTTATTTAACAATTCATTCCACATGCATTGAAAAGATTAAGAAAAGATTAATAAAAGTTAATTGTAAGTTGAGTCTTGTGAGCAAGGAGTCTTCTCAGATGAACACACAATTAGTGCCTCGATTTGAGGAGAGAAATCCTTATCACCAATTGAAGGTTCATTTTCGGGGGAGATGAATTTGGACACGAATTTTAGGAGCAAATTTGGAAGCGAATTTTGAAAAGGAAATTTTGGGAAAACTGTCAGAGAAAAGTTCTTGGATAGAAGCGAATTCTCTCGCAAATCTTCTAGGCATCATGATTTAGCATCAGGACTAGGTAGGTTCTTGAGTTTTATGCAACTAGTTAAAATTATGTTATTTAGATAATCTTATCTTCTTCGTGATTGTTGAGATTGAATTCTTTGGATTTCGTTCTCTTGTTTGAATCTTATGATGCTTGTATTGTATCTCATCTGTATAATAAGATTGAAAGGAAAATAAATCCATTTAAAAACCTCATCCATAGGTAAAAAGGAAATTGTATTTAAATGGGAAGAGTTTGAGATTTAAAAGAAAATCTACTTTACAAACTAGAATGTTAATCGAATTTTCCTATTAGATATTTTGGGAAAGATTTGAAATTAAAAATGGAAATTCTAAGTTGAAAATTCGAGCGGTTGGTTGTAATATTTCTATTAGATTATATTTACAAATGATATATATATATATATATGAAGAGGGGTTTGTTTTAATTAAACAAAATCATATATTAAAACAAATTTATCAAAAAAAATAAATTGGGGAGGGGGTTTTACCCACCCCCAACTTACCTTATTAAATCGGTGGCATACCTGTTGTGTGCATAGACTGAGCTGTTGCACGCAGTAACAGTACCAACTCTCATCGGCTGCAGCAAGTAAGTCTACAATTGCGGCTTGTTTTAAAAGGTCAATGGCCTATGTAAATATTAAAGGATGTGCATAATTTTTTTTTATAAAGTTTTAAATTAATATATTTTTTAATAGTTTTTAATTATATTAATTTTATTTAATTATTATTTTAATTAATAATATTTATTAAAAAATTTAATGTTATTATTAATTATTATGAAATAATATTATTAATAAGATTTTAATAATTCTTTATTATTAATTAAATAGTAATTATTAATAAAGTTTTGTTATTGTTTAAATAGTAATGCATTTAATATAGTTAATTTTAATTAATAAAATTATTAATAATTTTATTAATTAATTATAACTAATCATTGCTGAGATATAAATATAAGTAATTAGTTTGTTTTATAATTATTAATTAAATTTAATTAATGATAAATTTAGTTTGAATGAAAATTGTAGATCTATTGTACTATTAATTTTAATAATATTGTTTAGATCGGAATTACTTATTTATTTCAATAAGTTAAATAAATAACTTGCCTTTAGATCATTTTAGAAAATTGGTTTAAACGAAGTTGGATAATTGGACTTCTATTCAGATATGAGACATGGGTTAAACTATAGCGATTAAGATACACCCTTTAAATTTGAAAACTTACACTGAAATGAAGATTGAAACCTTATTGTGAACTGACACTATGTGTATTCAAGATTAAATCAAATTGTGAGACTATTTTCTATTATCTATGTGTTATCTGTGTTTTGGGATTTTTGGGTTTGTCCTAGCATTGACCAGTCCTAGGTTGTTACCAGAGGCTCGGGGGTTGTGCGATTGTGATGTTATGATAATTTTTTCTCAATCTTTTTTTAAACCCAACCATGGTAATGTGATGGCATGCTCTATGATGTGTGTGGATTATTGATTGTTATTACTTTCCAGTCTTCTTGTGTGAAGTTGAGGTGTATGTTTATGAGATACCTGACTTAACCATTTTTGAGTCATTGATTAGTTATATTTTATTTGTTGTCTAGTCACTTTGAGAGGATTGAGATGTTTTGAATGATTTATTCTTGATGATTTCATGTTGTGACATGTTTGACTTGACCATTTTGGAGTCTTTGATCAGTATTATTTTGGGATGCTTTCTGGTTGCTTGTTGAGAACCAATGGATATTGTGATTTACTTTGGGATACTTTTCGGTTGCTTGTTGAGAACCGATGGATATTGTGATTTATTATTTGATGTCTTTTAGTTACTCATTGAGAACTATTGTGATCATTATGATTATCTTTTGTTGCTTTCTAGTTGCTCGTGGAGAACTTGTATGATTATTGTGGATTATCTTTTGATATTTCTTTTCACTCGCTTGTATAGGACTGAGGTGATCTTATGTGATTATTGATTTGTACTTTTATTGAGCCTAGGGTAGGTTATCTATATGTAGTGTCAGGAAGTGGCTTGCAATGGGGGACGGGGCCCTAAGTGGCTGCTAAGGGAACTCATTGTAAGTTTTTTTAATAAGTGAAAATATTACACTAAATAATAATTTAAATGAACCTAATAAGATTAATTTTATGTTCTCTCTCATGCCTCGAGTGCTAGTGCAGACTAGGATGGGAGTAGAGAGAACACTTGGTTATGACCTTGCATTCTATAGTATTCCTTGTTAGTACAAGAGGATACTAGTGGCCTCATAGGGATCACTAGGGACCCTGGAGTTCTAAGCTAACTACCAGGGTAACTCCTACATGATTTGTGTGATGACACTTGCCTAGTTACATAGTAGGTTTCCTACATGTCTTGTTTGCCTTTGGGTCTAGATGTCAATCTATGTGTTGGAAACTTTGAGTTAGTATACTTTCAGGATTTCCTAGACTTAGAGAGTATTTGTGTTATGTGATTTTATATCTTATTTGGGATTTGAGACTATCTCCTCAGTGTGGTGGGAGTGGGCCATTTAGGTTCCACATGGTCAAGTGGTAGTGCTTTTTACTCTTACCATTGAGATATGTCCGTAGTCACCATGGCTGGAGCTTCTTGGGATGTTTTTTTTTCATGTTTAGTTGATGTTATTTACTAATGCATTTCCTTATATTGATGATTAGTATGTGATAGGTGATGTTATCTACTTGTAGGATCATCTTATGTTATTTTCTTGTATGTTAGATTTTCTTATGATTATGTTGTAGTATGTTTAGTAGTGATGTCCCTATTACTATTGTACCAACGATATTATTGGTGACTTGGGATGTTACGTGTGGGGCATGGCTAGGGCCCATGATGATCTAATGATGCTATTGATGATTGGGAGGAATCGCACATTTAGTTAGTTTTGTTTTATGTTGGATGTTTATATCTTTTATGATGGATGGATGTATCATGTATGGTAGATGGTTTCATTTATTTTTAGTGTACTTTGTATAATGGATTCGAGGAGGATGATGTATTTCTATTTTTACATATGTATATTATTTTAGCCTTTCATACCCTTTGACATATATAGTGGATGATTGAGAATTCCAAATTAATTTTCCAAGAGGCATTCAGAATAAATGTATAACATGGACATTGGAGTTTCTAATTATTCTTTCATGTGGATGTGGTAGTTGTTAGACTTGGAATTAATTAAATATAAATGTGACTCAATGTCTCGGGATCCATAAGGAATGTAACCTGTTATGTATGCTTACAATTGATTGTATGGTATTGCTTCTGCTACTATGTGTTTGAGGCATATGTTATCTTTCTTGTTTAAAATAAAGAATGTTTGGAAAAATTAGTAAAACTTTAGGTTAATTCTTTTGGATCCTTTGGCGGGGCATTACATAGAAGAAGTTATGAAAGTTTCGGTGAAGACTATTTTGAGATGGAGGTTACAGAGGCATGTTCCGGTAAACTTGTTATATCTCTTAGTAGAGTTGTTATTATGAGAAGCTGAAGTCAAAAATGTGAAGAAGACATGTTGGAAATGACATGGAAAAGCTTTCTCATCATAATGTTATGTGTACGAAAAGTTACTCAAGTTGCAAGGAAAAAAGATTAATGTTATCACTAAATGTAATGTGTTCTTAATGTGGTCTTATAATAATTAGTTGAGAAGGTGTAACAACTAACTCAAGGAATTGTTTTATGGATTCAATATAAAGGAAAGAAATTTTATTTTATCATGTATGATAGATTAATGGAGTAATGAAAATGATTGTAAGAAACAAAAAGAGCATAATGCAAAGATAAGCAGAGTAGAGAAAAAGTGAAGGAAGCTTCATTGTTGCGGTTTTATTGTGTGATCCAAAGTTTGATTCTTGGATCCTAGGTTCATGACCTAGTCTACAAGGTCTGACAATGATTGGTCTAGTTGGTAGGATAGATGAAAGAAGTTAAATTTTAGTACATACAATTATTCTACAAGGAATAGTTGAAATATTAGTTGGATAGTGAGTTTGATGATCTTGCTTCAGAAGCTATTTGGACAATGGGTCCTTCTGTCTTCTACAACTCCTAACAGGGTTGGAATCTTCTAACAAGGATTCAAAGTCTCCTAACAGGGACTCATATGAACTAAATGTTGTAATAGACTCCTAATAGGGTCCATCCTCTAACAAGGAATATTTATATTAGTACATCATATTGTGGGCATCATTCCCACCATGAGTTTTTCTTTGATCAAGGGTTTCCCTAGTTAACATATCTAGTGTAATTGTCTATGTGCATCTTGTTATGTTTTCTATTTACTTTGGTTGAATATATAATTTTTTTAAAATTTGATAAATGTTGTAATTATTAGATAACTAATTAACCCCCACCCTCCCCCCCTCTTAGTTATCTTAGTGATCTATTGTTTCTAATAACTAGTATTAGAGCATCATATCCTTGAAGATAAAGTTTAAAAACTTTAAGAGATCCATGGAAAACATGTTTAGGAAAGATAGTCCAAAGTTAAATGGAACAAATTATGATATCTGGAAGTAAAATATGAAGACACATCTATTGTTTATGGGTCCAAGATATTGGATCTTAACAAAATCATCAAAGACAATCATTGCTGAAAGTAACTTGGAAACTTGTATCGAGGAAGAGAGAGATCTTTTCATGTGCAACATGAGAACTAGAGAAGCACTATTGTCTACACTTCTTGAAGTTTATACAACTAGGTAAAATCCATTAATACTTCTCATTTAATTTGGAAAGCTTTGGATAATAGTTTTGAAGGAGATGAACATTTTAAGAAATTCAGGCTACAAAGTTGGATTTGTGCATTTCAAGATGCTAAAATAATGGAAGATGAATCTATAATGACATATGTAGGAAAAATATAATAAATTACTATAGGTATTAGATATCAAGGAGGAAAAAAAGAATATGATGAGGTTATATGGAAGATTTTGAAGAGCTTAACACCATTGTTTAAGTTAGCAATTCAAATGATATAGTTGTTAATATCTTGTACCAAAGATTTCACAAAGGAGACATTGCTTAGAAGACTTGAAGTAGTTTATAATGAACTTAGAGAGTCCAAAGAATTAACCAGAATAGAAACAACTTTTGGCACCTTGAATTTTTGACCTAGTTTATCAAGGAGCACAAGTGCTAGAGAAGACTTTGCTAGTAGCAATAGTGTTAGCTTAAAGAATAAATTTGACAACTGAGTGTCAATACACTTAACCAAGATCAAGAATAGGTTCCGAGTGCAATAGATGCCGAGTAATTTTCAGGTGCCGAGTAAAGTGTAAATGCCAAGTGAAGATCAGGTATCGAGTAAAAGTTTAGATGCCGAGTAACACAGTTTTGTGTAAGTGCCGAGTAACTCAGTAGAACAGCATGTTTCGAGCAACAGAAATATTTTAGGAGCCGACTAATCTAGGATATCATCATAAGAGTTTGGAATTGCACAAACTATGATGAAAACAGTCTTTACAGCCGACATAAGGAAATCTCGAAGGATTTAATGATCAGATCGAATCTTTTATATTTCCTATGTAATTTGCATGCAACCAATAAGAAAAATGATAAAGGCATGCAACCAATCAGCAAAAGATAAGTATTAAGTGGAAATGAAGATTGAATATGGATCGTAGATCCAGACCTAACCCTAAATCCTCGAATGTCTTTATAAGGAAGACGATATCTCATAGAGAATATATGATAGAGAAGGAGATGATGAAGATGATGATATAGAGGAGAAGATATAGAGTGGTTGATATACTATTTTTAGAAGCGAAAGATATCAGATCACAAAGGATCAAGATCAAACGAAGCAGAACAGAGCCAGCATTCAGCAATCAAAGATTGTAAATTATCAGGTTCATTTTACCTAATACTTTCTAGCCATTGTATTAGCATGGAAATCCTATGGTGATAGGTTAGCTTAACAGCTATTTCATTGATCCTAGAGATAGGTGATTAAATCCTTTAACAGGGTGACACTTCATGTTAAGTGTTTGTAAATCCTCTAACCAGGTCACTATTGACACAGTGTAAAGCCTTTAATAGGGCAGGCCTTTAACAGGGCAAACCATCAGAAGTGGTTAAACAATATTGCTGCAGTAATTTTTGTGAGTATCATCCCCACCCCAGTTTTACCTTCTTATTCCTGGAAGGTTTCTGGGTTACCAATTTCAGGTGTTATGTGTTATTGATGCATGTGTTAGTTTCATGTTTACTTAATGTATTTACATGCATGCAATTTATTTCCACATAAAAGTTTTATAGGAAAAATTTTAGTACTTTTGATTCACCCCCCCCTCTCATAAGTACTCTTTCCACATTTGAATATTCCAACGATTGGTATCAGAGCATTACCAGGTTCTCATAAGGAAAAGTTTAACAGCTTGGAGGAAAAGATCTAGAGATGGAAGCTTTCAAACTTGGAAAGATCATTGAAAATCAGGTGATAGATGTGCAACTTGCTCTGCATAGCTTGGAGGAATTTAGAATCAATTTGAGAAACTCATTAAAAAAAAGGAAAGATCTAGCCATAGCTGAGAATGATATACACTACAAGGAAATTGATACCACCAACATATTTTCCAATGGAGATACCAAAGAGTTTGATGCAGCAATAGCAGAACTGATGGAGAAAAACAAAATCAAGCAGAAGAGATTAGATATCTCAAGATGGAACATGAATCACAGGCCATAATGATATGTGAAATTATAGAACAAAAGAAAAGAGCAGTTGATGATAAGGTCATGATGGAAAATGAAAAAAGGAATCTTGCAAATAGATTTGAAGAAAAATGTACTGAACTGACAAGGATCTCAAACATGCAGATGGATACACTTGCTCAAATGATGAACCTTCATCATGAACTCAATGTGAAGGACATTGAGATCTCTACTCTGAAGATGCAGAATGAACAAATGTAGAATGAATTGAACAGAGAAAAAGAGGTAGCAGAAAATCTCAATAAGTCAAGTGAAGCCATCTAGTATTTTGAACAGTTGCTGAAAACTCCAAGATCTGCCCATGATACATCAAGACTTGGTTACAATAGCACTAAAGTTGGAGAATCATCAAAAAGTGCTAAACAAAGAAGTGACAAAGGTAAGAATACTAAACCCACTTGTCATTATTGTAATAAGAAGGGACATACTGCTAATGTGTGCAGGAGCAGAAGATTCAATCAACCAAACACACCCAAGAGTAAGAGTTTCTGTCGCAAGTGCAACATGCAAGGACATATGACACAAGATTGCAGATCCAATTTCACAAGGACTTAGAGATTTGATGGACATTGTTATAATTGCAATAAGTATGGACATAGGGCATTTGAATGCAGATCAAAACCTATGTGGACATCAAATCAACTAGCAAAAACAGAAGGAAAAGAAAGTCATCATCATTGGGATTACAATACTAGGTACAGTTGTCATTATTGTCAAGAATATGGACATACACCACAGAACTACATAAGAACACATTTCAGAGGGAACTACAAAAGATGGTTGAACCAAACCACATGTTTTAATTGTCTGAAAACTGGTCATATCAGCAAAAACTGTCCTACAAGATCAAAGGCACCCAAGTCTGAAGAAAATAAAGGCAAAGAAAATATTGATATTGAAAAGATAAGGGGGCAAATGAACAAGACTTGGAAAAAGAGAGATGAGTGCAATACATCAAGTGAAGGGATCACTTCACCCAATGGGTCAAGTGATCACACTTCATCAAACTAAGCATGAGAAGTGTATGGGACTGATATACAAAGTTATATCAGACATCAGTCCCAAGACAAAGAAGCAATTCAAAGTATAAATCTACATGAAATAAGATGTCAAGATGAAAACTAAATGTTGATGCCGAGCTACCTTTGGATATCAAGTCAAAACTCAAAACAAATGTCGAGCTCCCAACAGCGACCGAGCTGATAACCGATGCCAAGTTGAAAAACTCCAATGGAAGCTGAGTAGAAAGGAAATTTAGTAGACGCCGAGTTAGGTTGAAATTTCTTCAGAAGCCGAGTTGGCAGTTGAGCATTTAATGCGATTAAATCAGGGTATATTATCGCGATTTCAATTAGTTTTTTGCATCGCGATCAAGAAGCAAAGCCAAAAAAGGAGCGGAGAAGATCAAGAAAAGTTTAGAAGGAAATCGTGAAAGATTCCAACAATGATCTCGTCGATTCAAGGTATTTCTCTTAAGTGTCGAGCTACGTAGGTCTCACAAACTTGTTTGAATTATAAAACCCTAGTTTGGAAAACAATGGCATCCGGGTCAGGAACCACCAAGGGTTTAGAAAGCCATGAAGTTTAGTTGGTCAGCAACAAAGTAAAACAACCTGAATTTAAGCCCATACCTGAAGTAGCATACAAGAATGATCCTGCAGGTGCATTATCAGTTATTCCGGATAAAGTTGTTATGGTACAAGATGTTCGCAGATGCTACAATTGTAAAATTGGTGCCATAGGAGACTTAGAAATTCATAATGCATATGATAAATTATGTGAAAACAAAGTACTGAAAAATGAGTTTTCCATTGTAGAAAGAAAAGGATTAACCAAAACCCTAGCATTTTTGACTGTCTTCAAAATAGAATGGGTACGGATAGTTTTGAGCCGAATACATAATAGAGCTTTTTGGTTAGAGTCAGGGCTAGTAAAATTCACCAAGAAAATCGTTCATAGGGTTACTGGTATTCCAACCCTAGATTGGCCAAAGACCTTGCGAAGTGACAAAAGGGAAGTAATTGAGAGAAATACAGGTGCAAAATGGAACAATAGAGGGATGACTATCGACACAGTCACTGATCCTCTACTAGACTTTGCTATAAGAATTATTTCACACAAATTCTATCAATCAAGCAGATTAAATAGTGTACCTTGTATAGTAGTTGATGTTGCATACAAGATAATAAAAAGGGATCACACTTATGATCTGGCAGAGCTCATGTTTCAACAGATTAATGAAAATTTGGGAGCTATAAGGAAGAGCAAAGGAGCTCAATGTAAATTTAGATCAGTTTTGATATGTATGCTTTTCTATCTGATGAAAGAATTTCCTTCTATAGGGAAATTCAAATGAAATCCAGACAAAACAATTGTTGAACAAATTAATGGATACATTGAACAGATGGGTGAAAATTTTGATGCCCAAATGACTGGTTATTTTGAGGTCTTCAAAAAGTCCATGAAACAAAGAATGAGAATTCCAGTTTCAATGACTGAGAAATATGAAAAAGATATTTGCTTTCTTGTAGATATAGATTATACTTATGTGCAAGCAGTTATACCTAGAATAAGATGGCTTAGGCCACTAAGATATGAACTTGATGGTGATCAAGCCTCTGCAGCAATAACAGCCTTATTTGCAGAAGAAGTAGACAAAAATGCAAAAATCTTTGGAACTTATGATGTTGTCAAATCAAAGATAATAACAGAGTTGAAGACTGCTTCAGCAGTAAAGAAGAAAGAGAAAATGGTAAGACAAATCAAAAGAAAGTTTGGTGTAGAAGAAGAAGGGACAGCAGAAGAAGAAGGAGATGACATTAAAAAAGAAGAAGTCATTGAAGAAGAAGATGACAAACTTCAGGATTCGACTCAAGGGTCAGAAGGAGACAAAGAGGAAAGTGTTGAGGTTGAAGTAGCGAAGGAAGCACCAGTCAAGAAAAAGACCACAACTCCATCTGCTCCTAAATCCAAGGGGAGGAAAGTAGCTGCCCCAGCACCAAAAAGACCAACCACAAGGGCCACAACTCAAAAAGAAAAAGAAGAGGCTAAAGGGAAGAAGAAAGACTCAAAGAAGACTGTTGCTAAGTCAAAGAAGAGGAAGTTCATTCCCCAGCCTAAAATAGATGAGGAGTAAACAAAGTCAGAAGACAACAGTCAATCTCAAGAGGTAAGACAAATACCCCAGATTGATGTTGATAAATTATGTACAGAAATTAGAAATAATGATTTGAAAGGATTAAAGAATCTGAATTTTTCTAAGCTCATCAAAGGAGAGCAAAATAAATTAGAGGAGTCTGTGTATGCTATGATGGCTGAATATAAGCACACACCTCTAGAATTAGATGACTCTATGCTGAGAGAACTATATACAATCATAGAGGATAAATGGCATTTTTTTTTACAAATGGAAAAAGAAATAAGGGAGTCAACATTGGCAAGATTTTTGCCTGATTTGACTAGAGATAAAATAATAAATGCCATAAAAAGGCATAATAACAGATTCACTCCCAAGTATAGAGCATTCAGTATTCTACAGAATAAAATTGAAGAGGTAATTTCCAAATCCATAAGATTGTGGAAAATAGTTTAGAAGAAGATTGAAGATGTATATAATGAGGAATATAAGGCAGAAGCAATTGCCAAGATAAAAGAAAAAGGAGCATCAGAAATAAAAGAGAAGAAACTAGTGGAGAAGGAGAGTAAAGGAGAAAAGGAAGGAGAGTCACTCAATGAGGAGAAAGAGGAAGAGAAAGATACAGCTGAGCCACAAGATCAAAGTATGCAAGACATATAGGTGTCTCCTCCTAGTCCTCCTCATGCCACCATCACACCTGCAGATTTCATAAAAATAAAGGATGTTACAGAAATTTCAGTTCAAAACATCAATCCATTAACTACAGAGGATTTGGAAATCCTTGACCAATCATTTTTAGTAGCAAAATTAAGTTCAAATCCTATATTGGTCAGTGTTGATGAATTACAAAATCCAGAAGTCAAAGCAAAAGCAAGGGTAAAAGCACAAATGCCACCTTTGATCACAAAAACTACTAGTATTATATTCCTTTCACCACCACCTTCACCAAGTATAAGTACTGATACACTCCAAGTGCCAAGTACAGTAGCAGGGGAAACAAAAGAAAAATCTGAACAACCACCAAGTTCAACCCCATCTAGCATTCAAAAAGGGGATACTCAAGCTGAAGAAAAAGAGACACAGAAAAAGGAGGAGACTGCAATACAAACACTGGTTGCATTACCCAACTCTGGGACTCCAACACAAACTCTTCAGCAGCCGAGCATAGATGGATTACAGCTAAAAATCAGAACACCAGGCTCGAGTTCATCAAAAGCAGTCAGGAGACTTCACTATGGAGTTCCTGAGCTTGATGAAGAAATTAAAATCCCATATTATGAATCTAGCACTCTTACAGAAGAAAAGATTAATGAAATTCAGAGTGCACTAGACAAAAGAAGGAGACAAGAAGCACTAAGAAAGGAATACAAGCATAAGCGTACATTGAATGAAATTAAGGACATATTCACGAAAGCTTTTTGCTTACAATCTCCAGATGAGTCAAGACCAATCATGGAACAAATTTCTGATATAGTTGACCAGGTGACTAATGAAGACCAGGAAACAAATTTAAAATTACTTGAATGGTCAGAAAAGAAGTTCCAAGGAAAAGTAAACAGTAAAATATCCAGTGATATAGCACTAGCACAAGAAGAACTGGCAAAGAAAGTTACAATAGTTAAAATTGTACTAGGAAACATCTTTTCCCTGTACAACAAGTTGTGTGATTTTTCAAAATTCACACAAGACACTAGCTAGAAAATACTGAGTTTGGAAAGCAATCTGAAAACTTCTAGTATGCAACTCCCTATAGATCCAGCTCAGAGTGAGAAGCATTTTGTCCAATCACTTCACACACAAAGAGAGCTAGCCATTTTGGTAGCAGAGGAGGCGACTACAAAAGCCAAATTGATACCAATGCAATCATCAATTACTCCTCATTTGGGATTACTTCATAAGGAGAAAATAAATTCAGAGACAGTCCTTAGGAAAGACCCCAATCTTTCTTCATTTGATGGACTTGTACATCTAGCAGCAGAGATTTCCATCTAGCATAAGACATTAGATGTCGCATTAGCAAATTGGGATGTAGCTCTGAAGATACTCCTTGAAGTAAATATCACATTTTTGGCCAAATATGGCATTTCATTGTAAAGACCCTCAACATAAGTGTCAAAAAAGGGGGAGTAAGTATAATAAAAGGGGGAGATAGCAAAGATAGCCAATTTTGAAATTTTGACAGGGAGATAGCAGAGATAAGCAAATTTTGGAATTTTGGGGGAGAAAGAAAATTTTGGGAAGCAAAGTTTGAATGAAGGATTAATTAATGAGTCACATGGGTTAAGTGTTTTTGCCACTCATGTCAAAGGGGGAGATTGTTAGCTTAAAGAATAAATTTGACAACTGAGTGTCAATACACTTAACCAAGATCAAGAATAGGTGCCGAGTGCAATAGATGCCGAGTAACCTTCAGGTGCCGAGTAAAGTGTAAATGTCGAGTGAAGATTAGGTGCCGAGTAAAAGTTTAGATGTCGAGTAACACAGTTTTGTGTAAGTGCCGAGTAACTCAGTAGAACAACATGTGCCGAGCAACAGAAATATTTCAGGAGCTGACTAATCCAGGATATCAGCATAAGGGTTTGGAATCGCACAAACTATGATGAAAATAGTCTTTATAGCCGACATAAGGAAATCTTGAAGGATTTAATGATCAGATCGAATCTTTTATATTTCCTATGTAATTTGCATGCAACCAATAAGAAAAATGATAAAGGCATGCAACCAATCAGCAAAAGATAAGTATTAAGCGAAAATGAAGATTGAATATGGATCATAGATCCAGACCTAACCCTAAATCCTCGAATGTCTTTATAAGGAAGACGATATCTCATAGAGAATATATGATAGAGAAGGAGATGATGAAGATGATGATATAAGGGAGAAGATATAGAGTGGTTGATATACTATTTTCAGAAGCGAAAGATATCAGATCACAAAGGATCAAGATCAGACAAAGCAGAATAGAGCCAGCATTCAACAATCAAAGATTGTAAATTATCAGGTTCATTTTACCTAATACTTTCTAGCCATTGTATTAGCATGGAAATCCTATGGTGATAGGTTAGCTTAACAGCTATTTCATTGATCCTAGAGATCGGTGATTAAATCCTTTAACAGGGTGACACTTCATGTTAAGTGTTTGTAAATCCTCTAACCAGGTCACTATTGACACAGTGTAAAGCCTTTAACAGGGCAGGCCTTTAACAGGGAAAACCATCAGAAGTGGTTAAACAATATTGCTGCAGTAATTTTTGTGGGTATCATCCCCACCCCAGTTTTACCTTCTTATTCTTGGAGGGTTTCTGGGTTACCAATTTCAGGTGTTATGTGTTATTGATGCATGTGTTAGTTTCATGTTTACTTAATGTATTTACATGCATGCAATTTATTTCCACATAAAAGTTTTATAGGAAAAATTTTAGTACTTCTGATTCACCCCCCCCCTCTCATAAGTACTCTTTCCACATTTGAATATTCCAACAATAGATTTGACGAGGATAGAAAGATTGAAGAAGGAGTAGCCCTTCTAGTAAGAAGAGAAAATGATGGTAAGAAAATCTTTAAATTTTGGATTTGAAATGGATTTGGTCATTATGCATCTAAGTGTCCTAAAAGAGATAAAAAGTAGAAATGAAATTTCAAACCTAGAATAGATAGTGAGTGTCTATATGCAAATGAAGAAGATGGTTCTGATGAACAAGCAGTAAGTACTAGTGATGATGAAATAAGATTTGTAGCAATTAAAGAAGAAATTCTAGAGAAAATAGCTTTGGTATCATAGGTTGAAAAAAAATCTAATTGGATAGTTGATAGTGGTTGTTTACATCATATGACTGGTGATATGAACAAGTTTGTTGACTTCAAAAGTCACGATAGAGGCATTTTCAGAGTTGGAAACAATGCAGCCTACCATGTTAAACATATTGGATATATAACTCTTGATGGTAAAACTAACATTGAGGATGTATATTTTGTTGATTATTTGAAGCACAATCTTCTGAGTGTTGGACAACTAGTGGATAAAGATTATGAGTTATAGTTCACAAAAAAGATATGCATGATCAGAGACAAAGATGAAAAGGTAATTAGAATAGGAACTAGATCTAGAGGTAATGTATTTAAGTTGAATCCTATTGAAATGACATGTTTGGTTGCAAAAATAAATGTTAGTTGGTTGTGGCATAAGAGATTTTTTCATATAAACTTTGACAGTATTGTGAAGAATAGTAGTATGTTTGCAGTTAGAGATTTGCCTAAGATTGTAAATCCTACTAATACAATTTGTAAGGAGTGTGTTTTGGAAAAGCATAAGAAAAATTCTTTTCCTAGCAAGAACTTTACTACTACAACAAAATTGGAGATTATACATACAAATTTCAATGGTGCTATGAAGACTAAAGGATTCTATGGTGAAAGGTATTTCATGATTTTAGTTGATGACCTTTTTAGAATGATATGGGTTGCATTTCTTAAAGAAAAAATATGAGGCATTTGATAAGTTCTAGATATTCAAGAATAGATTTGAGAATGAATTAGGCATTAAGATTAGATAGAGTAGGAGAGTTTACTTTAAATGAGTTTAACATCTTTTGTGAAGCTAATGGAATAAAAAAATAGTTATTAGCTTTAAGAACCCTAAATAGAATGCTATAATAGAGAGAAGAAACAAGTTAGTAACAAAAGCAACAAGAGCTATGTTAGATAAGAAGGATGCATCCAAGATGTTTTGGAGAGAAAATGTGAATAAAACAATATACACTATGAACAAAGTGCAAGTCAAGAAAGACACAAATAAGACTTTTTATGAATTGTGGTTGTTGGGTGATGCGACGCGCTCCCCTACCCATAGGTGGTTAATTATGTGGTGTGCCATGTTCACTAACAGTCATGGCTTTTGGTGCAACGGCAAATGGGCCCTACAATTGGTATCAGAGCCTAGTTTTGGCTTAGTCATGGCTTTTGGTGCAATGGCAAATGGGCCCTATAATTGGTATCAGAGCTTGGTTTTTGGCTTGGTCATAGGTTCAAATCTCCCCGGTGCCTTTCCGACCCGCGTAAGCACCTGGTATGCACGTCGAGGGGGAGATTGTTGGGTGATGCGATGTGCTCCCCTGCCCACAGGTGGTTAATTATGTAGTGTTCCATGTTCACTAACAGTCATGGCTTTTGGTGCAACGGTAAATGCACCCTACAATTGGTATCAGAGCTTGGTTTTGGCCTGGTCATGGGTTCAAATCTCCCCGGTGCCTTTTCGACCCGCGTAAGCACCTGGTATGTGCATCGAGGGGGAGATTGTTGGGTGATGCGATGCGCTCCCCTGCCCACAGGTGGTTAATTATGTGGTGTTCCATGTTCACTAATAGTCATGGCTTTTGGTGCAACGACAAGTGGGCCCTACAATACGCGCTCCCCTACCCACATGTGGTTAATTATGTGGTGTTCCATGTTCACTAACAGTCATGGCTTTTGGTGCAATGGCAAATGGGCCCTACAGTGGTTTGGTCACTCACCTACAATTAAGTATTTTAGAGTTTTTGTTAGTAAGTGTTATATCAAAAGAGATGATCTTATTGGTAAGTTTGATGCTAGAAGTGATGAAGGTATGTTTCTTGGTTATCTATTGAAAAGGAAGGCTTATAAATGTTATAATCTAAGAACTAAGATTATTATGGAAAGTGAAAAGGTAAGAGTTGATAAGAAATTCAAGATACAAGAAAGAGTAGTTGATTACAATTCAGACAATGATGTTGTTACTAAACCAAGGAATGATGAAGTATTCTTTGAGACTAAGAATGATTTATAGAATGAAGGAGAGCTAAGACAAGAACAAAGCTTGGAACCTTCACGAATCTAAGAGCTAAGATACCAACTCCTACTTCAGGTAATAATATGACAAAGAATCATCCACCCAGGTAGATCACTAAAAGCATAGATAAAAGTGTGATGACAAGAAGCAAAATCAATGAAGAACTATGTTTCATATCTCAAGTTGAACCTAAGAATGTAGATGAAGCATGTAAAGATGACTATTGGAAACAAGCTATGAAAGAGGAATTGGATTAGATACTAAAGAATGAAACATGGGAATTGGTCCCCAGACCAATAGATAAGAATGTCATAGGAACTAAATGGGTATTTAGGAAGAAGATGAATGAACAAGGAAAAATTGTAATAAACAAGGCAAGTGATCCATCTCATAATAGGTGTGTGATAATTATGCCCAAAGCCTTAGTTAGGAATAGTTTATTCAATCTAAGGATTACTTCTCCCACCATGAGATGCATTTAATTTGTCAACCTAGGGATGTATGCTTGAAATTATCAGCACGGTATGTGCATTAAGTTCCTTGAAAAGTCATTATGCTTATGTTGTAGAAAAGTAAAATGCATATAAAGAACCTACACTAGTGATGTAGGAAAGTAACACACTTAACTCCTTACTGAAATGAATGTTGGAAATGCAACTCTATGCTAACCTATATTTCAACCTAGACCATCCACTATAATTTCTCTTGTAGATGCTACAAGAAGAAATTATAACTTCTATCTAGAATACTGGAAATGCTGGAAATAAATCTACACTAATCTTATCTAATCCACCTCCCAAGTGGCCCCCCACTTGTTGGCTTCTACTAATCTACTTGTATATGAGAAATGTTAGTATGCTAATAGAAACCAAATTTAAATAAAGCTTCTACAAACTAAACAAAATTCATAAACTTCAAGATAGACTAAGATGAGCTCTCAATTGAAAATATGAGCCATTAATGGGCTCTCTCAATGAGAAGCTCTCTTGTTGAGTAGCTTTGTCTAAATAGATAGGATGTATGCTCAAGCTTATGCTTCAAAAAGGGCTTCAAATGGAGTTGGAATTTGGGTGTGAGTGTATGGTTTTGATGTAAAATGGCTTCTTAAAATGGCATTATGACTTTACTTCATGGATTGTGTTTTTTTGTAGAGGGGAAGGATCCAATTTATAGGCAAGAGAATTGAGGGATTGAGGGCTAATATGAAAGGATGGAAAAAAGCTCATGGAGGGCTCAGATTGCATGAGAGGAGAGCACATGGATTGTGCTTCCTTACAGCCAATCAGGGAGTGATACATGTCACAGGGTGAGAGGATGAAGGAAAGGGGAAAGATGAGTCAACAAAGGAGGCTCAAGGGATAAAATCTTCATAAAGTCCCTCATAATGGCTTGTAAGAGCAATAAAAGGGCTTGGAAGAGTCATTTATGGCCTAGTGGGCTTCATAAAGTTTTATGGTTGAGATATTTTGAGGGAGATGAGAGCAATTTTGACTTGGGATTGATTAGGAGGATTTTAATCTTGCTTAAGCTTTGGCAACTGATTAGAGTATGGATTAGGATGGTTTAGGATTAGCTTAGGGATAGGCAAATGGATGGCATTTAATGAGGGTGGGTGAAGGAGGAGATATTTGTTAACTTTGGCTTGGGTTAGTAAGTCTTAACCCATGTTTAGGGAATGTGACAAGGTTAGGAGGGGATTAGGATTAGGTTTAAAGACATCTTCTAGAAGAGTCTAGACTTTGGATGAGGATAAAGACTTTCTAGAATAGTCTAGAACTTCCTAGGATGAGGATGAAGACTTTCTAGAAGAGTCTAGAACTTCTTAGGATGAGGATAAATTAGATTTTAGGAAATAAATAAAGTTTTATTTATTTCAAGGGTTTGGGTTGAGGAGATATTTATTAAAAAAAAATTAATAAACATGAGGATTAATATTTAATCTTAATTAAATATTTTGAGTTGGGATTAGGGGTAGGAAATGATGGGATTAGCCTTTAATCAAAATTAAAGAAGGATTAGAAGATTTTGGAAGAGGTTAGTGGTCTTAAGGAAATTGGCCAAGTTTTGGGCAAAAAAAAAAATTTATTTATTTATTTTGGGTTTTTTGGTCAATTTATTAATTAAATAATTAATAAATAAGGAAATAATGTTTAAATAAGATTTAAACATTTTTGGGAGGGATTCCTTAATTAAATATTTTTAACTAAGATAAAGGGATTTAATGGCATAAAAATAAATTAATTAATTAAATAAATAAATAATTAATAAATGATGATGTCATCAGGAATTTTTTAGAAAATAAAAATACTTTATTTTCTAAAGGTTTTTAGGTGTCTACATTTTGCCCCTCTTTGATGTGATGCCACAAGTGGCATGGCATCAAAGATATGAAAATAAGATGCCCAAGGCTAGAGCAGAAGAGGAGAGAATGGACTGCAAGATGCCCCCTCAAGAAGGCGGCGGGGAGAGAAAGTGAGGCTTGACGACTTCTTGAAAAGTAAAAGAATCTGAGATGAGCAAGAAGACTCAGATTGGCAAAGAGAAGGGGCTGAATTAGCTCAAACTCTCACTATGGGAGAATGATAAGGGAGAATCAGATGCACAAGAGGAAGCAAGCTTAAGAATTTAGGGAAGGTGGAGGATGAAGGAGCGGAGCGCTATAAAAAAGAATCTAGGATAGGGAGATGGATGAGGGGATTATAAAGCTGATGCAATAGGATTTCAAAGAGTCAAATTGGCGAAATATGGGTTTCAGAGATCCCTAGGACTAGGATTGTGGATCTCAAAAGATGAGGCTTGGTGGATTGATTTGGATTGGTGTATCCCTAAGACTAGGATTGTGGATCCCTAAAGCTAAAGGTGAGGAGTGATTCAAAGAGATACTGATGCATAAGCTGGGGTAGGAGAGATGAATGCTGGATATGGATGGGGGATAATGGAGATGAAGGAAAACCATTGAAGCTTTTTGAGCGGGGGGGATACTTCAAAGAGAAGTACCACCATGTAGTTGAGCACTAGATTTGCTATAGGACTGTTGGTTAATTGCCAAGGTTACCAAGAACATCAAGGCCTTTTCACCAACCTTCCAGAGGATTGACGAACTGACTCAAAACAAACATGCAAGGATTGCCCCAACATCACACATGAATCCTAGAGGAAGCAGCGTGGAAATGACACTGGAGAACCCACAAGCAAAAAAGAAAAACAAACGAAAGACCTGATCAAGACCTTGCGCTCTAATTGCCCCATTTGCAGTATACCATGATATGGAAGATCATGGCAACCTTGAGGAGGGAACAAGGAGATTTCTTGGAAAAGATATTTCAAGACCCAAAAGGGAAGATTCCAAATCAAAAGAAAGTGAAAATCCAAAAGAGAACTATTTGCCAACGAGATGGGTAGGATGAGGTACTAACGGACCAAGATCAGACATGAGGAAAGCTATATCCTACAAGGATCTATCGGAGAGCACCTAAGCTGATGGATCCAGATGATGCGTCTGGCAAGCTGAACTAAGAAGGATAACACTTTGGTGACAGGAGATCTAGCTAAAGGATGTATTGGAATAGCTAACCAAGGGTTGTGATGGGTGCAAGATGCTGATCAAGGACGAACTGACATGAACACTAGATAGATACAATGGTACTAAGCTAAAGAGGATGTACAAGCTGACGGACCAAGATATTTACAAGCTAAAGTTGACCAAGATAGTTACAAGTAGGAAAAAGCTCAGGATGATAGGATATCAGGATGGTTCGATGTTGTGCAAGATGCGAAAGCTAAGGGTGGGGTGATAGCGAAAGATATGGATTTGGCAGGATGCATCCAATGATGATGAGAGATTTTGTGACCAAGGATAGCTAGAGGAGCAAGATGAGATGGCTGGATAGGATGGTAGATAGCTAGGATTATGATGGATATAAAGAGATGACATTGGGTTTGCATGAGGATAGCCTAGAGCTAGATACCAATGACAAGGGAGGATGGACAAGACAAGATCTCTAAGGAATATAGTGCCCCCAATCAGAAGATAACATGTGGAAGGAGGTCTTATGATGGATGTGATAGGATTGAAGCTAGGATGGAAAAATCTGAAGGGGCTAGCGAGATGGATGATAGCCGAGATGGTTGGCTGAAGCTGCAGGAGATAAATGGATGGTGTGAGATGGAAGATGGAGGGTGGAGGATAGGTGGATAGATTGGAAGATGGAGTTGGATGTCAAGAGATGACCAAAAGCATGAGGGTAATAGGCTAAGTTGGGGATGGCAAGATTATGCATGACGCTTGTTTGCCAAGTTTTCATCATGGTACTTGTCCAAGGTGCTTGAATTGCCAAGTTTTTACCAATGGACGCTTTATTTTTCTTTACTTATTTTTTTGACTTTTTGACTTTTTGACTTAGCTGGAATGATTTTGGCTTTCTTCAGCTATTGTTGGCTCATAGATGTTGGTAGGATGGATGAAAAAGGATTGGATTGAACAAGTGGAATGGTGGGTGGGAGTTTGACAGATAATGGATACAAAGACATAAGGCTTGTGGGTAAATGGATGAGGAAAATGGAAAGATCATCATTGGCAAACACCTTGAGAGGTGATAAAGTAGTGGGAAAGATGGTTTTGAGTGAGGTTGAGGAGAAAATGGAGGAACAGAAAGATAAGGACTAAAAGTAGAGTTGGAAGATGGAGGATGGGAAATTTAGGATAAGAAGCATATGGACTAAAAGTGGATTGGGGGGATGAAGGATGCTTATATGGGGATTTGGATGAAGGATGGATGGATGGATGAGGCTTTTTGAGTAGCATGAATGGATGCCAATTGAGATTTTTCTTTGATATGCATTTCTTTTATGAGCATCTTGGGTATCCACATGATCTTTGACTTTTTTAGCTTGGGCTTTTGTGGCCTCTTGACTTTTTCTTTGATTGGGATTAAATGTTTCTTGTTTTGAACATCTATTTTAGAAGGGACATGTTGAGACTTGGATTTTTGTGGATTTTTGGATTTATGCTTTTGTATTTTGGCATCCAATATGCTTCTATTAGCCATGGGATGGGAAAAAGAGCATGGAGGAGATGGAGGGATAATTGATGGAGTGATAGGGTTTAAAGGTTGTAAGGGATTCAAGGGTGAGTGCCTTTGATGATCTAGCTGGTGGATTTGAGGGGATGGAAGGATAGATTGGAACATAGGATATGGATGGATATAATTGCCCAAAATGGATGGAGGGAAGGAAGGATATGGGCCCAAAATAGATGGAAATGGGGAAGGTGTAGGTCCCAAAATAGATGGAGGGGATAAAGGATTCATATTAGGTATGTAAGGACCCAAAATGGATGGAAAGGGTGTGGGATTTAGATAAGGGATATATGGACCCAAAATGGAGGGTTGGAGATAAGAAGTAGGATGAGGGCCCAAAATAGATGCGAAATAAGATGGATGGGAACTTTGGGGTGGAGATGGAAGGACTTGGGACCATGCAGGAATAGCAGGGATACCAACATCTAGAAATACATTTTCATTTCTTTTTTCAATATGATGTTCATTATTTGGAACACAAGATGTGAGTCCATTACTAGCTGAAGGAGTTGGAGCTTCGGATATGATAATTAGTTCTTCTTTGATGGATCTATCATCATGGATTATGGGAGATGTATGATCATGAAGCAGAGGAGATGGATGTGATAGGATTGAAGCTCTTTTGGATTATGGGTGTGCCAAAATGTATATGAGCAATGTTAGTATGCTAATAGAAACCAAATTTAAATAAAGCTTCTACAAACTAAAAAAAATTCATAAAATTCAAGATAGACTAAGATGAGCTCTCAATTGAAAATATGAGCCATCAAAATAAAGTTTCCATGGGGGTTGTTCTTCAATTAGACAGATATGCTCATCTGGAAATTCGATGAGCAAAGGATATGCATCTACTAGAGGTGCATCAGCTAGGTGATCTACTATAGCTTGCCCTTTGATTGCCTTTCTGTCCACATAGTGGATGTCAAATTCACTAAAGAGCATAACCCATTTGGCCAAATGGCCTGTAAGTGCTATTCTGGAGAGCATATACTTGAGAGGGTCAATCTTGGAGACTAGTTGGATGGTATGACTTAGCATGTAGTGGCGAAGCTTTGGAGTTGAGAAAACAACTACTAAACAAGCTTTTTCCATAGGAGTGTAATTGAGTTCATAACCAACTAGGGTTCTACTAATGTAGTAGATGGCTCTTTCTCTGTTGTAGTCATCAAGCTGTGTTAGAAGTGCCCCTAGAGCCATAGGTGTTGCTGATATGTACAAAATCAGGGGAGGACCAGGAACTGGTGGAACCAAGATAGGGGGATTGATGAGATACTGCTTGAGATGGTCGAAGTTGCGCTGACATAAAAGATCCAACTTGAAGTTCTCATCCTTCTTCAGTAAATGTGAAAATGGTGTACACTTATCTCCAAGTTGGGAGATGAAGTGCCGAACAGATTGGAGCTTTCCTTGAAGAGAGCAAAGTTGTCGCAGTGTCTGGGGAGGAGGAATGTCTAAGATAGCCTTGACCTTATTGGGGTCGATCTCTATACCTCGTTTAGAAACTATGAAGCCTAGAAGCTTGCCAGATGTGACCCCAAAGACACATTTCTTGGGATTCAGCATGTGATGATATTTGGCTAACCTATCAAAGACTTTCTCCAGGTCAGCAAGATGATCCATGAAGGTATGAGACTTGACCAAGATATCATCCACATTATCCTCCAAAATGCTATGGATGAGATCATGAAAAATGGTTGTCATAGCTCTTTGATAGGTAGCCCCAGCATTCTTTAGGCCAAAAGGCATCATGTTGTAGCAAAAGGTTCCCCAAGGGGTAGTGAATGCTATCTTATGTTGATCCTCTTCTGCAATCTTGATTTGATTATACCCAGAAAATCCATCCATGAGGGACAAAATTTCATGTCCAGCTGTAAGATCTACAATCATATCTATGTTGGGCAAGGGAAAATCATCTTTTGGACAAGCTTTGTTAAGATCTTTGTGTTAGAATGTGGTGACTGATCAGGAAAGTGCTGTACATACTTCATAAA
This sequence comes from Cupressus sempervirens, assembly GCA_028749045.1. NCBI lineage: Eukaryota > Viridiplantae > Streptophyta > Pinopsida > Cupressales > Cupressaceae > Cupressus > Cupressus sempervirens. The sequence continues at coordinate 445,264,323 of CM053783.1, read as the reverse complement.
TAGTAACCCTAAAGTGGTTTAATACTTGTATAAAAGGGCTTAGGGTTGGGTATTTTTCATAATGTTGTGATACAAAATTGGTTCTTGTGGCGGTATTGAGCTGTAAGGGATTACGGATTGTAATCAGGTTGTAATCACTGGATTGTAATAAGATCGAACTTGTTGTTTGGTGGACATAGCCCAGGGATTGGGTGAACCACGTTAAATCTTGGTGCCTTGTGTTCATTTGTGTGTGTTCTATTATTTTTTCTATTATTGGTTATATTTGCATGTAGTTTTTATTTCTGTCCATGGTTTATCCTAACAAGTGGTATCAGAGCAAGGTTGTCTTTTAGTTATCCTCTGCAAGAAAGTCTCACGGTTAAGTGGGAGTCTCACAGTTGAGTGGGAGCGATGGCAGATGAGGGTTGATAGGTTTAATGGGCAGAACTTCCAGTTATGGAAGATGCAAATGGAAGACTATTTATATCAGAAGGATTTATGGAAGCTGTTGGAAGGAAAAGCCAAGAATCAGGGAACTATGTCAGAGGCTGAATGGGATCTTTTGGAAAGAAAGGCACTCAAAAGAATTTGGTTATGCTTGGCACCATCGATGGCATTTAATATTACAAAAGCAAAGACGACAGAAGATTTGATGAAAACCCTAGTGACATTGTATGAAAAGCCCTCCGCTTCAAATAAGGTATTTCTCATGAAGCGTTTATTTAATATGAAAATGGTAGAAGGTGGATCTGTTGCAGATCATTTAAATGAGTTTAATATTATTACTAGTCAATTATCTTCTGTGGGTATCAATTTTGATGAAGAAATTAGGGCTCTCTTGATTTTGTGTTCTTTGTCTGAAAGCTGGAATGGCTTGGTAATGGCGGTGAGCAATTCTGTTCCTGGATCTAGTACCCTAAAATATGATGATGTGATTGGTGTTATTTTAAGTGAGGAAACTCGTAGAAAATCCTCAGGTGGATCTACATCAGGAAGTGCTTTAAATGCACAAAGCAGGGGTAGAACGACTGAAAGAGGAAGTAACTCTGGAAATCATGGGAGATCAAGAGGAAAGTCAAAGGGGAGGAGGTCTCAATTGAGAGGACCAAATGATTGCTGGTACTGTGGGAAACTAGGGCACAAAAAGAAAGATTTCTGGAATTGAAAGAAAAATGAAGGAGATAAATCAGATGGAGACAAGGAGGAAAATGTGGTAAGTAACAAATTCAAAGAGGATGCTTTGCTTCTATCTTTAGAGAGTATTGATGATTCATGGGTTTTAGATTCTGGTGCTTCATTTCATGCTACACCTCATAGAGGTTATTTCATTGATTATGTCCAAGGGGATTTTGGGCTTGTTTATTTGGGGGATAATGAACCCTGTTAGATTGTTGGAAAGGGAAAAATTAAGATTAAGTTGCAGAATGGGAATCATTGGCTACTACATGAGGTAAGACATGTTCCAAAACTAAGTAGAAATTTAATTTCAGCAGGGCAACTCGGTGATGAGGGTTGTGTAGTTACTTTTAATGATAAAAATTGGAAGGTTTCAAAAGGTTCCCTTGTAGTAGCAAAAGGTGTGAAAGTAGGCACCTTATATCTTTGTATAGGTCATATTGTTCCTTCTACTTTGATTGTTTCAGAGAAAAATGAATATTCAGGAACAATTACTGCAGTTGAGCAGGGAGAACAAATAGCTGCTGTAGATTCTGATACAGCGTTGTGGCACAATAGACTTGGGCACATGAGTGAGAAAGGTATGAAAGTACTTCATTCAAGGAAATTTTTACCAGGTCTAAAATGTGTGAATATGGATTTCTATGAAATTTGTGTGTATGGAAAATAAAAGAGAGTGAGTTTTGTAAAGACAGGGAAGGAAAACAAAAAGGAGAAATTAGAGCTTGTGCATACAGATGTATGGGGACCAGCCTAGGTATCTTCCCTTGGTGGCTCTCATTATTATGTTACATTTATTGATGATGCAACTAGAAAAGTATGAGTTTATTTCCTTAGACAAAAATCTAATGTATTTCAAACTTTTAAGAAATGGAAATGCTTGGTTGAAAATGAGACTAGTAAGAAATTAAAATGTCTTAGATTTGATAATGGTGGTGAGTATTACAGTCATGAATTTGAAGATTATTTCTCCACTAATGGTATTCATAGACAAAAAACTATTCCAAGGACTCCACAGGAAAATGGAGTGGCTGAACGCATGAACAGGACTATAATGGAGCGCGCAAGGAGCATGTGGTTGCATGCTAGGTTGCCCTTACACGTGGGTGGAGGCTATCAATATTGTAGTATATTTGATTAATAGAGGTCCCTCTACTCCTTTGGGTTGTGGTATTCTAGAGGAAGCATGCACTGGTAAGAAGGTGAGTTATTCTTTTCTCAAGACCTTCGGTTGTGAAGCTTTTGCTCATATAGACTCTGAACATAGAACCAAGCTCGAAGCTAAATCAAAGAAATGTGTCTTTGTTGGATATGGCATTAATGAATTTGGTTATAGGCTTTGGGATTTTGAAAATCATAAAATTATAACAAGTCAGGATGTCATATTCAATGAAAAAGTGTTGTACAAAGATCTGTTGCAGCAACATGAGAAGAAAGAAGATGATTATGTAGTGCTGGATGATACTCCAAAATTTGATGTTCCAGCCATTCCTCATGATGTGCAACAACTGCAACAACAAATACCACAGAAACCAGTGAATGTTAGACGATCAACAAGGCAAATTAGACCTCCACAAAGGTTTTCTCCCTCTTTGTATTCTATTTTACTTACCGATGCTGGTGAACCTGAAAGTTATGATGAAGCTGTGCAGGTGGATACTAAGATTCAGTGGGAGTCTTCAATGAAAGATGAAATGGACTCTTTGCTGAAAAATAAGACATGGGATTTGTGCAAGTTGCCTGTAGGTAAAAAGGCTTTACAGAATAAATGCGTTTATAGGTTGAAAGAAGAGGAAAGAGGTAAGAAAATATTTAAGGCCAGGTTAGTTGTAAAAGGATTTGCACAGAAAAAGGGAATTGATTTTGATGAGATATTTTCTCCTGTTGTTAAAATGACTTCTATTTGTACTGTTTTAAGTCTTGTGGCTACTGAAGATTTGTATTTAGAGAAAATGGATGTTAAAACAGCCTTTCTTCATGGTGATTTGGATGAAGAAATATATATGGCTCAGCCACAGGGTTTTGAGGTCAAAGGTAAGGAGAACTTAGTGTGCAAATTGAAGAAAAGTTTATATGGCTTGAAGCAAGCACCTCGGCAATGGTATCTGAAATTTGATAGTTTTATGCATGAGCATGGATATAATAGGTGTCATTCAGATTACTGTGTTTATTTTAAGAGGTTGGATGATGATAGCTACATTATTTTATGTTTATATGTTGATGATATGCTTGTAGCTGGGTCTAACATGGATCATATTAAGGGGCTGAAATGCCAATTAGCACATGCATTTGCTATCAAGGATTTGGGGGCAGCAAAAAAAATCTTTGGTATGAAGATTTGCAGAGATAGGAAGAACAAAACATTGATGCTATCTCAAGCTGATTATGTTGAGAAGGTGTTGCAACGTTTCTCTATGGAGAATGCTAAAGCTGTCAGCACACCTTTACCTGGTCATTTGAAATTGACTAAAGAGATGTGTCCTGAGACACAGGAAGAGGAGGATAAGATGTCCAAGGTACCCTATGCTTTAGCTGTAGGAAGTTTGATGTATGCCATGGTATGCACTAGGCCAGATATTGCACATACAGTGGGAGTCTTTAGCAGGTTTATGAGTCATCTAGGATTTGAGCATTGGAATGCTATCAAGTGGATTCTCAGATATTTGAGAGGAACATCCAATAAGTGTTTACACTTTAGGGGCTCTACTACTAATTTACAAGGCTATGTTGACTCAGATTTGGTTGGGGATATTGATACCAGGCGGAGTACTACAGGTTATGTCTTTACTATTGGTGGGGCAGCCGTGAGCTGGGTTTCTAGGTTACAGAAGATTAATGCTCTCTCCACTATAGAGGCAGAGTATGTTGCTGCTATAGAGGCAACCAAGGAGATGATATGGCTGCAGTTCTTCTTGGAAGAATTGGGACATCCTCAGAAGGATAATCATTTGTTCACAGATAGTCAGAGTGCCATTCATCTTGCTATGAATTCAGCTCTGTATTCTAAGACCAAACACATACAGTTGCGGTACCATTTCATTCGGTCAGTTTTGGATGATGGATAGTTAAAGCTGGAGAAGATACATACCAATGACAATCCAGTAGATATGTTGACAAAGGTTGTAACAAGGGAGAAGCTGAAGTCCTCTTCAGCTTCGGTTAGTCTTTTAGACTGAACATGAATAAAAGAACAGTAGAGTCCAGGATGGTTTGATCCAGTGGGAGCCCCATGTGGTAGTGGTATTGCTACAGGATCAGTCTCCAAGTGGGAGATTGTTGTTTAGTGTGGATCTTGATCAGTCCCCAAGTGGGAGATTGTTAGAATGTGGTGACTGATTAGGAAAGTACTGTACATACTTCATAATACTAAAGCAGTTTAATACTTGTATAAAAGGGCTTAGGGTTGGGTATTTTTCATAATGTTGTGATACGAAATTGGTTCTTGCGGCGGTATTGAGCTGTAAGGGATTACGGATTGTAATTAGGTTGTAATCACTGGATTGTAATAAGATCGGACTTGCTGTTTGGTGGATGTAGCTCAGGGATTGGGTGAACCATGTTAAATCTTGGTGCCTTGTGTTCATTTGTGTGTGTTCTATTATTTTTTCTATTATTGGTTATATTTGCATGTAGTTTTTATTTATGTCCGTGGTTTATCCTAACACTCTGAAATTAGTGCAGATTCTGATGTCACCAGAAGGCTTAGTGATGGAGACCATGTTGGAGATCCACTCTGAATAGGTGATAGGTCAGATAACCTTAGCAGCTAACACTCTTTCTAATTTAGCTTTGACCAATAATGCCACCTTGGGGTGCATTTTTCTAAGCTTTTGTCTGATGGGCTTGATCTTTGGATCAACTACAAGATGATGAACTAAAAGCTTTGGATCAAGCCCTGGCATGTCCTGATATGACCATGCAAATCGACCAATGTTTTCTCTTAAGACTTCAAAGAGGAGATCAGCTTGGTCTTGTGATAGGGATGCAGCAATGTGAACAAGTCTGGGGATTTCTGAAGAACCAATGTTGACTTCTCGAGTATCCTCAATTAGAATAGAAGACACCACTGGTCGATTATCTTGAGGAGGCAATGCTAAATCCTCATGTTCTTCTTGTGGCTCTAGATTTTCTTGCTGAGGGGTTCTCTTCGCTGCCTTAGCTAGTCCTGGATTCACCTTAGTTCCAGTTTTGGGTGTATCGGAACTAGGTTGGGGATTTTCTCCAAAATACCCCTTGGGATCTAGCTTGTAGATATAGGCAAAATCTGGCTTTGTTTTCTTGTGAGGTGTTTTGTCTCCCATGAATCTCAGAAGTGCTTCCTTTGATGTGAACTCATCAATGTGTATGATGCTTGGTTGGTCCCAATCTATGAGTTATGGATGGGCGAGTGGTAGGTCAATGAGGTGGATGGATAGTTCTTGGAGAACAGTGTCTCTGAGGGAGATTTGGTCTAGGATATTGTCGTAGGCTCTCTTTTCAACTTCCTCAAGAATGTCTTCAATTTTGACAAGGTCGCGGTGAATGTTCAAAAAAGCGTGACCATTCATATTGGTGCCCTCAGTTGTGGGTATGCCAAAGCGAAGACCTGAATTCGATTCCCACTTGTGTGCGTCAATGGGGCACTACATGCCTCTTTCTTCTGGTCCTAGACCACCACCTTGATAGTTCCATTTGTTAGTGATGAGCTTATGTTCTTGGGGATACTTTTGGCTAAAGTGATCAAGGCATGCCTGATTCCTTTGAGGTGCATCCTTATGTAACCAATTGTTGATATCTGGAGTGAGCTCCTCATGAAGAGGGATTTTTGAAGATACAAAGGTTGTTGGGCCAAACTGTTTGTATCGAGGAGGTGGAATCTCCTTAGCTTTGTGATATGTCGGTCGTCCATGGGCATGTGGATCAAGTGGGAGTGCCCTGACAACAAATGCATCCGACAGACTATACTCTCCACAGCCCTTGTTATTGATCTTCACGATAGACAAGGTAGAGGCAAGGATGGTTTCTGGGTCATTACAAGTGTGGGATGAGCTGACAATGGATGTGTTGATATCAATTCTAGGGCAATGGTTTATATATGAGGCTTCAACTGCATTGCAGTAAGCAAAGGGTTCTGGATTGGCATGGATGGTTACCTCAGTGCCTTGATGCAGAAATTTGATGCACTAATGGTAAGTGGATGGAACAGCTTTCATGGCTTGAATCCATGGGCAACCGAGGAGGATTTTGAATGGTAGGTTTAGATCAATAACATGGCAGAGTGTTTCTTGGATGACTGGCCCAACCTTGATTGGTAGCAAAATAGTTCCTTCTGTGGTTCTTTCCAAGTTGTCATAATATTTGATGGTGATAACCTCACTGATGATATCTACCTCAGTATACCCAGCTTGTTTTATGAATTTTAGGGTGCAAATATTCAAGGTTGATCCATTATCTATCATTACTCTTTCCACAAAAAAATTGGATACCATGATGGCTATGCGAAGTGGAAGGGTGTGATCTGGCTCGACCATGGGTATGTTGGTGGGTTTGAAAGATAGGGCACATGAGGAGGATAGGTGTCCAACAAGATTATGAAAATTAGTAGCATTGGTATTTGAAGGGACACGAGATTCTATGAGAGCACTGTCAAGGATGTTCTTGTACACAGGAGTAGTGTGAAGAAGGTCTAAAATGGAGATTTGGGCTGTCATGTTCCCAAGGTGTTCCAAGATATTGTACTGGCTTTTTGATGGAGCTAATGGTGCTGGTGGAATGGGTGGGCCTGCAATGTTAAATCGCGCTCTTCGAGTGGTGACTGCACACTCATTGTTTGGTCCTTGGATATTGATAACATTGACAAAAGGCTCTTTCTCAGATATACAACCTATAAGGCTAACATAGTCTATATAGGATGAAGTGTGGTCATTGTTCTTCCCATGCTGTTGGTTTGGCTAATGGTTGTTGGTGTTGTTGTTGTTGGTTTGGATAGGTGCATTTCCAACATTTTGGTTGTGGTGTGGAGGAAAAGCATTTTGATAGATCTGTAAGCCTGCATTGGGAGAGGTTTGGGCACCAACAGTGATTTCCTTCCGATAAATGAGGTCCTGCACATAGTCTTTCAGTTTCATGCATCTGAGGGTAGCGTGGCCTTTTACCCTATGAAATTTGCAGTACTCATTATCTTTGTACCATGCAGCTTTAGATTGGCTTGGGTTGATTTTTTGGGTAGGAGGAAATTTGATGAGGTTTTCCTTGACTAATTTCTCAAAAATGACATCCAAAGGTTCACCAAGGGGTGTATAATTTCTAGGTGCAGGTTGGAATCTAGGCTTTTATCCTACAACTACATTGATGGCATTAGCTTGATTGCTAGACCCTTGAAAGTTGGGTCTTGGATTGTGGTTTTGATAACTTTGGTGATTATGCTATTGGTAATTGATAGCTTGTTGATTGTTTGGTTGATATGGTGGGTTGGACAAGTTTTGAGAAGGACCAACAATATTCACATGTCTGGTGTTAGTGACGCCATCTATTGCAATGTGCTTGTTTTTGTTCCAATACCTAGACTTGTCATTGGAATGTGATTGATTTTGGTTGGCTTCCTTGTAAATCTTGACCACACCATCTTTAATGAGCCCTTGCTCAAGGATCATTCCTTTCTCTTTGATATCTTTATAGGTCTACAAACAGTTCATGGTCATGTGGTGAGCCAAGCTAGGATGGGCATTATGAATAAACATTTTCACCACATGGCGCTTTGGCAAAGTGCAGGATATGCAGGTGGTAAGGGTTTGCCATCTTTGCAAGTATTCAGTAAGGCTTTCTCCACCTTTTTGCTTAGTGTGGACAAGGTCAACTATTGATAGCTCTGTTTCAACAAGATGGGCATATTGGGCTACGAATGCCTCAGATAATTCAGCCAAGTTTTTAATTGTGCCATAGGGGATTCTATAAAACCATTCAAGAGCTGGTCCAACCAAGCTTTTGGGAAAAAGGTGCAAGAGGAAGACATCATTGTATGCTACGTCCTGGCAGTGCATGTAAAATTCTTTGATATGTGTGATAGGGTCTCCTTTTCCTCTGAATTTGTCAAATTTGGGTACCTCAAAGTGTTTGGGAAATGGTGTCATGGTAATGGCTCTGTCAAATGGGTAAGGACACACATTCTCAAACTTGAATGTCTTCGAATCATTCCCTTCTTGGATGGCTTTCAGAGCTATCTTCATTTGCTCCCATTCTGAATTGATAGGTGATGGCTGGGGTGCCCCCAATGTAGGAGTGCCTTGAGGTAGGTATACGCTAGATGGGGCCATTGAATACGGATGGCTGTGAGGGATTTGCTGATAGGGATTGTACATTATTTGGGCAGCTACATGGTGGATGACAGATTGTTGAGGGGGAGGTGGTGCATATTGCTGCATGTGCTGTGAGGCTTGCTGTTGATATGGGATTTGAGGTTGGGATTGAGGAACATAAGCTGGCTGTGGGATAAATGAATGGCTTTGTGGAGGTAAGGTATAAGATGGCTGTGAAGCTTGGGGAAAGGATCGGGGGGCTTGTGGGGTTTGACCAAGGTATGTGGGCTGTGCCCCCATTTGGGATGGTACTTGCAAATAATTGGTGGTTGCCTGGATTGGTGGATTACCTCCTAGAAGTGGCATTGAAAAGTAGTTGGTAATAGGAGGTAATGGATTAGTTGGTGGTGGAGGTGGTGGGAATTAAAAGCTTGGGAATGGAACTGATGGGTTTTGATAGCTTGGTGGCTGGATTTGAAAGCTTGGTAGAGTGGTGGCAGGAGCTGGAGTTACTTGGTAGCTTGGTAGAAAATTGGTAGTAGCTTGTGGGGTTTAATAGATTTGTGGAGTGAGGGTAGTAGCTTGTGGATTTGTGGCTGATGGCACTAAGCTCCCAAGACCTAATGGAAATGATGGGATTGTGCTTTGGGCTATAGTGAACAAGCTGGGGGTGATGAAAGGTTGATTACTTGGCCCCATGGGTGGCATCCCTATTGTATATTTCTAAGGTTGGCTAAAGATGCTAGCACTAATTTGGGAGATGGGTGGATTTGGAAGGCTGGGTTGGGGAGCAGCAGCAACAATAGTGAAGGGGGTGAACGGTGACGTGTTTTGGGTAAAGGGGGTTTGGAGTGGAGAGGTATGAACCAAGGATGGAGTGGTGGTGGCTGGGTTGGCTTGCAGCATGGAGATTTCAACTTGGGTGGATGATGGTATGTTTGGGTCTGTTGGATCATATGGATTGGCTGGAGGCTCTTCTTTTGGCATATATTGAAGATAATTTGGATCATAAGAGCCTATGGGTGGTGGTAGCTGCCCAAACAATGGGTGAGATGGATCTGATAATGGAGGGGGTCTTCCAAAGTCAAAGGTTCCTACATTGTCCCTTCAAAAATTAGCCATGATTATCTCTTTGTTCTTGTCTATAATGGCATTTACCAATACTGCATTTCCTGGTTAGTTCATGAAAGCTTCAATGTCAGTAGATGATGGCATAGCTTTCTCTAGGCTGAAGGATGGCTGAGTGCTCAAGGGGGGTGAGGTTGTTCGATCCAAATGATAAGGCTCCATTGTTTCTTTCTTCTTGGCTAAGCGAGTGATGGGTGGCATGAAAAATGCTCCTAGGGATGAGATGCAATAATGCTGATGGATGCAAAAGGGGGAAGGCTTCTCTATGGAAATGATTTCCTAGGTTAAGGAAAAGCTATATGAAAAAACCTAAGGAGGATTGGGTTGGAGATTCTAACTTCAAAGATATGTTGCCAAAGCACGAAAGGTCTACTTTCCTATGTGCAAGCTTGGTGGTGATTGTGTCAACTTAAGGATAGACTGATGATCCTTTAGGAAGAACACGAGATTGACCACTTATGGATCCCAACCTTTAGCTCAAGGTGATGAGTGATAACAAGTGACAAAGCTGGATTACCCTAGACAAAGCTCTGTCAAAGGCATAACCTTGGTGAGATTGATGGATTTGGAAGATTTTAGGAGTGGCAAACTTTTGGCAAAAGTGACAACAATTTTGAAGGCTTGGATGTGAAGTTTTGATTGCTGGCTAGATGGTTTGGTTCTAAATGAGATGAATGAGCTAATAATGCTTAAGGGGATAACCTAAAATGGCTGGCTTTTCTACAAAGATGACTCTAAAGTGAAGCTTATCCAAGAAGATGTGGAGAAACAAGGGGGTCTAATCATAGAAATCATGCCTAGTTCGTAAGGCATAAGTAGGATTAACTCTTGGATTTTGGCTAAATTTGATGGTGCACTCTAACCAGGCCTCTTGAAGTGCTTTTTTGGCAGCTTTGTCCTCTACTTTGTGGAGTTTAGCAATTCGAGGACTTGGTGTTAGTCCCCTTCTCTTGGCTGAAAGTTCTTGGTATGCCTGAGATGGTTTGAGTTTAACTTTGTGGAACTTCTATTTGGGTTTGGGTTGCTCTGACATCAATTCTTGAATCTACTTGGCTTTGAGATACCTTGATTATTTTGCTTCAACTTGTTCAACTTCTGAGATAGGTAGTGACTATGCTAAGTGTGCCCTAAGCTAGGATTGACCAAATTTGGCAAACATGCATTCAATAAGTAAAAGACCAAGCAATAGATAGAAACAACCAGATAGAAGTTTTGATTCCCAGAATGTGATACTGGCGCCAAGGAGTGTGTGTGTTCTACAAATGTTTCAATCAGTCACTTCAAACACATTAACATCCTAGATGGTTTTCTACAAGGCTGACAGTTGGTTTCGCTAGGGAGTCCTCGATATACCCAAAGGTACGTGAGGCCCAAATCCATAGATGAAACCAAAAATATGTCACACAGCCGAGAGGAGCGGTAACCCACTTCTCCTCTTTCACTTCTCAAGGGTATAAAGTTCCTTGAGGCTTAGCCTGAGTGACAAAAATCTTGATTCCAAGAGAGGTGTCTTTGGATTCACCTCCCAATCTTTATACTCCACCGAAACGCTAGAGTTGAGGTCATCCCAAGGGGTGATGAAATCCCCAAGCAGGCCTCCTAAAAAGAAACAAGGTTTTGGATCCTAATCTTATGCACCCAAGATGGCCTCGAAAGATGACAAGAGGAGAGAAGACTTGGATGACCTTGGGCTAAAAAACATGCTTGTTTTTTTACCAACTGACTCTTATGTGTGCTGATCTAGACTTTGCAAGCACTCATGTTTAAGAGACAATGTTCAATTCCAACTTGAAGTGCCAACAAAATAAAATCGAGCGAAGAATGAATACAAGAAGAAGAGTTAGGGTCAACAAAAAAGTAAATCCGTGCACCCAGAGGCCCTCCACATCAAGTATTGATTAATTTCCTTTTAAAGCATTCAAGAGTTGGTGTGATTTTGTTTTAAAGCCCAAAGCAAAGATGTGTGAGACTCGATTTGTCAAGCACATGCCTGGAGGCCCTCCACATCAATAGTTGTTCAATTTTATTGCCCAAACTTGAAGTCTGATTGATTTAATCTAGAGTTTTGATCATTTAAGAATTTTGATAAAGTTAAAGCAAATGTTCAAAGACCAAGTGAGTGAGTTAGATTGTGGAACATTTAACACCTTTTTCAAGTAGACCCATCCCCATAAATGGCACTGAGATTGCAACCAATGGTTGAATTGATGGGTGATTAGAAAAGAGGTGAGTCCAAGGAACTACTCAAATTGATTTTTGCAAATTTTTATTTAACTTAAAAAAGTTTCTTAAATGTCCAAAAATCAAACTTTACCTAGATTGCATGTGGAAAAGAGATTTGTTTTGTTCAATTTTAGAAGCTCCAAATGAAGTGTTTGATATTGCAATGGTTAATTGATCCTTGGCATTCAAGATTGAATTTGTTGTTTTAATCATGCATTCAAGGAAAATTTGATTTTAATCCATGGCATTCAAGAGTGTGTTTAGCAACATGCATTCAAAGACAAGTGATTAAACATTCAAGTTTTTTACCTTTGAGCATTCAAGATTGAGATTTTGTGTGTTGTTTTAAGAACTTTGAAGTACTTTGTTTTAACCTTAGACAATTCAAGATTGTTTTGGACTCAAAAGTGAAAATGACTCTTTGGACATTGGTTTTCATTCAAGATTTTGTGTTCTATTTTGCATACTTTAAGCCCAAAAATGATATTCCTAGATTGTTTTGATGCATGAAAAACCTAAGAAACATTCAAGATTTTGCAACAAGACATTTGTTTGGAACAAATAACAAAGCTTTAAGGACAATTTTTGGCAACCATTTAGGATCCTTAGTTTTCATGAGATTTTTAAAAAAACTTTAAAATATTTGCAAATGAAGTTCATTTTATCCTTGATTGATGCTTTGAGTTTGACTTAGATTTTAGTGTGCACTTAGTGTTGATTTTGAACCTTTTGAAATGGAAACTTGAAGTTCTTTTTAAATTCCCAAAAATGAAGTGTTACTAACTTTGCATGAATGCATCTAAAACCTTGATGTTGCAAGGATGCAAATGATTGGATTGGTTTAGTTTCACTTGTTAAAATGCTTTTTTTTTTTTTTTTTTGCAAATTTTCAGTTTTTAATGGATTTAAGTATGATTTAGGGGTTCATTTTAAGCACTAAAAAGAAGTGTGTATGATTTTGCTTCCTTAAAAAAAAATGGCCAAGATCTCCCACAAGAAGAAGAAGAAGAAGTAGATGGAATAAGAAGAATATATACAAGAAGAGGAAGAAGAATTCCAAGTGCTTTGTCCACCTATAAGCTTGAAAAATCTGCAAACACTATGAGATTGACTATGAGTTCCTTTGTCTTCTTCATGCTCATGTGGACCTACAAAACCAATTTATACAATCCTACCAATCACAAAAACAAGCAAAATTAGCCAAAATTAGCAAATGACATACAAAATTTGACTAAAAAAGCTAATAAAGATGACCCATGCAGGGTCCCACCGGGCGTGCCAAAATGTATATGAGCAATGTTAGTATGCTAATAGAAACCAAATTTAAATAAAGCTTCTACAAACTAAACAAAATTCATAAACTTCAAGATAGAATAAGATGAGCTCTCAATTGAAAATATGAGCCATTAATGGTCTCTCTCAATGAGAAGCTCTCTTGCTGAGTAGCTTTGTCTAAATAGATAGGATGTATGCTCAAGCTTATGCTTCAAAAAGGGCTTCAAATGGAGTTGGAATTTGGGTGTGAGTATATGGTTTTGATGTAAAATGGCTTCTTAAAATGGCATTATGACTTTACTTCATAGATTGTGTTGTTTTGCAAAGGGGAAGGATCCAATTTATAGGCAAGAGGCTTGAGGGATTGAGGGCTAAGATGCAAGGATGGAAAAAAGCTCATGGAGGGCTCAGATTGCATGAGAGGAGAGCACATGGATTGTGCTTCCTTACAGCCAATCAGAGAGTGATACGTGTCACAGGGTGAGAGGATGGAGGAAAGGGGAAGGATGAGTCAAAAAAGGAGGCTCAAGGGATAAAATCTTCATAAAGACCCTCATAATGGCTTGTAAGAGCAATAAAAGGGCTTGGAAGAGTCATTTATGGCCTAGTGGGCTTCATAAAGTTTTATGGTTGAGATATTTTGAGGGAGATGAGAGAAATTTCGACTTGGGCTTGATTAGGAGGGTTTTAAGCTTGCTTAAGCTTGTGCAAATGATTAGAGGATGGATTAGGATGGTTTAGGATTAGCTTAGGGATAGGCAAATGGATGGCATTTAATGAGGATGGGTGAAGGAGGAGATATTTGTTAACTTTGGCTTGGGTTAGTAAGTCTTAACCCATGTTTAGGGAATGTGACAAGGTTAGGAAGGGATTAGGACTAGGTTTAAAGACATCTTCTAGAAGAGTCTAGACTTTGGATGAGGATAAAGACTTTCTAGAATAGTCTAGAACTTCCTAGGATGAGGATGAAGACTTTCTAGAAGAGTCTAGAACTTCTTAGGATGAGGATAAATTAGATTTTAGGAAATAAATAAAGTTTTATTTATTTCAAGGGTTTGGGTTGAGGAGATATTTATTAAAACTTTTTTAATAAACATGAGGATTAATATTTAATCTTAATTAAATATTTTGAGTTGGGATTAGGGGTAGGAAATGATGGGATTAGCCTTTAATCAAAATTAAAGAAGGATTAGAAGATTTTGGAAGAGGTTAGTGGTCTTAAGGAAATTGGCCAAGTTTTGGGCAAAAAAAAAAAAAAATTTTATTTATTTTGGGTTTTTTGGTCAATTTATTAATTAAATAATTAATAAATAAGGAAATAATGTTTAAATAAGATTTAAACATTTTTGGGAGGGATTCTTTAATTAAATATTTTTAACTAAGATAAAGGGATTTAATGGCATAAAAATAAATAAATTAATTAAATAAATAATTAATTAATAAATGATGATGTCATCAAAAATTTTTCAAAAAATAAAAATACTTTATTTTCTAAAGGTTTTTAGGTGTCTACACTACTAACATAGAATGTAAACCAAGAATTACTACATTATATTTCAAAAACTCCTTACATAAGAACAATACATAAAATTGTAGATAACTTGTTGCAAGATACAACAATGTTTTTCCATAAACTTTTTCCAACATTTTTAAAATATCAATCCAATACCTATAAATAGAGGATTGACAGTTATTCTAAAATAGAAAAGAAAACAAACTAACTAAATATTTTCCAGAGAAGAAGAGGGAAATATAACATCTCATGGAATAAGCAATAAAGTTTGGGCGACCAATTAAGCACAATAGTAAATATAGTGGTAATATAGCAACACTTCATCCCTACATTTTTAGAATAATGACTCCTTTTTTGTAGCAATCATGTCTTCTAGAGCCATGATGATTCCTCTGCCATAGCTCGGCCTTGATGCTCCTTCTTGAATTTCGTTGACCACTCTCCAACTTCTTCCTTTCCTAGTAGGTTAGTTGTGATATAGAAATATTTACACTAATAAGCATAATCAAATTAAATCTAGATATTAGAACACAAATTTTGATGGTTATATGAAATACTTCACTATATGTATAATATTGGAAAAAATGACATAACTATCTACCCATGGTTTAATAGTTCTATTGGGACTTTATCATACGTTCAACTAGTTATGAGTTGACAAATGTGATGGAAGTATTAAAATTAATATAAAATATAGGCAATAATTGGCCTCATCATCTGCCCACTAGTAAGTTCAATGTTTGTCCTCAAGAATTGCATCTTTTGGAAATTGATTGAAATTATCCAACCTTAGTCCTCCCTCACCTGTGAATCCTCAAAGTGTAGTAGAATCCTCTTGTTCTTTCCTAGACTTCCCTCCTACGATCCTCCTAAAACCTATCAAATCATTTAGATTTGATGTCATACAAGGGCCAAAGGAGCATGGGTGGTTGCATCATTAATGGACACCAGAGTTCTTGTCTAATTTTCCTTCCCAACTACATGTATTTTGGTGCATGGTGAAGGGATGCCCCAAGGTTGATAGGGCTATGTGGTTCTGACCTTTTGAATCCCTTAGGTAGTCTACTCCTTCTGCTTCTGGCACTAGCCATGGCTCTTTGAAAGAAAAACTAAGGCATGCTATCATACTCTGCATACACTTTTATTCTCAACCTTGAAGATTTGTTTTCTTATTTCCTTGTGAACATTTCCATGGGTCAACCTGAACCAATCCCTAAGGATTTCTTCTAGTGTATTACTAAACAAGCTAGATGGTGTGTTATTGGGTCTTCTTCATATTCATGGCTTGTGAGGCAATTTTTAGGACTGAAAATCTCTATTTAAAAAATCTAGCTATAAAAAAAATCTATGACTCAAAAAGATGTTCCTAGCTTGACACCATCCCTGATAATGACACCAAAAATGGTTTGCCTCACAATAGGTGTGTGATAATCATGCCCAAAGCCTTACTTAGGAATAGTTTATTCAATCTAAGGATTACTTCTCCCATCATGAGGTGCATCTAATTTGTCAACCCAAGGACGTATACTTGAAATGGTCGACACAGTATGTTCACTAGGTTCCTTGAAGAGTCATTATGCCTATGCTATAGGAAAGTAAAATGCATATAAAGAACCCACACTAGTGCTAGAGGAAAGTAACACACTTAACTCCTTACTAAAATGAATGTTGGAAATATAACTCTATGCTAACCTATATTTCAATCTATACCATCCACTATATCTGCTTTTGTAGATGCTGTAGGAAGAAATTGTAACTTCTATTTGAAATACTATAAATGTTGGAAATAAATATACACTACTCTAATCTAATCCACCTCCCAAGTGGCCCCCCTTGGTTGGCTTCTTATAATCTAGTAACACATAATTTAAACCAAGAATTACTTCATTATATTTCAAAAAATCCTTACATAAGAACAACACATAAAACTATAGATAACTCACTACAAGATACAACAATGTTTTTCCATAAACCTTTTCCAACCTTTTTAAACTATCAATCCAATTACTATATATAGAGAACCAAAACTTATTCTAAAATAGAAAATAAATGAACTAATTAAAGATCTACCAAAGAAGAAGAGGGAAATATAATAGCTTGTGGAATAAGCAATAAAGTTTGGGTGACCAATTTAGCACAATACTAAACATAGAGGAAATATAGCAACACTTCATCCCTGCATTCCTAGAATAATGGTTCCTCCTTTGTAGTAGTCATTTCTTGTATTTCCATAATGATTCCTCCACCACAGCTGATCCTTGGCACTCCTTGAATGTTGTTGACCACTCTCTAGCTTCTTCCTTTCCTATCAAGTTAGTTGCAATGTAGAAATATTTATGCAAATAAACATAATCAAACTAAATCTAGATATTAGAATACACATTCTGATGGTTATATGAAATATTGCCTTATATGTATATTATTGGAAAAATATGACATAACTATCTACCCATAGTATAACAATTCTATTTGGATTTTATGATAAGTTCAATTGGCTATGAGTTCACAAATGTCCTAGCAGTATTAAAAACAAAGTATTAAAATTAATATAAAATAGAGGCAATAATTGGCCTCATCAGCAAGATTGGTATGTAAATGTTACTCACAAAAAGAAGGAATAAACTATGATGAAACCTATGCTCCTATGACAAGAATAAAAGAAGTAAGGTTATTCTTAGCATATGTAGCATATAAGAAATTCAAAGTGTATAAGATAGATGTCAAGTTAGCATTTTTGAATGGAGAACTTGAAGAAGAGGTATACATAGAACAACCTAGAGGTTATCCTTTGATAGTCAATAAGGATATAGTATGTAGAATAAAGAAAGCATTTTATGGCTTGAAGCAAGCACCCAGAACATGGTATGCAAGGTTGAACAAGCATTTGATAAAGCTTGGATATAGCAAAGGTATGGAAGATAGTAATCTCTATTGGAAAGAAATTGATGATGGATTAATGATTTTGGTAGTATTTTTTGATGATATCATATTTTGAGGAAATGATGATGGAAGTGATAATTTTGCAGAAGAAACAAAGGAGGAATTTGAAATTAGCATGATAGGAGAAATGAAATATTTTTTAGGATTATAGATCATACAAGACTAAGAAGGAATCTTTATTTCTTAGACTTAGTATTTGAAAGATTTATTGAAAAGGTTTGGTTTGGAAACATGTAAACCCATTAGAAAACCTATGGTAACTGGACACAAGTAATCTACGTAGGATGAGACACCTATTGTTGAGCAAAAGAAGTACAGATCCATGACTAGAGGATTGAAATATTTGACTCACACAAGGTTGGATATAGAAAATGCAGTTAAAATTATTGCAAGATTCCAAGCTGATCCTAGAGAAGCACATTATGTAGTTGTCAAAAGGATATTGAGATACTTGAAAGGAATACCAGAGTTTAGATTGTGGTATTATAGGTATAATGATTTCACTCTATATGCTTATATTGATGCTGATTGGGTAGGTAGTATGGATGACAAAATGAGCACCAGTGGTGGAGCCTTCTTGCTTGAAGGAAGATTGCTCTCTTGGCTAGCAAAAAGCAGGACTGTATCTCACAAATTACAATGGAAGCAAAATATGTTGCAATAGGATATAAGGATATAATTTAGTGAACCTATTGTCATACATTGTGACAACAAAAGCATAGCAAATATGTCTAAGAATCTAGTGTTGCATTCTAAGACCAAGCACATTTCTATCAAGTATCAAATATTGAGAGATAAAGTTATAGAAAAGGAAATTAGATTGGAGTATGTAAACATCAAAGATAATATTGTAGATATTTTCTCTAAGCCTCTTCTCAAAGAGATTTTTGAGTATTTGTGAGGTATGCTAGGGGTTATGTCCCTTCCTACATCAGAGTAGATGATGAAAGAGTGCATCAATCTAGTGTAATAGAGCACTATTGGTCTGGACTAAATGTTGATGCTTCCTATATGGGGGAGTATTTGTGATGGAAAAAGTCATCTAGGACACTTGTTGGATTTTATTTTTTATAGTGTCTTTGGACACTTGAGCTAGTAAAAAATAGTTATTATAGAGTTTAATGGTTGTTGAAACCTTTGACATTCATGTTTATGGGGGAGAAGTACAACATGAAAGGTAAGTATAGCATGGAAAAACAATTCAGAAAGCATGGGAAACAAGTACAACATGTTCAAAAAATTAGTTGGAAAGAAGTATAGTAGGAGAAGTACAACATGAAAAAATAGTTTGATGTAAAGAAAATTTAGGTATGTCAATGGGGAGAATGATTGATGAAGAGGATTTGAAAATAAAGGTTAACAGTCTTTTGTAGTTGGTATTCTTGGAAGTAGATGTTTTTTTTATCTATGTTGCCATCAATTCCAAAGGGGGAGATTAATGGAAGCATGAATGCTGATGATATTCCTATGGAGGAGTACTATAAAAACATGATTAGATCATTATCATGACTATGTTTGTCATTGATGTCAACATAGCAGTTTTATGTGGTATCTAATAGAAGAACAATAGTAAAGATCAAGTTGGTATAGATAGATTGTTGAGTACTTTCAATAGCAAGGTTAAAGGGAGATTATAATATGTGTCTAGTATACAAAGCTAACCTCCGAAGCATAAGATATTGAGTTTGGAAGAATTTATCCTAGTTTTGGTGAAGACTATTCTGACATAGAGTTTATAGAGGCATGTTTTGGTAAACTTGTTTTATCTGTTAGTGGAGTTGTTATTCTAAGAAGCCAAAGTTAAAGAGATGAAAAGACATGTTCATGATGACATGGCTAAGCTTGCCCATCATAATGTTAAATGTACAAAAATTTTACTCAAATTGCAAGGCAAAAGATTAATGTTATCACTAAGTGTAACATGTTCTTAATGTGGTCCTATAATAATCAATTGAGAAAGTATAACAACTAACTCAAGGAATTGTTTTATGAATTCAATATAAAGGAAGGACATTTTCCTTTATTATGTACAATGGTTGTATGGTGTAATGCAAATGATTGTAAGCAGCAAAAAGAGTGGAATGTGAAGATTAGCAAAGTAGAGTGGAAGTGAAGGAAACTTCATTGCCGAGGTTTTATTGTGTGATCCGAAGTGTGATACTTGGATCCAAGGTTTGTGACCTAGTCTACAAGGTTTGATAGTGATTGATCTAGTTGACAAGATAGAGGAAAGAAGTTAAAGTTCATTACATATAATTATTTTGCAAGGAATAGTTGAGAGATTAGTTGGATAGCAAGTACAGTGATCTTTCTCTAGAAGCTATTTGGATAGTGGGTCCTTCTATCTTCTACAACTCCTAACAGGGCTGGAATCATCTAACAAGGACTTAAAGTCTTCTAATAGGGACTCATATGTACTAAATGTTGTAATAGACTCATAATAGGATCCATCCTCTAACAAGAAATATTTATATTAATAAATCATCTTGTGGGCATCATTCCCACTAGGGTTTTGCCTCTGATCAAAGGTTTCCCTAGTTAACATATCTAGTGTAATGGTCTATGTCTTGTTATGGTTTTTTTTTTACTTTTATTGAATGGATAAGATTGTTTAAAGTTGATAATTTTTTTAATTATTGGATAACTAATTCACCCCTCCTCTTAGTTACCTTGGTGGACTATTTTTTCTAACATTTGGTTACCCAAAAAAAAACTGGGGTGGGGATGAAACCCATAAATATTCACTATTGCAACAACAAAGTTAACCTGGTAAGGTTACAATTTTGATCATATAAGATGATCTACCCTGTAAGGAGTCTTCCCTATTAAAAGAATTTAAGACTATTAGGTCTTACCTTATCAAAGGATTGTAAAGTTGCAATAAAGTAAGGACTCTATTAGGAGAATTGAAATAGGTCTATTAGAACTACACTATTAAGAGATTTTCCCTGACTCAATCTGTAAAAACTAATTTAGTACTTGACCATTTGGTTTGCTCTAAAATCTTATTACAAATCTCCTCTCTTTAAAATTTCTATCTAATCTTCTTCTCTAATATCTCTGTTATGTCCTTCATTACTCTAGTTGCACTGTCTGAACTCCTTTTAAAAATAACCTTCCTTTTTCTCTATCCTTTGCTTTTTTTCTCCTTCACTTAGCTTCCATTAACATATATTCTCCTTAATATGATCCTAGGGTAGGAACCCTTCTTAAACAGATAATCTTAGGAAGTTCTACATTAGGATCAATGATCCATATTTCATCCTTTTGTATTTTTCCATTCTGATTTTCTAATTGGTTACTTTTCCTATCTAGGGATTAATGCCATCTAAAATAACATGTAATCTCCTTAATTGTCTCTTCAATCTTTAAATGTCTTGTGGGTAAGTCCACCAAGATGGTGTACAAAAAGTCGGGGAGGGGGGGTATAAGTGGATACTTTTTTTCTCAGGTAAACCTAAACTTGGACAAGACATTTGAAGGTCATCCACTAAAAATGATAAGATGTGTGAAACATATAAATCTTAATACTTTGAATATAATTTCTAGACTACTAGAGGTTTTACAAAATGGATAAGATTAGGTGGGTCAAACCCTGTGCACACAAAAAATAGTTCCTAATTTAAAAAAAAAACATAACATAGCTATTTTCATAAGAAATACAAAAGGATAGATTGCATCCTAAAATTTTGGCACCTATTTGTGTGCTAAGTATAACTTGTATCAAAATAATTGAAAATGGAAACTTAAAAAAGAAGAAGAATTTAATCAAGTGTAGAACATAAATATGTAATTTATTTTTAATTTGGTTAAGTATATCAAAAGTTATTAAAAAAATGGTAGACATATGTCTGCAAGGAATGTCAAGGCATTATTAAAAGTAATTAAAGTTTATAATGTTTTAGATTATGGTAAAAATAGGTTTTGAAGGGACCCTAAAACCCTATAACATCATCAAAATAGATAAAGCAATAAAGTCAACCAAGTTTAGAAGGACCTAAAACCTACTAAAGAAATAGTATTAAAATTAGGTTTTACAGGGACCTGAAACCACTAAAAAAGTCTAATAGTAGTACCTAGGTTTTACAAGGACATGGAACCCAATATTACAATTAGATAAAAACCAAAAAATAGGACCAAATAAAAAGCTAGATACCACAACTAGCAACTAAGACCTAAACCGAGACAAAACCAAAAAATAGAACCCATTAAAGGTTTCTATTGCAGCTCTTTAATCATATTGGTGACCTGCTTTGAAATCTCTATAGTGTCCTAAAAGGAATTAGCAGTTGAAGCAATAATAGTCTCCAAAGCCTTCTTCCTTGTACTATAGCTGGTCCACTTGGTTGGACCTCCCAGAGATATAATTTCCTCATTTTCCTATTTGCCAAGACTAGCAGTAGTTGCACAGATACTTGAGGTCACCTATTCCATTTTAGTCTCACTTTCCTTAATGAGCATCTGAAGGTTTTGTTCATAATATTTTAGTTTTTTTGAGATATCACCCACTTGCACCTCCATTTGGCTAATTGTGACATGGTCAGTTTCTTGGTTATATATTCATAATATCCATTTTCTTTTTTAGACCCATAATTTCATTGTATATCCATGAATCAACTTGAAGCATGGAGTTAGATTTGAGCTTGGCTGAATGCAAAAAGGACATCTTAGTTTCTCTCTATGAAGAATCACTTGTATCCTATTCTACAGCTTCACATGGAGGCGAAACCACCCTTTCTATCTGATCCTCAACCCTTGTGGTGGCAGGGTCCTCATTCTTGTCTTGTTCCCCAATCTCTCTAGTAGGTGAAGGATTCTTGACCATTTGTTCCTCTACCATGGGGTCTTCAATAGCCTTTTCCATATCTTATTTGTCAACACAAAATTCAATCTTATTACCCTCATCTCCAAATTTACCCTGATCAGAATTATCTTCACTATTTTCTTCCGAGTCCTATTTCCACTTTTTTCTTTACTCTTTAGATAACCATCTAAATTGGAACTAAAATCCCCAACATCGATACCTTCCTCTTCCTCAGGGGTTTCATTCTCTTTACTATCAATATACTCAGACTCAGAGTCCTCTTCCACCATTTTCTTTTGAGAATGCGAAGTATTGTGTCTTAGCCTCTTCTATTTATCTTTAACATTCTTATTCTTCTTACTCTTTTTAGAGTGTGAACCAGTGACAAGACCCTTCTATTTGTCCAAAGAAGGAGTAGACAAAATGAACTTGTTTTTACAATAACCCTCAATGAGGAGAATTAGTCCTTCATGCAATATAGGATGAGACTCCTTCCTTCTATGGGCATGCAGACTTTGAAGCAAAGAGAAACACAAATAGAAGGGAAAAAAAAGTCTATCCTTATACCTGAAATGATTCAAGAAGACAAAATGAAATTTATGGACTCTTTTATTTCTACCATCGAGGATGAAATACTCATGGGTATAGGAGAGCACATCCCACCGTATTTCCTTTATTTGGTCCAAGCCATAGAAATCTCCATTCTTTTCCATATTTTTCTCCTCAGCATCCATCTTAGGAAATTTTTTGAATGTTGCATTTGAAATGCTAGTATTCTTAGTGAATTTGATACCTTCCATGGGTAAAATTGTGATTTCAACTATGAAATCCTCTGTTAATTTCACAGTGACACCATGTAAAGAGACCCCGTCATCAGTCCAATTTTTGAAAAAGGTCGTGGTGACATGCAGTTTAAACCCATGTAGTCATTCTAAGTAGTTGGTCACCTTTCCTTTCTATAAAATCTTCCATACATCCTTCTGAGCCTTCTAATCATTACATTTACTAGGTTCTTGTTTCCTCAGTTCACCTCCCATTTGCAGACTATTACAAAGAAACCCAAAAAATAGAGAAAGCCAAGAGTAGAGACCAAACAAGTAAAGCTAAAACCAGATTTTCACATCATATAAAACCCTCTTCGAAAATGATATGTGCAAAGCCCACATTATAATCATATAAGTGTACTTCCTCGGGGAAGGAACACTAACAACCATAGCCCCACTATCAAAAATAATTAAATTTCTAATCTTGGTAAATCTTTCCTTCCTTTGAATGAATGGCATCATAATTAATAAGTTCTTTTAGATCAATGTGCTTGTTTAATTCAGCCATCCACCTCATCTTATATCCCATCTAGACTGCATGGTTGGCCACCAAGTTAGCAACCCCATTGGCCTCTTGATAGATGCAGGATATTATGAGTTTTTCAAATTTATTAATAAGAGATTTAATCTCCATGACTGTTGCGTTAATCAACCATTTAATT
This sequence comes from Cupressus sempervirens, assembly GCA_028749045.1. Taxonomy (NCBI): domain Eukaryota; kingdom Viridiplantae; phylum Streptophyta; class Pinopsida; order Cupressales; family Cupressaceae; genus Cupressus; species Cupressus sempervirens. The sequence continues at coordinate 445,240,522 of CM053783.1, read as the reverse complement.
GAATTTTTGTTACTGAGGGTATTTATAATATTCAATGAGTCACCTTCCAATGATAGCTTAGGGTGCCCCAAATCAGCTAATAACTTCATGGTATATAGAGCATCAGTAGCTTTAGTAATATGGCTATTAGATTGACCTATAAGAAAAAAAATGGCATCTATTACATTTCCCACATGATCTCTCAAAACTCCTCCACATCTAGCTCTTCTCGTATTGCCCTTGGCAGCCCCATCAAAGTTTCCTTTTATCCATCCATTTGGAGAAGTATTCCATCTTATAGTCAATCTTGGGTTATCAAATTTCAAATTAGGACCTTGTGATCACAGTGGATTATCAATTTGAAAAGTTTGATCAATTTTCCTCTAATATTTAAAGTTCTCCTTGATTGCTCTAACAATATTTTGTCCCAACACCCATCCTAGAAAATCCTTATTTCTAAAGATTCTATTATTTCTTTCTTTCCAGATGCCCCACCAGAGATGAGGAAGAGTTATTTTCCAAAGAAATTGAACCTCAGGATCCCTTGAAGGACACTTCCAACTTTTGAAACAAAGTTCAATATTATTTTGATGAACCCAAGTCATACTCTAGTAATTAAGAATCTCAATCCAAACTTTTTGACTATAAGAACAATTCAAGAATAAATAGCCTCTATCTTCAAATCCATTTTTTCATAAGGTGCATCTATTAACCACATTTATACTTCTTTTTTGCAAATTTTCCTAGGTTAGGAATTTATTTTGAAGCATAATCCAATAGAAGATGTTTATTTTGGGTATGAGACCCTTAATCCAAGCTTGAGACCAAAAGGGTTGATTGCCCTTTGCCCTAGAAACAAAGAGAGTAGAAACTTTAAATTGGCCACTTGGGTCAGCATTCCATATCATATTTTCCTCATAAGTAGGATAAAGAAAGAAGGCATTCAAACTCAATTGTATGTTATTGAATCCTTGATCAATATCTATCAATTTCACCTAGGAATTATTATACAAATACTGACTCACAAAAGTGCCATATTGCTGCTTACATATCTCTACTTGATCATTATCTTGAAAATCATCAAGCAGGGGATGATCCAATAACCAAATGTCTTCCCAAAATCTCACCTATTTTCCATTTCCAATTTTCTAGGAATATCCTTTTCCAAGAGTATTCTTTGTCCCTTGAATAGCTCCCCATATTGTAGAAGGATAAAGAACATCAGGAGAAGAAAGGAAATCAGGCAAATAATTCACATTGGAGAGGTACTTATGTTTCCAAATAGTACTCCATTCTTTGTCATCATGATAAGTTCTCCAACCTTGTTTTGCCAAAAGGGCTTTATTTATACTTCTTATTCTCCTGATTCCCAGTCCACCTTCACTAATAGGTTTACAAACTTCGTCCTAAGAAATTAAAGATATTCTTTTTTTTTTCCTTAGTGCTAGTCCATAAAAAATTACTTTGGATTTTTTCAATAGAATCAGCAAATTTCATTGGAATTCTAAAGAGGCTTAAACCATAAGTAGGTATTCTTTGAAGGCAAGCTTTGAGGAGAGTTAATTTACCTACCTGACTTAAAAGATTACCTTTCCAACCTGCCAACTTTTTATGGAATTTATTAATGAGATCTTCCCAGAAGGAATCAGGGGTCTTCAAGCCAAGAGGTAGACTCAAATAAGTGGAAGGGAAAGATCCAATAGAACACCCAAGGATATTAGAAATTTTATTTTGTCTTGGAATGGGGGTATTGATAAAAAATACTGCACTTTTATTCCAATTAACCAATTGACTTGAGGCAAAAGAATATAGATTAAGAGCTTGATTCAGATTCTTGGCTTCCTTGACTTCAAATTTACCCATAAAGATGGTATCATCAACAAACTAACCATGAGAACAAATAAGAGATTGGGAATAAGGTTTCAGACCTTTAATAATACCTTTTTGGACCAAGTCCCCTATGTATCTCCCCAGACAGTTAGCCATAATTACAAAAAGGATGGGGGATAAAGGGTCTCATTGTCTCAGACCTCGGGAGGGATTAAAAAAATGAGAAGAACTACCATTGACTAGAAAAACTATAGAGGAGGTAGAAATTAGTTGATAGATAACTCCAACAACCTCATGGTCAAAACCAAAAGCACATAAAATCTTAGAAAGGAAAGACCATTCAACTCTATCATAGGCCTTAGCAATATCCACTTTCATAATGAACCCCTAGTTATTAGAACATGATAAGGAATGAATATTCTCATGGGTAGAGATAACATAGTTAAGAATTTGTCTACCTAGGATGAAGCCATTTTTTTGATCAAAAATAATTGAAGGAATCACTAGAAGTAATCTCAAAGTTAGAACTTTGGATTTAATCTTATAGAAGGAGTTACATAGGCTAATCGGTCTAAATTGATCAGGAGAATCAACTCCAATTTTTTTACAAATCAAATAGAGGAAAGTAGAATTAATTTCCTTTAGCATCTATTTTGCTCCATAAAATTCCTTAATAGCATCACAAACATCTTTTCCAACTAGTTTCCAAAATTTTTGAAAGAAAAACATAGGGAGACCATCTAGAATAGGTGCTTTATCACCTCTAAGCGAGCAAAAAACTTTGAAAATTTCTTCATCCTTAGGAATTAAGCTTAACATTTTATTTTGTTCCTTCAAAATAATAGGAGGGATCACTCTAAGAAAATCAGCCTGATTATCCAAATTAATATTGGGATCAGTAGTCATTAAGGAAGAGAAGAAGGCAACCATTTCTTCCATTATGTCCTTTTCCTTAGCAATCTTCAGGTCTCCCTTTTTAAGATGTGAAATGTGGGTTTTGGCTCTGTGTTTAAGAGTTGAGAGATGAAATTTTTATTTATTTTTGTCTCCTTCACTCAACCAGACCAATCTTGACATTTGTCTCTAGTAGATTTCTTCTTTAGTAATGATGTCATGATATTGGGCCAACTTTTCATTTTCTTCCATAATGAGGTCAAGAGTATATCCTTCTTTTTGAATTTTATCCCAAGTTTTTTGGATATCCTCCTTGATAGTAGATTTTTTTCAAAAATATTGCCAAAGCAATTTTTGTTCCAAATTTTAACTTCCTTTTTAACATTTTGCAGCTTTGAAGCTACTCTAAAGAGAGCAGTACCTTCAATATCTATACTCCACCATTCAACCATTTTGTTTTCAAACTGTGGATGTTGTATCCACATCTTTTTGAATCTAAAAGGAAAGTTATTCTTTAAATTTATCTTTGCAATTGTAAAGATGAGAGGAAAATGATCTGAACCTATTTTCTAGCAGGCTTCTAGCTTGCAAATAAAATCTTTAGTCTAGTTAGTAGAAATAAGAGCACAGTCTAGTCTCACCTAGATACATTTAGTACCAACTCTCTTGTTACTCCATGTAAAATAGATACCATGGATATCCATATACATTAAACCCTCGTTTTAAAACTCCATAAGATCCAATCTGCCTTCCAATTGGGTCACATTTCTTTTTTTTCATGATTGTAAAGAGGAACATTAAAGTCCCCCATAATGATCCATCAACCAAAATAATCCTTGCTTTTTATATTGGAGATAGAATCCCACACCTTTTTTCTAAGGTTCTTGTTGTTGGGAGCATATATATTAACAATATACCAATCCTCTTTATGATCATTGCTAGTAATTTTGGCAACCATTAAATATTTACTAGCAATTAGAATTGTACCAGAGTAATAATTCTTCTTACATAGCATTAAAGTTCCTCCTGAAGCACCTTTTGAACTACTAATTAAAATTTATAATGTTAATTTTGTCCAAAAAAAGAAAAAAAGATATGGTTAGAAAGCTAAGAAGGTGTATAAGATTATGGTGGTGATTTTAGAGATACCCACTTTACCATTAGCATACATGATGAAGACAAAGATGATAATTCATCTTAGAAGATGAAAAAATATCTTTAAAAAAAACATGGATGGAAAACAGTTTCTCAAGCCTTTGGGTCATTTTCTTAAGCTATCACCAAGCCATAACCTAAGTAGGTTGTTGTTGTCACAAAAGTTTGCACCCTTGTCCAAATTTTTAACCTAAGGACAACCTTATGAAACATGGAAAAAACCTCCAAGCTATGGGACTTGAACTATGAGGTTGAGTCTCTGAAGAAGGAAGGTTTCCTCTACTAGTAGGATGCACTTAAACTATTCTTGAAGAGAAGAGGGAGAAGGAAAACATGAAAGTAACTACCTAATCTATTTGAAAGAGGTGATGTACCAAAATACAGTGTTCAGACCAATCTCTTCTCATACATGCATAGTAATATTATTATGATAGTCCAAAGATATACAAATTTAGACTTGCTTTAATCTATTAACTACATAAAAATGAGACAACCACATGAGTAACACAAGGAAAAAATGTGTCACTTCTTATCATTCATGGCCCAATAGATATATAGAAATGTAGATTATAGATATCCATAATACATTGAAGAGAGCTATACAAAGCATGCATAGTACATTGACAACTGAAAGAGATAAGACAAGATGTCATATAATTCAAAGGAAAAGAGGGAATTTATAGTAGCATGCCAAGGCAATACTAGAGAAACAGAGAAGATTTGAACCTAAAAAAGAGTACAACATTTTCCTTTATAGTGTAAGCATAACTTAGATAATTTCCATCATAAGATAAACTTCAACTACTACAATCAAATATACAAAGTAATCACTACAAAACTAGAAAGATCTAATTATAGTGCAAATCCATACACAAGAAGATCACTTCCTCAACAAATAAGGCTCTAAGAAGTCAAGAATGGTGGTTATTAATTTCTAATTGAAAAGATGGATCAATAGGTGGTGATGAAGCATCTCTTTACATTTATCAGACCCAGGGAATGATTAAAGTGGTTGTAGGAGATCAAAAAGATTAGATTCATTATCAAGGAATTGCTTCCACTACCATCAACTTGCCAAATCAACCCTGTTACTTGGTCAATTGGAGTTATCCATCAAGCCTTTCAATGTGGACCAAACATCTCTTACCATTTTACCACTTTGAAAATATTCAATTTTATATCTTATGTTTGACCACTCATGATCACAGCCTCGCCACCACCTTTCCTTAATAACAATTCTTGCTTGTGAAACCATGACCCATTGATTATTGCTACTTCATAGCTCGCCTCTAGCATTTTCAATTAATTGTCATGACCATGCACTCACCAAGATCCTAATCACATCCACACCATCTTCACCTTAACTTGAGGCTCACTTCTTATGCTTGCGATTGAGTGAACACAAGGTAATTGCTTGATTGTGACTCAAACCTTAGTGTCTTAACCTGCTATAAGCTTGCACTGGCCATAGATCTAAAAAATCTAATGGTGTGAGATATATCTTTAAACACTAAAAGCTTTCACTTTTTGCACTATCACAACTTAAGCCATATCATGTTAATATAATCTTGTGATCAAGAAAAAACAAAGAAAAGCATGCTCTTGCCACCCTGACCTTGGTTAAGCTCACTAATTTAGCAATGATGCAAACATAAAGCAATCATGCCTCTGCCATTTTGGCCTTAGTTAGCTCTTAACTACTTGTGACCACATGAATTTCATGGTCATGACTTGAATTGTTCTAAGGCATGACATGAAATAAAGGATATAGCCAATGTTATATTTTTTCATATAAACCCTAGGTGAATATTTGAATGGATTATCATTTGAATTTGATTTTTTGGAAAGAGGGCACTTTTGGCTAACATTTCTAGCAACTCAAGGGGGATGCAAGCTTCCTTGGCATATGACCAATGGCCACCAAAAGATCCATTGGGATATGGAGTCTTTGAAACCAAAAAAATCATTAAATTTATCACTCCTGCCACTTTCTAAGCTATAAAATGCACCTTTCCACATCTGCAACTTTTGCAAAAAAACTAGAATCAAAAACTCTATTACAAAAACAAAATATGTGCACATACACTTCTTTGAAAATAGGAAATTAAAAAAAAAAACATACTCTAATATATATAAGAACATTTATCTTCATCAAAAATAGGGGTTGAGATATATCCTATTTACTAGAATAGACATAATTTCACCATAAGATTTTCTTAGCAAAAAAGCATTGGCTTGCTTCCCACTACTAATTACATAGGGACCACTCCATAAAGTATAAAATTTTGAGTTTCTCCCTACTTTTTCTCTATCTGCATCCTAGTTCAGCATAAGATTGCCTTCTTTAAAACATTTTACCTTAGCCTTCCTATCAAAACTCTTCTTCATTTTTTGTTGATGTATCTCTAAGGTCTACATTGCTTGACTTGTTTTCTCCTCTAGCTCTATCAATTTTTCCATTCTTAGAGACATAGCATCATTTTTTATTAGCTCCAACTCCTGAACCAACTCAAGAGCTAGAAAATCCAATGAGATAGGAAGCCTAGCTACTCTTCCATATAAAAACATAAAAGGATAATTTCCTATAGCTCTTTTATGTGTTATTCTATCAACCCACAATGTTGTCTTCAATTTTTGGTGCCAACATTTCTGGTTAACCTCTATAGTCCTTTTGATGATTTTGATCAAATTCTTATTAGATGACTCAGACAAGCCATTACCTTGAGGGTAGTAATTGGAAGATGTGCTCAACTAAATACAAAGATCAATTACCCATGCACAAATCTAAGCTACCATGAATGATTTTTCATTCTTTGATATTATAGTGGAAGGAGCACAAAATTTGGTAACAACTCCCTTAAGTAATTCTAAAATTGAAGCCTCTGTGGAATCCTACAAAGCTACTACCTCTATCCACCTTGTAAAATTATCTATTTCAATCAAAATCCACCTATGACTAGAACTACAAGGTGGATTAATGAGACCAATAAAATCTAATTTCCCTTGAGAAAAAGGTTGATTAGCTTGGATAGGGTGGAGTGGAAGAGTTGAAAGTCTCTATTTATCTGAGAAGAAAGCACACTTTTCACACTTTCTTACATGTCTATGGTAGTCATGGAACAAGGATGACTAGTAGTAATTGGCTCTCATGATATTCATTGAAGTGGTTCTTGCTGAAAAGTGGCCACCATTAGGACCATCATGAAGCTCCATAATCATTCTTTCTACTTGATCTGTATAAATACATCTTACCAAAGCTCCATTGAAGTCCCTCCTAAAAAGAACATCATCAATTATAGCATAAGGAATTGACTACAGTCTGAACTATCTTCTTTTGGTTTTATCCAACCCTTGAGGATATCCATTCCTAGCTAAGAAGGTCTTCATGTCATCCATCCAACTTCTTGGGTTATCATTCCTTGCCTCCTACTATTTTGTCAATACCATAGCAACTTCCTCATCTAATTCCTGAGATGAGATATTCTATTTACACAACCCTTTCCCTCTTACTAGTTTATTAATCTAGATGTTTACATCATACTCCATTACCTTAGTGATCCATCCAACCCTTTTCTCACTAATGTCCCTACTGAACAATAAATCCTTAACACTTGCATGAGGAACTAGCAAATGAATTTTGTTATAAGATAGTAGGTGTCTAAATTTCTTCAAGGCTCGTATGACTACAAGGGTCTATTTTCCACATAGTTGTACTTATTTTCATATTCTTTCATCCCTTCACTAAAGAAAGCAATATGATGATCTTCATTTTTTCATTTGATTGAGTCAAAACAATAGAAATACTTGACTCACCTCCTAAGGTGTAAAGAATGAAATCCTTATCAAAATTTGGATTGATGAGAGTAGGGGCTAAAGATATGACCATTTTGATTTATTCAAAACATTCTTTCCTTTCCTTGGTCCATAACAAGACCGTATCTTTTTTAAGCATTGTTGTAAGTGGTTTTATTATGGTAGCTAGAATAGGAATAAATCTTTTCACAAAATTTATCCTACGAAGAAAACTTTGTAGACCTTTTCTGTGACTAGGAAGAGAAAGGGAAAGTATTTCCTTTATTCTTTCTAGATCAATAGTTAGACCATAATTAGATACAATATTTCCTAATAATTTCCCTTGATTAGTGGCAAAGACACATTTTCTTAGATTCAAAGACACTCCATACTCTCTACATCTTATAAACACATGTCTGAGATGACCAAATTTTTTTGCTACATCTTTTGAATATATTGTGATATCATCAAGGTAAACCAAAACAAACCTTTCAATCATATGTTTGAATGCCATATCCATTGCCTTTTGAAATGTGGCTCTTGCATTTATTAGTCCAAAAGGCATTTTACTAGAGGCATAGGTGCCCGATTTAGTAGTGAAAGTAGTTTTATAACTATCAGCTTTTTTGACTAACACCTGATTATAACCCAAGAATCCATCCAAGAAGAAGAATCTCTCTAAGCCACAAAATTTGGATAATATTTTCTCCATGGAAGGGAGAGGATGATGATCTTTGAGGGAGGCTTGATTAAGATCCCTAAAATCTACACAACCTAATTTCTCCATTCTTTTTTTCTAATAGGGACAAGGTTTGCTACCCAAGAGGAGCACTTGATAGGGAAAATGATATTGGACTCAATTAATTTTGACAACTCATTTCTCATCAGTGGTTCAATCTTGGGATTTAGTGGTCTTTGTTTTTGCCTAACAGGCTTGACATTATCCACTAGATCTATAGTATGTTGAAATAGACTAGGGTCAAAACCTTTTAAATCATCATATGTCCAAGCAAATATATCATTAAATTTTTGACATAGATGGACAAAAATTTCTTACTTAGTTTCAAAAAATACCTTTCCCATGTTTAGCATCATTCCATTAGCAACTATAACTGACATATAATCTCCTTTGTTTGCAACAAGATTCATACCTCTATCCCTTGCTTAGTCATCAAGATTGAAGAAACTCTCTAAGGTAATGAGACCCTTAGGTAACTTATTGGAGTTGAGATTGACAATTTAATCACCATATTGGTCATGCAATCTTGACTAATTTATGTCTAAGAAATCTACTTCATTTTGCAAGAAACTCACAATTTGTGCATCAGATTTAAAGACCTACCAATTGATATTATTATTAGGGACAACATGTTTGACCACCACTTTAATCTTCTACATCTTTTCATCTTCAAGGCTTCTTGGGACATCATAAGATGCACCAACTGCTGTAAGCTTGTTAGTATATCTATTTCCTCTTCTAGGGATGCTCTACATATTAAATGCATTGAAACCTTTAAGAAAATACCATACTCTATGTTTATAAGACCTGAGCAAACCATTCTCACTAATATTTTGATTCCTTGCTTGATTGGCCACCAACTCACTATCTCCATATACACTTAATGCTTGAATCCCTTTTTTTGAGCAAGAGACCTTGAATCAATGCCTCATACTCGGCCACATTATTGGTACAACCAAATTGAAGCCTAAATGAGAAGTAGAACCTTTCTAGTCTAGGAGAAACCAACATCACATCAGCCCCTGATCCATTTTTATTTCTTGATCCATCAAAATACATACTCCATATCCCACTTGTGTCTTCTTTGGTTTTCATTAAGTTGGGGACAAGAGCATCTTTTTCTAATATACAATAGGTACCAAGGCCTATTTCTAACATTTATAATATAGGGTTGAACTAATATGTATTAGCCCACTCATCTAAGAGGAAATTAGGTATCCCAACTAAAGAAGTGGCAAGCTCATCTTCTATGTCATTTTTATCTATCTCTAAGATGGTACAACTCATATTGATGAGATTAGGAGTGTAAGACTCAATATTATGGAGGGCTAATGGTTTTTCTCTAATTGAGGCTTTGGTTCCATATCTAATTCTAAAAAACATATGGGCAATGAAATCTCTTGAAAGACAAATGGAAAAGTGTGGCTTGACTTAAACAATTGATATATCTTGAATGATAGTACAACTTGGGCATTCATGTAAGACCATTTCAACATTTCTAAGGATCCCAATAGTCTTGATAGTACTACCATCTAACTGCAATACATCCTTGATAATGGGTTTATATTTTACCTCTAAAATTTTAGCAACACATTTGGGCATGACTAGACTATTAGTCCCTAAATCAATCATGTAGTTATGGAATAGCTTATCTCCTATAATCAAAGGAAAATAAAATAGAGGAGGTCTAGCCTTTTTACTTGTTTCTACCTCCATTGATGGTTGTACCAAACTCACAACATTCTCCATGTGAGGTGGCTGATCTCTAAGTTCAATGCTTTCAAACTCTTGTTGCAACACCCTCTTCTATGATGGTATAGTAGCAACAAAATCCCACATAGAAATGTTCATATTGGTCATCCTGATTTGATATACCACAATAAAAGAAGTATTAGATGTTTTTTGGTAAACAAATTGTTATTTCCCAATTTAACTCTAAAATGCCCAAATCTGAAAGAATAACCAAATACTAATAGTTGGACAATCTATCATTAGGTTGATGGATTTCCTTTGAATTGGAAGGTAAAACTCCCTTATCAAATGAAATTTAATAAATTTACTTGTTCCTAACTAATTGGGTACATTCTTAACTTGAGAACAAAAGAGGGAAAACCAAGCTAGCCCTAGATAGAACTAACTTGGGAAAATTTTAGCTCCTAAACCTAGCCAATTCCAAGAACTCACAATTCCTATGACTTCTTGATACTGGTAATGCAATATGAATGCAGATTATGTCAATGTAATGAAGAAATGAAGATTTAATATTTAGATTTATGCAATAGGAATACATGCAAATACTTTGATCTACAACACATTCATTACTTGATAGAAGGTGCAAGATAATGTCCAAAACAAAATAAAATAATGCTCTGATTGAATACATTTAGAAAATAATACTCGAATTCTTCTGATTCGAAGCAAAACTCTTCTTTGTTTTGAACACAAAAAATACAATTCTATGATTTTTATTTTCCTTCATCTCTAGCCAAATCCATTATAGGAATCTAAATATAAAAATTCCTAAATGCATGAAATGAAATGCATAAATTAAACTATTATCTCCCCTCTACTCCAACAATACCTACTCTTGTAGAAAAGAAGAACCCTTTTTACATCATTGAATTCCTTATTTAACACTTTTCCATCTTTGTGACCCTTTAGTCACCAATGTAACTCTCTCTTTGAAGGAAGTGATTAGTTGCTTTAATCTAATATCTTTCTAGCTGATGGCTTTCTATTTTTAAATATAATGCCTTTGTAATCTTTTTGAATTCGAAACTTTACATCAATTACACTTTGGTTAGTGTAATCAAACAATAGATTAATCCTTAATATTTTGTATTTATAAACAAGTGTCTATTTTGCATTCAATTAGACAATTTGTGGGTTCCTCTTATATGTCTTTTCTCTAACCTTTCATATTCAATTAGATCTCCATTTAGGTGACTATATGTGCTATTCATAATTTGGGTATATACACTCCTTAGAATGTTGATCATGATGTAGTTTTGAATTGGCACATTCTTTATGTGATTCTGACATCTTCCTTAACTTTAGCACCATTATGAAGTGTATCATTCATTGTGATTATGGAAATCTTTATTGTTGGGTTATATCTTTTATAGAGCTAAACAATGTTCTCTTTCTTGATTTCACATATTATCATGTTAGCCTCGCAAGTTCCAAGAAGCATGAAGGCCAATTATATCAAATACATCCTATTTCATTGCTTGTCTTCATAAATTTTGCTAATCCATGCCAAGAAGGGGAATTGAGATTTCAAAAAATGGTCTATGCTCCCAACTTAATAACTTTATTGGTGTAATGGTTGGGCAATATGACTTTGGGCTTGGGTTCATTATGCCATTGGCAATCATGTTATTCCTTAATAACCCACAGGCATTATCACATGATTCCTCCACTAGTGGCTTCGCACCTTTGTGTATTGCATTTGTGTAATGCGTATTGTGTATGAACAAAGCATAGTCATCTTCACATGGCTATGGGTCTTCCATGGTCTTCAATTGCATTCCCCAAGACACTCGAGTTGATTCATCTTTTGTATAGTTGCAGGTCTTCTCCATCTTTTTGTCAGTGTTTGGTCAAACATATGGACCATATCTTCTCTGTCACAATCCACATTCTTTGTCTTTACTCTCCAAATAGAGCTCAATAGATGTTATATCTTGTTCATGTGAAAGGCTTTGAAACTTTAAGATCTCCCTTTGTGGCCTCCATGCCTTCACTAGCTGTAGGTAGATGACTATGGTTTCAAACTGTATTACTATCCATTTACTGGGCTTTTATGGAACTCAGGTTTGGATATACATAGATGAATATATGAATACAAACATGGACTCCAAAATTTTGTGTCTTCCACAACTTGCTGAATCCATGTTATATTTCAATGGATGGGTGGGGGTCCCTCATAAGTTTTAAAGATCTAATTATTGTCATTACATGCATAGATAAATCTTATCTATGGGATGCTACCCTCAAATCTTGCTGACTTTGATGCAACTTTTGATTGATATGAATTAACATAGTGATAGTAGATGGATGTAGTGAGAACAAAAAGAATCCACATATTTGTAGGTGTGGTGGGAGTGTTTTTTGATTGAAGCCCTGACTCCATGCATAGACATGATGTTGCTTTCCCAAACCATTTGTTGTGAATACTCCATATAGTGAAATGCTAATCTAATACATTCAACACTACTTGAGTTATGTTTGCTGGAAATGGCGACCCTTTCCTAAAAAAAAATCCAAAGCCTCCTATGTCAAAGTATCCTCGATCTACAACATCTATCTTTTCACATGGATAAAGAGATTTCACTATTTGAATATAGAGGCCCTAATCCACTATGGCACCCACTTCACTCTTTGATATCTTTTCAACATAATCATGTGGACTTGCTAGAGGAATAAGTGCATGTTCTAGTATGTTCAGATCTTGTAGAAGATAACCCTTGGCAAATGAAGTTTTCATGTAACCCACTTTAACATTGCTTGTGGTTAGGCTTTTCATGGTTATAATGATGGGAGCTAGTCTCTTTACTATTAAAATAGAGGTCAAATGTGCAGTGTAACTGTTGTTCAATATTAGGGTGATGAAAAGCCACATACCTACTATTCCCTTACCCAAAGTGCTCTTTACTTCTTCTCCTCAATACCATGAGAGTTGATTTCACTAAAGACATATGTGTGGAGAAAACCATACTCTATGTGTGCTCATCATTCTTTAAGCCATGATTTCCTTTCAATAAACTTGAATATGTATTCTGAACTTTGAACCCTGAACTCATGGATTTGTAACCTAAGTCAAATGTTTGCACCTTCAAAATGACTTTGTACTTTGAAGCTAAAACCTTGGTAAGATGATCTGAATATTTAAATCTGAACTTCTATTCTGATGATTCTATTATCTGAATCGACAACTCATGCTCACAAAGTTGGACTTAGACGGTGATCCTTGAAATTGAAAGTTAGAAAGGAACTTTAAAATTGATCCTGAACCATTTGTTGTGTATATTTGAACTATACTTTAGCTTTGAGTATTTGAACTTGACCTTCTAAACTTTGAGGATCAAGGTTCAGGTTTAGCACCTCTTCCAAACACTATTTCCTTACAAGACAAATCCTACAACACAATAATGAGCAAAAAAAACCAGCAAAATATTTACATGATGGGATTGATTTGGAAGTTTAAAATTGGGGGATTGGAAGTGTGCCTATAGCAAGCTTTGAATGAGGATTATGTGCTACAAAGTACATAAAGAATCTATCATCTCTAGTAGAAGACAAGTGCCTTATCCATTGCATTACAGAGTCGAGCCAAAAGAAGGTAAAAATAGAGTTGCTTGCTAGGAGGGCAAAGGAGAGAAAGGAAAAGCAAAAACTGAGAAATTGAACAACACAACAATGCAAGGAAAAACTATACTAGGCAAGCCAAAACTTGGAAAGAAAAAAATATTTACAAACAAGTAAGGAAACCTCACCAAAATGAGGGGGAGCATAATGAAACTCATACATGATCATTAACTAGTTATTAAAAGGAGGAGCCATTCTAGAATAATGCACAGTATCCCAATGAAGTAATCCATCTCAGTTGTAGTTTAATGACCCCCTCAATACTAAAAATCAACTCAATAAAATGAAGAAATCTTGTGCGAAAAATATTATACCCAAAGATCCATGTTTCATCACAAAATTCTAGCTTTTCTTTATCCTTTTACATGGAAGATTTGAGACCATTCCCAAACTCAAATTGAAAAGAACATTTCTCAAATATCTCCAAAGAAAACACTTTGTTATCTTTGTCATTTAAACACTTGGGATTGTCACAATTTGGAGGACTTTTAGCATACATGATAGCCTCAAATTTTGAGCATGCATCTCTAATTTTAGGATAAACCTTGACCATGATAACTTCCTTATCAGTGTCACAAATTAAATGTAGAAATCTTCTATCCAAAATAGAGACATAGGATGATGAATCAAAACCTAAAGCTATTAGAGGAGTATCCCATTCTTCAATAATCGATAATAGCTGAGAGATAACCTCTTCTTTACAAGATAATGCATTTATTGAAATCATGGATAGTATCAACTGATGTAACTTTTTAACTTCTTCAATCTCAACCATACTTTCATCTTGAAACTCAAAGGAAGAATTAGAAAACAATGATTCTTCATCTATTTGACATGATGGAATTTTAAGATAGCATACTATGGGAATTGATACATCTTGAGCATTTCTTTTTATTAACATAGGATCAAACTTCAAACTGAAACTTTCTTCATTCTAAAAACAATTGACATTTTCTGCATTCAAAAAATTAGGTTGAAAATGTAAATCATAAGAACATTTATCATTACTTACTTAAAGGTCATCTTGTATATGTTGTTCTTCTTCTTGTTCATGCAATGCATGTGATGAGGTGATGTTAGGATCCTAATTTTAAACCTTCTGAAGATCTTCACATGCATGTTCTTGTTCCTTGGGTTCTTGCACAAGAGGTTTCTTCTTGATGAGGAAAGAGCCATAGGTAGCCTTCAACAAATTCACATTTCTTGCCATGTCTTCCATAACTTTAATTGGATTTTTGAATCTTGGGATAAAGATAAAGATGTCTTAAATAGCTTCATCTTTTGTTGGCATCCAATCTTTTAAATTTTTTGAATATTTCAAATGAACTTCTTCGACAAAGCTGCCAACCTCCATCCTAGGGGAGGTACCTCAATTTCTAAAAAAGAAAGCACTGAACTACCTGAACACAAATTCTAAGAATTAAAAAAAGAAAATTGTTATTTCCCAATTTAACTCTCAAATGCCCAAATCTAAAAGAATGAATAGATATAATTAGTTGGTTAATCTATCATCAAGTTGGTATATTTCCTCTTAATTGAAATGTAGAACTTCCTTATCAAATGATATTCAATGAATTTACTTGTTCCTAAACTAATTGCATACATTCTTAACCTGAGAATGAAAGAGGGAAAACCAAGCTAGCCCTAGACAGAACTAACTCAGGCAGATTTTAGCTCCTAAACCTAGCCAATGCCAAGAACCCAAAATTTAATATTAATGAAGAAATGAAGATTTAATATTCATATTTTTGCAATAGGAATACATGCAAATACTCTAATCTACAACACATTCATTATTTGACACAAGATGCAAGATAATGTCCAAAACTGAATACAACAATGCTTTGATTGAATATATTCAAAAAATAATACCCAACTTCTTTTGATTCAAAGAAAAACTCTTCTTTCTTTTGAACACAACAAATACAATGCTATGATTTTTATTTGCCTGCAACTCTGGCCAAATCCATTATAGAAATCCAAACATAAAAAATCCTTAAATGCATGGAATGAAATGCATAAAATAAACTACTGTCTCCCCTCTACTCCAACAATACCTACTCTTGTAGAAAAGAAGATTCCCCCATAGCTAAAAAATTTTACAATAAATAGACTTCTTCATAACCATTCAGTTCTCCAAGGGTGACCTTTTGGTTCTATAACTGTTTCTTCCTGGAGATTCTCTTCACATGCCAATTTGTTTCTTCTAGTGACTTTTCAGTTTTGTAACTCACTCTTCTCTCTTTGATTTCTTATCTTTTTCTTTTTGAAATTTGATATTCTTATTAACTTTAAAGTTAATAATGATATATCTTAATATATTTAAATTATATTTTACCAATTGACATTTAAATATGTTGAATCAAAACCTTTCCTTTGTTGGACAGACAGAAAAATAAATACTACTACCAGTAAAAATGGGTCATGTTTTAGGGGGCATATATTTTTCTTCCACCATTGTATCAATCTTAGTTTTGGATATGTTTTTCCAAACCTAATTTTCTACATTTTGACCAAAGCGATCAGAAAAATAATCATCGACTCAAAAGATATGAGCTGCTGAATTCTAATCTATATAACTATTACAAAATCAAAATTTATAAAATGAAGTTTCCAGCCACTCTTCTTTCACATTCTTTGCAACCCAAATGTCTTCAATTTGCCAATATATTATCTTCCATGCTTACCATGTTGATTCTCTACTGAATTTTGGGAGTGAGTCTCTAGAATTCCTATGGCAAAAAATCCTGAATAGAGGTCGAAAAGCATACTAAGTTCTTAGTTTTCTACTTGTTTTTTGTAGGTGAAATTTGCCTAGTAATAGCTACACTTTGTAAATAATTAACAAGTAATACTTTGTCTTTGCTATTGGGTAACTACTTATAGAACACTCCAATTCATTCTTGGTGGAAATTTGATTTTTATCTTCTCCCTTTTGTAGAAAACTCCAACTTGACTACAAAAGGGATAGCATAAAATGAATTTTCCACTTCATATTTAATGTCATATTGATGTCCAAATATTCAAAACATAAATCATTATTAGATTATCATTCTTTGTTTAATCAATTAAGACCTCTTTTCAATCTCTCTATTGTTGATTTGATACTTGGTAGAAATTCTATTTTTGAGTTCAAAAAGTGCATCTAATCTTCAATTTTCCACCTCCCTGTAGTGGGCAAAATTTTGATGTAGATTGATTCATAAATTACTTTTTTAAAGTTTTCTTCATACTAGACCCCATATATCCTCATTTTGGATTGAGATTTACATTTTCTCTCCTCATGTGGGAAACTAAACTTTGACTGCAAAAGGCATAGTGGAAAATGAGTTTTTCGCTACGCTTTTCCCTGTGGTGGAAAATGAAACTGTAAGAATCTACCTTAGGGAAGAATTCACCCAAGACCAAGGAACTCAAAACACAAGCACAAATTAGACCAGAGTATGATCCAAATAACTATATAGTATTCAATATGATCAAAATAACTATATAGTATTCAATAAAACATCCAAGTACACTAGGAGTGCTTAAATATAAAGGCCTCTGAGATGCATTTAGAATGCCTCAGAATCAACATCATGATAAGTCCTACAACTAGGCACATGTCCACCAGATATGGGTTATCCTCCATTAAGCATAGAGATAAGTGTGATGATGAGAGGATAAGCCTACAATGGTGTGATACACAAATCAATGTTGTAGACACCATGTGCATAAGTAGATTTGTGTACTTTTGTGTTGTCAACATGACAACTCAAGAAGGTGTGAAAACTCCTAAGTGTCTAGTAAAAGGAAATAATAAAATAATGCACTAACCTAAGTAAACTTAAGTAAAGTGGAAATAGTAAATAGCTATTTACACCAATAGAAACATTTGCTTCTCCAATGGAAAATCTAAAAATGACTATGAAAGGCATAGTGGAAAATGAGTTTTCTACTATGCTTTTCCATTTGGTGGAAAATGAAACATTTGCTTCTCCACTAGAAAATCTGAAAATGACTTCTCTATTTTTAGTAAACATTTCTCTCTTTTCTTGGCATAGATTTGTTCTTCTATTCATATCTTCACATGCTTTCCTTCCAATTTTAGATCTACATTCTAGACTTTCATCTATTATGTTTTTCGGTGTTTATTCAATTTTCATAGACAACAGATCTTCACAAAACATATGCTTTTATTGAAACTGAATTTTCTAATAGTCAGAACCTAAATCCATGTAACCTCTACATCAAATACCTTAGAACATTGAAACTTCATAGAAATATGGTTAGGGAAAAACCATAAACATTTGGGGAAACTCTTTATGAAGTCAACTTTAAAAGTTTAAAAATGTTGTACCAAAAGTATGCCCACAATGTTATGGTATAAGTCCTTGAAGTAGGAGGTTGAGGTGGAACCACCTAAAGGTCACTCACATCTCCTCTGCTTTTATTCTACCTTTGATGCTGAGGGACATTGGCAAGTTGATTCATATTGTGTTGCTAGGAAACTGTTTGTACATGAGGCACTACACTTGATGTTGAAGTCTGATTAGGAGGTTGAGGAGCAACCTCTTCCACATCTCTTCTCTTGCTCCTGGTATTGTAAGCACAAGAATCCTATTTTATATTACCATGCTCTTCTACTAGGAAATTCATGAAAGAACAACCATCCTATTGAAAAGTATCAGTTAGTTGATTAGCATTGTGTTGCTAGGAAACTTCTCACCCTAGTACAGTTAAAGCCAAGTAAGATTCTACATTTTGATACATGCAATATCCATAGGAGTAGTTATAAGAAGAGCATAAATATTGAATTTGGGAAAGGTTTTTCTGAGGGACTAAAGCCCTATTTAGGTTGGTGTTTGAAGACTAAGGGTGGTTGATAGGTCTATTTTGATTGGGAGGGTGGTCAATAGGTCTATTCTAATTATAGGGGACATGACTCTGGTTTGGAGGTCTACCATGAATGGGACCTTGACTTTGGAGTTGGAGAAGCTTACTATTTTGAGATTGCTCCCTCTTCATAGTCACTAGCTCATTTCCCATCTTTTGCACTATTGCACTATTTTAATCCATCTTCTTTTCTTGATCTTGCATCCTTTTATCCACATTCTACATCAGTTTTGACATCATGGCCTCAATCCTATCAATTGCATTAGATAATGTAGAGGTTATTGGGACTACAATAAGAGGATGACTTACAAAGTAGACATGAATAGGGGCTACATTAGGTTAATGATTAAGCATGTCAGGGAAGAAGGGTATTGGGGGTCTTAGAGCTAACTTCCCTCCTTGTATCAAAATATTTTCTACTCTTATGAAAACCTCATAAACATTTGGTAGATTTTCCCCTCCCATAGATTGTATAGTGGTAGCAATATCACTATTGAAGGCTTTGAGATAATACAAGAATGCATTACCAGGAGAAGGCTTCACTACTACAGTAGATATTCTATCCCTTATCTTTTGAAATCTATAATTGAAATTAGTCATACATTGATAGGGGTCCCTCTTGATAGTTGTTGGCTATTCTAAAAGTGATAGGTGATCACTTTTATCTTCAAAATGTTTGCATAGGGCTGCCCCTAACCCATCCCAATCAGTAATAGATTTGTGAAGAAAACCTCTATAACATTGTAGTGCCTTTCCTTTCAAGAATGAGGCTAGAAGCTTGACTACTACATAATCCTCAGTGATGCCATGAATATTTTAGATGTTAGATACCTCATGAATATGCTTAACAAGGGAGATGTAGGTTTCACCAATAAACTCATGTATACTTTTGAGAGCTAATATTGGTATGTTATGCCTTTGGGCTAATAGGAGGGGGCTCCCCACCATTGAAGGTGGCACAAGCATGAGCTCTAGCCATGTAAACAAGAGATCTATTAATATGGGCAGATGGTATCCTAGGATGAGACTTAACAATAGGAGGAGTGGAGATAGATCTTTTAGTGGTATGGGTTACTATTGCACTCCTAATTGGTGATATAGATACCCTAGCCTTTCTTCTTGAATTAGAAAAAGAAAGCTCTTGATATTGAAAGTTACCTCTAGAAGATGCCCTTGTGTGTTTCTTGGGCATGAGTCACAACAACTTTGGTCTAGAAACCAAATTGTGTTTGAAGTTTAGAGTTGCCAAGTACTTTTAAAAAAATGAGCCTCCTAAAGGCTTAATACTAAAGGCAAGATTATCTCCTTAGCATGACCATGGAATCTTTCTTTGATGCTAATGTAGCTTAAATTTTTTAATATATTGTCCCATTAGACATGCCAAAAATTGTTGTCACAAAAGCTTGCACTCTTTTCCAAAGTTTTTATCTAAGGAAAACTTTGTGAAACATGGAAACAAAATCAAGCTATGGGAATTGAACTATGGGGTTGAGTCTCCAGAGAAAGTTAACTTCCTCTACTATTAGGATGCACTTAAACTATTCTTGAAGAGAAAAGGGAGAAGGGAAACATGAAAGTAACTACCTAATCTATTCTAAAGAGGTGATGCACCAAAATAGGGTGTTTAGACCAATCTCTGCCCATACATGCATAGTACTATTATTATGACAATTCAAAAATATACAAATTTAGACTTGTTTTAATCTATTAACTACACAGAGATTAGACAACCACATGAGTGACATAAGGAAAAAATTCTTCACTTCTTATCATTAATAGGCCAATAGAGATACACAAATTTAAATTATAGATATCCATAATACATTGAAGAGAGGTAGACAAAGCTTGTATAGTATAATACTGAAAGAGATGAGAAAAGATGTCATATAATTCAAAAACAAAGAGGGAATTTACAATAGCATGCCAAGGCAATACTAGAGAAATAGAGAAGATCTAACCCTAAGAAAGAGTACAACATTTTCTTTTATAGTGCAAGCATAACTTAGGTAACTTCCATCATAAAATAAAATTCAACCACTACAACCAAATCTATAGAGAATAATCATTGCAAAAATGGAAAGATCTAATCACAGTGTAAATCCATACATGAGAAGGTCACTTCCTTACCAAACAAGGCTCTAAGAGGTCAGGAATGAGAGTTATTAACTTCTCACTAAATGGATGGATTAACAGGTGGTGGGGAGAATCTCTTTACATTTATCAGACCTGGGGAATGATGAAAGTGGTTGTAGGAGATCAAAAAGATCAGATTCATCATCAAGGAATCTCTTCTGCTACCATCAAATTGCCAAATCAACCATGTTACTTGGTCAATTGGAGTTATCCATCAAGCCTTGCCACATGGACCAAACATCTCTTACCATTTTACCACTTTGGAAATATTCAATTTTATATCTTATGTTTGACGACCCATGATTGTAGCCTCACCACCACCTTTCCTTAATACTAGTTATTTCTTACGAAACTATGACCCATTTATTTTTGCTACTTCATAGCCTACCTCTAGCATTTTCTATTAATTTATTTAAACATGCACTTGTCACCTTAACCTAAGGCTCACTTCTTATGCCTATGGATGAGTGAACACAAGGTAATTGCTCAATTGTGACTCAAACCTTAGCCTCCTCTTAACTTGCTCTGACCCTGCACTGGTTGTAGATCTAAAAGATCTAATAGTGTGAGATGCATCTTTAAACATTGAAGGATTGTTCTTTCCATGCTATCACAACTTAATCCATATCATGTTAATATAATCTTGCAATCAAGGAGAAATAAAACAAAGCATGCTCTCGCCACCCTGACCTTGGTTAAGCCCACTAACTTAGTGATGATGTGAACATAAAGAAATCATACATTTGCCATTCTAACCTTAGTTAGCTCTTAACTATCCATGACCATGTGAATACATGGTTATGACTTGAAATGTTCTAAGGCATGACATGACATAAAGGATATAGCCAATGTTATATTTTCATACAAAACCTAGGTGAGCGTTTGAAAAAATTATCATTTGAATTTATTTTTTGGTAGGAGGAAACTTTTGGCTAACAGTTATGAAAATAAAAAATGCATTCAGAACTTGATCAGGTTTTGTATTACTACTACATAAGGTTAGATTGAGAGAGAGAGATTAGGTTATGTATTATACTAAAAAAGTGTCTATCATATCCCCCAATTCTTGTCTCCATCCCATCCTCTCTCTTTCTCTCTCCATCACTCCCTCTCTCTTATTTTTTCTCTTTATCCTATCCTCATATCTCTTTCTCCTATCCCCTTCTCTCTCACACTCTTTATATCATATCCCCTAATCTCTCTCTCTCTCTCTCTCTCTCTCTCTCTCTCTCTCTCTCTCTCTCTCTCTCTCTCTCTCTCTCTCCCCCTCCCTCTTTCTCCTATCCCCTTCTCTCACACTCATTCTCTCCATCTCTCTCACACTCTTTCTATCATATACCCTAATCTCCCATAATCTCTCCCTCCCCCCCTCTCTCTCTCTCTCACACAAATGTGTGTGTGTGTGTGTGTGCGCGCACACACACACACATCCCCCTCTCTCTTTCTCCTATCCCCTTCTCTCTCTCTCTCTCTCTCTCTCTCTCTCTCACTTTTTCTATCATATCCTCTAATTCTTCTCTCTATGATTCTCTCTTTGTCCTATCCCCTCCCTCTCTTTTTCCTATCCCATTTTCTCTCTCTCTCCATCTCTCTCACTCTTTCTATTATATCCCCTAATCTCTCTCTCTCTCTCTCTCTCTCTCTCTCTCTCTCTCTCTCTCACTCTTTCACTCTCACAGAAACAAAAACACACAATTTATATCATAACCCCTAATCTCTCTCTCTCTCTCTCTCTCACACACACACACACACACACACACATAATATATATTATATCCCCTAATCTCTATATCTCTCTCTCTCACACATATCCCCTCTCTCTTTCTCATATCACCTTCTCTCTCCCAAAATCTCTCTCTCTCTCTCTCTCTCTCTCTCTCAAAATCTCTCTCTCTCTCACTCTCTCCCTCTTATCCCCTTCTCTCTCTCTCTCTCTCTCTCTCTCTCTCTCTCTCTCTCTCTCTCTCTCTCTCTCTCTCTCTCTCTCTCTCTCTCTACCATATCCTTTAATTCTTCTCTCCATCCCATCCTCTATTGAGTTCTCTCTCATTCTCTATTTGACCTATACCCTTTCTCTCTTTTTCCTATCCCTTTCTCTCTATCTCTCTCTCATTCTCTCCATCTCTCTCTCACTCTTTCTATCATATCCCTAATCTCTCTCTCCCTCCCCATCCCTCACTTGATCTCACTATTTCTATCATATCTCCTAATCTCTCTTTCTCTCTTTCTCCTATCCTCTTCTCTCTCACTCTCATTCTCTCCACCTCTCTCTCACTCTTTCTATTATATCCCTAAATATCCCCTAATATCTCTCTACTATTACCTAATCTCTCTCTCTCTCTCTCTCTCTCTCTCTCTCTCTCTCTCTCTCTCTCTCTCTCTCTCTCTCTCTCTCTCTCTCTCTCTCTCTCTCACATTCCCTCTCCCTCTTCATATCCCCTTCTGTCTCTTTATCCTGTCCCCACCCTCTCTCTCTCTCATTCTCTTCATCACTCCCTCCCTCCTTCAATATACCTTTCTGTAGTAGTAATATAAAACATAATCTAATTATACAAAACCTAATCTAGTTATACAAAACCCAATCAGATTATTTGTTCATATGGATAATGCAATTAGAACTTAATAACCTGATAGGGTTATGCAAAACCCAATCAGGTAATTAAAAAATTTAAATAAAACATGTCAACAACCAGATTCTACTATTTTTCACATGTATTTATATACTAGATATGCAAGTGTAAGTTTTTTTGTGCTTGGAAATGCTAAATTTTATATTTTTCATGTGCCAATATCTTATTTTATGTTAGTATATTATGATTGAGCATAAAATAATCATGCAAATTTGTTTAGTTTTGTATTTTATTGTTTATTTTATTCATGTTATTGTTTGTAGGGTAATTTGCATCTGCAATCATGGGAAAGAACAAGAGAGGACAATTGAAAAAGAAGAAGAGGAAAGGGAAAAAACAAGGCAATGTATGAGGAGATTACGTGAAGTTACATCATCACATGTCTCCAATGTAAGTGATGAAAATCTATCTATTGATATTGATGTCACAATCACACCTAGTTTGACAAAAGAGAATGTTCAACATACTCCAATTGAAATGATTATGACAAATACACTTACGTCACCTAATGCCCCTAATGTGGCATCTCAAGTTGAAATGATGAATGTATATGATGTAAGTAATGAAAATATAGAGCATTCACATACATCAACATCTCCTAGAATAATTCATAGAAAACCAAAGTTTCTAATTGACATTAATGAAAATATTTTGAAGTCAATGCATGATAAAATGTCAGAAATAAATTGTAGGAGAATTTTTCAAAAGATTTGCAATAACTATTTTGAAAATTTAAATCAAAGTGCAAAATTCCAACTTCTTGTTGAAATGTTTAAAAATCTAAAATTTAGAGAGATAATGAGAATTTTGGGGTTAAGAACATCTAAAAATAGTAGTGAAAGAAGAATTGTTAGAAACATCTTTGAAGCATACCAATCCATTGGTTCAAAAGCACATACTAAAGTTGTTAATACAAGTCGACGGGTCCTCACATCAACCGTAATGGGAAAGGAAATGGAAAAAACTCATATGGTAAGAATAAAAGTAAATCATTAAGGATAAGTAGAACAATGTTACCCAAAGCCTTAGTAAGGTAAGAGAAAATTGGAAATTCTAATGAGACTACTTTTTGTTCATTCCAAGGTAGACTTCCACATAAGGATAAAGTTATTTTTGATGCAATAAAAACATTAATAGAAAAATTTTGGTGTGGCAACACAAGGGCTTCACAAAACCAAAAAGATGTTGTCAAAAGATTAATTGAAAAAATAATAAGTG
Source organism: Cupressus sempervirens (assembly GCA_028749045.1). NCBI lineage: Eukaryota > Viridiplantae > Streptophyta > Pinopsida > Cupressales > Cupressaceae > Cupressus > Cupressus sempervirens. The sequence goes on along the minus strand of CM053783.1, from coordinate 445,215,907 downwards.
AGCCACATGCAAAGAATTTTTTCAATATGACTCAAACACAATTTGATGAAATTTTTCTTCAAATATTTTCTCAAATCAAAATTAGCCAAAGGTTTTTTGAGATGAAAAAACCATTCTATGTTAAGATGAATCATACATGCACTACATGTTGTTGTAGGGTTCATGTTGAGTTTTCTATGCATTATGATGTTTCTTGTTATATATTTTATACTTTGCATACTAATGAAATATTGTAGAAATTTGGTCTACAATTACCTCCTAAGTCACCAAGAGAATTTATTGCAAGTATACTATGTAAATGAGATTAGGGGTACATTTATTATAAGACCATGTGTTTGAAAGATTTTTTACCTCAATGTGGTGGTTTGTAAAAGTTGCATAGATACCTACATCTAGATAGCACACATGAAATTGGTAAGACATTAGTTTATCTTAGAAAGTATATGTAGGTTATATATGGTGTTAAAGATGGAAAAGAATTAAAGAGGTGTTAATTAGTGAAAAGTGATGTATGTGTAGCTGATTCTGTGAAATTGTTTCAAGAGAAAATAGTTTATGACTACATAGGTCATACACATAGAGCTAGATGGTTAGATGAGCAATTGAAGTTTTTTCCCTTGGGTACAATTGTGTTAGTTGTTGACTTTTCTGAAAACTATACACTAAAACCTCAAAATGAAATACAATAAATGTATTACAAATATATACAAGTGTCAATGTTTGTACACATAGTATTTATTCATGCACATGATAGCATAGAGGATGATAGAAAATTATTAAGAGAGTATCACTTCTATATCAATGATGATAAAACTCATTTATCAGAGTTTTTACAAGGATGTTTTAGAGTTTTCTATGAAAATTTGAGGAAAAATAATGAAAGATACAATCAACACATTATATGGTCAGACAATTGCACTGCATAATTCAAGAATGCAAGGATGTTCTATTGATTAAGTAGGATGCATGTGACAAGTGGAGTGTAATATTTTTGTAATTTTATTGAGGTGGGACATGGAAAGGGAGAGCATGATAGTGCTAGAGCATTGTGAAGAGAGCCCTTAGAAGAGAGGAATTAAAGTACAAAGGTGGCATAGTATTAAAAAATGTTGAAATAATTGTCCAAGGGTGCAATTCTACAATGGGACCAAGTAATATAGGTAAGTCTATGGTTTCTAGATATTTTTGGTTGATACATGAACCTAACATTGAAAATTTGCAACATTTTTGCATATAGGATCAAGTGAGATGCATTCATTTTAAAGTTCAAATGTAGCATCACTAGCTATTCATACTAGAAAGCTTACATGCTTTTTCTCTTCATCTATGCATCATTTATGAGATGAATGTGAATAAAAAGAGTGGGTTAACCAATGGTCTTGTAGACCTTTATATCCAATTGATTCATATCAACTTCCTATAGCACTACAACTCAGCTAGGTTGAAACATTAACAAATTTTGAGCATGTATCTGATCTAGTTGAACCAAGTACTAAGTTATCAATTTAATGCTTGGTTAAAATAGATTACATTGATTTTTTCCATTAACTTATCCTTAGAATATAATGCAAGTCATGTATATATAGTTATTGCATATCACAATAATGATGAATGAACATATTACTTTCTATTTCCATGTATTGAGCCCAAAAAGAAACTAATAGGTACAATCATTGATGGTGAGGATATTGAGTACCCAATAGGATCCATTGTTGTGACAAGAACATGGCTTAGAAGATAGTATGTTTTTGTCCCCTTGCATGAAGATATCTTTAAGTCAATTTTTCATGTATAATATATCAATTGTGACATTAAATTCTCTTTACAATTAAATGTAGGTATCCTATCAAGAATTCTACCATGTTGTTATTTGAGGATTTTGAGAGACATAGACATATTCTTCATTGCTCTAACCTTATTGTTGAAACAAATATTCAATTGATAATATCATGGAAGACCTCTTAACAATAAGTTGTGGAAAGTACATGAATCTAATCACAACACAATACTTGATACAATAAGGGTTAGAGCTGATCCAAAAGGTTGATTAATTGTGTTCTATATAGTTGAATCATTCTACATATGGTATAATAATTTTGAAAATTTTGTATATATGTTATGCAAAATGTTGCAACTTCATAGTGGTGTGCATATGTAGATGCCAAATTTTATATATAGAAAAGAGAAAACATGAAACATGTGCATATTTAGATGCCATATTTTGTATAAAATCCAATAAGAGATGTCACATGTGCATATTTAGATGTGAAATTTGGTATATAAAAAATAGAAGACATGTAACATGTGCATATTTAGATGCCATATTTTGTATAAAAATCCAATAAGAGACACCACATGTGCATATTTAGATGCCAAATTTTGTATATAAAAAAGAGAATTCATGTAACATGTGCATGTTTAGATGCCATATTTTGTATAAAAATTTGATAAGAGATGTCACATGTGCATATTTAGATGCCAAATTTTGTATATAAAATTGATAAGAGATGTAAATATTGTACACTATGATTATAAATTTGCTGCTTGAACTCTTTTTTATGGTTTTGATTATATCCTTAACAAAACATTCAATTATCTTCAACTTATATGGATTTAGGTGGCTACCATCTTGCATTTTTCTCCCAAATTTCCCAAAACATCAGAAAAATAAATTATAGATTTGGATACACATTTCTCTTCTCTAAAACATATGCAAAGCTTAGATAGATTTATTTTGGATCGTGTCCTTGTTGTCACACTATGTCACCCATTTTTAGGCTTAAAATAACCCTCTAATTCACACAAGGCATGGTGATGACATCATCATGAGGTCAATGTTAGAGCAATAAAGTATTTTCTTATTAATTAAATTATTTTGATTTAATTATTAAGTCACTTATTATCTCTATTTTATTTAAGCTAAACTTTAGGCATATAATAATTTATTTATTTATTAATTATCATTATACAACCTAGATTAGTTACCTATTAAGGTTTTGATCTCCTTTATAAGGATGATCTCTCTTTGTAATTTAATTCATTCACTTTTGATAATAGCAATTTCTCTTTTTGCTCATCAATAATGTTTGAATTATGGATATGGGAATTCCAACTTCCATAGCTTTTGCTTCTCTCTTTCTGTGACAAGTGTTTGCATACAGGTGATTCTAGGGAGCTATGGGGTTGATCTTTCATCAACTCCAGCATGGTATCAAAGCTCTAAATCTTCATGCCCCTATTCTCTTTATGAGAGGTTTGGCTTAGCTTTTAGAAATGTGTTTTTTCTTTAAGAGGTTTCATTTTTAAAAGTTATTTTATATTGAATCTGGGGGTTACAAATTTTTAGGATACTTTGAGCCCAAAAGGACATCACGATTGAGCTTCAAGTGCCTAAAAACCCCTATTTACATATAAAATTTATCCAATTTGGACATAGTTGGAATTTGAGGCAAAATAATATTGCTTCCTAATTGGGCACATTTCCCAAGGCACCAATTTTTTCATGTTGCACATAAATTAAGATTTTTTGGTTTCAAATTAGAGATTTTTGGCACATTTCTTGAGGTGATTTTCTAATTTGTGGCACACAAATCAAGATTTTCGGTTTGAAAATTGAGATTTTGGCATGTTTCCTAAGGTAGCAATTTTTCTAATTTTTGACACATAAATTAAGATTTTTTGACACATTAATTGATATTTTTGCACATAAATCGAGATAGTTTTGGTATGAAATTGGCATGCTTCGTGAGGTAATTTTTGGTACTAGTAGACACACTTTTTAAGACATTTTGACATGGATCCCAAGGCAATTTTTTATTTTTCCCTTCTAGTGCTTTTTTGACCTACATGTGGTTTTTTGGCCATAACTTGCTCATCTAGACTCTATTATTCACAAATGAGATATTGCCAGAAAGTCATTTCTAAGCCCATCGTAATGGTGTAGTTTATTGGTACTTTTGATGTTGTTTGTTTGCTAGTTTATTTAGTCAAAGTTAAAAGTTCCATTTTGGACTCTGGGAGACATATTTTGAGACATTTTATTTTCTAGATTCTTCTCCAAGCACATTTCATTCATTTTTTTCTTCTTTGCATTATGGTGGATATCTTGGTTGTTTCAAGTTTGAAGATCAATTTGTTTCTTTAGATGATATTTCATGGGTTGTACTATCTCTTATATTAGCCTTATGTCTCTTTTCATTTTTGTCGATATCCTTTTGTAATTTTTTTGCAAATGCATTGAGACAAAGTGTCACTCTATGCATTTTGGGATCTTGTACATATTTGTGTTTTTTTATACTCACACTACATTATAAAGTGCCTTGGGGGTTTTTCATGTTGGCCATATTCTCCATCTTCCTTTTTCAAGTGAGTGTTCCTTCCATGACATTAGCCTTACGATGTGTCGATGATGCATGTCATTATAGGTGTTTTTACTTCTATTGCACTCTCAATGTTTCTGGTTCTTCTTTCTATAGGAGATATTGTATTTAGTTTTAGTGTTTATATCATACCTCCTAGCATTATAGAGGGATTATGTTGGTTCTATTGCTTTCTTTGTTTGATGGGGTGAGCTACATATTTAGTATTTGATCCTATACATTACATGATTGCAGTGTCTGAATACCTATGCATTTTAGTGAGATGGATAATTTAACATATAGACATTCTTTCATTCCCATTTTTGGAGGCCATGAAGATATTTTTCATCTTTGATTTATTAGCTCTTTAGACTTATTCTTCATACCTAGTCATGTTCTATGTAGTGGATGTTCTTCATATCAACAGTTTGATAGTGTTTGCAACTTCATGCTTCAATGGTGTTCTTCATGATCATTCTTTTGTTCCTATCTTGTGGAACATTTTATTTCTATCTATTTTTGGAGTAGGGTTTTTCCCATATGGTTTTCTCTATTTCTCCTCTTTTCAGAGATTTGGTTGTGCTTGGGTACCTCATCATGCCTTGTTTTCAGGACCCAAATTTTTCTTTTAGTAGTAGTTTCTAAGTTTTTAGCTACACCCTAAGTTTATCTTAAGGGGGGTGTTAGAGTAATAAATCATTTTCTTATTAACTAAATCATTTTTATTTAATTATTAAGTCACTTATTATCTCTATTTTAATTAAGCTCAACTTTAGGCATATAATAATTAATTCTTTTATTAATTATAATTATGCAACCTAGGTTAGTTACCTATTAGGGTTTTGATCTCCTTTATAAGGATGACCTATCTTTGTGATTTAATTCATCCACTTTTGATAATAGCAATTTCTCTTTTTTCTCATCAAGAATTTCTCAACTATGGATCTACGAATTCTAGCCTCCATAGCTTTTGCTTCTCTATTTCTGTGACATGTGTTTGCATGCAATTATTCTTGGGAGCTGTGGGGTTTATATTTCATCAACTCCAATAGTCAATAGGGTCTAAAAATAATTAGGGAAAGGATTTTACTATACATAATATTTGTGGTTAATTTTGAGATGATAGGAAGGTCATTTGACCAAATTGGTGAAAAGGTACAAAAAATGTAAAAGTTGCATTCTGTAACTTTGCAACTTTCAAAAGTTACTTGACCAACTTTTGGCAAGAAAGTTGCAAAGAGTTGAAGAGGAGTCTTAAAGGTTGAATAACACCTGAACACCATATATAAATCATGAGAAGAGTGTTGATAGGTCAAATTACATAATAGTACAAAAAGTTATTAAAATGTTGCAAAGTGCAAATTTTACAAAAGTGCAAGTTTTGCAATTTCTTGTAAAAGTTGTCAAGAATGCACAACCAAGTGCAAAAGTTGGTTGTGAAACAACCAAATAACCTGAAGGAGTGTATATGTGTTGGATATCATGATGCATAGGATAATGGATGATTTTCAAAATCTTCTTAGAAGAATGCTAATGTTTTCTTTTGTTTTGTAACAACACCTTACTCTTCCTTCCAAAAGAATAAACTATAGGCCTTCAACCCACACTATAGACCTATATGTGGTAAATTTGATCATTTAATACCCCCACTACACTCCACAACCTCAATCCTCTTCCTCATCTCCATATCCATGCATTCAACCATGCCTCATGCTCTATGGTTGCTTTCAAACCAATTGACCCAACACCCCTCAATCTCTCCATTAGGTGTTTCTAACTTCAAAATCTCCTTAATAACTTCTAAATAATGTATCTAATACTCCCCAAGTGATAGGTTTCAATGGTTAATCACCCACAACCATAATAATCTCTTTTAGGACTATCCTACTAACCTTGCCCAACGAGAAATTTGTAGATTTCTCCAAATTTTCCCAACATACTTTCCAAACATATTATATATTAAAATAACCTTTTCCAATTTATCAAACATATGTAGAAATAAACCCCACTTGTTTTGCAACATCCCTTCCAAAAAAATTTGGTTTAGTTTTGGATTCTAAGCCTAATATCCCACATTTTCAAAGCAACTCAATCATGGGTGTACTCCCAGACTTTGAAACTTTCAAAAGTATCATGAAATGAATATAATTAGAGGAATATGCATTCAATTCAACTTTATGACACCTATGGATATGAAAACCCTAATTTGGACCCAAAAACCCCAAAGATCTAGTGCTTGCTCAATGTATGACCTCCCAATACCATGCCTACAAAATGAAAGTTGTTACACCATCCTTAGAATATTAAAAAATGGAATCCATCATAAAAGACCCCCTCCAATGGCTAGATCTTCTACTACTACACCTAAGACTCCATTTCATGACCCTAAAGAAACTCCAAAACACCATCAAACTCCTCCAAACACTCCCCACCTACAAAATCTCAATCTTTCCTACATTCACATTGTTATATTCTATAATAAAATGTTAGGATTCATCCCCAAGTGACAACAATTACAAAAAGGGGATGGATCATTCAATTTACATTTTGAACAAACACAAAACCCTTGCCTTATTTCAAACCAGTCAATAGAAAATGCACAAAACCAATGAAATGAATATAAAACTTATTCAAAATAGATATTTTGAATGTTTTTCAACCATCCATGTTAGTAGATCTCAAAGATGCATTCAAAAAATCTAAGGAAATGCAAGAAAACTAAAGTTTTTTGTGCTTTCCTAGAACTAGGGTTTTGAAGTTTCTAATGCATTCTTATCAATCCATGGCTTCTTTGGTATCTCCATTTGGCTAGTTTTATGCTAGGACCAACCTCATTTCAGAAACAATGTCCCTTTGAAAGTATCGGCCATACTAAACAGAAGCATCCCTAAGGGTCTCTAAGCACCATTAGACTGCGATCTTTGATTGGCAATTTTCTCTAAGCTCATGTGATATATTGATGAACTATCAAGAGCTATAGGATCATATTATCTAGGCCTATAACAACCTATCTCAATTTTTAGAGATTTAACTTTGTTTGGATTTGGCATTCGTATCTCGGTTGTTGCCAAAAGTTGTAATGTTACTCAGTTAAAATGAGCAAGGTTGTGTATATTTCAAACTATTGGTCCTAGAATTGAATTTTCTACCTTGTTAACTCTAGTTGGTCAATTTTAGGCTAGGAACAATCTCATTTCATCCAAAATGTCCCTCTAACGGTATCAACCACACTAAACGGAAGCATCCCTAAGGGTCTCTAAGCACCATTGGTTTGTGATCTTTGATAGGGAATTTCTCTGAGATCATATGAGGTAGTTATGAACTATCAAGTGCTACAAGATCATGTTATCAAGGTCTACAACAACCTATCTTAGTTTTTAGAGATTCAACTTATTTTGGATTTGGCATCCGTATCTTGCCTATTGTTGAAAGTTGTAATGTTGCTCAATTAAAATGAGAAAGGTATTGTATATTTCAAACCATTGGTCCTAGGATCATATTGTCTACTCTATTAGCTCCATTTGGTTAGGTTTAGGCTAGGACCAACCTCATTTAAGCCATAACATCCCTCCAATGATATTGACCACACTAAATGGAATTTTCTCTAAGGGTCTATAAGTACTATTGAGTTGTGACCTTTGACACAAATATGAAAATCATGACATATTTTTACTTTTCATATGTTATTACATCAAAATAAGTGATATATGATTATGTAATATAATGAATTTGATAAACATGTTACATTTTCCATATAAAATAATGATCATTGATGTGTTTGATTAATTGTAATAAAGTAAGTTGAAATACAAGTTTGTATGCACACATTAAGCAAATTGGATGGAAATTCAAGTTTAATGTATATCAAAATGAACAATATATTATGTCATTGTTGGAATTATGTTGTATTTGTCATTAGTGACAACACTTATTCAATTTTGAATACTTACTAAACTCATCACTCAGTTTATAGTTTATACCGAGCATTCAGTGGTTACTTTGTAAGCCTAGCAGTTGAGAAATTCACACCGAGCATTCCTAAAGCTATCGAGTGAATGTGCACTTCAAGTATGTTTATCGAGCTTACAATGATCACTGAACAAATAATGGTTATCAAGCTTCACAATATCTACCAAGTTATTAGTTTGCATGGCATGAAGTTAGTTTCTATCGAGTGATGAATGTGTAGTGTTTACTGAGTGAAACAAGGTAAACTTAGCGTGTAGTATCTACTGAGTGACACTACATCTACCGAGTTACCAGTGGTCACCAAGTTCAGAACTACATCAAGTGATTAGTATGGACTGAGCCTTCACTTCTACTAAGTGCATGATAATGCCGAGTAATGTAGTGGATGTCGAGTATCAGAAGGTCACCAAGACAGTTCAGTGAACCCAAGTTATTTACTATTGGGTGAACTTTGTAATATGTTGTTCACTTGTGTTTTGGCCAACCTTGCAGTTTTGTGAATTTGGAAGATATATATGTAAGGTGTATTGTAAGATATCATTTTGTATCAAGAAATAGAGAAGTAATGTGAAATATTTTTGAGAAGTACATGTGAAGGATTATTAGCAACAGTTCAAGGAATACATCAAGGTCAATACAGAGGTAGAAAAGTTATATCCATCACATAAGGTGGTCAATGTATAAAGGATCTTATTAGCAATTAGTTGTAAGTAGATCCACTACTTCATCTTAATAGGTGAATCAGTTTCTAAATCCTTTAATAGGGTAGACTTAATAGTTTTTGTATAAATCTCTTAACCGAGTGCATACTTCATTGTATGTTTATAAATCCTCTAACAAGGTGGACCTAGTAGTCCTTTGTGCTCCTAACATGGAAAATCACTAAAAGTGGTCAATGTATGCCTTAACAAGTCAACTTTATGTTGTAGTAGTAAAGTTTTGTGGGTATCATCCCCACCCTAGTTGTACTTTCTATCTGGAAGGTTTCTAGGTCATCAAAATATTGTGTTCTTTTTTGTGATGAATGTTTTATCTTTCAATACTAATGTGTGCATTAGCATAGATGGATGTGTGGTAAATTTAAAGGAAAGTTTTAAAGTTATTGATTCACCCCTCCCCTCTCAATAAATTGTCATATCTTGAATATTTCCAAAAATTGGTATCAGAGCTTTGTGGTTCTTAGGATAAAAGTTTGACAGCTTGAGCAAAGATCTAAGGACAAATGGAGATATTCATACTTGACAAGGCAATTGAAAATGAAAAGCTAGATCTGGAGATGGCCATAGCTCAACTCAAAGAAGCAAAGGAGCATCTTTCCCAATCCCTAAAAAGAAGAAAGGAACTTGTAAGACAAATGGATCACCATCAGTATGTTGAAGAAAAGATCGAAGACTTTTTCCCATCAAGAAGCTCAGATGAAGCTAATGAGGCAATCAAAGAACTCCTAGCAAAGAATGGCTCTATGCAAGAAGAAGTGAGGAAACTCAAAAGAGAACAAGAAATTCAATCGATTAGGCTATGTGAAATTTTGGAACAAAGGAATAAGGAAAATGAAGACTTGGAGGCAAGAAACAATGAAGAACAGAATCAATCCAATCATCATGAAGATCTCATTGATCAAATCACTGGAGAAAATGAAGAAATTAGGGTTCCAAAGCAAAAAAATGAAAGAATAAGAATTGATCTAAATTATGAAAGGGAAATTAATGAGAGAATAATGAGAGAACTTAGATGTGAAAAGAAAATCATTGAAAAATTGAAGAATGACCTAAATGCTGAAAAACAAATCAATGAAAGAATGTTGAAATCACAAGAAAACATGAATCAATTGAATCGACAAAATAAGCAGAATCTTCATAGGCAAAAAGGTAAAGCAAGACTTGGATACAAAGAAGAGCAAGGTGAATCTTCCAAGAAAAGTGCAAAAAGGAATTAAAAACCCTCATGCAATCATTCTGGGAAAATTGGTCATACATCAAACAAATGCTGGAGCAATGGAAAAGCAAAATTTAATGGAAAGTGCTACAACTGCAATCAACATGGTCACAACACTAATGAATTCAAGGAGAAATCAAAATTTGAAGGTAAATGTCACAAATGCAAAAAGCATGGTCACAAGGCATCTCAATGTAGATTCAAATCATTCAATCTAGCTAAACAACTTGTAAAGGCAATATTTGGATGGGACTACAATACCTAGTGCAGATATCATTATTGTGGAGAATATGGACACACTGGCATAAATTGTGCAAGGTATCACCTAAGAAAGAAGGATACTACTATAAGGTGTTACACATGCACTGAACTCAGTCATATAGCTAAAAATTGCATGAATATAGGCAAAGTTGAAGATGAAAAGAAAGCAAGGGCTGACAACATAAGGAAACAAATGAAACAGTAATGGATTCCTAAATCTACTAAGGATACAAGCTCAAATCATGGAAGTGAGGTCACTCAAGAAGTGGGCGACTCCATCCCCTCAAACTAAATCCCTAAGAATGTATTGGAGTTGTACTCAACAAGAAAATCATAACCAATTCCAATGAATATGAGGAATGCAAATGATCCAATCAATATTCTAGATACACTAGGATCATAGAAAGGTTATCTTTCATTGAGTTGCATTAGAATCCACCGAGAAAAGTTGGTTAAAGACCTTACCAAGTGAGGTTGGGAGTAAAAGGAATTTGGTCCATCTACTGAGTTGATACTCTTGTCGAGTTAGCCCAATGGATGACAGTCTATCATGCACTACATCAGTATGTTACCTAGCATTAATGGAAAATTTTCATCAAAAAGGGAAAAATTTGACTTAATTTTTCCCATGTCTTTAGAGAAAAGAGATTTCCAGGTGCACTCAAGCAATTCCAAGTGATTTTGAGCGAATTTGCAACTAGGGAATTTGTTCAAAAATTTCCATCACTTACCGAGCAGCAATGGCATCCATAAGCACTAGCAGTAGCAAGGTGAAAAGGGGATTAGAGATGTTGATCAAGGGTGTAGAGTGGAAATCACCAAATTTCAAGTTAGTTCTAGTAGTGGCAGAGGAACTCCACCCTAATGGTGTGCAATCACAAATTTCACCAAAGGTGCTTTTGATTAATGATATCCGCACTCATTTTAAGTGTTTAATTCAAGATATAGGAACCCTAGAAATGGATAGTGCTTTAGAAGAAATGTGTGTTGATGGCTCATTGAAACTTGAGAAAAAGCACTTGGAAACAAAAGGGTTGACACACATATCACACTTGCTAAGAACCTTTCAAATAAAAAGGATTAGGTATATTCTTAGCCATATACACAATGGTCAGTTATGGTTCGAGCAGCTTGTATTGATCACCAAAAAGATGATTCACAAGATTATTGGCCTTTCCATTCTGACCAAAGAAAAATCCACCAAAACACTAGGTCGAGATGAACTCTAGAAGAAAACCCTAGCTAAGTGGGATGGTAGAGGTTTGAAAATTAGCACCATTACTAATGTGGAGTTGAGGTTTGGAATTCATGTAATTGCCCACAAAATTTATAGTTCCAGTCATTTAAATAGTGTGACATGTGAGGTAGTGGACTTAGCATTCAAAGTCATGAAGAGAAACTTGGAATTTAACCTGTCAGAGCTACTACTAAAGCAATTAAACAAGAATATGGATAGCATCAGGTCATCAAAGAAAAATCCCTTTAAATTTGGTTCTTTATTGACATTTCTCTTCTTTTATGTGTAAAAATTCTTTTCATCCAAAGGTTCTATCGTATGAAGAAAGGATGCTCCCATTTTGTATCAGATAAATGAGTTTATTGTAGAAATAGGTGTAAAATTTGATAGTATAATGGACAATTATTTTGAAGACTTCAAAGAAAGAATATTGAACAATAGGTTCAATATTCTTCTAAACTTGTTGAGGATTATAAAGATGATGTATGTTTCATGGTCAACTATGATAGAGTATACATTCAGGTAGTCAAGCCCTGAGTTGCATGGGTGAAACCTCTCCCTTATGAGGTCAATATTGATGAAACCAAGGACATCATTAAAGCACCAGTAAATGAGCCTATAGATCCCAAGCAACTAGTCTTTGGCACATATGATGAGGAAAAAGCTAGAATTGAATTGGAAATGAAGCTACCTCAAGAAATCAACAAAGGCAAGAGGAAGATTGCTAAGATAAAAATTGCCACTGGTCCCTTAATGCTTATTGAGGGAAAAGGAGAGGATGAAGAAGAGGATGAAGAACAAAAAGATGAAGAGCATGAATCAAAAAAGGAGGCAAAGCCAGCTAAGAAGAAAGGGATGGTTATCATTACTAAACCTCCAAAGGCCTCCATAGTTGTTTTCACTAGGAGAGGCAAACACAAAGATAAAGGTGAAGTGATATTCAACAAGCCCCTACTTACCTTCCAAGAAAGGTTGAAATAGATGGAAGGAGGAGATAGCATCACAAACTTCAAGGCTTTAAAGTTTGAAAGCAGAACTGATGCCAAGAAGATGCAAATTGAGGAGCTGCTACTCACCAAAATGGGAAAGTGGAAGTATTCCCTAGACCAGATTGCTCCTTAGATCTCAAAAGAATTGTTAGTAAGATTGTAGCCAAGGTGGGAGTCAACCACATAGATAACCAAGGACATCTATGAACAATCCTTGAAGAAGCTATTGCCAAATCTTACTGAGGCATAAGTAAAGGTAGCCATGAAGAATAATGAAGGTAAAATGATGATCATATTTCACATATGTTTGATTTTAATTAAGGACATTGAACATGTTGTAAGAGATTCAATAAAAATGTGGAAGAATATCTATCATCTACATAAGCCTAGTGATGATCTAGTTGAGATCAAGGATGATGATGATGATAGTGATGATGAAGAAGATGACAACACTCCATGTGCTACTATTGATGTTGAAGATTATCAGGAACTAAGGGTTGATGATGAAGAGAAAGGGGAAGAAGCTAAAGAGGAAGACAAGGAGGAAGTGGATGAAGAAGATGATCCAATGAAGATTGTAGCAAAAGTCATTGCTTCCCTTCCTCACTCTCCACCTAAGCTGGCAAAATCATCAAGGTTGGAGTCAACTTTAGTAGGATTGAATGCATCTACATTAGAAATATCATTTGCTCCTACCACCTCACAGCTCTAGGTATCTTCAATGGAAGTATCAGTTACCTCATCTACCAAGTTGTAGCCCTCTTCATCAGTACCCAAGCAATCCATCACAATAATGTGTATAGCTATCAATTCCACAACTATATCAACTTCTTTTGCTCCATGTATATTAAATCTGCCAGTTCATTCTACAATTTTATCTACCACAAATCTAACTACACCAATTTCTATTAGTTCTTCAATTGTAAATATTTTATCTTGTACATTACCTATTGGTACATCATTTTTGGGAAGTACATCAATTTTGGATACAATTGGTACTTCTCTCACTTTTCCTCTTGTTGGACCAATTCAAGTTTTTTTTGCTAGTCCATCCATATCAAGTATTTTTTCTATTTCTAAATCCAAGGAAGTGAGCACTGAAGTAAAACCAAAGACTCCTCTAAAACATCTACTTATTGGTAAGGAAATTGATGAAGATATAGACTTGGATAAAGAAATTATTATCCCCAAGATAGATTTGGCCATTGCCTCAACCAACAAAATGAGATTGGTTAGTTAGCTTTTAGAGAAAAAGGCAAGGCAGAAGCAACTAAGAGAAGAGTGGGATAGAGAATTCATAATAATCGATAATGCCAAAAACATAATTACTGAAGCTATAGGTGTTGATGTTGATCCATCTCAACACATTTTGTTACAATTAGAAGAGGTTGTAAATAAGTTCAATGAGGACACTTCTATCCAAGAGAAGCTCATTCAAAAGGCATAGAAGAAATTTAACAATAAGGTGCTTGAGCACATTGCTCAGCACATTACAATAAAGCAAGTAGAATTATCCACAATTTTGAGCAACCTTGAACAATCCTTTACAAATGTAACATTACTTTTTGGAAAGCTTTGTGATGTTACCAAGTATACCAAGGATGTTAAAGAAAAATTAAATAAGATTGATGTGGACATGAAGGATAGTGCTCAAAAGTTATAGCTTGACCCTAGTTCAAGCTCATCACATCACATGAAGGTGAATTTTTTGTCAGAAATGCAGGCAGAGCTACTCAGAGAGGAAGCTAGGATTAGGTCTACACTAATTAACATCCAAAATATGATCCTTCCAGTTATGCACCAAATGCAGACACATATTGCTTATTCAAAAATATTGATCCAAGAAAACAAATTTTCAATAGTAGATCATATGTCTGAACTTTCTGCAGAAGTTCAAGTGGCACTCTCCACTTATAAAATTTTGCAAGAAAATTGGGATAAGACATTGCCTCTTATTCTCAAGGTACACTCCAAGTTTCTCTCACATTTTAGTGTCTCTATTTGAATTTATTGTATATACTCTTTGGCATTACTGTCAAAAAGGGGGAGTATGAGATGAACAAGGGGAGTAAAAGAGACTTGTGGAGAAATAACAAATAAAATAAATTGATATATGTACAGATAAAAGCTATGTATATATTATGCCATATGTATGGGGAAGATATGTAAGATATGTATATACAATAGCTTTACAAAGATCAAATTTGAAAAATCAAAATTAGAATGTCAGTGAAAATAAGTTTTGGCTCATAAGTGTTTTTGTCACTAATGCCAAAGGGGGAGATTGTTGGAATTATATTGTATTTGTCATTAGTGACAACACTTATTCAATTCTGAATACTTATCAAACACATCAATTAGTCTACAATTTATACTGAGCATTCAGTGGTTACTTTGTAAGCCTAGTGGTTAAGCAATTCACACGGAGCATTCCTAAAGCTACCAAGTGAATGTGCAGTTCAACTATGTTTACTAAGCTTATATTGTTCACCAAAAAAATAATGATTATCGAGCTTCATAGTATCTATTGAGTTATTAGTTTTCATGGCATGAAGTTAGTTTCTATCGAGCGATGAATGTGTAGTGTTTACCAAGTGAAACAAGGTAAACTCAACATGCAGTATCTACTGAGTGACACTACATCTATCGAGTCACCAGTGATCATCGAGTTCAAAACTACATCAAGTGATTAGTATGTACTGAGCCTTCACTTCTATTGAGTGCATGATGATGTCGAGTAATGTAGTGGACACCAAGTATCAGAAGGTCACCGAGTCAGTTTAGTGAACTTGAGTTATTTACTATTGTGTTGACTTTGTAATATGTTGTTCACTTGTGTTTTGGCCAACCTTGCAGTTTTGTGAATTTGAAAGGTATATATGTAAGGTGTATTGTAAGATATCATTTTTTATCAAGAAATAGAGCAGTAATGTGAAATATTTTTGAGAAGTACATGCAAAGGATTATCAATAGTAGTTCAAGGAGTACAACAAGGTCAATACAGAGGTAGAAAAGTTATATCCATCACATAAGGTGATCAGTGCATAAAGGATCTTATCAAAAATCAGTTGTAAGTAGATCTACTAGTTCATCTTAATAGGTGAATCGGTTTCTAAATCCTTTAATAGGGTAGACTTCACAGTCTTTGTATAAATCTCTTAACTGAGTGCATACTTCATTGTATGTTTATAAATCCTCTAACAACTAATAGGGAAGATCACCAGAAGTGGTCAATGTAAGCCTTAACCGGCCAACTTTATGCTACAATAGTAAAGTTTTATGGGTATCATCCCCACCCCATTTTTACTTTCTATTTGGAAGGTTTTTGGGTCATCAAAATATTGTATTCTTTTGTGTGATGAATGTTTTATCTTTCAGTACTAATGTGTGTAGTAACATAGATGGATTTGTGGTAAATTTAAAGGAAATTTTTTAAGTTATTGATTTACCCCTCCCCTCTCAATAACTTTTCATATCTTGAATATTTTCAACAGTCATATCAATTATATAATTACAAAAAGATGTTATGTCTCATTAGTACAATACATAAGTTGAGTACCTGACAAATTTTGAATTTGTACAATAGAAATGTTGAATGTACACAATAAAAATTTCAAAAAATACAATACAAAAGTTGAATACTTGACAAATGTCAAATGTGTACAATAGAAATGTTGAATGTGCAAAATACAAATCTCAAATATATACAATAAAAAAGTCAAATATATGTCAATTTCATGTGATGAACACAACTAAAAATGTATATTACTATCAATATCTATGACTATGTAGGACTATCAAAATTTAGCCTCTTTGTTGCACTTTGTGGCTTGTCAGGTGTCTACAAAAGAAAAAAAAAATACACTATCAAATATCTTATGTATAAGTAATATGAAAATAACTAGAAATTGGGTTCTAAATTGTGGATAGTTGAGTTGTTCATTACCTCATCCCTCTGTCCCATAGTTGGACTAAATGATAACAATAATGAGATCCTTCATTAATTGGTGGTACACCTAACAAAATGATGAGATAGAGTGAAAATGGCAGACATAAATGCCAAAGAATCAATTCTCATGGGAGGCACAACCATCCATGAATCAATCTTGGTACGAGGCACTACCTATATGTTAAGTGATAAAATGTTAGCATTATAGAGTGGCATTAGGGGCTCCAAATAGAATAAAAGAACAAAAAGTGTATTGCAGCTTGAGCTCAATCTCCTATGGTAGCAAGAGGTACAACCACTAATGAACCAATGCTGGTATGAGGCACAACCTATATAGTAAGTGCTAAAATGTTAGAATTGTAGAGTAGGTTTTAGGGATTCCAAATAGAGTAAAAAAATTAAAAATCTATTGCAACCTAATCTAGATATCTCGTGCTAGCAGGACGTAGAACCACTAATGAATTAGTGTTGGTATGAGGCACAACCCATATGGTAAGTGATAAAATGTTAGCATTATAGAGTGGCATTAGGGATTCCAAATAAAGTAAAAAAACAAAAAAAAAATTGGAGACTGAGATGGATCTCCCATGTTATTGATGAATCAATGTTGGTATTAGGCACAACCTATATGGTAAGTGATAAAATGTTAGAATTGTAGAGTATATGTTAGGGATTTCTATCACACATGCAAGAAATCCAAATTGAGATCACAAGAGGGATTCAACTAAGACTACATACATACCTATTGCCTTTTTCTGTGTTTGACCCTGTCTTTGATGCTTGGGACTCCTAACAAAATGAAATGGGAAAGGATTTGCATGAAGTCTCAAAGAGTGTTGAAATAGGTAAAAGATAAATAATACATGTTAATAAGAAAAATCATTGATAATTACTATAAAATTGAAAAAAAATTATGTACTCATTTATAAATTTAGCTTTTGAATATGTATATAGAACGAATGCATACTATAACCTAAAATTTATGAGAAGGTAAATATGAAATTTTACTTCTGCCATTTCCTCAACATTAGTAGTCTTAGGTGCATTCATCAACTCTACAAAAATAAATTATTTGTACATATATTCAACAAATAAGTCAACACATATTCATAAATATTGAGTACATTTATATGTATTGATTCATACTAAATTAAAAAATATAAACTTCACTTGTATTGAATACCTTTTTTCTGTTTCAGTGTTCTTGTTTATTTCCTTCCCTTTCCTCAAGACCTCAAGCTCTGTGGAGTACCTTAAAGAAGAAATAAATATAATATAATAGAAACCAATAAGAAACATCATGAGTTTATTTCAATTCATAAACTTGATAGGTGTGCAAGCTATGATACCACACAGCTCTCAAGGCCAAATTTAATGCCAGAAAGCGTGGCATCATCAATTTGAGAAATTTCAGCCCCTGACAAGCCCTATAAAATAGTAAAGAATATTGCTATAAATATGGGATAATGTTGTAAATGGAAAGAAGGTGCATTAACAACAAGAAGATCATAAGAGGGTAAGAAGACACAAAAAGGACTTGAAGGATGATATTGGAAGGATAGTACAAGGCCTGTATAAAAAATAGAGTGACCGAGAAGGAAAAGAGATATGCCAATAAACTTTTGGAACCTCATCAAGAAATAGGAGTAGAGATTCATGATATCTACATTCCTAAAAGATACACTATGTGATATGGAGGTTATTTAATGTAGATGGGTATATGAAGGATGAACTCATGAGCTTCATTTGATGGATTTCAGGTATGCTAGGAGCAAGAAATGTGGATGAGAATTGGATGGATTTGATTAATTTGGGAGGATTTCAATGGTGGTAGGAGATGAAAATGTATTAGAATACCAATTAAGAAACAATATTTAAAAGCCAATGTATTATTTTACTTTAGAGAGTATTTAATATATTTTACCTCAAGTGTTCTTTCTCCTAGCCTCGCACCTCTAATAGAATGAGTCCTATGTAGTGCTCTCGTACCATTTGTTGCATCCTACATTGCATATTGTTTGAATATATCAATCTAAAGTTCTCTATAAAATAAAAACTATTTACTTTTATCATATTTAGGTGATTAAATAATATCATGTCAAAACTCATGAGGTTCATTAGATGGGGTTTGGGTAATGTTAGGAGCAAGAGATTTGGATGGGAATTGGATGGATTTGATGAATGGGAGGGTTCCAATGATGGTAGGAGATGTAAGAGGATCTATAAGAGGGTTGTTAGTGTCATACAAATTAAGAAATAATATTTTTAAGCCAATGTATTATTATACTTTTAAGAATATTTAAAAAACTTTACCTTGGGTGTTCTTGCTCCTAGCCTCACACCTCTAGAAAAATGAGTACTTGGTGGTGTTCTTGCACTGCTTGCTACACCCTACATTGCATATTGTTCACATATCAATATAGAGTGATCTATAATATTTTTTTAACTTTTATGATATGTAGGTGATTAAATAATATCATGTCAAAACTCAAACAAATAAACCTATTTCCTATGTCCACCGAAGACCATCACTGTCAAATCATCTATGAGTGTGTGATTCCCACCTCCATATGAATAAAAAGTAGGCCCATAATGTATACATGAATGATATGACACTCCATCTTGAGATGCCTCCATATTATCCCATCACATATGTGCTAATAGTTAAATCAAAAATGCTGATTGGGCCTCAAAGACTGTAATGATAAATGTGATGATGATGCAAGTGGCACAAGTGAGGATGACACTAGTGGTGTAGGTGACACAAGAAAAGATGATAGTGGTTGTTTAGGTCATGGTGATGGGGCTATCATAGGCTATGATGATCGAGGTGCCATAGGTGATGATGATAGAACTATCACATATTGTGATGACCCTAGTGCCATAAGTGATGATGATGGAGCTGTTGCCTGCTATGATGACCCTAAAGGTGCATCTAATGATGGTTGAGGTGTCATAGGTGAAGGAAAAGCACCTAACTATGAGCCATGCTCAATGGTAACATCTGTCAATGATGCAACCATATGAAGAGTCTATATATTAATAGACTTCTTTACAATTGAGGGGAGCACAACACGAGGCATGGTTTTTTGTTTGTACATCTCCTCTCATGTTGTTATCCATCATATGAGCCCTAGGTCTATCCTATGTAGAGCCTCTCCCTCTACCCTAGAATTGACAAATGTTAAAGTAATTTGGCTTCTCGCTAAGGATGAACTCACAATATAAATTTCTCAAAACATATAGAGGCACCTTATAATTATTACATGGTGGTAGGTCAAATACCATATACCACCTACCCCAAAAAAATGATCTAATCCTAGTATGAGTGCACCAATGAATAGGAATTTTTTTTGTTGTGTGTAATAGGGAGTTGCCAGATATAGGATCAGTGAAAGAGAACATATAGTACCTTTCTTTATGTCTTTATCTTTCACTTGTTGATATGATAACCCATTGATATAAAATGCACAACACCTATCCCTCCATGTACCGCATTTTGTAACCTTCCTAGACACCTCATTTGCATTTTGGATCATTTGTTGAAGTGTATTCACTAGGGTTGAGTGGTTAGAAATTGTAGATGATGCAACCTATTGACCATTTGGGTAATGTTAGAATTATTTTGTGTAAGTGGTTTATGAGGTCCTCTTGTGTAGTAGTTAAATGATGTAATTGTATGCATGGAGGTATTATAGGAGGTGGTGGTTGTTGAACAAGAACATCGAGTGGAGGGTTTTGTGGTTGTGTTACTACGGGTGGAGGGTTTTGTGGTTGTGTCACTATGGGTGGAGGCTTTTGTGGTTGTATCTCAATGGGTGGAGTGTTTTTGGTTGTGTCATGACAAGTGGAGAGTTTGATTGTGTAGGAGGTGGTCTTTTCTCTCTTCCTCATTTTCTTTGATTCCTTGATGCATCTATATTAATTTTTTTTTAAAAATTACAAAACTTATAAATTACAAAACCACATTACAAAATTTGATATAAAAAATACATAAACAATGAATAGAATGAAGACTTACCTTGTTTGTGGGGTACCATGGATGGAAATGTAAAAAATAATTTATTTTTATGCTAAAATTGATTGGGTTTTGATGTTCTCCTCTGCACTCCACATTGTTGTTGCCATTTTGAGGGTATAAAAATGCCCTCAAATGTAGATAAAAAACATAATATATACTTTACCAAACCCAAAAAGGTTTTTTAAAGTATAATGGCTAGGCTTGGATACCAAGTCTTGCTGACAATTCACTTTTAAATAACTTGATCAGGTTATTGAAAACTTGATCAGGTTATTGATTTTTTTTCTTTTTTCTTGGGTGTCCACTTTTTTGTACACCAACTTGGTGCACTCACCCTAGTAGATGTCGACTAATTTTTTTTACATAAGTGTTTGTGCAATTAAAATCTCATATGTCAATATTGGTTTACTCGGCACTTGAATTTTCATATGCTTGGTCATAAATAACATTCATGTCGTCACATGGCTTCTACTCACTCAACATATTCGATTCACTTGACAATTACTGATTTTCTACTTTCTCTATCTCAACTTTGTTACTTGGTTTATATGCTTTCTTTGTCTCAACTAGGGTGCTCAACAACCTTTGACTTGCTTGACATGTGTTAACAAATAAACATATTCATTCATAGCTTGACCTACTCTGGATGGCTCAGTCATAGTGATTACCATCCAACACTACCTTGGAAATGACTAAGTGTTAGATATTAATAGGAAACTTAGGTTTGGATATCAATAGTATGTAGTAGATTAGATATTGCACATGTTGTTGGAATTGTTACAAGGTTTTTATCTAATCCAAGGGAGACACACATGTGTACTATGAAAAGGATATTCAAATATCTAAAAGGAATTGAATATTATGGCTTATGGTACAAACAAGATGATGACTTTAATCTTAAAGTCTACAAAAATGGTTATTGGGTTAGTAATGTTGATGATAAAAAAGGTACAAGTTGTGGAGCTTTTATTTTAGGAGAAAGACTGGTTACATGGATAAGTAAGAAGAAAACTTGTATTTCACAATCTACTATTGAATCTGAATATGTTGTTGATACAATTAGTTATTCAAAAATTATATGGATTAAAAAACTACTGGAATGTATACAAGAAGAGATAACCGAGCTTGTTACTATTTACTATGATAACACTAGTACAATAAATATTTCAAAAAATATGATGATGCATGCAAAACCAAAGCACATATCAATCAAGTATCATTATTTGAGAGAGAAAGTACAAGAGAAACAAGTGAGGCTTGAGTATATGAAGTATAAAGAGAAAATTGTAAACATATTTTCAAAGCCATTGGCTAAGGATGCTTTTGAGTATCTAAGGGGTACACTAGGGATCCTACCCATATCCAAAATTCACTAGGTGAAGATGCATGTTGCATAAATTCATGGATGAACTATAATATCCTTGTGGAGTTGATGCAGGAATTCACACTTTAGGAACACTTTTGAAGTTGTGAAGATGACTATGGTGAAATTTTTGAGGTTTGTACATGCAAGGTACAATGATAACTACAAGGTTTTTTAAGTTTCATACTAAATTTATAATGAAATTTGGCATTCTTGTGAAAGGGGGAGATATATAGCAAAGAAGGTGAGATTAATAAAGGATAATTTCAAAGTTATTTCTATCAAAGGAGGACAAGGTTATCAAATGGTGAAGTATATCCAAAGGGGGAGATAATTTGAAAGAGGGAGAAGAACATCAGAGTAAGGAGAATGCTATACAAAGGGAGAAGTAAATATGAAGATGGAACTAAACCAAGATAGATATCATATCCAAAAATAAATTGATGAAGATTGTTGTTGTTGAAGGTACATACCAAGTTATAGAGAACATACAAATGAAGACAAAAAACTAAAAATTTGTATTGTTGATAATACATATATTTAATTATCTTATGTAATGTTTTTCAATGTAGAATCATATGTTATGTGTTGCCATCAATGCCTAAGGGGGAGATTGTTAGCCTAAAATGATAATATAATTGGTAATACTATAAATCTATGTAAATGAGTCATATTAGTTGTTATGTTGTCATTGATTTCAAGTCTTAGCTTGCCAGAGACTATGCTAACTTAGTAAGATCCTATATTATTTGATTGATGAAGATGATTTGAAGAAAGTATGTTAAAGATAGAGTTGATACGTATGACCTATACAATGGAAACTTGAATGAGTTAGATAAAGATAACACAATGATGGTTTGATTGTTTTACAATGATGTAATATTATAATGTATTGAGCTAGACAATCTTAACTGAGTGATAAGGTTAATTAAGGAAGATAATATTCATCAAGTGACTACAATGTTCACCATGTTGTTGGTAAAGCAAGTTAAAAATTTAGTATTTCTCAAGTGAGTCTAGTATTAATTGAGTGTTATATTACCCAAGTGAAATGTTATTTTTGACAAGTAACAATTGGAAGAACAAGTTGAAAGAAATGGAATCTAAGGTCAAATTTTGATAGAAATATGGAATATTCAAGATGGTCAAAAGTACGAGTCAAATTTTTTTACAAGATCAATGACTAAGAATATTCAATAAGGATCAAATGATAGAGATTGAAGAAAGATAAGGATGAGCACAAATTTATATGTAAGTACTATTTTCTATGTGTTTAACTACATTGAATATGAAATTGACATTTCTGATTAAGCAACAATAAATAGAAGAACTTGGAAGCACAAAGACAACTATTTAAGGAGATGTTCAAGATAATTTTTTTGTTAATCAAATCCTAGTTGGATGTTGATTATGCTACTATGAATGTGAACTATTGAAGTTGTTGAAGGTGAAAGAAGATAGTTGAGCCAAGTGAACCAAGAAGAGTTTAAGGAGGAAGAAAGACAAAGAGTGAATTAGTTAGCCAAGAGAACTAAGTAAAGAGATCACAGTGGAAGATAAATAATAATACAAAATAGAATGGAGATATAAACATGAAAGGAGGTTAAATAAACCACTTTTTACTATTTCTTTCTAATCATTGTACCACATAATATTGTAAATTGAGTGGACGTAACATGTCTGTGAAATCTTATATTGTAATATTGATTCATTGTATTTGTAAGTACTTCAGAGTAGGCCACTCTTTAGACAAGATCAAAGAGTGATAAGGTCTAGATGATCATCTGGTTAAAATCCTTTAACAAGGTCACATTAACAATGTGTTTGTAACCTTTAATAGGGTTGGATCCTAACATATCTCACTTTAGAAGAGTAATTTTTGGGTTTTTGTTCCCAAGTGGATTTTCCCTTAATAGGCTTTCCACATTAAAATATTGGTGTCAAATGTATTAATTTTGTTATGTTGCAAGTTGATTTTCATGTTATTTTCATTTTACTATAACTCGGTAACAACTAATTTTTATTACTATTAGTTGATTAAAATAGAATAGTGAGTGAATAATTTTGAGTTAAGTGATCAATTAAGTTAAATGTGAAGTTGAATAAATATACCAAGTAAAAGGTTATGCCAATTATGAATGTTGGTTGGTACTAAAATTGTTCAAAGGGGTTGTAGGATAATTGATTCACACCCCCCCCCCACCCCCCCCACAATATCTAACAAATACTCAATCGGCATTAGAAAATTGTTCTTCCTAGTCATTTTACCTCCGAAATCTTATTTAGTTGACCTCATTTTTCCATGATTTTTCTCCTTGAAAATATTTATTATGAAGGAAAAAATCATCTATGGAATGAAAATCTTAAAACTTTCTATCAGACCTTTGGCCTGAATGTCTACAACACAATCACTTTTTTGAGTTTGTCATGGTGAATGACTCTTGATTAGTTATGAAGGCTTACTCGGAGAGTTATTATTACTAATGGTGTGAGAAGTTTGCATGTCTTCAAGGGTGATCTTGGCTTAGAAGTATTCACATTCACTTTCTTATTAAAATTTTCATCCTCAATGTGATGTATTAGTGAATATGATGAAAATAGGTCCTATTGTCAACCTTAATTTCCAATAGGAATGATCCAAATTGATTAAGCACAAGAAATTTATCAATGCATAAATAGATCATGTAATGAAAAATAAGGAGACAGGAGGTCCTATGGTATTCCTATTTGAGAAGTATGTGCTTAAATCTTAAAATAAATAAAATACAAATACTAACCTTAAAATAGGATAAATATGGAAAATGTTGATTTCTGGTGTCTATCTATAGTTTTGGGGATCATTGCAACTTGTTTTAGACTAGGAATGTCAAAATAGAGAAAACCCATAAAAAAAATTTCATTTTGAAGGGAGGTTGATCTTGACCTGGATAGCAGGGCACAGTCTTACCTCGAGGAATAATTATACCCCAAAAAATTGACCTTGACCTGCACTATTTTGACAAAATTTATGTTTGTAAATTTTATAATTTAAATGAAAAGGGTATCCAAATCTCCTATTTAATTCATTGTTACAAACCTATATTTGTAAGAAAAATGGTTTTGTTGTTTAGATGAGGGGTTTTCCTTGGTCAAACCCTAGTTTGGAATCAACCTTAATAATGGAATTGAAATAAGGAATCCTAGCATGCAGTAGAAGTAAATCTAACAATGGAGCTATGATATTCAATAGATATGCAATTGCATTTGAAATGTAAACAAGTATATTGATATGAAAGCTTGAACATGTGATTAAAAAATGTAAATCAAAATCTCAATGATTGTATGCTTAGAATCCACCTTGATAGAAGAATGAACAAATCTTGAAGATGAGCAAATGATCTTGAAGGAATTTCACACCACCATGATGGCTAGATCTAGGGTTTGAATGATAAATCTTGAATTCTTGAACCAAATCCCTTCAAATGCTTCAATCCTTGATTTTCAATGGAAAAACTGAATGCTTGAATGATAGAATTCTTGATAATGGATCGTAGATGGTCTTCATAAAAAAATAGATAATAACTTCTCTCATAGATCGTGGATGCACTTGTGGATTATGGATAGCTTGTGTAGATGTCAAAATGAGGGAAGAAGGCTTCCTTATATAGAGATCTAGGGCAAAAACTCCTAGAGAAGGCCAACATGGGAGCATTAAATCGAAATTACCTTAAACCCTAGAAATGGACCTCGATTAAATATAATTTAAGAGTCTACCATTCTGAAAACCAAAACAACAAACCCAAAAGCAAGAAAATGAAACTTTTCAAAGCCTAATGTTCTAAAACCTTTAGAAATTAAAAAATGGACATGGGGTTAGGGATAAGGTCAACCCTGCCCTAGGTTAGGGTCAAGGTTGACCTTGATATAAAAGATCATCCTTGACCCAGAAAGTCAAAGTCCTTAGTTTCACAAAGAAAGTTGTCAAAAATAGGCTAGAAATAGAGAGAGAGAGAGAGAGAGAGAGAGAGAGAGAGAGAGAGAGAGAGAGAGAGAGAGAGAGAGAGAGAGAGAGAGAGAGAGAGAGAGAAGTAGAATAGTGGGAAGCTACCAAATCTATGCAAAAACCCATTCAAGGTGCTTAACATGACCCCAAAACACTTACTTAGAGGGATAAATACTCTAAACATAGAATTGTTTCCATTTTAAGATGATACATTTAGACCCCACTTTAGCAAGAGTATGAACTCAATGTAAACTCTTAGTAAAGGAGAAGAAAGAAGAGATCCAAGTGGATTTTTAATGAGATAAAATAATACTTATCTAAGGACACAAGCCCCTAGGCTAAGAATTCTAACTCAACATACAAGGTCGAGGGTGTGAAACCCAAAACAACATAAAAAAAAGAGTTAGTACTTAAAAAAACCCAAGTTAACTAGCACAAGAAACCTTGCTAAGAAATATTTCTCATACTAATATCATATTTGGAAAGCTAATATAAAAACATAAATGATTACATAAGAAAGATAAGGGCAACCCTATAAATAACATAGCTTCATGATCTAGTCTTACTAGCATGAAACCAAAAAGAAAGAAAAGAAGAAGTGATTACCCCACCTAGTAAGATGGCCACATTGCCATTAATTGCTAAGGGAGAGGGAGAGCCCAATAGGTAGCCAAACCTGATAGTTCACCCAAAAACTATACTTGCAATTGTAATGTATCTTTTGATGGCCTCTAGAATATCCATAGATCCACCTTCTTGTATCACTATGAATATGAAATGCATGTCTCCTCAGGATTTAGCAACTTATGTGTGTTACCTTCAGAAGATTTAGCATATTGAAAAGTTGAAAAATGCATATCTCTTAAGGACTTACCAATGTATATGCATTACCTTTAGAGGATTTTGCATATAAAAATTTGAAAAATGTGTGTCTCTTCATGATTTAGTAACTTATGTGTGTTACTCTTTGAGATTTAGCATATAAATTAAAAAATATCAGTACAAGGGAGACCCTATATATACCCCCTCCTTATCATGGTTGTCTATGAGAAATGATAAGGAAGAGGAAGAGGATACCTACTTCACAAGGCAAGGAGATATCCTATTTAACAACAATGTATACATATTCTTAATGACGGCTATTGATCCCTACATCCAAGAGCATAGAAAATCATGAAAAGGATAAGTCACTTATGGAAAAAGGATCCTCAAAGAAAGATATCTTATCAACAATACCCTCATCATAAAGGAGTACTTTTAGATAAAATATCATCTTTCAAAGAAAAACCAAATAGAAAAAAAGATTCTATCATTAATCCCCTTATAAAGAAGAAGAAAAAGGAATCTTCGAAATGAGGAAAACAACTCTAACACCAAATACAAGGGTAAGAGTTTATAAAGAACATAATTTACAACGTAGAGAAGAGGTAATAACCTAGGACAAAAAGCTCTTATATATAGAAAAAATCCATAGATTTAGCATCTATCAATATGAAGAAATAATATTAAAATATAAATAAGTGCCACTAAGCTAAGGAACAAAGTGGGATAACTTTGTAAAACAAATGTTTTAGAAAAGATATCTTGAACAAAGCATAATAGAGAATAGGAAGAAAGAATACCAATTAAACCAAATAAAAGGCCTAATGGATCCTAGGAGACTAGATGAAAATACACCTCTTGTCCCCCAATTTAGAGACTAGAGGAGAAGAAATCTATATTATATCAAAAGGAGGGGAATCCCCTATATCAAAATTATGAAGGAATTGTAAAATTTCATGAGAGTGACATATAATTCTTAAGTCAGCTCATTCACAAACATACAATTTGAAATGTCTACAATCAACAAATAAGTGCATATTATAATAATGAGAAGGAAATTTGTAATTGGATAAAGCATCTTTCATTATAGGTTTAAAGATTTCTTTTTTGGAATTCATCAATTCAACATACACCTATTTAGCCACCTCTTGAAAAATATCAAAGTTATCCAAAGTAGGTGTAGGGAGAAGTTTATGAAGAGGAGGATGATGATTAACATCACCCACCTTAACTCAAGATTTCAAACAACCAACACCATGTAAATTCAGTTTAGAGGGTATATGAACTAAATACTTATACCATGCTCATTAACTCCAAGTTCTAAACCTTTATAACCTTGTTTAGTTATCATATTATATCCTACAGTGTACATATCATGTAAACCTTCGATAGGAGGTAATTGTTTATCATGCTCATAAGTAAAAGTTATATAAGGTGGACTGATAGGTTTGGAAGAAGTGTCTTTACCCTTTCCTTTAATATCATCATGAATTAGAGGACAAGATAAATCAAAGAAGTCTTACAAATTTGTATCCTAAACTATAGCTTGAATTCCACCATGAGTATGGGAAGAACAAGGATTAATACATGGAGAATTAGGCATTGGATTAGGAATAATAAGATTCAAATTAAGAAGATTATGAGATGCTTTATCATCTACCAAATCCTTCACAGAATCCAAAAGAATAATAAGTCTACCACATGAATCCTCAATGAAAGTTTTGAATGTAGGAATACTAGTATTAGTTAAATTCACAAAAGCATAAGCGAGAATAAAATGAAAGATCATGAACATAATAAAATGAATGATACTCTCATAAACATCATAATTATGGTAAAGAGATGCTAAAAGAAGGGAAATAAGAAACATAACCACACACCAAAGCATCTTCATCATCTTCATAGCAAATGAAATGCAAGAAATGTTTTTGTATTTTGATTGAATATATAATTATTATTTTTGGATTAAAAATGCAAGAACATAAACTTGTAGTGCCTGCCCCTAAGTCGCATTTCAGTCATCCTTGCCAAACTCTTTTAGGCCCCTTTTATGTTTGATGATTAATATTATTATTTTATAGATAATCAGATGTTGTTTTACACTCAGTTTATTATATGATGAGATTACTTGGTATTCTATATTTCATGCATGTATGATGATTATTCAATGTTTTCAATTATCGATGATGATTAGTTAGATGGTTTATTATCGCATGTGCTTTCTTATGGATACTTACCCCATACTACATGTGTATGGTGTGCGTGTTTGTTTTCTTTATGTATGGTGTTTCTGATGTGGTTAAGGAAGGGAGTCGTAGTCACCTGTTAGTCGGGATCTACACGATGCACCACTTCCTGCCATTGTCTATTTAGTTTAGAATATTGTGTTTGTACATGCATGAATTTTATGCAGGTTGCAGGTACCGGGTATCGACTTCCCTGAATTGCCAAGATGAGCGTACCCTATCGCATTATCTCAATGGTAAGAGAGGGGAGATAAACTCTTAAGTCCAAATCCTAAACCCTTTAGCCGATTGTCCTAATTGATAATTAGGACAAGTATCTGAGTTAAGTACCCTCCGAATGCATCAAAGGATGTAATTTCGTGATTATAATCCTGTTTTTTGATTTAGTATGTGTTTTTCTATGATGGGTTTAGTAAGTTGTTTTATGAGTCCTTGGTGTACTTTCTATTAATTAAGTTTAATTAAAAAGATTAAATTAATGATTTAAATTAATGTGAATTATTATGTCACTTTAATATTTAATGGCATTTAATTAATTGAGAAATTAATTAAATAATAAGGAATTAAATTTGGAGATAAAAGCTTTAAGTCTAAATTTAGAACGTGATAATATTTAGTTAATTTAATAATAATATATTTAGAGATCATTTTTAAATAAATGCTAAATATTATTATTATTTGAGTTAATAAATATTTTATCAATTAAGTTTCTAAAATAATTTAAAAAGTGAAAACATAATTATTTAATAAAAAATTCTAGTTCGCATGACTTGTGCATAAGATTAAATATAAGAAATAAATTAAAAGATAAAATAATAGAAAATAATAATGTTGTTTTAATTTCATAAAGTGCGCATGGGTGTAAAAGTAATAAAGATTAAAATAGAAGTCAAGTGGAATATTAAATAAAGTTATTTAATAATTCATTTAATGTGCATTAAAAAGATAAAGAAAAGATTAATAAAAGTTAATTTGAGAGTTAACTCTGTTGAGTAAAGAGTCTTCTTGGGTAAACGCACAATTAAGTGCTCCGATTTGAGGAGAAAACTCTTTATCACAACTTTGGGGGTTCATTTTAGGGAGGGGAGGAAATTTGGGAAAGTATTTTTGGAGACGGGGAATTTTTGGGGAGACAACTTTTGGAAGCGAATTTCAAAAGAAGAATTCTAGGAAAGATTTTCAGAGGAAAATAATTGAAGAGGAGCAAATTCTCTCACAATTTTTCGAGGATTTCATATTAGCATCAGGACCAGGTAGGGTCTTGTGCTTTGGTTGTTGATTAAATACACAATTACTCTTTCTTGTCTTCTTCGTGTTTGTGGATTGTAAATCCAAATTTTCTATGATGATAGTTTAAACTTTTCAATACAGTGAATTATTAATTGCTTGTCGATAATTTCTGTATACGTAAAGAATAGTAGAGTTATCAGAAACCCTCATTTTCTAGAATAAAGAAAATTAGAATTTAACTTGGGAAGGGTTTGGAATTAAGATTGAAAACTCGGGTGATTTAAAAAAAAAAAAATAATAATAATAATAATAGTAATACTTTCTCCTTCATAGTATAAACATATTTAATAATTTTTTTTTAAATGAAGAAAATTTATAAAATCATGGTTATAACTAAATTTAATTTATTTTTAAAATTAAAAAAATAAAAATAAAAAATAAAATAAAATAAAAATGTTTTGGGAGGGGGGGGGTTTTACCCCACCCCGTCCCCACCTACCAGCGGCTCTGCTGTCGCTGACCGCAGAGTACTGCGGCAGTGGCAGTACAAAGTACTGTCCGCGGCCGCAGGCCTCTGCGGTAGCCGCAGACCTACGGCCTGCCTGTTGCGATTTTAAATCGCAGGTAGCAGGCAATTTAAATTATTAAATTTTTTTATTTTATTTTGTATTTTTAATTATTAGATATTTTAATATATATTTTTAATTAAAATTATTAAATGTTTTTAAAATTATAAACATGTTAAATTATTAAATATTTTTAATTTATTGTTATATTAAAATTAAATTATTAATATATTTAAGTTATTAAATTTTAATAAGTGTTAATTATCAAATGTTTGTTAATAGTAATAACGTCATAATTTATAATGATTGTCGATAGAGTAAGATTAATTTATTAATTAGTTTAATTAAACAAAATTTAATTAAGTCTAATTAATATACGAGAATATATAGTGGAAATCAGACATATAAATGTGACTTTAATAAAATCAAAATTATTTATATGGAAAGAATAATTATCATTACTTTAATAATTATCTATCCTTTGATTACATCTGACCAATGTTTTAATGGGGTAATTTTTATATTTAAATTTGAAAAGACGAATGGGCTTAACTATAAGGATTAAGATGTAATCTTTTAAACTTAAAAAAATTTACACTGGGAATGGAAACTAGAAACCTTACTATAAATTAAAATATATATGTTTTCAAGACTTGGCCAAACTGAAGAATTAACTTGTTTTTTTTTTGTTTTTCATGTGTTGTCTATGTTTGGGGTTTGGGAGGTCCTAGAGTGTTGACCAGTTTAGGTTGTTACCAGAGGCTCGGGGGTTATGCGAATGTGATGACATGATGAATTGTTCTTGATCTCTTTATACCTAACCTTGGTAATGTGATGCTATGCTCTATGATGGATGTCTTTACTAGTTGTTATTGTGTTCCAGCCTCTTGAGAGGACTGAGGTGTTTTAAGTAATTGTTCTTGATGACGTCATGATTGTGACATGTTTGACATAACCATTACGAGTCATCGATCAGTATTGTGTTTTAGTATTGGAATACTTTCTGGTTGCTCGTTGAAGAACCATTAGGTATTGTGACTTATCATTGATGCCTTCAGTTGCTGATAGAGAACTGTTCTGATCATTATGTTTATTATTTGATGCTTTCCAGTTTCTCGTGGAGAACTGATGTGATTATTGTGGCTTATCTTTTGATGCTTTCCAGTCGCTTCTATAGGGCTGAGGTGATATTTTGTGTTTTGTGTTTTCATGAGCCTAGGGTAGGTTATCTACGTGTAGTGTCGGGAAGTGGCTTGCAATGAGGGACGGGAGACCCGAAGTGGCTCTGGGGATGACTCATTGTAAGTTGTTTGTTTTAATAAGTGAAAACATCTCACCTAAATACTGACTTAAATGAACCTAATAAGATAATTGTATGTTCTCTCCCATGCCTTGAGTGCTAGTACAGGCTAGGATGGGGTAGAGAGAATGCTTGGTTATGACCTTGCATTCCATAGTATGCCTCGTCAGTACAAGAGGATACTAGTGGCCACAGGATCAGTAGGGACCTGGGATTCCTAAGGGATTGCTCGGGTAACTTCTACATGACTTTTGCGATGACACTTTCCCACTTGCATAGCAGGTTTCCTACGTGTCTTTGTGGTGCCTCTGGGTCTAGATGTCTATCTATGTTGAAACCTTTGCGTTAGTGTACTTTTAGGATTTCCCAGACTTAGAGAGTACTTGTGTTTTGTGTTTGATACCTTGTTTGGGACTTGAGACTATCTCCTCAGCACGGTGGGAGTGGACCATTTAGGTTCCACGCGGTCAGGTGGTAGTGCTTTTACTCTTACCATTTGAGAACCGTTTGGTGCTACCATGGCTGGAGCTTCTTGGGATGCTTGTTCTTAATGTTTAGGTGATGTGATTTCTACTTTGGAGGATCATCTTATGCTTTATTCTAGTATGTTAGATTTCTTTATGAGGTAGTATGTTTTTAGGAGTGATGTCCCTATTACTATACTACCGATGATCTCTTCGGTGACTTGGGATGTTACGCGTGGGGGATGGCTAGGGCCCATAATGGTCTAATGATGTTATTGATGGTTGGGAGGAACCACGCACTTAGATTAGTTGTGTTTTATGATAGATGTTTTATCATTATGGATGTATGGATGTATCAAGTATGTTATTAGTTTCATTTATTTTACTATACTTTGTATCGTGGATTTGAGGATGATGTATCTTTATCTTTACATATGTATATTCTTTTAAGTCTTTCATACCCTGTGACATGTACAGTGGATGATTGAGCATTCCGAATTAATTTGCCAAGAGGCATTCGAAGAAAATGTATATTATGGACATTGGACTTTCTGATTATTCTTTCATATGTATGTGGTAGTTGTTAGACTTAGAATTAATTAAATTTAAAAGTAACTCAACGTCTTGGGATCCTTAAGGAATGTAACCTGTTATGTATGATTGTTGATGATTACATGTTATTGCTTCCGCTACTATGTGTTTGATGTGTATGTTATACATTCTTACTTTTAAAAAAAAAAAAAATGTTTAGCAAACTTAGTAGAACTTTAGGTTTATTCTTTTGGATCTCTTGGCGGGGCGTTACATATGGTATCAGAGCCCAAGTTTCTACATTGGGAGCTCTGGGTATATTGGAAAGCCACTAGTGTTAACTAGTTGAACAAGAATGAAAACTTTAAACTGTTATGTGTATCTATTTCAAACTGAAACTTGAAACTAGTTGAACTAAAACATAACTTAAATTGTTAGTTGCATATTTTTCATACTTCAACACTTAGACTTCAAAACTGAAATTATAGGTAAACTGAAAATTGAAACTATCTTGTTTGCAAAACATGTGTCTTTTATCTATGTGTTTCAGTAGTATGTTTCATGGTTATTATAGCATCTTGTGTCTTGGATATTATTGTAGGATGGTATCTAGAACGAGATCTTCCATTAGAGGCCGTAGCCTTGGCCGTGGATGAGGTAGAGGTATTAGTGTTCATGAGTCTATCCACGAGAGCGCCATTCAGGAAGAGAATAGGGAAGAGCATGTCAGTGAGCATTAGGAAGAGAACCATAGAGAGGAGCATGTTGACTCGGAGGAGGTTGACATGAGGCAAATGATGCGAACCATCATTGATCGCCTACCTCCTGTTCATGATCAAGATAGAGCACATCGGGCAGGACATGAGCATAGACCTAGGTCTAGGAGCCCTCCGAGGGATCGACATAGATCCATTGTATCTTCACAGATGAAGGATCTTCAGAGGTCCAAGGTCAAGCCCTTTAACGGGCAGGGTTCTGGATATGTAGCTGAGCAGTGGCTTATTGCCCTTGACAGGATTTTTGCTATGCAGGACTTTGACAGCAATGTCAAAGAAAGGTTTGCTATCACCAACCTAGAGTTCTTCGGGGCCACTTGGTGGACAATCGAGGAAAAGAAGTTGGGCTTAACCATGATTAGTGTCACATGGGAGTTATTCTTAGAGAGCTTCCATGAGCGATTCCTACCAGAGGAATGGAAGCAACATAGAGCAGATGAGTTCCATAACCTGAGACAATACACTATGACCGTTATAGAGTATGAGCGCAAGTTCTTTGAGCTCATGCCCTTCTCAGGATTCAGTGACAACCCAGCACAGTTGGCACAACATTTCATTAGAGGTTTGAAAAACCGTTTGATTGGGGGTGTTAAGGTGTTTGAACCTAAAACCCTCAAGGATGCAGTACATCGAGCCATCCTTGTAGAGCAGAGTGTGAACTTAGGACATGGGGGTTTTGTAGGAGCACCTTCAGCATCAGGATCGAAGGGTGGTCAGGGAGCAGGTGGCATTAGGAAACCTCCTTCAGGGGGTAATCAGCGACAGGAAGGAACTTATCCTCCAGCACAGAATGGTGGTGATGGTTCCAATGCTAAGAACTATCACAAGACTCATCGCAACAAGCCCAACCAGTATGATCGGCCATCTCAGAGTGTTCAGTCTTATCCTAGTGGGGGTAGTTTTCAGCAGTCTAGTGCACCTAGAGTTCAGAGGAGCTTTGATGGAGAGTGTTTCACATGTGGACAACGTGGACACAAATCATCTCATTGCGCTCAAAGGAAACCATAGTTCTCGGGCCAAGGACCCGCAGCTTCAGAACCTATAGTTGGTGGCATGGGTAGAGCCCAGAGAGTGTACTCAGTGGAGTCTTATCCTCCTACAGGGGGAAAGGGTCCAATGGGACCCACACAGTGAGTCCTTAGTTTTCTTTTGTTGTAGGCTTCCAGGAGTAAGCCTAAGTCTAGGGGGGGTGGATGTAGTGCCTGCCCCTAAGTCGCATTTCAGTCATCCTTGCCAAACTCTTTTAGGCCCCTTTTATGTTTGATGATTAATATTATTATTTTATAGATTATCAGATGTTGTTTTACACTCAGTTTATTATATGATGAGATTACTTGGTATTCTATATTTCATGCATGTATGATGATTATTCAATGTTTTCAATTATCGATGATGATTAGTTAGATGGTTTATTATCACATGTGCTTTCTTATGGATACTTACCCCATACTACATGTGTATGGTGTGCGTGTTTGTTTTCTTTATGTATGGTATTTCTGATGTGGTTAAGGAAGGGAGTCATAGTCACCTGTTAGTCGGGATCTACACGATGCACCACTTCCTGCCATTGTCTATTTAGTTTAGAATATTGTGTTTGTACATGCATGAATTTTATGCAGGTTGCAGGTACCGGGTATCGACTTCCCTGAATGGCCAGGATGAGCGTACCCTATCGCATTATCTCAATGGTAAGAGAGGGGAGATAAACTCTTAAGTCCAAATCCTAAACCCTTTAGCCGATTGTCCTAATTGATAATTAGGACAAGTATCTGAGTTAAGTACCCTCCGAATGCATCAAAGGATGTAATTTCATGATTATAATCCTGTTGTTTGATTTAGTATGTGTTTTTCTATGATGGGTTTAGTAAGTTGTTTTATGAGTCCTTGGTGTACTTTCTATTAATTAAGTTTAATTAAAAAGATTAAATTAATGATTTAAATTAATGTGAATTATTATGTCACTTTAATATTTAATGGCATTTAATTAATTGAGAAATTAATTAAATAATAAGGAATTAAATTTGGAGATAAAAGCTTTAAGTCTAAATTTAGAACGTGATAATATTTAGTTAATTTAATAATAATATATTTAGAGATCATTTTTAAATAAATGCTAAATATTATTATTATTTGAGTTAATAAATATTTTATCAATTAAGTTTCTAAAATAATTTAAAAAGTGAAAACATAATTATTTAATAAAAGATTCTAGTTCGCATGACTTGTGCATAAGATTAAATATAAGAAATAAATTAAAAGATAAAATAATAGAAAATAATAATGTTGTTTTAATTTCATAAAGTGCGCATGGGTGTAAAAGTAATAAAGATTAAAATAGAAGTCAAGTGGAATATTAAATAAAGTTATTTAATAATTCATTTAATGTGCATAAAAAAGATAAAGAAAAGATTAATAAAAGTTAATTTGAGAGTTAACTCCGTTGAGTAAAGAGTCTTCTCGGGTAAACGCACAATTAAGTGCCCCGATTTGAGGAGAAAACTCTTTATCACAACTTTGGGGGTTCATTTTAGGAAGGGGAGGAAATTTGGGAAAGTATTTTTGGAGACGGGGAATTTTTGGGGAGACAACTTTTGGAAGCAAATTTCAGAAGAAGAATTCTAGGAAAGATTTTCAGAGGAAAATAATTGAAGAGGAGCAAATTCTCTGACAATTTTTCGAGGATTTCATATTAGCATCAGGACCAGGTAGGGTCTTGTGCTTTGGTTGTTGATTAAATACACAATTACTCTTTCCTATCTTCTTCGTGTTTGTGGATTGTAAATCCAAATTTTCTATGATGATAGTTTAAACTTTTCAATACAGTGAATTATTAATTGCTTGTCGATAATTTCTGTATACATAAAGAATAGTAGAGTTATCAGAAACCCTCATTTTCTAGAATAAAGAAAATTAGAATTTAACTTGGGAAGGGTTTGGAATTAAGATTGAAAACTCGGGTGATTTAAAATAATAATAATAGTAATACTTTCTCCTTCATAGTATAAACGTATTTAATAATTTTTTTTAAAATGAAGAAAATTTATAAAATCATGGTTATAACTAAATTTAATTTATTTTTAAAATTAAAAAAATAAAAATAAAAAATAAAATAAAATAAAAATGTTTTGGGAGGGGGGGGTTTTACCCCACCCCGTCCCCACCTACCAGTGGCTCTGCTGTCGCTGACCGCAGAGTACTGCGGCAGCGGCAGTACAAAGTACTGTCCGCGGCCGCAGGCCTCTGCGGTAGCCGCAGACCTACGGCCTGCCTGCTGCGATTTTAAATTGCAGGCAGCAGGCAATTTAAATTATTAAATGTTTTTATTTTATTTTGTATTTTTAATTATTAGATATTTTAATATATATTTTTAATTAAAATTATTAAATGTTTTTAAAATTATAAACATGTTAAATTATTAAATATTTTTAATTTATTGTTATATTAAAATTAAATTATTAATATATTTAAGTTATTAAATTTTAATAAGTGTTAATTATCAAATGTTTGTTAATAGTAATAATGTCATAATTTATAATGATTGTCGATAGAGTAAGATTAATTTATTAATTAGTTTAATTAAACAAAATTTAATTAAGTCTAATTAATATACGAGAATATATAGTGGAAATCAGACATATAAATGTGACTTTAATAAAATCAAAATTATTTATATGGAAAGAATAATTATCATTACTTTAATAATTATCTATCCTTTGATTACATCTGGCCAATGTTTTAATGGGGTAATTTTTATATTTAAATTTGAAAAGATGAATGGGCTTAACTATAAGGATTAAGATGTAATCTTTTAAACTTAAAAAAATTTACACTGGGAATGGAAACTAGAAACCTTACTATAAATTAAAATATATATGTTTTCAAGACTTGGCCAAACTGAAGAATTAACTTGTTTTTTTTTTGTTTTTCATGTGTTGTCTATGTTTGGGGTTTGGGAGGTCCTAGAGTGTTGACCAGTTTAGGTTGTTACTAGAGGCTCGGGGGTTATGCGAATGTGATGACATGATGAATTGTTCTTGATCTCTTTATACCTAACCTTGGTAATGTGATGCTATGCTCTATGATGGATGTCTTTACTAGTTGTTATTGTGTTCCAGCCTCTTGAGAGGACTGAGGTGTTTTAAGTAATTGTTCTTGATGACATCATGATTGTGACATGTTTGACATAACCATTATGAGTCATCGATCAGTATTGTGTTTTAGTATTGGAATACTTTCTGGTTGCTCGTTGAAGAACCATTAGGTATTGTGACTTATCATTGATGCCTTCAGTTGCTGATAGAGAACTGTTGTGATCATTATGTTTATTATTTGATGCTTTCCAGTTTCTCGTGGAGAACTGATGTGATTATTGTGGCTTATCTTTTGATGCTTTCCAGTCGCTTCTATAGGGCTGAGGTGATATTTTGTGTTTTGTGTTTTCATGAGCCTAGGGTAGGTTATCTACGTGTAGTGTCGGGAAGTGGCTTGCAATGAGGGACGGGAGACCCGAAGTGGCTCTGGGGATGACTCATTGTAAGTTGTTTGTTTTAATAAGTGAAAACATCTCACCTAAATACTGACTTAAATGAACCTAATAAGATAATCGTATGTTCTCTCCCATGCCTTGAGTGCTAGTACAGGCTAGGATGGGGTAGAGAGAATGCTTGGTTATGACCTTGCATTCCATAGTATGCATCGTCAGTACGAGAGGATACTAGTGGCCGCAGGATCAGTAGGGACCCGGGATTCCTAAGGGATTGCTCGGGTAACTTCTACATGACTTTTGCGATGACACTTTCCCGCTTGCATAGCAGGTTTCCTACGTGTCTTTGTGGTGCCTCTGGGTCTAGATGTCTATCTATGTTGGAACCTTTGCGTTAGTGTACTTTTAGGATTTCCCAGACTTAGAGAGTACTTGTGTTTTGTGTTTGATACCTTGTTTGGGACTTGAGACTATCTCCTCAGTATGGTGGGAGTGGACCATTTAGGTTCCACGCGGTCAGGTGGTAGTGCTTTTACTCTTACCATTTGAGAACCGTTTGGTGCTACCATGGCTGGAGCTTCTTGGGATGCTTGTTCTTAATGTTTAGGTGATGTGATTTCTACTTTGGAGGATCATCTTATGCTTTATTCTAGTATGTTAGATTTCTTTATGAGGTAGTATGTTTTTAGGAGTGATGTCCCTATTACTATACTACCGATGATCTCTTCGGTGACTTGGGATGTTACGCGTGGGGGATGGCTAGGGCCCATAATGGTCTAATGATGTTATTGATGGTTGGAAGGAACCACGCACTTAGATTAGTTGTGTTTTATGATAGATGTTTTATCATTATGGATGTATGGATGTATCAAGTATGTTATTAGTTTCATTTATTTTACTGTACTTTGTATCGTGGATTTGAGGATGATGTATCTTTATCTTTACATATGTATATTCTTTTAAGCCTTTCATACCCTGTGACATGTACACTGGATGATTGAGCATTCCGAATTAATTTGCCAAGAGGCATTCGGAGAAAATGTATATTATGGACATTGGACTTTTTGATTATTCTTTCATATGTATGTGGTAGTTGTTAGACTTAGAATTAATTAAATTTAAAAGTAACTCAACGTCTTGGGATCCTCAAGGAATGTAACCTGTTATGTATGATTGTTGATGATTACATGTTATTGCTTCTGCTACTATGTGTTTGATGTGTATGTTATACATTATTACTTTTAAAAACAAAAAAATGTTTAGCAAACTTAGTAGAACTTTAGGTTTATTCTTTTGGATCTCTTGGCGGGGCATTACAAAACTCAATCTAATCTTAATTCAAGAAAAGATCTATCAAATAAGAAATGAAATTTAACACCGCAAAATACAATAGGGCATTAATTCCACAAAAGAAAAGAGGGTAAGCGTGTTGGGTTTACCAAAATGAATAGGATGAAAATAGGTCCTATCGTCAACCCTAATTTCCAATATGAATGATTCAAAGTGATTAAGCACAAGAAAGTGATCAATGCACAAATGGATCATGTAAGGGAACATAAGGAGAAATGAGGTCTTATGGTCTTCCTGTTTGATAAGTATGTTCTTAAATATTAAAATAGATAAAACACAAATACTAACCTTGAAATAGGATAAATCTAGAAAATTCTAATTTTTGGTGTCTGTGTATGGTTTTGGGGATCTTTGCAACTTGTTTCGGACTAGAAGTGTCGAGATAGAGAAAACCCAGAAAAGTTTTGTCCTTTTGAAGGGAGGTTGACCTTGACCTTGGTAGTGGAGCACAATCTTACCCAAGGGCACAATTGTACCCCAAAAATTTGACCTTGACCCACACTACTACAATGAAATTTGTGTTCATGGATTCTACAAGTTTGACAAAAAGGGTATTCCAATCTGCTCTTTAATTCATTGTTCCACACATATATTTGCAAGAAAAATGGTTCTTTTGTTTGGATGAGGGGTTTGCCTTGGTCAAACCCCATTTTGAATCAACCTTAATAATGCAATTTAAATAAGGAATGATAGCAAGTAGTAGAATTAAATCTAATAATGAAGCTATGATATTCAATAGATATGGAATTGTATTTGAAATGCAAACAAGTATATTGATATGAAAGCTTGAACATAACATTATCAAATGTAAATCAAAACCTCCATGATTATATGATTGGAATCCACCTTGATAGAAGAATGAAAAAATCTTGAAGATGAACAAAGAATCTTGAAGAAATATCACACCACCATGATGGGTAGATCAAGGCTTTGAATGATGAATCTTGAATGCTTGAACCAAATCCCTTCAAAGGATTGAATGCTTCAATCCTTAATCTAAAATGGATAACTCGAATGCTTGAATGATAGAATGCTTGATAATGGAACATAGATGCTCTTCATAAAAAGTAGATAATAAATTCTCTCATAGATCATGGATGCACTTATGGATTATGGATAGCTTGTGTAGATGTCAAAATGAGGGAAGAAGACTTCCTTATATAAAGATCTAGGGCA
This sequence comes from Cupressus sempervirens, assembly GCA_028749045.1. Taxonomy (NCBI): domain Eukaryota; kingdom Viridiplantae; phylum Streptophyta; class Pinopsida; order Cupressales; family Cupressaceae; genus Cupressus; species Cupressus sempervirens. Next base: position 445,174,899 of record CM053783.1, on the reverse strand, counting down.
AAAACTCCTAGAGAAGGTTGACATGGGAACATTGAATCCTAATCAACTTGAAACCCTAGAAATGGACCTAGATTAAATTTAATTTAAGAATCTACCATTTTGAAACCCAAAACAACTGAACCAAAAGCAAGAAAATGAAACTTTTCAAAGCTCAATGTCTTGAAACCTGTAGAAATTGAAAAATGGACCTAGGGTTAGGGATGACGTCAACCCTGTCCAAAAGATTTTTTCAAAAAATTATTTGCATCATTTTTTAACATTAATTTTATTAGATAGATTAGCAAGCTCTACTATTTATCCTTCACATTCAACATATGATGCCTATTTATGCCTTTAAAAGCTATATATCATGGTATTAAACTAGGTATGCCTTGTATAGTAAAACTTATTTGAAAAGCTTGGGATGTGGACACCATCATGGAAGATTTGAGTCTTGAGTGTGAAGCTAAATATTGCCAAAAAATTAAACCTCCGTCTCAAATATTTTTCTTTGGCATAATAGAACTATAACATTGTAAGCATAAGCATTAGAAACATCATGATTAGAAAGTAACTATATCAACAAAAGTAGAACTTTCCATGGAAAATAAATGATATCTCATGTATCATATATGGACAAGACTTCTCTAAACCTTGTCACTAAGTTGAAAGTGAATAGTTTTAAACAAAGTAATTCAATGGAAAATAGCTGCATGTGGAAAATTGAAACTAAACTTAAAGGGAAATGATATTCAAAATAAATTCAATGGAAGACAACCATATAAATATTGTATTCAATTTTGTGTTATCAAAGATGAATTTCTTAAAAGAGCTGAGAACTCTTGATCTATAAAGAAATCTATCTCATGCTTGCCTTGTTCACCATTATAATTGTGGTAAATGAACTTTTTATTATTATTAGTAAATGGTTGAAGCCTAGATTAATTATTATTATATGTTAAGCAAAGGTAGATTCGAACCCAAGACCTCCCACATGAGAGGTTCACAAGTTACCATGTTGCATTGTAGGATTTTGCCTATTGTGGTAAGTGAACTTGTTAAAAGGTTGAGCTCTCTCTTTAATTTTTTCTAACTTCTATAAAACATTGTCAAATCCTTTTTTTTCTCATTTTATAAAACTAAATAAAAAAATATGATCTACTGCCAAGAAAATTTAAACTAATACATCACCTTAATATGTGAACAAAAGAAATGTTTGAACTAATTTACCATGGAGTGTATGATTCTCATTGTTAGCATGTAGATGGTAGAATCTCCAAAGTAAACTCTAAATCCTTGATTATGTAACTTACATGCTCCAACATATAATAACAATGAACTAATCTAAAAACTGAGTGGCACTCTCACCTTTTTTGAATTAGCTGGTTCGTAGGAAGGCGAGAAACTAGTTGGGGAGAATTTGGTAGGAGGTACTGATCCTAGAGGAACTGGAGGGGGTGCTGAGAAGAATTTTCCAAAGAATTATGGTAGAGAAAGTATCTTTATGGTTAATATAGGCAAGTCTATGTGTGATTCAGGCACATGTTGTGGGTTCTGATACCCTCTCTTGGATTCCCCTTTTGTAGGTCACGTGTCGGGCCAGGTTTTTGAGAAGGATAAATCCCCTTTGGTTGTTGTCGAGACCAACAAGGATAAGTTTTCTGAAGGGCCAAAGGTTAGGTTTTTAGTGAAAAGGACTTGGTCTTCTCTTTTTGGCAAAAAACCTAATGGTAAATCATCCTTTCCACTGGTGACTGCTAAATCTTATTGAGAGAAAGGTGAGTTTCAAATCTTTATCCCAAATCCTTTAGTTGATTTTTTTGTGTCTTCCATGGATTTTACCCTAGTGGGAAAATTTTTAGGGGCTAGACCAAATTTAGATTCTCTGAGGAAAATGGCTAAATGGACATGGGTTAGTAAAGGGGATGTTGATATTGCTTCCGTGGAAAATGGCTTTTTCTTGTTTATTTTTAACTATAAGGAAGATATGAATCTGGTTCTCTATGGAGGCCTATGGTCATTTGGGAAAAATTCTCTCACTATTAAAAAATGGGAGCCTAATATAGATTTATCATATGCTTTTTTCTTAACCACCCCGATTTGGGCTAGACTCCCTAGCCTCCCTTTAGAATTTTGGCATGAAGATATTTTTAAAGGTATTACTAGCTCATTTGGTGAACTAGTGGCTTTGGATAATGCTATGGCTACCAAAACCAAACTTCATAGTGCTAGACTTTATGTTAAGGTGGTAGATTTGAATCATCTTCCATAAAAGGTGGAATTAATTTCCAAGCTTGGAAAGAGAACACATGAAATTATTTTTGAGGATCTTCCAAATTCCTACTATGCCTATAAAAAAAAGGGTCATCTCATTAAAAATATCCCAATAAAATTAAGAATCATTCAAGAACTGAAAAGGAAGTGAAGAAGGCTAAAGTTTAGGATAAAGTGTGGAAACCTAAAGTTTCTCACTTGAAAGAGAAGTAGGAGATCATGGTTTCAAAAGCTCAAGATGAAGTCACTGATAAAGATTTTGAGAATAGTCAAAAGGAAAGGAATAGATCGATGGGGAATAAACCTATGCAACAACCTGGGAAAGAGAACTCTAGAAAAGGTGATAATGGATCCATGTTTCAATTTGTGAGGCCAGAACAAAATATAGATGACTTGGCATATTTATTGAAACAAATTGTTATTTATCAAAGGATGGAAGATCAATGGGGATATTTAGATGAGAAGGAGATTCTTGAGAAAGGGGAAATCCTGGCTGACTCTGGAGATCTATTAGAGGAGATAGATATTATTGAGTGTAATGATATTGTTCCTTTTAGGAATGATCATATCCTAGAATTTTCAAAGGAGGAAGAAAAAGACTCAAAGCATAAACCAAATCAAAGGAAAAAGGTTGAAAAAAAGACCAATTCTATTTTTAAGGGGGTTGAGACTAGAAGCAATAAAGTGGATCAGCAAGTTAAGGTGAAACCTATTGATCGTACCTTAGAAAAATCTAGATGTAGAATGGATAAGCAAACAAAGGTGAAACTAGATGTTGGTATCCTAGATAAACCTAGAAGAAGATCGTTTAGGAAAACCAGAGAATTAGAGAGTATGTAGAATATTGCTGATGGAAGCCAAGCAACTATTCTAGATTTTACCTCTAAAAAATGGTAATGAAAATTATAGCTTGGAATATTAGGGGGTTGAATAGCATCCATAAGGTTGATGTTGTTAGGAATTTTGTTAGAGAGCAAAAGCCAAATTTTCTTTTATTGCAAGAAACAAAGATGGATAAACAAAAATTTGAAAAGATTAAGTCCTTTAAAAATTACTCAATAAATGCTAGTAGTTTAGAAGGTGCTTCAGGGGGAACTCTGATGTTATGGAAGAAAAATTGTTATTCGAGAACCATTTTGAATGCTAGCAAATATCTAATGGTAGCAAAAATTACTAGCATTGATCGTAAGGAAGATTGGCATATTGTCAATATATATGCTCCCGATAATAAGAACCTTAGGAAAAAGGTCTAGGATACTCTCTCCAATATAAAAAGCAAGGATTATCTTGGTTGATGGATCATTATGGGTGATTTTAATGTTCCTCTCTATGACTATGAGAAAAAGGGAGAAAATGTGAGTCAACTAGAAGGTAGACTAGACCTTATGGATTTTATTAAGAAGGAGGGCTTAATGGATATGGACCTCCATGGAGTCCAGTTTACTTGGAGTAATAAGAGAGTTGGTAATGAATGTATTCAGGCTCGGCTTGATCATGATTTTATCTCTCTTGACTAGACAAAAGATTTTATTTGTAAGTAGGAAGCTTGTCAGAAGATTGTGTTAGATCACTTTCCTCTTATCTTTACTGCTGTAAAGACAAAATTCAAGAAAAAATTTCCTCTTAGATTTGAAAAGATGTGGTTGTAGCATCCTCAATTTGAAAGAAAACTGGCTGAATGGTGGAATATAGACATTGAAGGTACTACTCTCTATAGAGTAGCATCCAAGCTCAAAAATATTAAAAAAGAAGTTAAAATATGGAACAAAAATTGTTTTGGTAATATTTTTGACAATAAATCTGCTATCAAGGAAGACATTCAAATAATTCAGGATAAAATTCAGAAGGAAGGATACAGTCTTGACCTTATTATAGAAGAAAATGATAAGTTGGCCCAATATCATGACATCATTACTAAAGATGAAATCTACTAGAGACAAATATCAAGATTGATATGGTTGAGTAAAGGTGAAAAAAATACTAGTTTCTTTCATCTCTCTACCCTCAAGCATAGAGCTAAAACTCACATTTCATACCTGAAAAAGGGGGATCTGAAGATTTCTAAGGATAAAGACATAATGGAAGAAATGGTCGCCTTTTTCTCTTCTTTAATGACTGCTGATCCTAATATTAATTTCAACCACCAGGCTAATTTTCTCAGAGTGATTCCACCTTTGGTTTCAAAGGAACAAAATAAATTGTTAAGCTCTAATCCCAAAGATGAAGAAATTTTCATAGTTTTTTCTTCTCTAGGAGGAGACAAAGCACCTAGTCTAGATGGTTTTCCCATTTTTTTCTTTCAAAAATTATGGAAACATGTTGGAAAAGATGTTTGTGATGTTGTGAAAGAATTTTATGGAGCAAAACAAATGCTAAAGGAAATCAATTCCACATTCCTCTGTCTGATTCCCAAGAAGATTGGAGCTGATTCTCCAAATCAGTTTAGATTGATCAGCCTTTGTAATTCTTTCTATAAGATTATTTCCAAAGTCCTTACTTCTAGATTACTTTTGGTGATTCCTTCAATTATTGGTGATTGGCAAAATGTCTTCATCCCAGGTAGACAAATTCTAAACTCTGTTATCTCAGCCCATGAGAATATTCATTCTTTGTCATGTTCTAATAATTAGGGGTTTATTATGAAAGTGGACATTGCAAAGGCCTATGATAGAGTTGAATGGGCATTCCTTTCTAAAATATTATATGCTTTTGGTTTTGACCATAAGGTTGTTGGAGCTATTTTTCAGTTGATTTCAACCTCTTATATAGCTATCTTGGTCAATGGTAGTTCTTCTCAATTTTTTAGTCCTTCCCATGGTCTAAGAGAAGGAGACCCTTTATCCCCCATTCTTTTTGTTATTATAGCTGATTGTCTAGGGAGATACATAGTGGATTTGGTTCAAAAAGGTGTTATTAAAGGTTTACAGCCTTCTTCCCAACCTCTTATTTGCTCTCATGGTTAGTTTTTTGATGATACAATATTTATGGGTAAATCTGAAGTCAATTAAGCTAGAAACCTAAAGCAAGCTCTAAATTTGTATTCTTTATCTTTGGTTCAATTGATTAATTGGAATAAAAGTGTTTTGTTTTTTATTAACACCCCTATTCCTAGATAGAATAAAATTGCTAATATCCTTGGGTGTTCTATTGGATCTTTCCCTTCAATCTATTTGGGTCTTCCTTTAGGTTTGAAAGCCCCTAGTTCCTTTTGGGAAGATCTCATAAATAAATTCAATAAGAATTTGGTGGTGTGTTACATAAAAATGTAACTAAGAAATAACACTAAGAAACTAATGCACATTCCTACATTATCATGCAAAACCTCAAAATATGAAAGAAGACATGTAAATAAGCAACATGAAACAAACAAGAGCATGAAAGCATTCAAAAATATCACTATGCAAACCTCATGAAACCATCAAATGATTGATGATTTCACATTGTTGTGGGATGTGGTTGCTCACAAGTCTAGCAGCATAACAATAAGATAGATAGTGCTTGTGAAAATGAGGAGAGGGCTCTCCTTTTATAGGAAAATGGATGCAATGGATGGTTGAGATTAAAGGCAAGATGAAGGGCTAGGATCTCTCAGGATCAATGAGGTGTCAATGAGGTGGAGGACAAGTAGACTCCACATGGATTAGGGTTTTGACCATTCAAAGGGGGCAATATGCTCACACATGTGTGAGCAACCTTTGATGGTGACATGTCAATGGCATGTGTAAGAGATGTGTAAGATCATGTTTCCTCACACATGTGTGAGACACCTTTGAAAGTGATGGGTCAATGACATGTGTAAGAGGGTTGGAGGCTCAAAGTTTCTCACACATGTGTGAGACACCTTGGTTCACATGTGAAGGGGGACAAGGTTGTAAGAGACATGCAAGATATGAAGGATGAGGAAAGTGTGAACATCTCTCACACATGTGTGAGAATTCCTCACACATGTGTGAGAACACACTTAGGATTAAGAGGTGATTAGATAGGATGATTATGCAAAGCAAGCATGATTAAGGAAGTAGGTTGGTTTAGCATGATGGGTTAGTTAGGCTAGTGAGGTTAGGTGAGGGTTAAATGTAGGAGCCATGTGCTCAAATAAGATTAAATGCAATATTTAATTCCTAGAGGGATTAGGAGGGAATTAATTAAGTAAATGACATACTCAATTAAAGTGAAAGGGGTTAGATGCAAGTGGGAATAGGTTAAGATTTAAATAAACCTTAGTTTATTTAAATCAAGGAAAGGGGAATATAATTAAATAAATGTAAATTTATTTAATTAAATGAAAAGGTAATTAAATAAATAATAAATATTTATCTAATTGGTCAGAAAATGGGTTTGGACAATTTTAGGTGTCTACATTTTTCCCCTCTTTGATATAGCATTAGTAATGTTATATCAAAGAAGAATAAAATATAGTGGCTAGGAGGATAAGACTAGTAGCATGATGCCCCGGTCATGGAAGGATGAGGAAGGATGACAAGGGTGGAAGGGTATGCCCCCTCGAGAGGACATGCGGGTTAGGAGAACATGAATGTTCTCTCAAAATGGAAGGGAGTTATGCTGCAATGGTGTGAACAACCTAAGTTTGATATTGTACTCAACACTATGCACCAAGGTATGAGGAACCAAGATGACAATGTGTCAAGTACATGAAAAAGGGGGGTCTAATACAAGCATATGCCTTATGAAACCATGATATGGAAGACAATGATTCTTGAGACAATAGGATGCAAAGACCATGATACATGAAAAAAGTGCTAATTCATACAAGTAATCAAGCAACCATGCACAAAAGACCAAAAGCAAACCATCATTTTGCCCCTAGTCAAGCTAAAAACCCATTAATGGATCGATTGATGATGATTGATTAAGGATGGCAAAGCTAATGCTAAGCGTAATGTACATCCAAGGATTGGGAAGGATTCATCCCATGATAATGATGTTTGAATATGGTTAATGGATTATCAGTTGATTGGGTCAAATTGATGAATTGATTAAGGATTGATGTCCAAGATTACAAGATTAGATTGATTGAATTAGTATTGATTGCATAGTTGATATGTTGTTGGCTTTTTGATTTTATGGCAGATAGAAGAATGATCATGGATGAGATGGGAAGAATAGATATTGATAGGATGAAGAATGATGATAGAAGGATCGATATTGATTTGAAAGGATTAGAAGAATTGAAAATTGATTGAACTAGAGGATAAATGAATTTGATTGAAGTGAGTTGGAAGAATTAGAACTGAATGTGATATGAATGAATGTGGGATAGAATGGATAGAAATGAATGGATTGGAAGAATGTGAGATAGAATGAAATAGAATGGAACCAATGACAAGGGAGAGTCAAGGTAGGGTAAATGGAGGAAAAGCAATGTGATGTTGGTGGATGCAAGGAATAGTGAAAGGATATGAGGGGCCAAATGATATGGTATCGAAAAAATGCAGAGCCAAGGACCATGTTTCAAAGGAGTCCAAATGCCCCACACCAAGGATAGGAATATGGTGGAAAATATGGCAGGAAAGGATGCATGAAAAGGGCAAGAGATATGTTGGGAAAGGATGCATGAAAGTGGCAGGAGATATGGTGGGAAAGTAGGCATGAAAATGGAAGGATGGCATGAAGGCTTAGCGTATGGAGGAAAAGAAGGCTTGTGCTCTTCCAAAGCATGTATGAACATTTTGTTATTGTGCCTCTAGTATGGATCACGAGCATGGGCATGAAAGTGGAATGAAGAAGGGATATGGGAGGGAGGGTATGAAAAAGGGATAATGATATGAAGGGCAGGGATGAAATGTGGGATATGAAATGGAGGAAATGTAGGGGATAATCAAGATCAAGGACATATGAATGACAGATGGAAGTATGTAGGAGTATGGAGGGAAAATGGATGAACTAATCATGAAAAGGATTATGGGATGCAAGTTATGGATAGCATGTCAAGATCAAAGATATGGAAGCATTATGGAAGTATGTAGGAAAATGTATGGATAATGAGAAAGGGACATGGAAAGCGCATAGATGGATGGAAGGAAAGTGAAAGTCAAGATCAAAGATGGAAATGGATGAACGGTAGATGGAATTATGGAAGAATGATATGGATGGAGCTTGCCCCCAGTATAGAGTGCAAGTGGAAGAGGAAAAGTGAATGGATGGATAAGCGAACGTGGAAGACATGATAGAAAAAGGGAGGACTCAAGCATCTGGATATATTATGAGTATCCCTTGATATTTTATTTTATTTTTTTAATTTTCAAGGAATGTTGAGTATTTGCTCATAGATGTTGATAGGGTAGTGAACGGAGGAAAATGGCTTATGAAAATGTTTTGATTTAGGGATTGGAGTGGGTGGGAGGAAGATATGGTTGATGCATGCTAGGTTGGAAGATGTTGTGAATGAATGGATGAAGGAGGTGGAAAGATCGTCATCGGCACACACCTTGAAGGGTGATGGAAAGGAGGAAATTGTGGGGGATAGGTAGGAGAAAGTTTGAATTTTGGGATATAGGGACCCAAAATGGAGGAAGGAGACAATGGATTTGGGATGGTGGATTTGGGTATTTAAGGACCCAAAACGGATTTGGAAAATGGAAGCTCAGATGGTTTAGGAATGAGGGAAGCCTTTGGATTAGAAAAATTGGATGTCATTGTGAATCTTTCTTTGAGATTCATTACTACATTAAGTAGCTTTGGAATCCACATAATTTTTGCATTTTTTATTTTCAGCTTTTGTGGGCTTTTGATTTCGCTTTGGATCAAATTTTTCTTTTCTTGAACATGTTTTTTAGAGGGGACATGTTGATCCTTGGGCTTTTTTTGGATTTTTGTCATTATTTGCTTTTTCTTTAGCATCCAATTTGCTTCCATTGGCTATGGTATGGGTGCATGAAGGTAAATGAGATGGAGAGTGGATGGATGGTGAATGTTGTAAGGAATTCAAGGGTGTGTGCCTTTGTTGATCTTTATTAGGAATATGAGAGGATGAAGTGGAAAACATGGATAGGGTGGATGGATGTATTTAATGGCCCAAAATGGAAGGAAGGGATGAAGGGTTTGGCGGGGGAACATAGGGACCTAGAATGGATGGAAGATAAGGACCTAGAATGGACTTGGAGGATGAATGATGGGAAGCTTTAGGTTTGGAAGGAGGAATTGTGGAAGGTGTACCAACATCTTGAGATATTATTGCTTCTAGGGGATATGCAACATTTTCAACACAAGATGCAAGTCTAGGTAGATGGGATACACGAGTGGATTGGATAGGTATGATAGGGTCATGTGGAGGATTAGGATCATGAAGGGGATTATGAGGGCTAATAGGATCATGAGATGTAGTGGGAGCATGAAAGGAAAATGCAAGGGTGCTTTGATCTTGACTTGAAAGAGGATCATGTAGTGGAATGAGTGGATCATGAGATGGACTAGAATCATGAGATGGAGTGGAAGGAATGGAACCATGAGATGGAGTGATTTGATCTTGACATGGAGGAATATGAGTGGGCGGAGTGGAAGGAACTTCTTCATGAAGTGGAGGATCTATGGAGGCTAATGCTTGAGATGGAATGGAGGGAGGAATGTGCATGGTACATGGAATGTCTTGATCTTGATTAGGAAGGGAATCATGAGATGAACTAGGGGGGGTAAATGGATCTTGAGGGATAGGGGAAGGATGGGATGGAGAAATGCTTAGATCTAGAGGAGAAGAGGCATCTATAGTGTCATGCTTTGGAGGAAGGTCATGAGATGGAATTGGGTGTATGACTTTGGGTGATTGGCTCTCTTCATTTTGTATTTTACACTTAGCCAAGAGTGATGTGAAAAACCCCTTACGAGGTGGGGATGATGTTTTTGGAGGATTAGGATCATGTGAAGGTTGAACTATGGGTGGGGGATTGCATGGAGGGTTGATGTTGGATGGGACATGAGGACTATGATCTTTGAAATATGGGGGAAGAGGACACATGGCATGGAAGGTGGCCTCTTGCTGTTGGCTTGCTAAGAGATAATTATTTAATTGTTCCATTTCCATGGCAAGGTCATTTGTGTTGGAGGAAGTGTGTGGGCTAGGAATGGAATCGTATGTAGTGGAAGGGTAATGAGGTGGATTTCCCTTGTCAAAGGTAGAAGAATAATGAACATGAGATGGATGAGAGTTGGATATGAAATGTTGAGGATGGATTTGAGATGCAGGTTGAATGGGAGGTATAACTCCATATTGTCTTTGAAGATTGTCAACCATTTGATTAAGCAAATTCAAATCCATGGATGTTAGAGGAAGAGGGATGAAAGATTTGAGGATGGATGAAATATGAACTTAGGACTAGGAGCTTTGGACTTTGACTTGATTCAAACTAGATTGACTTGATATTGATTTGATTTGATTTTGATATTGATATTGGATTTGATTTGATTGGATATGATTGGATTTGATTTGATTAAATTTGATGTTGATTGGATTGGATGAGGGTTTGATTTGATCTGATAAAAAACCCTAACCAAGTGGATGTGAGATTTGAATGAAAGTCCAATGTTAATGATAATGCTCCTATGACCAAAGTAGAAAATGTGATGCAAAGTTGAATTAGAAGAAGACTTGAATGAAATTAGGAAGATGGATGATGGAGGAATATGTAAATGGATTAAATTAAGAATTGATTAGAAAAGAATGAGTTTGACAAGGGATTAGATTAGAAGGATGATGATGTGGAGGATTGAATTATGAATGCATAATGAGATTGGAGGAGGAAATTGAAGCTGGATGATGATGAATTATGACTATGATGAAGGTTAGGAAGTAGATTGAATGATGAGGAAGATAAGGAAATGATGTGGACGAAGAGCGATGATCAAAGAATGATTTGAATGATGAAGATGAGAGATATGTGAGGGTGATGAATTTTATGGAGAGAAGATGTGACATGGAAGTGATGTGGACAACTTGACTAAGAGGTCTTAAACCAAGACTTGTTGTTGTTGTTTTTGAAATTTGTTTTGATTTTTTTGAATTTTTTTGAAGTTTTATGATTTTTATGATTTTTATATTTTATGATGTTTTGGATTTTTATGTTTTAAGATGCAAAATATATACAATGAAATATGTACAAGGCAAGTGTATTTCAAACACTCAAGAACATCAAACACACCAACAATCTTATAAGGTTTGACTAGGATGTACAAGGATGAACTAAAGGGCATCCTCGATATACGCAAGGTACGTGAGGCCCAAATCTATAGATGAAAGAAAATAATGCCACACAGCTAGGGGGAGATGGTAACCCAAATCTCCTTCTTCACTTCCCAAAGGTATAAAGTTCTTTGGGGCTTAGCCAAGAGTGGCAATATTTTGCTTCCAAGAGAGGTGTCTTTCGATTCACCTCCCAATTTTTATACTCAGCCAGAATATTGGAGTTGAGATCATCCAAAGGGTGATGAAATCCTCAAGTAGGCCTCCTAAAAAAAAAAAAAAAAGACCACTTATTTCTTGTGCACCCAAGATCACCTAAAGGCGCGAGGGGAGAGAATACGTAAGTGGCCTTGGGGTTCAAAAAGATATGCGTTCGTTTCCAATGAAACTTTAGGTGTTGTAATCTACTTGAAGACACATGTGTTTAAAGTATACAATGTTCTTTCCAACTTGAAATTGTTGTCAACATAAATGAAAAGCACAGATTCGTTAATAAGAAATTAAATAGAGCATGTGCATAAGCAAAATTGTTAAAAATGAAAGATGCTAAAAATAAAATTAATTTACTTTAGGGCATTCAAGAGTGTGTGACTTCATTTTAAGCACCAATTCCAAATGTTGTCTAGCCTAGGCATACATGTCCATTGACCTTTAAACCATTCAAGATGGTGTGAGTTCTTTTTATGCACCAAATCCAAATGTTTGCTACCCTAAACATGCATGTCAATTTTAAACACCAAGTTCAAATGTTTTCTATGCTAAGATTCATCCATTCAAATGGAAGTAATTAAGCCATACAAGTTCATTAACTTTTGAGTCCAAGTGATAAAAACCACTACAAATTTTCTTAGTGATGAAAATCACTATTGTTTTTTTTAAGTCTTTCAAGCTTAATTTTCAAGAGTAATAAACATTAAGAAAAGCTTGCAAAAAAATATGGTTAGGTGTTTAAAATGCTCCCATCTACAATGTTACAATAAACAAATTAATTAGCTTCAATAAAATCTCAAAAATGAAGGCTAACTATGGAAAATTTTTATTTTAACTTTTTTTGTAATTTTTTCTATACATAAATATGCTTGAAATGACCTAATTCATACGGAACCACCAAAAGTTAAAATTTTATTTATACTTAAAAAATAAATAAATAAATAAATAAATCGTAGACGATAGAACACGCAAACGTTGAAATGTAGACGACAGAATGCGCAGACGACAAACCACGCAGATGACAAGATAGTGTAGACGACAGAATAGAAGTTCGTCGAAAAATAAAGATGACAGAATAGGTCGTCAGAAAAGTGCAGACGATAGAACTCGAAGATGACAAAGCACACAGATGCCAGAATGCGAAGATGACAATATAGACTTCGGAGACACGTTGCCAAAATGCAAACGATAGACAGACTAAGTTTTGCAGAGACGACAGTATACAGTCATAGATGACAGAATGGTTTAAGCGGCTAATTGGTAGAGATGCTAGTATGTGAAGATGACATGCGTAGATGCTAGTTCACAAAGACGACACTCAGAGAGGCTAGTATGCGTAGATGTTGGTCTGCGAAGATGCTGATCTATGTATACGCTGGTCTGCAAAGACGCTAATCTGCGTAGATGACAAACGCAGACGACGCTGCGGCCTGCGAAGATGACAATGCAATGTTTTACGAATGAACCAAGGCTTTTTGCAAAATTTTGAAATGAAACCAGGGGCGTGGGTCCCACTGGGCATGCCAAAAATGTGTTGCATAAAAATGTAACTAAGGAATAACACTAAGCAACTAATGCACATTCCTACATTATCATGCAAAACCTCAAAATATGAAAGAAGACATGTAAATAAGCAACATGAAACAAACAAGAGCATGAAAGCATTCAAAAATATCACTATGCAAACCTCATGAAACCATCAAATGATTGATGATTTCACATTGTTGTGAAATGTGGTTGCTCACAAGTCCAGAAGCATAACAATAAGGTAGATATTGTTTGTGAAAATGAGGAGAGGGCTCTCCTTTTATAGGAAAATGGATGCAACGGACGGTTGAGATTAAAGGCAAGATGAAGGGCTAGGATCTCTCAGGATCGATGAGGTGTCAATGAGGTGGAGGACAAGTAGACTCCACATGGATTAGGGTTTTGACCATTCAAAGGGGGCAATATGCTCACACATGTGTGAGCAACCTTTTATGGTGACATGTCAATGACAGGTGTAAGAGGTGTGTAAGATCATGTTTCCTCACACATGTGTGAGACACCTTTGAAAGTGATGGGTCAATGACATGTGTAAGAGGGTTGGAGGCTCAAAGTTTCTCACACGTGTGAGACACCTTGGTTCACATGTGAAGGGGGAAAAGGTTGTAAGAGACATGCAAGATATGAAGGATGAGGAAAGTGTGAACATCTCTCACACATGTGTGAGGATTCCTCACACATGTGTGAGAACACACTTAGGATTAAGAGGTGATTAGCTAGGATGATTATGCAAAGCAAGCATGATTAAGGAAGTGGGTTGGTTTAGCATGATGGGTTAGTTAGGCTAGTGAGGTTAGGTGAGGGTTAAATGTAGGAGCCATGTGATCAAATAAGATTAAATGCAATATTTAATTCCTAGTGGGATTAGGAGGGAATTAATTAAGTAAATGACATACTTAATTAAAGTGAAAGGGGTTAGATGCAAGTGGGAATAGGTTAAGATTTAAATAAACCATAGTTTATTTAAATCAAGGAAAGGGGAATATAATTAAATAAATGTAAATTTATTTAATTAAATGAAAAGGTAATTAAATAAATAATAAATATTTATCTAATTGGTCAAAAAATGGGTTTGGAAAATTTTAGGTGTTTACAGGTGGGTTGGAAAGGAAATATTTTAAGTTAAGCAGGTAAATTAACTCTTCTCAAAGCTTGTCTTCAAAGTATACCAACTTATGCTTTGAGCCTTTTTAGAATTCCAGTGAAATTTGTAGATACTATTGAAAAAATTTAGAGAAATTTTTTATGGATTGGGACTGAGGAAAAAAAGAGACTACCTTTGATTCCTTGAGACCAAGTTTGTAAGCCTATCATAAAAGGTGGACAGGGAATTAGGTCAATAAGAAGTATGAATAGAGCTCTATTGGCTAAACAAGGTTGGAGAAAATATCATAATGACAATGAATGGAGTTTTATTTTGAAACATAAGTACCTTTTCAATGTTAATACTCTTGCTAATTTCCTTTCTTCTTCTGATGTCCTTCATCCATCTACCATATGGGGTGCAATTCAGGGGACAAAGAATACTCTTGGAAAGGGTTGCTCCTGGAAAATTGGAAATGGGAAAAAGGTGAGAATTTGGGAAGATGTTTGGTTAATGGATCATCCTCTACTGGAAGACTTTCAAGATACTACTCAAGTTGATATATATAAGAAAAGGTATGGCATTTTAGTGAGTCATTACTGGCATAATAATTCTTGGGTGAATTTGACTTATGTTGATCAAGGTTTCAATAACATACAATTAAGTTTGAATTATTTTTCTCTATATCCTACTTATGAGGATGAGATGATATGGAATGTTGATCCTAGTGGTCAATTCAAAGTTTCTACTCTCTTTACTTCTACGGAGAAGGGTAATCATCCTTTTTGGTCACAAGCTTGGATTAAGGGTCTCAACCTAAAATAAATATTTTCTAGTGGATTATGCTTTAAAATAAAATCCTCACCTAGGATAATCTACAAAAAAGAGGTATTAATATGGTAAATAGATGTACCTTATGTAAAAATGGTTTTGAAGATAGAGACCATTTGTTCTTGAACTACTCCTACAGTCAACAAGTTTGGGTTGAGATTCTCAACTACTAGAATATAATTTGGGCCTATCAAAACAATTTTGAACTTTGTTTTAAAAGTTGGAAATGTCCTTCTACAGATCTTGATGTTCAACTGCTATGGAAAATAACTCTTCCCCATCTTTGGTGGGGTATTTGGAAAGAAAGGAATAATAGAATCTTTGGAAATAAAGATTTTTCAGGATGGGTGCTTGGATAAAATATTGTTATAGCAATAAAGGAAAATTTCAAATCTCGAAGAAAATTTATTCAAACTTTTCAAATTGATAATCCTTTGTGATCACAAGGTCCTAATTTGAAAATTGATAACCCAAGATTAACTTTTAGATGGAATACTCCCCCTAATGGATGGATCAAAGGGAACTTTGATGGTGTTGCAAAGGGAAATCTGGGAAGAGCAGGATGTGGAGGTGTTCTAAGAGATCATGCTGGCAATATTATTGATGCCATTGCAGTTCCTATAGGTAATTCTAATAGCCACATTGTTGAAGCTACTATTGCTCTATACACTATGAAGTTAGCAACTAATTCGGGTTACCCTAAACTATGGTTGGAAGGTGACTCATTAAATATTATTAACACACTCAATAAGAAAAATTCAATTACTTGGTTGATTGAGGCAATAGTCATGGAGATTAAATCTCTAATTAATAAATTTGAAAAAGTCATAATATCCCACACTTATCATGAGGTTAATGGGGTAGCTGACTAGGTTGCCAATTATGCAGTCTAGATGGGTTATAAAATGATGTGGATTGGTGAGCTATACAAGCAGGTTGATCTTAAAGCCCTTATTAATTATGATATTACTCATGCAAAGGTGGGAAATATATGCCAAGATTAGAAATTTAATGATTTTTGGTAGTTGGCCTATAGTTGTCAGCGTTCCTTCCCCGAGGAGGTACGTTTATGTGATTAAAAGGTGGGATTTTCACCTATCATCTCTAAAATGGGTTTTATGTGATGTGATGAAAATTTGGTATCTATTTTACTTATTTTCTTTTGGCTTTCGCTTGCTTCTGGTTTTACCCATTCTCTTTAATTCTCTAAAAATGGGAGGTGAGCCACGGAAACAAGAACCCAAAAATTTTGATGAATGGAAGGCTAGGAAGGATGTTTGGAAGATTTTGGAGAAGGGAAGGTGACCAATTATTTGGAACGCCTTCATGGGTTCAAACCGCATGTCACCACAACCTTTTGCAAAAGCTAGACTAAGGACAGGGTCTTTTTACATGGTGTTACTGTGAAATTGAAGGAGGACTTCATAGCTAAGATCACAGGTTTACCCATGGATGGAATAAAGTTCACTAAAAAAACTAGCATTTCCAATGTTGCTTTCAAAAAAATTCCTAAAACAGATGCTGAGGAGAAAAATCTGAAAAAAAGTGGAGATTTCTATGATGTGGAGTAGATAAAGGAAATTTGGTGAGATGTGCTTTAATATACCCATGAGTATTTCATACTGGATGGTAGAAATAAAAGAGTTCATGAATTTCATTTTTTCTTTCTCAATCATTTCAAACACAAGGATAGACTTTCTTTTCATTTCTATTTGCAGTTTTCTTTGCTTCAAAGTTTGCATGCTCATAGGAAGAAGGAGTCATGTCCTATTTTACATGAAGGTTTAATTCTCCTTATTGAGGGTTATTGTAAAAGAAAATCCATGGTTTCCACTCCTTCATTAGATAAAAATATGGATTTTTTTATTGGTTCTCATTCTAAAAAGAATAAGAATGAAGAGAATATTAAGGGTAAGAAGAGGATTCTCAGACAAAAACCCTCGCATTTTCAAAAGGACAAGGTGGAACTAAACACTGAGTCTGAGAACTCTAAAAGGAAAGAGGATGATACTCCAGAGGAAGAGGATAACATGGATGTTAGAGATTCTAGTTCTAATCTAAAAGGTTACTCAGAGAGCAAAGGAAAAAGTGGGAAAGAGGATGAGGAAGAAAACAATGAAGAAAACACAGAACAGGGTAATACTGGTGATGAGGGTAATCAAAGTGATATTGATGTTGGTGAAGAAGAGATGGAAAAGGCTAAAGAGGACCCTATTACTATGAGGGAGGAGGATCAAACTATTAAGATTGCCTCACCCACTAGAGAGGTTGAGGAACAAGACAAAAATGAGGACCCTACTGCTATAAGGGAGGAGGAACATATAGATAAGATTGCTTCTCCTACTAGAGAGGTTGTGGAACAGGACAAGAATGATTCTATATAGAGGGAAACTATACTTTCCTTTTTGCACTGTGTTAAGCATAAAAATGATTCCATTCTCGAAGTTGATTCATGGATATATAATGAAATTATGGGCCTAAAAAATAAAATGGATATTGTGCAACAAAATCAAGATATTGACCGTGCCAAAATTAGCCAGCTGGAAGTGCAAGTGGGAAACATCCCAAACAAACTCAAGGATTATGAACAAAACTCCTGAATGCTTATTACAGAAAGTGGTAATAAAATGGAATAGGTGACTTCAAGTATCTGCATTGTTGCTGCCAGTCTTGGAAAATGCACAAATGAAGAGATCATATCACCAGGGGGCCCAAGCAAGAGAACCAGGCAGAGTTCTAGGAAGTGGGCTCAGGAGGCTACTGTTGCTGATTCCATTTAAGACACTATAAAGATTGGAAAATAAATTGTCAAAATGATCAAAGAGCTGTAGTAGTAGCTCTCACTAGGTTTTGATCTTTGATTTTTGTCCCAACTTTTGGTCTTTTTTTCCGGTTATGGTTAATGGTTTAAGTTTTTGGTCCTATTTTCTGGTTCTTGTCTAGCATTTAAACTAGGTTTTATGTCCTTGTAAAACTTGGGTACTTTTATTCAATATTATGTGGTTTCAAGTCCCTATAAAACCTAATTTTGATGTTGTTTCTTAGTAGTTTTTAGGTCCTTGTAAAACTTGGTGGACTTTAATGCTTTATCTTTTCTACTTTTGTTAAAGGGTTTTTGGGCCCCTTCAAAACCTATTTTTATCGTAATCTAAACATACATGCTCCAAAATTGTGCCAAATGGTCCAAAGTATCATTTTAAATAACATCGTTACCTTAAACAAAAGAATGGATAGATCTTAAACATACCTCCACCTTTTTTATTAAAAGAAAGAAAAATGAATGTGGCTAAAAAAGCATAAGGAACTGTGACCAAAAGACTATCATCCAATGTGCACCCTCAAAAACCTTGCTAAAGAATGGTATTTTGTAGCACCATACCTCCCAAAGGATTCTTTACCACACACAAAATAATTTATCACTCAACTTTAGACCTACTAACTATGACCAATAGACTATCATCCAATGTGTGCCCTCAAAAACCTTGGTAAAGTATGGTATCTTGCAACACCATACCTCCCAAAGGACTCTTCACCACCCACAAAATAATTTCTCGCTCAACTTTAGACCTACTCCATCCTGCTTCCTTTTCTCCCAAAAAAGCTCATTCCTTTTCTAAAAATCTTAGTTGATCTAGGTCATGATTATTTAATCAATCCTTCACACCTTCCTCTACATAATTGCTTGACTAAGGAATCTTAAAGTGATTTTTACTCCAAAAAAGCACTTAAAAGGAGCTTCGCACACCCTAGTTTCTTTTTCTCATGGTATGGAGGAAAATTATTCAAATTCTTAAAGCAAATCAATCTGTGAAAAGATGAACACAAGACTAAAATAATAGAAATCCCTCAAGCCTTTAATATGTAAACCAAGAGAAAGAATGTAATGAAAAATAGATAAGTGAATGAGTTATTTCTAACATACATTTAATAGTCATCAAGAATTTTTCTATTCTTGAAAAAAAAGATACATTTTATCAATGATTAAATGTGCCAAACAAAAATCATTACATATGTTCAATTTCTAAATACACTTTCTAGCCTCTATCCACTTGATTCACCTAATACTTGTACTAGAAGTTCTAAAGTATAATGAAATTCACTATAAGTCAAGTTAATATCATTACATAGCTTGTTCCTTGAACATTTACACCAACACCTTCAATTTCTTAAAGCTTTGCAACATGATTATGAACTCTCAAAATGAAAATCATGCAAGAGATATTATTACATCAAGTTTCTCACTTACACTTATTAGAACCTAGAAAAATGAAATAAACCATGAGAAAATCCCACATAATCAAACTAGATTAAAAGTTAATAAATTTAACAATATATATAAATCATTAAAATACTTGAATTTAGCTTTTGAAATAATCTAGTTTAGTACTCTGAATATAGTCAAATATTTAATCTACTTTAATTGGCCAAATTATATAGGTCATTAATAAATAATTAAGTACCCCATATCAAATAAGGAAGCAAGGAGAAGAACTCATGTCTACTCAATTTGTCAGAAAAATAACAACCAGAACCATTTCACTTTAGAGGTCAAACTAAGATTTTTTTTACCATAGTGGTCAAAAGACCCAATAAAGTATGACATTTTTTTGGCTCTTTCCTTGATATCAATAAGATGAAATTTTTAAAGTGCTAGAAAAGTTAACTTTTTTAAAAATGGAAAAATAATCACAAATTTAGTTTTTTGAAGAAATTAATATTAATAAAACAAGATATTGCAATATCACTATCATAATTCAACTGTGTAGTTGTTTGAGTCCAAATTCATTAACCCATGTTTCATGAGTAGTGGTTCACAAGAACCCATCTATCATGAGAATGAATAAATACTTTACACTTATTGCATCTAGAGAATGCTCACAAAAGTGAATCCCTAAAACTTCATTAGAGAAAAATATCTCCTACTTATAAAAAATAGTCCATAAAAACAAAAATAAAAGTAACTATATTGTACTTTCCTTCTAAAACCATCCCTAGTCATCTAGCTTAGGAATAGCCCTAAAATTTGTTCCTAAATTTCCTCATGGGGACTCAAAGAAGTCATAAATACTTCATGTTGAGATCATTTCCTAATTACAATTTAAATCATAAACCCCATAAGGAGTATAAAAAAAATGAGGCAAAAAGATAAAAAGGAAAATTTGATGTTTATTTTTTAGTTTTAAACAAATTGAACACTTGGTCCCTGAACACCATCAAGGGTCTAAAATTCACTCTAAATCCAAAGTTCTCTACTATGTAAAATGAATATGATTAGATCCATAGCAAATATAACATGTTAGTCACCCATATCTGGTTTCCATTACTAACATTATCCCTCTTTCTTGTCATGGTTCTCTATGACACTACCAAGCTAGCAAAAGTAGAAAATCTATTCCTACTAAAAATGTTAGCTTGCAAGAACACATCATTATCAATGGAAGATTTTATCAAATAAGGGTACTTTAGAGAGATACTCACCACTCCAATGGTCAATATGACATAGAAATTTATGTTTTCCCTCTAATCTAATAGCTGCATGTTGGTTAATATTAGTGTTGTCTATTCCAAAATGGTAGATTTCAATGAGAGTATGCACATCCATCAAATTGTAATGAAGGTGGAAGCACAAATAAGGAATGTAAATTTTGTGGAAACTCATCTCAAAGAAAGGTCAAGCTCAAAATGGGAAATGCTTGCAAGATTTGGAGAAAATATCATTTCCCTACAGGTCAAGTGTCCTACTTTGGCTATTTGAGAAATTAACTTCAAATAAGTTTAATGGCTTATGTACAACTCGAGGGGGAAGTATGTAAGAAAGTTGCATGAGAAAGATGGGTGCCATGTGATGTCCATATATTGAATCATGTAACAATCCTCAGAAATTAGAGCTACCTACTTAGGGATGAGACCCACTAGTTGTCTAGGCTAATTTTATACATCTAAAACTCTTAATCTAGAACTTCATAATTTGGCAATTATTTTGATCAAAAGGTATAAATAAATAAATTATATTTTTGATGAATAGAAATTTTCCATTAATTCTAATTTAAAGATACATATTCACAAAAAATGGGTCGAGGGATACAAGATTACCCTGCGAGTTTAAACAGCCCAAGGCTAGAGATCAAATATTCATCAAAAAAATAACAAAAAACATAAAAGCCTTTAGGCTGAAAGAGTAGTGCTAGCTGAAGAAGGGTTTTTATCATTAGATCCCTAGAAATCCTTGGGGTTAGTAGTTGGCCCAGGAGGAACCCAATCATCATCATTAGTAACATCTTTATTAGCATCATTTTCTTTATCTTCCTCAGCCTTGGGAGGAGAAATGGATAAATCTAGCTGAGGGAAAGCCCACTTGGGCTCACAGTGAGTAGATGGCCAACTCACATCAATAGTAGTAGGGGAATCCATTGGGACCAACTTGAGCCCATCCTTTGAGGAGGCAAGGTCGAGCGATGATGACTATGAAAACCACCACTAGGAGAGTGGTGATGAGGCTATGACCTGGTGGTCTGTATGCAATGAGTAGATCCACTTTGGCCTTTCCAGTGACTATGAGGAGGAGTATGGTCACTAGAAAAATTATCTAGAGGTATGTACACAATTCTAGAAAGGGCATTTCCCTAGTGATCAAGTAGCTCCTGTAGGTGAGCCACCTCGAGTGCAACTTTTTTAGTTTATACTTTTATCCATAACATGACATTATGAAATATAAATGATTTAGAGTACATAGCAACATGAATATCAAGAAAGCTATGAAAGAATAAAACAACATTGTGATCTTTCCAAATAGTAAAAAAAATCTCCATTCTAAAAGCATGCCAAATATGGGCATATCTAAAAGGGAGTCTGGAAGCATTAGCTAAAACCACCATATGCCAAATATAAGCCTATGGATGAAAAGGCCTAAAAAATCATAAATCTAGAGCCAATAATTTTGGGCTCATCTACAAAACCAAAAAATGTGCAGGAAACTTTTAGTCTAACCAGAAAAAGGGCATTGAGGATTAGGAACTCCAAAATGTCAAAGATGAGGACCCAAAGGCAAGCTCTGAAAAAGTAGACACCAAGAGAAGTGAGCAATCTTTCACTTTGTGATGATATGCCAGATAATGGAAAATCTAAGACTCGAAGTCATATGAGAAGAATGCAAATGCCAACATTGGTTGAGAGTATCAACCATCAAAAGATGGGGTACCAACCACTGATACCCCAACCTAGGCTTATAACTGGTCATTGGAGTGGTAGGATACCACTTATAATCTCTCCACCAAGGGTGGGATGAGTGAATTCTAAGCTTGTGTAACAAATTGGGAGGGGTCACAAAAAATAGAAGATAAATTATTTATCGATCTGAACAAAAAAGCTTATACTACACCTGTAGATCTTCCTATGAGTGAAGGCTCATAGTAACCTTGGAGAATAAATCTTTGGGGATTTTGACACTCCTACAAAATAAATGCAAAGCACTAACTCTTTGAATATTTTCTAAAGGCACACCTTGAGTGGAAAACAAGGGCAACCACTAAAGGCTTTGTTGGTTCATTGAGAGCCCATCTTTGAACCCATTACTAGCCCAATGAACCCATGAATTGATGGCTTCCCAAGATATCCAAATGTTCTTAACAAGAAAATTTTCCTGAATGTGAATAGGCTTAGAAGTCACAAGAAGGGTTTGAAAGCCAATCTCCTTCTAGGTTGGCTAATTAACCCGAAAGCCTAAAGAAATGTAGTGCTATAGCACAATTTTCTAGGCCTTATCTCTAGTGAGAGCCTATATGACCCACTTGGCACAAAGGGAAATCCCCCATTTGTAAGTGGAAAGTCCAAGGCCACCATAATCTTTGGGAAAACAACAAAAATCTCAGACAACTTTGTGAAAGCCATGATGCACAACATCAGAGGACTAGAAAAAGTCTTGGAGGAGATGTTCAAGCTTTAGGTATGATGCTTTGGAGGGAGTCCAAAAAGAATAATAGTACACATACATAGTAGTAAGCACTTTGGAGAAAATTGGGGACTTCCCTATAAGTGAAAGGGGCTTAATGATCCAATATTCCAACTTCTTCTCAATCTGAGCAAGCACATCATTCCACAACTCCACATGAGAGGCTTGAAAAGAAAAAGGAATGCCCAAGAATTTAAAATTTTCAGCATGTTGGACCCACTTCCATCTATATTGCTACAACCACTGAGGGCTTCGTAAGAAGGATTGTCGGTATCAAAGGGTTTTGTGCCATTGAATAGAAAACCCTAAAGAAAGGAAAAAGGTATCCAAGCACTGCAAGGTATTGGCAATGTTCTCCTCATCCTCAATTAGAGTGAGGAAAGAGTCATCTACAAAATGATCATTAACCAACTAAGTGATCCACTCTAGTAGATAAATGTCACACACTAGACCCCATGAAATGGCATTGGCAAGAAGATAGCCAAAGTGCTCAACTACCAAAACATAGAGAGAAGTTGTAGGAGGACAACCTTGTCAGATAGACCTAAAGAGAAAAAGTTTCAAAAGTATGTCCATTGACGGTAATGCAAGCAAAGGCATCCCCAAAAATAATTTGTACCAACTATCAAAAAACTAGGCCAAAACCTAGAGCTTGAAGCATAGCTAAAATAAAAGGTTATTCAATTTGGTCATATGCTTTGGAAAAATTAGTCTTGAGGAATAAGGCCTATTGTTTGGATTTCCTAGCCCATTCCATACCTTCCTAGACAACAATAATTTTGTCCAAGATATAGCGAGACTTGATAAAACTAGTTTGTTCAGGCTAAACAATCTGAAGGAGAAAATGCTGAATTTTAAGAGAGATAACTTTGGCAATGATCTTGTAAGATACATTCAACGAAGTGATGGGCCTCCAGTTGCAAATTTCTTTAGGATCACCAGTTTTAGGTATGAATTTAATATTACCTTTATTAATGATGCTACCCAAAGAATTAGAGTTGTAACATAGGAGAAGGCCTATTGGTAGTAACAAAAAGGAAGGCTTGTAACACTTGATCATGCACAATAGAGGGCTATTGAGCCATAAAAACTTTCTCATAATGACATACAAAAGCTTGGAGAATGTTTGAGAGGTCAATGAGATCCTACCAATCATCTTTGATGTGTTTAATACCCACCATAGAGTGATGATCCCTCATAGTATTAGAAATTCCTTGGAAGCCTAATCATTAACCTCTAACCAATGGAGATGGGCCTTGATCTGAGCTCCTCAAGCAACATAGTTGTCTACAACTTGTTTCTAGTGCTAAAGGTTAGCAAGCTAAACCTAGAGATCTCTATCAAATAGATTCATAGAAAGAGCCTCTGAGGCCATACATAGATCTTGAGTTGTGGCTTCATAAGATCTTCTATAGTACATAGCTATCTATCTACCATAAATGAAAATATATGGAGGATAATTTCATTCCACCATTGAATCCATCCAAAATGAGTGTGGGGCTAAGGTTCAAGATTCTAGATATAAAAGATGTGTATAATAGTTGGTGGATGCAACAACAAGGAAGTGTTGAGGTAAAATTGGGTTTTATACGGACGAGGCTGAGTTGTCTGCTAGGTTGTATAAAAGAGAATGGGTAAGTGATCTCACAATGTCACATCTGGAAAGGGAGTGACAGGTATCCCTACATGCTTTTCAGAGAAGGAAAAAAATGACTGTGCATAAATCATAGCCATGTCAAGTCTCTTGAAGATTATGTCAGACCTAACTTGTAAATTGGACCAAGTATACCGAATTGCATCTAGGCAGTGGTGGCTAGCATTAGGATCGAAAAGGCCTAACTTGTTCTACATGTAAAATGAGGCTTCCCATTCACTGGTTTCCCATCTAAAAGGTAGAAGACCTTCCTTGTTTGAGATTGGCTCAACCATGTTAAAATCCGCACAAAAAACCCTAGTCACAGGTGGAAAATGATCTTCCAACCAATACCATAGGTGTGAGTGATCAACAACATCATTGCGGGCATAAATTTTAACAATACCAAAAGAATGATTCTAAAAAGACAAAAAAATCCAAACCATCCTATTTAGAGGGTCAGAACCATGTGAAATAAAAGAGGAAATTAAACAAGGGGAGAGAAGAGTAACAATGCCACCTCAACCAACTTCATGCTAAGAATAAAAAATGAAACTATTCGACCAAATAATACAACACACTGAGGTGAGAAGAAACCCATCAACTTTAATTTCCTAAAGATAAAGCAAATCAAGATCAAGACAACACTTGGTATTATAGATAGAATACTTTCTAGGGAGGTCTATCAACCCCTGCTCATTCCATGAAAGACAATTCATTGTAACCCATCTTGCATGTCATCCCCATCCCCAAGAGAGGAGAAGTTATTGTGCAAAAATGAGGGAGCCTCAAATGAGGAGTCATTAAGAGAAATAACCCTTTGAATCTTCTCCCCATTATAAAAAAACTCATTGCAGCCATCTAGGTTGTGAGACCAACATAGTGTTTACTATGAAATCATCAACATCTCTTGTAGTGCTTGAGTCCAAAGAGGGTGTGGATCTAGCATATGAATGTCCACTATCCCCTAGCCTCTAGGGTTTGAAATAGGAGATAGGGGGAGCAATAGAATCAAGAATTCTATTGGTATATGGCTTGAGCTAGATCTACCGTTATCTACAAGAAAAGAACTCACCTTAGCCACAGTTAAACCTTTACCTTTTTTGACCACCATAGTCCATTGATCTTTCTTGGTGGCCATAGTAGGCTTAGCTTCTCAAATAGGGGGTTGTTATGGTCTAACAAGAGACAATTCCTAATCTTATGCTTAGCTGACTAGCATCAATAGCAGGTATTTGAAAGCTTAAGGGAAATAACCTTTTGAGTAAATTTGGTACCACCTATCTAGATTTCCACTATATCTCTGAGGTCCCTAGATAGGTCGACCTCAACTAAAACCCTATATTTGGGTTGAGCATTGAATTTTTTTTTGGTTCAAGACACACAACCTTGTCGATGGTTTGTTTAATAACAATTAAAAAAGATCAGCAAGGAATGGGAAGTCCAAGGCACTCTAACCACATAGACACCTTAAGCTTCCAATCATTAGAAATAGTTAAATTTTGTGACCATCATTGAAAAACCAAGAGGGAGGACTTGATAGTCTAGGGACCTCATACAAAAACATTTTCAACTTGGCCTGCATTACCAAAGTGTAAAAGAAAAAATCCTTTGGTAAGGCTTTGGATGGTTTCAAGGCAAACACCATAAGGTGTCCAAACCTTGGAAACCCATTCTTGCAACATTCTTTCAAAAGGAGTATGGCCCACAAAATAACTAGTGAGGGTTTTCTATTCTAGTCATGTACATGTACTATCAAACTCCTTGACATTCAAAATAATATCATGAGAGGAATTACCTCATAAAACACTGTGGCTATGAACTTGCGTGGTTGGTTGGTCAGTGGAGCCTTTCTCTCCAGTAGTAATAGAAACTCCAACACCTACATCAATTGCTAGGCTAGAGAAGGTCAAGCCCGTTATAAATGATAACTTATTCCTGTAGTAAATGCAGTATGATAGACAATAGAAACCAGCGAGGATTTAAATGAAAGTTGTAAAAACCTTGGAAGACCTCATTTCAGTCAATGTTATAATAAATAAAGTTTTAAACATATGTCATTTAATTTTTTGTAAAAATTAAAAAAATTAAAAATAGATAATAGTGTTGGGATATATTATATTTAAATAGATTTTTTTTTTAAAAATTCGTGGGGCAAAATTTGAGTTTTGATTATGCATGTATATATGTTTGTACTTTTTAAAGTCACATTATTTCAAAACTATGGACCCTTCTTAAAAAATTTAGAATATTTTACTTGAAATTTATGAGATAATAAAGTAAAATATATCATATTAATTAATATTGAAATTTTAATATTATTTTTTAAAGGTGAAAGTGGCAAGTCGCTAATATATTAATAATATAGTAACTAGTTCAAAGACTCATGAAAGAAAGAACTAGACATAGAAAATCTAATCATTACAAAAATAAAAATAAAAAATATAAATGATAATCATAAAATACCAAAAATATATCTAAGTCTATGGAATGAGCAAAGTGCATATCTTTAATCAACAACTTTACAAAAAGGAAAAGCTCAATTTCCAAATAAAAACCTATACATTATATACAAAACCAACCCTATATATTCTTTACAAAAAGAAAAGGCTCAAATTCCAAATAAAAACCTATACATTATATACAAAACCAACCCTATATATTCTTTACAATATATTAGTAAGCAACTTTATATATATCCCAAGAAAATTCTTTTGAACAATAATGGATGAAAACTCAATCCAAACCCAAAAGATGTTTTAAATACCACTTAAGTAAGTATATAGAGCAATGAATTTTGAAGACACAATCTCTCCAAAAGTTGGGTCTCCAAAGGAGTAGTGCCTACTTATCATATGACCACCATTGACTAGTATGAGGGACCATCAAAACTTGAAATCACATTCTACACAAAAATAGAGGGCACACATATAAAGGTAAAGAGATGGCCAACCATAATCTAAGGCCTTGCTATTTATTGCAATAGGAAGATGAAAATAGGAATAGGGTTTATATTTGTTGTTTGGTGTACAAAATTAGAATATAGAATTGGAATACGTATGCTCATTTTTCACCAAAAATGAGCACATCTCAATTCCAAAAAAATAGTTGTTATTGGAATAGGCCATTCCTATCCTCAATAACAATTTTCCAAATTATATAATTTTTGAAGTTCACTTGTTGGCACGTGTATGAGCATATCAATTTGGGGCTCATTTTCTCATTTCACAACTTCTTAGTTTTTTCCTTGGTGCTCATCCATAATTTTACAACTACATTAGAGGTATTATGTTGGAGATCATTTCACCCAAAACCAGGTCTTTCAAATCTTCTCCTACACTGATAGTCTTCAATTTGAGGTTTTCCTCATATTGTCATAGGTATCTATCATTTTCCCTTAATTTTATTTTTTCTTGTATGTATATATCTTTAGAGTTTATTTCCAAAACTTTTTTGTGGCACAACTGCCATTACATTACATACTCTAAAGCCATGTAACTACTGCAACATGTTACAACATAAGGCATTGTTAACTCATAACTCTTGGCATCACCATAATCACATGTATATATTGTATGTATGTATCGTGCATGAGCATAATCACATTTATTACAAAGTTTAAAACCCTAAAAATCTATAGCTATATCTAACTATTGTATTTTGGTGATTATTTGACCCCTTAGATACGACACTACAAAAAATTTAACCAAAGTAACTTCAAATAATGTTGATTAATATTTACTTCGTTATCAGAGCAAAACCACTTAGCATATTTAAATCATTTGGATGTGATTTAGCCCTAACTAATATATGGCTTTGTTTGTGTTTCTAAAAATAGATTCAAAATTGCTAAAGAATGTAATCTTTGCCAAACATTACAACATGGAATCTTTGATAATGTCTCATCTCTCTTGCTCAAAAAATGTCTTGATCCCTCAGATACGAAACTACAAAAAATTTAACCAAAGTAACTTCAAAGAATGTTGATTAATATTTACTTCGTTATTAGAGAAAAACCACTTAGCATATTTAAATCATTTGAATGTGATTTAGCCCTAACTAATATATGGTTTTGTTTATGTTTCTACAAAAAGATTCAAAATTGCTAAAGAATGTAATCTTTTCCAAACACTACAGTATGGAATCTTTGATAATGTCTCATCTCTCTTGCTCAAAAAATGTCTTGAACATTTCACATTTCGATAGAAGGCTAATGTTCTTTATTGGGGTTGATTCAAGATTGAACAACCTTTCTATGTGATTCCCTCACTTACCTTTATTTGATATGCCCTAACCTCAATGTGTGATTAGTGTTAATCAATCCTCACTTAGTTTCATTTCACCCTCAATTCTATGTTACACATGGGGGGTATTCTGTGATGACAACTCCAACTAGTTCTTTAACAATACCTTAGCCTTCACTACACGAATAATAGGCTATGGTTATCAAAATTTTGAGACTAAAGAGGCTATATGGATACAACTAGATATGAGTAAATAGAGTCAAAAGTTGGAATTGGTCAACTATTGTAATTTACTCTGTAATGGCTAGGGGTGCTACCTTCGTCCCTATTTCTAAGATATAGATATGAAGTACTTAGGCAAAAATTATCATCGTAAGAGTTCTTATTATGTGCCTATAGCTTTTGTATTGCCATAAATTTCATCTCCACCAAAAAATCTTGCTATGTTCCATGTCTCTTGGAGGTCATTAGATTATTAACTGTGAATTTTACAAATTGAAATCATAAATATGTTTGAACATTCACCTTTCCTACACTTTAGTGTAATTGAAGATTTTCCATCCACAACTTAATACAAGGACCCACTAACAATAATAGGCATCAACAATTACATTTGTTGCATTAAGAAAGTAAATGTTGCATAGAAGTTAGTTTCAATAGCTCCTTCAACATTTCAACAATCATAGTTCAAAGTCTTTAACATCTTAATCTTCCTTCATGATGGAACATTGTAGTCGCTCTAAAATTATCTTGATTTGTAGACCTTCCTATCTTTTAGTTTAAGGTAGGAAATTTATTCAACAATAGACATTTGGCTTTAACTCCAACATCCTTGCATTACACACCTTTATGATGTTAGTTCAAACACTAATTTTCTCCTGCTTTGAAATCTTCCTCCAATTTGATTCAACGATACTAGAGACTTTTCATGTCTTACTTTTGAAAAGGATAGTTACATGGAAGAATGAAAGGACCATATTTAGAGATTAGAATGTCTTGATAAAGTTGTTTTCATGAAGGCACCATTTTGTAAGATGAATGGCCATGGATTAGAGAATGCGTTTGATAATTGTTAAGGCCCAATTATCATATTTGATCAAATTTTAATGCTGATAAATGTGACATTTCTAGTTAGCATGTTACTTTGTGAAATCTATTTTTTAAATCATTAATTCAAGATCAAATTTAAGAAGGTTTAGATGAGTTGATTGAAATCAATTGTTTTTAAGCTAGGTCCACCTGAGACCCAATTTGCTTCACCATGGCATTGCTTCAAAGTTGAAGTGAGTGAATTTTAATATCAAATAAAAATGATTGGAGATAATATAAGATATTAAAAATTTTAATGCAAACTCTTATTCTCCTACTTCTCTCGAATAACTTCAAAATGCTTTAGAGCCAAATTTAAGTCTTTGGAGTTGCACACTTCGTT
This sequence comes from Cupressus sempervirens, assembly GCA_028749045.1. Classification (NCBI taxonomy): domain Eukaryota; kingdom Viridiplantae; phylum Streptophyta; class Pinopsida; order Cupressales; family Cupressaceae; genus Cupressus; species Cupressus sempervirens. The sequence goes on along the minus strand of CM053783.1, from coordinate 445,144,526 downwards.
ATTTCACTTCTTTTCATCAAATAGTAGGATCAAGGTCATTAGAATGATGAGTATGGTTATAACATATGAGTAGAAACAATTTGTAGTTGGCTTGGAATAATATACCCAGAATTAACGAGGACAAGAAAATGCTATTTTTGAATTTCTCACTGTAATGGTCAAGCAGGTTGTGAAAATGTACTAGATATTATGGTTCCTATTAATGGAATGCCTCAAACATAATGTTCAAAAATATTATCATATTTTCCTTTCATAAAAATTAGGCGTGCATATCATCATATACATATATCTATGTATATGTGTATATGTATACATACATATACATATATGTCTTGAATCTCTCTTTGCAATCAAATAGTCTATGATCTCTTAAGTTCAACCTTTTGGCTTAGCCTCTATCCTTATCAATCTTCTCTCTTTCATCATTCACATCCAATTATTTTATCATCAAGAAATGGACAATTATTTTTTTACACAATGCTACATTTATGAGTTTAATTAGGATATCAGGATAACATCTAGATGAACCACATGAACTCATCTTTCATGAGAATGAATAGTCCACTATAGTAGTCTTGGTTTGAGAGACATCCTTCACCCCTCTAAGCATAAATTATATGTAGTAAGTGTTGTTGGTCTGACTTTTCACATGATAAAATTTCCCCAATCTAGGTAAAAAAAATAAAAATTGAATCCATTAATGGTGAATAGGGTTTTTGGTTTTTGATAGTCCAGATTTGTTAGCCTTTGAAAACATTTGTTAAACCCTATGTCTCATTCATTTTTTAAAAAATTGAGCATGAAATCTTTTTAAAATTTGTGAATGTTCTGTATTCATTTCAAATTTTTCCACATCCCTAAGTGACCTTTTCTCTTATGTTTCTCATCATCCAATTCTTGTAAGATCTATGACAGTTGCTATATCTCTATGAAATGATGCGAGTGTTTTAACCTATGTGACATAGTGACTACCACAAAGTTAAAGGATTGGGTCATAAAATGGAGGTGTGGTGATTAAAGATTGTATTGCATCTAAAGTTTTAGTCATGTGCACTTTGTTAGTTCTGTCAAAGCAGAAAAGGGAACCAAGTTAAAAAGGGAGCAAAAGAAGTCACCGAAATATGATTTCTTCGATGTTTCGCTATGTCGCTATTGAGAAAACTAAGCACCCTACCGATAATGACATAGCAAATAGCCAAGAAATACATGACATGATGGCCTCCAAATTTCTTGGTGACCATAAAGATTTCCAAGTGGTGTGGTGAGTAATGATTTTATTGTTATGTTAGAAGTGTTAATGAGGGTGATTATGACTTGACTTGCCTTTATTTTTCTAGCACAGAGTTTTGATAAGACACTGGAGCTTGCTATGTCATTGTCATGAAAATTATGGATCTCGTCATTAGCGACATAGCGACCTACTAGGAAATGAATACATGGTGGGACCCAAGAAATGTAGAAATGTGACTAGGATTAGAATATGGTTTTATATGCTAGTTGTGAAGGATTTTCTCACATCATCTGTAACTTGGACACATGTCCCATTCATAAAACATATAAAGGATTATGATTGTCAGATCAAGCTAAGATCAATGATTGTCACTATCTTGCTATGGAAACATGCTTTCTTTTTATGTATAGCAAGGTAGTGACTAGGGGACCCACCACATCCTATGTAATTCATACAATTTCCATGCCCTCAGATCAATTTCAAATCTATGGCCATCACTATCTCGTTATGAAGAGTTGCTTGAAGGTTATGTATAGTGATATAGCGACTAAGAGCCCACCATATTTCTCTTAAGCAATGCACCAAATTTCCTCCACATGATCAATGCAGAATCAATGATTTTTGCTACCTCACTATAGCAAGGTGCTCACTCTTTATGTATAGTGAGGTAGCAATTCAATGAAATGTGACCTCAGTCATTAGTGGGTCTAGACTAAAATGCCAACAATGGAGGAACTACACACATGGGAAAATCTCATTGGGTTGACTAGCAACATGTCAAGTGGAACATGAGTCATCTTTTCCTGCATCCTTGGATCATAGGATTTTTTGAAAATCAACGATGTAAATTTGAATGTAGAAGGTGGTGCCACTCTGTGCATTTATGAGGAATGAAAGCTACATGTGCAAAAGAAAAATAGAGTATAATATAGAAGATTTTCTTAGTTTCATCTCATGAAAACAAAAGATTTCAAGATTTTCCTAAGTGGAAGCCATTACTAAAAAGGTTGTGTTGAGCTTGACAAGAGAGTGAAGAAAATTTCCATTGTTCACGAAGACATTGTAGAATTACAATGAGAAACAAGAAAAGAATCAAGTAAGTAATTATAATATCTATAGTGTCTTAGTTCTACAAATTTCAATCAAAAATGCCTCCAAAGAAGGTACTTTCTGGTTAGGAGAATTATTTGGATAGGAATGTCCATGATGATTTTCTTGAGCTGCTCGCAAAATCCACTATTGAAACTATACAAGTTAAAAAGCTTACTTCCTTATACCCTAGGTTGAAAATAGAAGATGGATTGTATGACAAGGATAATTGGGTCTAGGATGCTAGTACCTCTCAAACAGGTCTAGATTTGTTTGAAAAATGGTTTTTAGAGAGGAAAATTTTTGCCCCACATGCCAATATCTTGAATTTTGATCTAAGGAAACTGTTGGTTCCTAGAGTTTTTATGGATTATGATCTTGTTGAAACTATGGCAAAGAACTATGACCAAGCCATTAGAGTAGTGAGAAGAAATAATGGTTAGGTTCTAATTATAGTCAACCCAAATGAACAAAGGGAAGTTTTTGGTTTAGGGCCTCTCACTGATTATCATGTGCCTATTGATTTGAAAGGGTTAGAAAAAGAGTACATGTGCAAGAAGGATGCCATTAGGCAAGGTGCACTAAAGGCACATATAGGGAAAATTGGTCCTCTACTAGCAATATCAACATCTTCCAGGGAACCTTTCAAAAGGACATACTTCAATACTAGGGCTGTGGAGATATATAGGACCCTGTGTAGAGTTTTTAGGAGAGATGAAGAGGAGTTTATGCCTGTGGATTTCATGTATATGGTTACTCTGATTTCATCTTTTGGTGTGGACATAATTTTTGATTTTTCTTCTTACTTGGCCAAGGAAATTCATAATGGACTAATTGGGATTATTAAGGGCAAGGTTGAAAAAACTTTTGGCCTTTATTCTTTGTTGATGGACATGTTTTTGTTTAAGGGAGCTACATATTTTGGTAAAGAAATGGAATTAAATAGAGGGGAAAATGGAGAAGCACTGCCAGTCAAATTATGGAGTGCAAATATGACTTGGGATGTAGAGAACACTAGTTTTGTTAGATTTGATAGGTACTTTGCTTCCAAGCTAAGATGCCTCTTATTGAGTGACAATCCCAGAATCCCCAAGGCACTAATGGATCTCATTAGGCCTATGGACAACCCTAGTGATTTGAAATTTTTACAAAATTGGGGAGATATCATCCATACTCTATTTCTACTATATTTAGAATTTATGGTTTCAAAGGAAGTCCTCATGTAGTACCTTACCAAGTGCCCTCGAAGGTAGGAGTAGCTTAATTTTTGTGGCAGTTGGGAGGAGTAGAGGAAACCTTTTTGTTGAAAAGATCAACAGGGTCAATTTTCCCCACTTGCATAGTGACCCATCATTTTGTAATAAAAAAAGGGGTTGGCTTTCTTTGAATAAAATTTTGGATCCTTACAAGATGACTATTTCTCACCCTCATTTTTGTGATTTTGAGGGATTTTATAATTTGGCTCTGAGATCAAGAATTGAGCTTGGTAAAATTGAGCATGAATTATAATTTCCTAAAGAAATAATAAGGAATGAGTACTCCTTGCAAGAGCATGAGAATAGAAAGAAAAATTGAGAGTCTTCTCTAAATTTTTGGATTTCATTCATTGTTTTGATGCAGATTATAGTCCTTTGGACAATGCAGTTACAAATGTAGATAAGATAAATAAACTTATGAATACTTTTTCTAAAATAATAGAGGCAATGAATGAAAAGAAGCAATTCTTTATTAGATTTTACCTAGATAAGGCTAGGGAAGTAATGAGGAGATTGGGTTTTACTCCCAATATAGGGGTAGGTCAATTAACTATCTAGAAAAGGCTAGGATATACTGTTATTCAAAATAAAGGGACCACTATGGACAAAGGAAAAAAAATAGTTGAGTCCACCATTAATGTCATGGAAGAAAGGCCTTCTAAACCCTCCCTAAAAAGGAGGAAAATAATAAGGGAATAGGATCCTCATGTTGAGGAATATTCACCCTCATAGACCCCTATGAGAATTGAAGAGGAACAACTCACTGAAGAGGAAATTGAACAATTGGGATCACAAGAGGAAATTTTTGTTACACAATCAGAAATAAATGGAGACCCCAAGAGCCTCTTGTGCCAAGTTTTGAGTTAACTATTGCAACTATAGAGGAAGGGAATCAGACCCTGCATTAGAACAAGAAAGTCATCAATTTTTGTCTGATGATAGTTTTGTAAAATCAAGGGCATTCCATCAATTTGTAAGGAGAGTTGCTGACACATCACATGTACAGGTAGCTCACATGAATGTGGGGACTCTCTTTTTGTTTTGGCCACTACTGAGAGAGAGGAGAAAGAAATGTCTGAGTTGCAAAGTAAGTATGAGAGTGTTCTTGAAGCTTACAATAAAGAGGTAAAAAAGAGAATTGACCTTGAGAACAAGTTAATGGGGAGGTCCACAAGGCCAAGAATAACATACCCTCACCCCTGAGTTGAACCTTTCAAATCCACCAACCTCATAGAAATACCAGATACACCCCAAAGGCCAGAATACTACACAGTAGAAGATTTTGAAGAAGAAAAAAGAAAGGTATGGGCATTCCATGTAGAGTTAAATGCACAATATGAGGATAAATTGAGAAATGCTCTTACATGCTTGGTAGATAAGATTGAATGACCATTATTTTATAACCAATTAATAAGGGTGGTAAACATCTGGGAAGAATTGAAAGCAAATGAGGAGGTTTTGAAGCCTATTGGGAATAAATGGGGGAATAAAAAGTAAAGGAAAGAAGTGACATTCTTGTGTTACTCTATCATAAGATCATCTCATGATAAAATTGAAAGAGCTTATGATATTTTCACTAATCTACCAAATTTTGATTATAGGAGGGCTTTTCTACAAAGAATAATAGTTGGCTACTTAGAAAAATATAGGAGCCAAAAGTTTAGCTTATTTACTAATGCCCTAGATAGAAGGATTAATTTTAAAAGTAAAGATGAATGAGATAAGGATCTTGATGATTTTTTTTTTTTAATAATGAATAAAGTTATCAATGAAATAGGGCATGCATGGTGGGCCACAACTATAGGAGAAATGGTAAAGGTTCAATTATTCTTTGATTCTTTGAAGCAGGATTTTGTTACTATTGATAAAGAATTTGAATATTTCATCATTAAACAATACAATATTCTTCAATTTGATTGGTTAGATGACACACTTTATGACAAGTGGATGGCAAATATTCTTTCTAGTGAACAGGTAGAGTAAGTTGAAACTGACAATGAAGAGATACATGGAGATGAAATACAAATCATTGATTCACTTCCATCAACACTTGGAAATGGAGACAAAATAGAGTAGTTGCTCTCAACAATGAAAATAAACCAACTAGTTATAACTACTAACTAGGAAGAAAGCCAAGTAGATGATACATCAGAACATATAGGATAGAACAAAGAGGAGCACCCTACACAAGAAGAAAGCATCAGGGTCCCAGTTGATGATGTGGTAGAAGAGGATTCATAGATAATAGTTGTTTTAATAGTTCATAATGGTGATAGTGAAGAGCCATGAATTGAAGTAAAGCTGCAAGCATTAAATCATAATTCATCATTTGCAATCCTAATGTCTACATACTTTGATGAATCTGATGCAGGAGCATCCAGAGGTATAAGGGAAATCTTGTGTCACCCAAAAAAATATACTTAGACTTAGTTTCTATTTCATGTGTTTTCATTTTTGGATACCCATTTGGGTCAAATAAAGGTTTCAACTCTCACAGTTCCACTATCAGTGTGCTAGAAAATCCCGAAAAAATAGGAGCATGTAATTGGGCCATCATTTTGGTGAACTAGAAGGTGTGAATTGGATAGATGAATGTAATTGTAATTTAGAGCATTCTAGAAAAAGAATCAAGTCAAAAGGCCCCACAATTTGAAAGTTATTGCAATTTTTTGGGTTTTGGAGACCTCCTAAGAATGCTTCAAAGTCAAGTTAGGGGCATTAAATGACCTCAAAAAGGGTCAAAAAATGGGGGATGAGTGAAGCTCATCCATAGGGCTATAGAGAACTTTGAGATCTTTCCAAAAATGTAAATGGTTCATCAATCGGAGCTACAGTTCAAAAGTTATGCCTCCCAGAAGTTCGGTTACCATTTCTGGATTCTTCTAGATTTGTGCTGACTTCTAACGCAGCTTCTGGAACCTTGTATTTGGTCAGTGGATGCCTACTAGCACTTTCTAGAATGTACTCCTAGTCCTTAACCCTTTGAGGTCTATTTAAGGAGATTCTTGGCATTGTAAAAGGAAGTTTGGAGTGGAGTTTGAGAGGAGGTACTGAAAGGAGAAATTATCTCCACATTTATGCTATTGTAAGCCCTTAGGGCATGTTTTGAAGTTTATTTTCTCTGTACTAAATGTACTAGCCTATTTTTTAGTTAATAAAATTTCCCTTTTCTATTGTGTCCATTCTGTTCTTGGGTTGTGTCTCCATCAAGTGGTATCAGAGCTAATTTTCCTGAGTGTGTAGATAGAGCACCGATTGTGAGGCAGTTTGCACCAAGACTGTGTGGTTGTGGGTTTGAGTTAAGAAGATGCCTCCATGAAGAGAGCATGGTAGAAGGGCTAGAGCTATAAATCTTGAAGAGGTTAGAGCCCTCCAAAGGTAGGTACAAGCATTGCAGGAGGAGCTCCGTAGAGGAGCAACTGTGGCCGTAGGTGATGAAATTGAATATGAAAATGAAGAAGATGAAATTGGACCAGAAGGGGAATTTGATGGGGAAGTTCTGAATCATGTAGAGGAAAGGCTTTTTAGGGCCGTTACTAAGTTTGGGAAAAGACCTACAGTTGAAGTGGGTGTATTTTCAAGAAATCTGAAACTAGATGAGTTGATTGATTGGATCAATGAACTGGAAGAATACTTTGAGTATGAGGATATCAGGGACCCAGATAGGGTTAAGTTTGCAAAGGCTAAACTAAAAGGCCATGCCAAAATTTGGTGGCAAGAGGTCCAATTGGAAAGAAACAGAAGAGGAAAGGAGAAGATCACAAGATAGGATCACATGGTGGACAAATTGAAGAAGCAGTTCATTCCTGTGGACTACGAGCTTGATTTGTTTAAGAAGATGCATTGGTTAAAGCAAGTAGGAAGATCAGTCCAAGAATATACAGAGGAATTTTACCGACTCTTGATTAGAGAGGGGCATACAGAAGCAAATAAGGAGAAGGTTGCTCATTATATCAATGGGTTGCGACCTAGCATCCAGGAGGAATTAAGTCTGATAAGAATGGCCAGCATTGAAGAGGCATACCAGTTTGCCCTACAAGTTGAAGAGAAGATGAATAAAAGGTTTGAAGGAAGAAAAAGAGGGTGCGGTCAAGGAGGAAGGGGAAGAAGTAGATCATCTGGAGGCTGCAATTAAACCCAAAAGAAAAATGAAGATGTGGGTACTAGCAGGAACCAGAGGAATGAGGGTTTCAACTGCTCCCATGATCAAGACTTTGGAAATCAGAGAGGAAGAGGTAGAGGATGTGGAAAAGGAAGAGGAGGCTTTCATGGTACCTATTTACATTGCAATGAAGAAGGTCATCGTGCCTTTGAATGCCCTCAATGACAAGTAAGGACAGATAGGAGAGCTAAGGGCCAAGCTAGGGTTGCTCATGTGGATAAGGATGCACAATCATTACATTTAGAGGATGTAGAAAGAGGAGAGACCTTGGTAAATGAAAGAGTCCTACTAAGTGGTGAGATTGAACCAAGACAATGGAGGAGTTTGTTCCGTACCAGATGCAAGTGTGAGGATAAATGTTGTGATGTGATCATTGATGGTGGTAGCACTAATAACTTGGTATCAGAAGAGATGGTCACTAAGTTGAAGCTCAAGAGGGAGAAACATCCCCAGCCCTATCGAATTGCTTGGATAAAAGATGATCATAAGGTCCTGGTAAGTGAACACTGTTTAGTGAAATTCAACTTTGGGAGTTACCATGATGAAGTTCTCTGTGATGTTATTTCGATGGATTTTTTCCATCTATTGTTGGGTAGACCATGGCAGTTTGATAGACATGCAGTACATGATGGACATGCAAACACATACTCTTTGACAAAGGATGGAGTTTTCCACAAATTGAAGCCCATGAAAAAGGAAGGTGAAAAGGTATGTAGCAGTGCTAGGATTTGTCTTGTTGATAAAAGGAAGCTTTTAGATGGCATGAAACATCAGCATATGTGCTATGCTTTGATTCCTAGGAAAGATAAAGAAGGTAGTAGTGAAATGCCACTTGAAGTTTTAGATTTACTAGGGGAGTTTGGAGATATTATCTCTGATAATGTTCCAGATGGATTGCCACTAGTAAGGCAAATCAGTCATCAGATAGATCTGATTCCAAGAGCTAGTTTGCCTAACAAGGCTACTCACAGGATGACTCCTGCTGAAACAAAGGAGCTAAATAGACAAGTTTAGGAGCTGTTGAGGAAGGGCTTGATTCGAGAGAGCCTGAGTCCATGTGCAGTACCTACAGTACTCACACCAAAGAAGGATGGAGAGTGGAGGAAGTGTACAAATTCTCGAACTATAAATAGGATAACCATCAAGTACCAGTTTCCTTTTCCAAGGATGGATGATCTTATGCACTGCTTGAGTGGAGCTCAGTACTTCACCAAGATAGATATCAAGAGTGGCTATCATCAGATATGGATTCGAGAAGGAGATGAGTGGAAAATAGCCTTCAATACCAAGGAGGGTCTTTATGAGTGGTTAGTCATGCCCTTTGGATTGACGAATGCCCCAAGCACCTTCATGCGGCTCATGAATGAGGTACTTAAGAAGTTCTTGAGAAAATTTGTTATTGTTTATTTGGATGATATTTTAATTTTCAGCAAGACTTTGGAAGAACATTTACTGCATATTCATAATGTCCTTGAAAGGCTAAGGGAAAAGAAATTGTTAATTAATCTGAAGAAGTGTATTTTTGCAAAAAGGGAGTTTGTCTATTTGGGGTTTTTTATATCACCCAAAGTTCTCAAAATGGATCCAGAGAGGGTAAAAGCCATCTTGGAATGGCCTACTCTGAGGTCTGCTACTGAGGTAAGATCATTTCATGGTCTGGCTAGTTTTTACAGGAAGTTTATTAAGAAGTTCAGTGGCATATATGCACCCCTAACTGATACAATAAGAGGGGATAGAAAAGAGTTCAAATGGACTGCAGTAGCTGCGAGAGTTTTTGAATTGTTGAAGAAGAAGGTGACAGAATAGCTTGTGTTGGCACTTCCAAATTTTAGAAAAGTGTTCCAGGTAGATTGTGATGCTAGTGGCAGCACTATTGGGGTTGTATTAAGCCAAGAAGGTAAGCCTATTGCATATTTTAGTGAAAAATTGAATGATGCAAAGAAGAAGTATTCTGTTTATGATCAAGAGTTCTATACAATAGTTCAAGCCTTAAAGAAATGGAGGCATTATTTATTGCCAAAGGAATTTGTTTTGTATACTGATCATTAGGCATTACAGTACCTAAATAGCCAAGGTAAATTGAATCAGAGGCATATGAAGTGGGTAGAGTTCTTGCTGAGCTATACATTTGTGTTGAAGCACAGAAGTGGAAAATCTAACAGGGTTGCAGATGCACTAAGTAGGAGATAGTTGTTGCTTACAGTAATGTAGGTTGAAGTAGTTGGGTTTGATGAACTCAAGAATTTGTACACTGAGGATCTTGATTTTCCTAAAGCATGGAAAGCTTGTAAAGAGCCTGTTGTTGTAGATAGAACCAAGTGGTTAGACTATTTGATTCAAGATGGCATGTTATTCAAGGGTAGTCAATTGTGTATTTTAAGGAGTTCCATGAGGGAAAATCTAATTAAGGAGAAACACAGTGGAGGGATGGCAAGAAATTTTGGTTGAGATAAGACCATTGCTATTCTTAGAGAACATTATTTTTGGCCTCAAATGTCACAAGATGTGAAAATTTTTGTACAGAGTTGTCAAGTTTGTCAAGTTGCTAAGGCATTTAGCCACAATACTAGATTTGCCTATTCCATCAAAGCCATGGGAGGACATAAGTATGGATTTTTTTCTTGGATTGCCAAGGACACAAAGGGGTAATGACTTAGTATTTGTGGTGGTTGATAGGTTCTCCAAAATGGCACATTTCATTCCATGCCACAAAACTCATGATGTTGTCCATATTGCAGACTTGTTTTTCAAAGAGGTGGTAAGACTACATGGTCTTCCAAGGAGTATACTTTTTGATAGAGATACTAAATTTGTGGGATATTTTTGGAGGACATTGTGGAAAAAGTTGAGAACAGACTTGAAATTCAGTTCCATGCATCACCCACAAATTGACGGCCAAACAAAAGTGGTAAACAGAAGTCTGGGCAATTTCCTGAGATGTTTAGTTGGGGATAAGCCCAAGGGATGGGATTTGATTCTACCACAAGTAGATTTTTCTTACAAGAACTCTATAAATAGGAGTACTGGAAAATCACCATTCCAAATTCTATATGGGAATAGCCCAAGGACTACACCAGAACTAAGGAAGATAGAGCAAGGGGAGAGGACAAGTACTGAAGTGGAAGAATTTGCTGAACATATCAAGCATCTACATGAGGAGGTTCAGGCACACATTACGAAGATGAATCAAGAGTGTAAAGCTAAGGATGATCAAAGGAGAAGACATAAGGAATTCCAAGTAGGGGATCTAGTCATGGTGCACTTACGAAAAGAAAGATTTCTAGCCGTTACTTACAACAAGCTGAAAATGAAGAAATTTGGTATTTGCAAAGTTTTGAAGAAACATGACTCAAGAAATGAATATGAGATGGAGCTCCCAGATGGTATTCACATTTCTCCCATTTTCAACATTGCAGATTTAACAGAGTATCATGATGATGGTGTAGATGAGGAGCTGGTGTTAGAGCCATGTTTGATTCCTGCTTCTAAGAAGGAGAAGATAGAAGACATTCTAGATCATCGTGTGGATAGGAGTACTAGAAATAGGCAGTATGAAGAGTATTTGGTCAAATGGAAAGGACAACCAATCAAGGACTCAACTTGGATTTCAGCAGCTGAGGTTTCCCATTTGGGATTTCCTCTACCATTCATAAAGTGACAGGGTCACTTTTCAATCTAGCCTGGGTGTCTGATGCAGGAGCATCTAGAGGTATAAGGGAAATCCTATGTCACCCAAAAAAAATACTTAGACTTAGTTTTTGTTTCATGTGTTTTCATTTTTGGATACCCATTTGGGTCAAATAAAGGTTTCAACTCTCACAGTTCCACTATCAGTGTGCTAGAAAATCTCAAAAACATAGGAGTGTGTGATTGGGCCATCATTTTGGTGAACTAGAAGGTTTGAATTGGCTAGATGAATGTAATTTTAATTTAGAGCATTTCAAAAAAAGAATCAGGTCAAAAGGCCCCATGGTTTGAAATTTATTACAGTTTTTTGGGTTTTGGAGACCTCCTAAGAATGCTTCAAAGTCAAGTTAGGGGCATTAAATGACCTCAAAAAGGGTCAAAAAATGGGGGATGAGTGAAGCTCATCCATAGGGCTATAGAGTGCTTCAAGAGCTTTTCAAAAATGTAAACAGTTTGTCAATCGGAGCTACGGTTCAAAAGTTATGCCTCCCAAAAGTTTGGTTACCATTTCTGGATTCTTCTAGATTTGCGCCGACTTCTAACGTAGCTTCTAGAACCTTCTATTTGGTCGATGGATGCCTACTAGCACTTTCTAGAATGTACTCCCAGTCCTTAACCCTCCGAGGTCTATTTAAGGAGATTCCTGGCATTGTAAAAGGAAGTTCGGAGTGGAGTTTGAGAGGAGGTACTGAAAGGAGAAATTATCTCCACATTTATGCTATTGTAAGCCCTTAGGACATGTTTTGAAGTTTATTTTCTCTGTACTGAATGTACTAGCCTATTTTTTAGTTAATACAATTTCCCTTTTCTGTTGTGTCCATTCTGTTCTTGGGTTGCGTCTCCATTAGAATCAGAATGATAAAGGAGCATATGATAGAGTTTGTAATATCCCGAAGATGTAATAGAAAGGGGGGCCTACCAAGAGAGTGATATGATGTTACCTTTCTGTTATATAAGGTTTTGTCTTTTTCTATTGTGCAAATGTAAATATCTTTTAAGGACACCTATCAGTTCTCTATGCTTGAAGCTTGTTGCATCTCACATTATATAAGTGAGATTCTAGGGCTAGAGAAGGGTTTGAGTTTTAATGCATTTTTAGTATTACACTTAGGATGTTTTCGGTCCAATCTTTGAGCAAAACTTTATAATGTATTTTCTCTACACATTCTCTGAGAATACATTAGTATGGAATGATATTTATGTCTCATTCTAAAGTCATTCTAAGTTTACGATAATTGTATATAATTTTCAAAGAAAATTGATACAAGTTTTGAGCTATCCCCATATTATTTTTTATTGAATTTTGTCTCCTTTGCTATGACTTGGTTATTTTGAGATTGTGTGAGTAAGGCTTGATCAATTGAATGCAATTCATTTTACTGTTATTAATTCAATGAATTAAGTAAATTCTTTCGATGAATTTGATGGGATTGTCATGGTAATAGAAAGGGTGTATGTAAGAATGAAATTCAGTGAGAATTGCTTATAATTCTTGTTGTAAAGTAACAGATTATATCCCCAAATTGGAGTAGACTCTAAATCCCAATGGAGTAGGCATTGCTCAAAATTTACTTAGTATGCATAATAAGTATACTATGAAGAAGCATCAAATCTAAAATCACAATCAACTTCAATTTTCATTTCTTTAAGATTTCAAAAGATGGTTAGCATTTCTTTGCCTAGAATGTTTATCTTTAGTAAGCCACTATTGCCAGGAGCACTTGAAAATCTATAGAAGAATTTTGAACAAATCTATCATATGGGATGTGTTTATTCAAAATGTCATAATTATGCATGTATTTGAGGATATGAGATGAAAATCAGAATGAAACTAAAATAATTCTCATACAGTAACTTCTAGCCTTGAATCATCCCTTGGGTATACCCAACTTGGTTTTGCAGAGCCTAAAGAGTAGAAAACCACCCTTTGTTTTGTTGAGGTTTGGTCCAAGTGGGTTTCACATGTAACTAATAATAAGAATTGGCTAATCCTTAGGTTGTGTGGGTAATATCAATTTGGTATTGAACCTTGTGTTGTTCAGTAGTTTTAAAATACCAACAAAATGGCAACTCTGCTAGGGAGTTGTCCAACACATCTATGAAAAGTACTACAGTTTGTTTGGTCATGTTATGTACATGTGTGTAAAAATTTTTAGTATTTCTCATGGTTATAAGGGGGGTGTTTTAGTGAAAAACCTTGAGAATTTAAAAAAGAAAGAAAGACAATCCCAAATACCATAGAGATACACTGATGTATCTAGCCTTTCCAAGTGTCTTACCTAACAAGCAAGAGTTGCAGTCTCATAATCTCAGTGGTTGGTCCATCTATGTCAGATATTTCCATTTCTATTTGTGTTTTTTCCTTGTAGTTAGGGATAATTATAATTGTGTTTTTTCCCAAGAAAATGGTGGTGACTCAGTCAAGGTTTTGAAGCTAGTGCTTATTTAATATATAGTGAAATGGCTGACAAAAGAAAAAACACAAGAGCTTACACAAGAGCCAATCTTGATGTACCAATGTATACTAATTTACCTAAAGGTGGTAGGAAGAACTTAAATAAGAAAAGGAGATATCCAAATCCCACATAGAAACCCAAAGGTAGTGTATCAGTCAATTTCCAATATCAACTAGTGATAGGAAGAGAGTCTTCTTCACTCAGCTCTGAATCAGAAACCACAAGACTCTTAGGAGAGATATTTAGTACCCCAATACCAGATGAAAGAACATATCAAGATAAGGATATGTCACTAGTAGGGAATATATCCCCTAGACCAGATCTCATAGTTGAAATGCATCATAGGTTAGGACTTAGGAGTTCATTTGGAGATCATTCTAATCCTAAGACAATCCCATATACTGAACCTAATCTTATTGATCTAGATGACCCTACTGACTTAGAAGCTACTTCTGCAGATCCAGTACAATTAGAGATAGGATTTTTAAAGAAATAGTTTGCTAAGGAAGAAGCTAAGTGCATTCATCTTGAAAAGGAGAAAGAGGATGCCACCCTGGATGCTATAATAGAAAGAGACACTCTGCTTAGAAGGATGGTTGCCTTGAAAGAATAAAATAAGAAGTTAGAAGAAAAAATGACAACCCTCCATGGTGATGTCTTTGGAGATGTATATAGTTTGAGAGCTAAAGTTAAAGAACAAGAAAAGCTCCCAAGTCAAAAGAAAGAGCCAATTATTACTCAAGTCCAAGCTTACAAGCATGTCCAAGTAGATCTTGTGGAACCCACTATGAGAGCTATAGATAAGGGAAAGGGAAAAGCCACAAGGATCCAAATAAATGAACCCCAAGCTCTACCAAGAAAATACTTAAAGCCTTTCATGTCAAAATTAGATCTAGATCTGGAGAAGGCAAGAAAGGAGAAGGAAGATCTTTCAAAGGAACTTGAGAAGGTAGAGAATGAGGCTCAAGCTGCAAAAACTAGGAGAAAAATTTAGTTTATTAGGTCTAATTTTGCATTAGCCTCATGGCCAAATTTTTCCACCCCAACATTAGTTTCTATACCTACTTGTGGACTAGTAGTTTTAATTTAGGGAATATCTCAATCTACCCCTACCTTGTCATCCACCATTAATACACAAGCCCCTATTGTTCAATCTCAACAATCCCAAAGTGTTCCCCTTAACCAAGAAAATGTAGTGAGCAACTCAAATGTTCCTAGTTTTTAGAAGAAATTGTTATACATGGAAAAGTATAGTCAAATATCATTTGTAGGTATTCCTGGTGCTCCACATCCCATATCTTTTGATTTAAGAGATAAAATGGTTAAGTTTTCTAGAAATAATGTTGTTACTAGTAAAGAACATTTGAGAATTTTTATACATATGCTGAATGACTATGAAGTTGAACATGAGGATGTGGTAATGAAGATGTTTGTTCATTCACTAAGGATTCAAGGGATTGGTTTAGAAGGTTACCTAATGATAGTATTAGTTCATGGAGTGATTTAGAGAAGTTATTCAAGGAGCAATATGGAGACAACACTAATGCAGGATTCATGTTAAATGAATTTAATAACATAAAAAAAAATCCTAATGAGTCCACATTTGATTTCAATGTAAGATTCTAGAAAGTTATGTACAAACTATTTCAAGTTATGAGGTTGAATGAGGATGTTTGTCTCACAACATATTTTAATGATTTTGATAGTAAAATGGCTTACTAGTTGAGGGATAAGGATCCTAAAACTTTAATGGATGCTTATAAAGTTGTAGTAAATATAGAGAATGATAGAAAAGCATCTGGGAAACTGGGTAGAAGAGATGATCCAAAGCTTTTCAATCCCAAGAATAACAACAAAAGGGAGGTTGATAGAACTCTTGTAGGAAGGAAACTAGAAGAACCTATAATAGTCTAGGTGTTGGAATTGCTAAAAATGATGAATCCTACTAGTTTCAATTCCCATAAGTCAAATATTGCTGAAAAAACCCCTGTGAACAATATAAATTTTGATAGACAACCTAGAATGTAGAGTTACCCTTATACCACCCAATGGAAGGATGGAAAGTTGATCCCTAACCAAACCCAAAATGTAAAAGATAAGTGTACACCAGATCCTCTACAAAGAAATTTACTAAATATGAATTATAATGTGCCATGGTGTATTATTTGTCAATCACCTCACTCTACAGAATATTGTGCAGTTTCTTAGTTATTTGTTTCTAATCATAGTTTACAAACTAAGGAGGAGGAAGAAGAAAAGAGCCATGATGATGTAAGTTGTAATATGGTAAGCATGTATAGTGATTGTGTTGATTCTAATTTGAAAGAAATAGAAAGTGATTTGGAAAATAAGAAAATTTCTTATCAATTACATCATCAACAAGTTTTTTTAGACAATGAAGCCTATGATGAAGATCAGGTATGTGTTACATCTTTTGAAGTTGGTCATCTAAGTTTGAGAATGCCTTCTAAAGAGGAAATTGATAGGATCACTATAGAGATAATCTCCAAAGTACATAGCAATTATAATTTGAGAAACAAAATAGTTAACAATGATGTGTGAAAGCCTTCTAGTATATTCATAAAGGATATCACACATAAGATGAAAGATGAGGACAAGAAGGCTAATGTAGAAATAGTCAAGATTAAAGACATCAAAGCTAAGAAGTGGGAACCCAAGAAGAAAGTACAATTCCAAGCAAATGAGATAGAAAAAGTAGCTATACAAGAGAAGGGATCAAGATTTGATAATGCCAAGCAAATAGTAGTCCCTGCTACCTATAAGGTTCCTACTCTAGGTATTATTGTGAAATTTATTGTCTCTAATCCAATTGATATGATATCTGTGTTATCACAAATCACTATTAAGGTACTTTTGTCTGAGCTATTTCAAATTGAAGAGCATAAGAGAAAAGCCTTGTCGTGGTTGGGAGGGATAGGAAATAGTAATAACAATGTAGAACAAAATGCTACCCAATAGACCCCCTTAGTAATAGAAGATAGTGGTATCCTATCCCAAATTCCCCAAATGTTCTTGGATGACTCATTAGTAGCATACATAGAAGATATTGACCCATTTTTTCTAAGTTTAATTATAAAAGGAAAGACCCTTAAAAATTGCATGATAGACTCAAGAGCTTCTAACACCATCATGCCTTTCAAAGTAATGGAAGTCTTAGGGTTGAAAGTAGACACTAAACAAGGTAGATGTAGAGGTATGGATGCTAGAGAAGTCCTAGTCATAGGTACTATAAATGCTTTTCCATTTAAGCTAGCTACATATCCTGAGGTAGAGTTGACCATGTCAGTCCTTGTAGTTGATATACCTCCACACTATGGAATGTTGCTTTCTAGAAAATGGAGTGCTACTATGGGAGGTAACCTACAATGTGACTTAACTTATGCAACTTTTCACATAGGTGATAAGGTTGTTAAAGTAGATAGAGAGCTAAGGGTTAGTTGTATCTTGGGTGAAGAAATAGACAAAGATGCTACTTTCTTTTTAGATACTGGTGTGAATGCATTCACAGCTGAATTAATTATTCAAGAAGTTGAGAAACTGCTTGATATTATTGAACATGAAGTTGAGTGTTGTATGAACTCACCAATATTATGGAAAATGTTCTTTGATGGGGCTAGTTCTAAAGAAGGTGCAAGGGCAAGGGTAGTTTTTGTTTCTCTAGACAAAAACACTTTCAAATATTCTTTTACCTTGAATTTTTCATGTACTAATAATATAGCTAAGTATGAAGCCTTTTTGTTAGGGTTGAAAGTTGATACCAACCACTGGATCAAGAAGTTACATGTTATAGGTGATTCTAAATTGATTATCTCATAGATAAAGGGAATATATGCTTCTACGAATAGAAGGTTGAAATAGTATAGAAATGTTGTTTGGGATCAGATTGAAATTTTTGATGCATTTGGTATATCATGAAGAGATAGAACTCAAAATAAAATGACTGACTTATTAAAAAATATAACAATAAAACCCTAGGAGATATCATTTACAAGAATATCAAAAATTGAAGTTCAAAATAGGCCATCAATACCTGACAATATTGAACATTGGCAAGTCTTTGAATATGACAAAGACATTGTGAATTTCTTGCTAAATGAAGATAAATACCATGGACAAGAGTTGGACTGTAGTGATTTGGTTCAAACAATAGATGGGCGGGAAAAAATTTTTGGTCAAGAGATTATACAACTGAAAACTAATAAAGTACCTAAAGGATTGGTTGTTTTGGAGAATATGTTTGATAACCAAGATAGTGTAGGGCTTGGTGCTAAAGACTGTAAACCTCAAGAGCTAGAAGAGATAATATTGGGTACTATTGAGGACCCTAAGAAAGTTTATATTGGCCAAAATTTGTCAGCTAAAATTAGAAAGCCTTTGATTGACTTACTGTGAAAATATAGACATGTCTTTGCATGGTCATATGATGACCTAAAATTTTATAGAGAAGATCTTTTTCAACATGTCATACCTTTGAAGGATAATGTAAAACCTTTTAGACAAAAATAGATACCAGTTAATCCCACTCTGGCCCCTAAAATGCAAGAGGAACTAATGAAGTTAAGGGATGGGGGAATAATAAAACCTATCAAACATTCCACTTGGGTCTCTAATTTAGTACCTATCAGGAAAAAGAATGAAGATATCAGACTGTGTGTAGATTTCATAAACTTGAACATTGCTTCCCTAAAAGATAATTATGGGTTACCAAACATGGAAGCTATGTTGCAACAAGTAATAGGGTTTGAACTCATGTCTATGATGGATGGATTCTTAGGATATAACCAAGTCCTGATGAAAGAAGAAGAGAAATTAAAGATAGCATTTACAACTCCATGGGGAACTTATGTATATGTGAGAATTCCTTTTGGATTGATTAACGATGGTGCCACTTTTCAAAGAGCCATGGATGTGGCTTTCCATGAGTACATAAATAAGTTTATGGTTGTGTATCAAGATGACCTCATAGCTTATTCCAAAAGGGTTGAGGACCATTGTAGGCATTTGGAAAATATTTTTATTAAAGCATTGGAATATGGAGTGTCAATAAACCCCAAGAAGTGTGCATTTGGGGTAACTAAAGGCAAGTTATTGGGACATATAGTATCAAAGGATGGAGTAAAGATAGATCTTGAAAGAGTAGTAGCCATTGATAATTTCCCTAAGCCAAAGAATGTAAAAAGAATCTAATCTTTCTTTGGGCAAGTTAATTTTCTAACAAGATTTGTTACAAATTTTGCTAAGATTAGTAGACCTATTTCTAAAATGCTCAATAAAGGGGCTACTATTAGTTGGGATGGTGAACCTTCATAGGAATTTCAAGATATTAATATTGCTATAAATATTGCCCTAGTCTTGAGGACCCCTGACCACACTAAGCCAATGCACATATTTTCTTTTGCATCTTTCCACATTGTAGCTATAGTTTTGTTGCAAAAGAACGAGGAGGGATATGGACAACCCATTTCTTTCTTCAGCAAATCATTGCAGCCTATTGAACTAAAATATGAGATAAATGAAAAACAAGCATATGCTTTAGTAAAGGTTGTATAGCATTCAGATGCTACTTGATAGGAGCTATTTTCATTGCATTTGTGCCCAATGCTATTGTAAAGGATATTTTTTCTCAACAAGAAGTATTAGGAAGAAGATGTAGGTGGATCAATAGGATCCAAGAGTTCAATATTGAGATATAGATAACAAAATTGGTAAGAGGTCAAGATTTAGCTAAACTCATGGCTCAATCTAATTTGGATGCTAATAAGATGAATGTGGTAATAGATGATCTTAGATCTGATTTATGTAACATGGATCACTATGAATAGTATGCTAATGTTATCCACTATCTACAATATATGGAAGCTCCACCTCATTTGACTAAAAATGAGAAGAGAAGCACTAAATTACAAGCCATTAGGTACATAATTATCCAAGGTAGCTTGTGGTGGAGAAATTTTGAGGGGATATTACTTAAATGTGTTGATCAAGAAAAGGCTAAAGAAGTCCTAAGCGAAATGCATGTTGGAGTGTGTGGGGGGCATTATATGGCCAAAACCACTGCACACAAGGTGATGAGAGCTAGCTTTTGGTGGCCATCCCTTTTTAAAGATGCTCAAAACATGGTTAGGAAATGTGATGCTTGTCAAAGGTTTACTAGAAAACTAAACTTCTCAGATAATACTCCCTTGAAGCTAGTTGACGTCCAAGCGCCCTTTCAACAATGGGGTATGGATTTCATAGGTGAGATCTCCCCTAAATCCAACACTGGCTATTCTTGGATTCTAGTTGCTACTAATTATTTCACAAAATGGGTAGAAGCCATCCCTACGAGAAACGCAACTAGTAAAGTTGTCAACAATTTTTTGCTAATTTTTATTATTTATAGGTTTGGTTGCCCTCAGAGAATTGTAATAGATAATGCAATGTGCTTTAGGTCTAAGAAATTCATAAAATTTTGTGACAAATATGGAATTACAAGATCAACATCCTCTCCATATCATCCACAAGGAAATGGACAAGTTGAATCCAAAAATAAAAGCTTGTTAAAAGTCATTAAGAGGACCTTGGATGATAACAAGAAGGCATGGGATTCCAAGTTGCAATTAGCAATATGGGCTAACAAAGTGACTATGAAGAAGGCCATTGAAGTAGCTCCATTTGATCTAGTATATGTAATTTAGGTAAGGATGCCTTAGAATAACTCAGTAGGAATCTACAATTACATCTAGTTGTATGATGAAGATATTATAGATGACATGCAAGAGAGGTTGGATGAGCTTGTAGGATTATCAGAAACAAGAAGAGAAGCATCTTTTAAGAATCAAAAGCTACAACTACAAGTTAAGACATTATATGATAAAAGGATAGTGACTAAAAAGTTTGAAAATGGAGATTTAGTCCTAATGTGGAATGCCATAATTGAAGATAAAGGAAAACATGGTAAATTTGATCCTATCTTATTAGGTCCCTACTTGATTGAAAACATTTGGGGAGAAGACTCTTATGTTCTCAAAGATTTGTCAGACAACATTCTTGAACTACCTATTCATGGACACTTCTTGAAGAGGTATTTTTCTTGAAAAAATACTTGTTTATTCCATGAACAATAGTTTAGGGTTTTCTTATACATTTGTAATTTTTTTTGTCTTTGTTCAGTTTCCTATATATAGTTTTCCTATGCTTTGTTGTTCTCCTAAAGTGGTCAGTTTGTAGGGAGTCTGGGTGGTCTACTTCTCCCAAAAATTATGAGCCCTTATTTGAATCCATATAATTCAGTGTCCCTAGATAGAGCCACTATTGGTCTAATTTTTTGCATGATAAAATTTCCCCAATCTAGGTACAAAAAATTAGAATTGAATCCATTAATGGTGAATAGGGCTTCTAGTTTTTGATCCTCTAGATTTTTTAGCCTTTGAAAACATTTGTTAAACCCTATGTCTCATTCATTTAAAAAAAATTAAGCGCAAAATATTTTAAAAATTTGCGAATATTCTGTATTCATTTCATTTTTTTTCACATCCCCAAGTGACCATTTCTCTTATGTTTCTTGCCATCTAATTCTTGTAAGATCTATGATAGTCATTATATCACTATGAAATGATGCGAGTGTTTTACCCTATGTGTCATAGTGACTATTGCAAAATTAAAGGACGAGGCCATAAAATGGAGGTGCAGTGATCAGAGATTGTATTGTGTCTAAAGATTTAGTCACGTGCACTTTGTTAGTGCTGTTAGAGCCAAAAATGGAACCAAGTTAAAAAGGGAGCAAAATAAGTCACCAAAATATGATTTCTCCAATGATTCGCTATGTTACTATCAAAAAAACTAAGCACCCTACCGATAGCGACATAGCAAATAGCTAGGAAATACATGACACAATGGCCTCCAAACTTCCTGGTGACCATAAATATTTCCAAGTGGCATTGTGAGTAATGATTTTATTATTATGTTAGAAGCATTAATGAGGGTGATTATGACTTGACTTGCCTCTATTTTTCTGGCATTGAGTTTTGATAAGAAACTGGAGCTCACTATGTTGCTGTCATAAAAATTATGCATCTTGCCATTAGCGATGTACCAACCTGCTAGGAAATGAATACATGATGGGATGCAAGCAACATGGAAATGTGACTAGGATTAGAATATGGTTTTATATGCTAGTCGTGCAAGATTTTCTCATGTAATTAGTAACCTAGACCCATGCCCCATTCATAAAACATATAAAGGATTATGATCATTAGATCAAGCTAAGATCAAAAATTGTCGCTATCTCACTATGGAAAGATGCTTGCTTTTTATGCATAGTGAGGTAGCGACTAGGGGACCAACTGCATCCTATGTAATTCATATAGTTCCCATGCCCCTAGATCAATTTCAAATCTACAACCATTGCTATCTCGTTATGAAGAGTTGCTCGAAGGTTATCTATATTGATATAGCGACTAAGGGCCCACCATATTTCTCTTAAGAAATGAATCAAATGTCCTCCCTATGATCAATGTAGAATAAATGATCATCACTACCTTGTTATAGCAAGGTGCTCACTCTTTATTTATAGTGAGGTAGCAATACAATGACACATGTCCTCAATCATCAGTGGGTCTAGAGTAAAATGCCAACAATGGAGGAACTACACACATGGAAAAATCTCATTGGGTTGACTTCCAACATGTCAAGTGGAACATGAGTCATCTTTGCCTGCATCCCTTGATCATAGGATTTTTTGAAAATCAATAGTGTAAATTTGAATGTAGAAGGTGGTGCCACTCTATGCATTTATGAGAAATGAAAGCTTCACGTGCGAAAGAAAAATAGAGTATAATACATAAGATTTTCTTAGTTTCATATCACACGAACAAAACATTTCAAGCTTTTTCTGAGCATAAGCCATTACTGAAAATGTTGTGTTGAGCTTGACAAGACAGTGAAGAAAATTTCCATTGTTTGCAAAGACATTGCAGAATTATGCGAGAAACAAGAAAAGAATCAAGTAAGTAATTATAATCTTTGTAGTGTCTTAGTTTTACAAATTTCAATAAAAAATGTCTCCAAAGAAGGTATTTTCTGGTTAGGAGAATTATTTGGATAGGAATGTCCACGATGATTTTCTTGAGATGCTCCCAAACTCCACTATTTAAATTGTACAAGTTAAAAAGCTTACTTCATTAAACCCTAGGTTGAAAATAGCAGATGGATTGTATAACAAGGGTAATTGGGTTTGGGATACCAGTACCTCTCAAACTAGTCTAGATTTGTTTTAAAAATGGTTTTCAGAGAGGAAATTTTTTGTCCCACATGCCAATATCTAGAATTTTGATCTAGGGAAATAGGTGGTTCCTAGTGTTTTTATGGATTATGATCTTCTTGAAGCTATGTCAAAGAACTATGACCAAGCCACTAGAGTAGTGAGAAGAACTAATGGTCAGGTCCTAATTATAGTCAGCCTAGATGAAATTAGGGAAGCTTTTGGTTTAGGGTCTCTCACTGATTATCATGTGCCCATTGATTTGAAAGGGTTAGAAAAAGAGTACATGTCCAAGAAGGATGCCATTAGGAAAGGTGCATTGAAGCCACATATAGGGAAAATTGGAACTTTGCTAGCAATAACAACATCTTCTAGGGAACCTTTCAAAAGGGCATACTTCAATACTAGGGTTGTGGAGATATATAGGACCCTCTGCAAAGTTTTTGGGAGAGATGAAGAGGAGTTTATGCCTGTGGATTTCATGTATATGGTTACTCTTATTTCATCTTTTGGTGTGAACATAATTTTTATTTTTCTTCTTACTTAGCTGAGGAATTCACAATGGACTAATTGGGATTGCTAAGGGTAAGGTTGTAAAAAATTTTGGCCATTATTCTTTTTTGATGCCCATGTTTTTGTTTAAGGGAGCTACATATTTTAGTAAAGAAATGGAATTAAATAGAGAGGAAAATGGAGAAGCATTGACAGGTACTTCACTTCCAAGCTAAGATGCCTCTTATTGAGTGACAATCCCAGAATCCCCAAGGAACTAATGGGTCTCATTAGGCCTATGGAAAACTTGAGGGGTTTGAAAGTTTCACATAATTGGGGAGATATCATCCCATACTCTATTTCTACTGTATTTAGAATTTATGGTTTCAAAGGAAGTCCTCATGTACTACCTTACCAAGTGTCCTTGAAGGTAGGAGTAGCTGAATTTTTGTGGCAGTTGGGAGGAGTAGAGGAAACCTTTTTGTTGAAAAGATCAATAGGGTCAATTATCCCCACTTGCATAGTGGCCCATCAATTTGTAATCACATAAGGGGGTTGGCTTTCTCTAAATAAAATTTTGGATCCTTACAAGATGGCTATTTCCCACCCTCATTTTTGTGATTATGAGGAATTTTATAATTTGGCTCTGAAATGCAGAATTAAGCTTGGTAAAATTGAGAATGAATTCTATTTCCCTAAAGACACAAGAAGGAATGAGTACTCCTTACAAAAGAAGGAGACTAGAAAGGAAAAATGGAGAGTCTTCTCTAAAGTTTTTGATTTCATTCATTGTTTTGATGCAGATTATAGTCCTTTGGAAAATGTAGTTACAAATGTAGATAAGATAAATAAACTTATGAATACTTTTTTTGAAATAATGGAGGAAATGAATGAATAGAAGCAATTCATTATTAGATTTTACCTAGATAAGGCCAGGGAAGTAATTAGGAGATTGGGTTTTACTCCCAATATAGGGGTAGGTCAATTAACTCTCTAGAAAAGGCCAGGGTATACTATTATTTAAAATAAAGGGACCACTATGGACAAAGGCAAACAAATAGTTGAGTCCACCAGTGATGTCATGCAAGAAAGGCCTTCTAAAACTTCCCTAAAAAGGAGAAAAATAATAAGGGAAGATGATCCTAATGTTGAGGAATATTCACCCTCACAGACCCCTATAAGAATTGAAGAGGAACAACTCACTAAAGAGAAAATTGAAAAATTGGGATCACAAGGGGTAATTTTTGTTACACAATTAGAAATAAATGAAGGAGACCCCCAGGAGCCTCATGTGCCAAGTTTTGAGTTAAATATTGTAGAGTATAGAGGAAGGTAATTCGACCTTGTGTTGGAATAGCCAAGTCATCAATTTTTGTCTGATGATAGTTTTGTAAAATCAAGGTTTTTCCATCAATTTGCATGGAGGGAAAATATCAATAATTTTGAGGAAAGATGCAAAAAATTGAAAGCAGAGCATCCAAAAATTGATGAAGCCTCCATACAAAACCAAATAAAGGAACAAATGATTCAAGAGTTCTAGAACATAAACCCTAAAGAGGGGAGGCAAATGGTAAAGGAATCAAATATATTATTGTTGCCCAATTGGGATATTTCTAATGCATTGATTTTTAATTCTATTTCAAATAATTTGGGGTTACAATACCCCAACAAAAAGGAGTTCATACCAACTACATTTAGTGATGACCAAGCTACTCTAGTCATATGGTCACTAAGAAGGGGATCCGGGGCTATTTCATTATAGCCTGATGACTTAGGGTAAACAGAAAATATTATTGTAAGGAGAGTTGTTGACACATCACATCTATAGGTAGCTCACATGAATGTGGGGACCTCTCATTTTGTTTTGGCCATTGCTGAAAGATAGGAGAAATAAATGGTCGAGTTGTAGAGTAAGTATGAGAGTGTTCTTGAAGCTTACAATAAAGAGGTAGAAAAGAGAATTGATCTTGAGAACAAGTTAATTGGGAGGTCTGTAAGGCCAAGAATAACATACCCTCACCCCCCAGTTGAACCTTTCAAATCCACCCCCCTCATAGAAATACGAGATACATCCCAAAGGCTAGAATACTACATAGCAGAAGATTTTGAAGAAGAAAAAAGCAAGCTATGGATATTGCATGTAGAGTTAAATGCACAATATGAGGATAAATTGAGAAAGGCTCTTATATACTTGGTAGATAAGATTGAATGGCCATTGTTTTATGACCAATTAATAAGGGTGGTAAACATTTGGGAAGAATTCAAAGCAAATGAGGAGGTTTTAAAGCCTATTGTGAATAAATGGGGGAGAAAAAGATAAGGAAATAAGTGACATTATTGTGCTACTCTATCATAAGATCATCTCATGATCAAATTGAAAGAACTTATGATATTGTCACTGATTTGCCAAATTTTGATGATAGGAGGGTTTGTCTGCAAAGAATAATAGTTGGCTACTTAGACAAATATAAGAGCCAAAAGTTTAGCTTATTTTCTTATGCCCTAGAAAAAAGGAGTAATTTGAAAAGTAAAGATGAATGGGCTAAGGAACTTTGTGATTTTTTTTGTTTAAGAATGAATAAAGTTATCAATGAAATATGGCATGCATGGTGGGCCATAACTATAGAAGAAATGGTAAAGGTTCAATTATTCTTTGATTCTTTGAAGAAGGATTTTGTTACTATTGATAAAGAAGGTGAATATATCATCAAGAAACAACATGATATTCTTCAATTTTATTGGCTAGATGACACACTTTATGACAAGTGGATGGAAGATATTCTTTCTAGTGAATAGTTAAAGGAAGTTGAAACTAACGATGAAGAGATACATGAAGATGAAATAAAAATCATCGATTCACTTCCATCAAAACTTGGAAATGAAGGAGAAAAAATATAGCAGTCACTCTCAACAATGGAAATAAACCAACTAGTTATAACTGCTAACTAGGAAGAAAGCCAAGTAGATGATACATTAGAACATATAAGGCATAACAAAGAGCAACAACCTACCCAAGATGAAAGCATTAGGGTCCTAGTTGATGATGTGGTAGAAGAGGATTCACATATAATGGTTGTTTAGTAGTTCATGATGGTGACAACAAAGAGCCATGAATTGAAGTAAAGCTACAAGTAATAAAGTAGAATTCATCATTGGCAAACTCGATGTGTACATACTCTGATGAATCAGAATGTTAAAGGAGCATATCATAGAGTTCGTAATATCTTGAAGATGTAACAAAAAGGGGGGCCTACCAAGAGAGTGATATGTTGTTACCTTTCTATTATATAAGGTTTTGTCTTTTTTTGTTATGCAAATGTAAATATCTTTTAAGGAAACCTATCAGTTCTCTATGCTTGAAGCTTGTTGCATCTCACATTATATAAGTGAGATTCTAGGGCTAGAGAAGGGTCTGATTTCTAATGCATTTTTAGTATTACACTTAGGATTTTTTTGATCTAGTCTTTGAGCAAAATTTTATGATGTATTTTCTTTGCACATTCTCTGAGAATACATTAGTATGGAATGATCTTTACGTCTCTTTCTAAGGTCATTATGAGTTTACTACAATTGTATACAATTTTCAAAGAAAATTAATAGAAGTTTTGAGTTGTCCCCATATCAATTTTTATTGAATTTTGTCTCCTTTGTTGTTACCTAGTTATTTTGAGATTATGTGAGTAAGGCTTGCTCAATTGAATGCAATTCATTTAGGTTGTATATCAATTCATTACTGCTATTAATTCAATGAATTAAGTAAATTCTTTCGATGAATTTGATGGGATTGTCATGGTAATAGAAAGGGTGTATGTAAGAATGAAATTCAATTAGAGTTGCTAATAATTCTTGTTGTAAAGCAATAGATTAGATCCCCAAATTGGAGTAGACTCTAAATCCCAATGGAATAGGCACTAATCAAAATTTACTCAAAATGCAGAATAAGTATACTATGAAGAAGCATCAAATCTAAAATCACAATTAGGTTTAATTTTCATTTCTTGAAGATTTCAAAAGATGGTCAACACTTGTTTTCCTAGAATTTTTTAGCTTTAGTTAGCCACTGTTGCTAGGAACACTTGCAAATCTATAGAAGAATTTTGACCAAATCTATCATATGGGATGTGTTTATTTAAAATGTCAAAATTATGCATGTATTTGAGGATATGAGATGAAAATTAGAATGAAACTAAAATAATTCTCATTTAGTAAGTTCTATCCTTGAATCATCCCTTGGGTATACCCACCCTAGTTTTGCAGAGCCTAAAGAGTAGAAAACCACCCTTGGTTTTGTTGAAGTTGGGTCCAAGTGGGTTGCACATGTAACTGATAATAGGAATTGGCTAATCTTTAGGTTGTGTGAGTAATATCAATTTGGTATTGAACCTTGTGTTGTTCAGTAGTTTTAAAACACCAACAAGTGCTAAATGAACTTTTCATTCTCATGAAAAAAGAATTTGCATAAAGGTGGTACTACCTTGCTATTTCTTTCAACAATTCTTTTGTGACAATAAATAAACATGATTCAAAAACTATATAGTTGAATCCTAATGGAAATATCAAAAAAATTTCA
This sequence comes from Cupressus sempervirens, assembly GCA_028749045.1. Classification (NCBI taxonomy): domain Eukaryota; kingdom Viridiplantae; phylum Streptophyta; class Pinopsida; order Cupressales; family Cupressaceae; genus Cupressus; species Cupressus sempervirens. Next base: position 445,116,321 of record CM053783.1, on the reverse strand, counting down.
TTGCATTATATTATATACATTTAAATGTCATTCATGTGGAGAAACATCATGATTTTAAAGAAAGCAATGTGATTTGACAAAATTGTCTAGTTATTTAACCAAAAAAGCTAGTGGAATATAAGGTATACTGTCAGATATAGAGACCAACATTACAAACATATTGGAAGGAATCTCTACCATCTCATTGCAACCATCTTCTATTCAAAATCTTTCAATATCAAATAAGTCTTAACTTTGTAGCATGCCCAAAGGCCATAATAACAAAGTTGGGAATCACTTTTACAACAAAATGAGTAAATTTATAAGAACAAATAGAACATGGACAACCCAAAATAGTCCATTAAAAATCATTAAAAATATAGGAATATGTTAACTTGTGGACTATGGGTTTGACCATGTTCAAATTTTTGAATTATAAAGTGCAACTTCGATGGTACCATAATCTAGATCAATATGGTTAACTACCCATGTGTGCTCCCTTTGCTATGAAATGCTTGTTGAAACATTTAGTACATATTATGGTTTTAGGTAATTCAATGAATCCTATTGATTATATAGAATTTCAAGGAGCTATTTTTAGGAATGTGAAAGTCATGCATATACTTTTTTTGCTTGCCACCCTTGCAATATACATAGTCGCATCTTTTGAAGAAGATAGAAGACATAGGCGTAAGTGAAGAAGAAATGCATATCATTTTTATAACTATATTATCTATTCCAATAACACGAATTTCCATAACCAAATACACATGAGTAGAGTAGCCTTCTTTCACTTAGCCAAAATTTTGAGGTAATAAGGCATCGTTCAAGATACAATAAACATAAGTTTGGAAGACAAACTTGTGATGTTCTTGTATACCCTTGGCCACAATATAAGGAATCATAAGATTGACCATAAATTTAGTCACTCAGGAGAGATAGTGAGTTGATACTTCTACAAGGTATTGAAGGCTATCTTAATGCTTCATGAAGATTATCTTTTACCCTCTGCTCCAACTACTCCTTTAGAAATTGATAGGAAGGACCATTTTGATCCTTTCTTCAAGTTGAATAGTGTATTGGCATGTATTTCTTTGATACAAACATAAAAATATTAATATGTATTTGATAATATTTTTTTTTTTATAAGATTGTATTGGTGTACTTGACATAATCCATGTGCCAATTACTGTTGATGTGGAGAACCAAGAAAAATATCATGATAGAAAAGGAAACTTGTTACATAATATTTTGGGTGTTTTTTCATTTGACTATAAGTTTCAATACATTCTTGCTAGTTGGGAAGGGCCTGTTGTAGATAGTCAGGCACTTGCTTCAGCTCTCTCTAGAGAAAATCCACTTGTGGTTCCCCTTGGTATATTAATTCTTATTTTATATGATTATATGAATTATAGACTTGTATGCAATAATTTTACTAAAAATCTTATTTGATTTGCATAAGAAAATTTAATTTAGTTGATGTTGGATACCCAAATATACCAGGATTTCTTACTCCATATCATTGTACATGTTACCACCTAACAAAGTTTTGTACAGAAAATCTAATCAACAATTCTTAAGAATTATTTAATTATGACACTCCTCTCTTAGGAATGTGATAGAGCATACATTTGGTATTTTGAAGCAACGATTTCCTATCCTCAAGCATATGACATCCTATAATATCATGACCCAAATGAAGATTGTATTAGCATGCACCATACTACACAATTTCATTATAGTGGAGGATAGTGTTCCATTTGAAGTGGATTTTGAAGACAAAGATGATCATACTTTGATAAATGTGCAAATTATTAAGACTTATGGGATGAATTAATGAGAAATAAAGGTTAAAGTAATTAGATATTTCCTAATTAACTCTAGTTGGTTAAGTTAATCTCTAGGCATCTAATAATTAAATCTTTTATTAATTATTTTGATGAAACTTAGGTTAGACCTTTCTAGGGTTTCAATCTCCTTTATAAGGACAATATCTCATTGGAAACATTCATTAAGACAATTCACTTTTGATAATAGCAATCTTTATTTTTGCTTCATCAAGAATGTCTCATCTATGGATCTAGAAATTCTAGTCTCCATAGCTTTTTGCTTCTCTATTTCTGTGATAAGTGTTTACATGTAGGTCATTCTTGGGAGCTATGGGGTTGATCTTTCATCAAATTTATCATGGTATTAGAGCTCCTGATCTTCATGCCCCTATTCTATTCATGAGAGATTTGGCATTGATTTTTAGATTTGAGTTTTCTCTTTTTGAGGGTTTTAAGTTTTTATAAGTGTTTTGTATTGGATCTAGGAGGAACTATTTTTTGGAGCACTATGACCCCAAATAGACATCACCATTGAGCTTAGAGCACTTGAAAACCCCCATTTCCATATAAGATCTATCCAATTTAGATACTGTTGAAATCTAAGGCAAAACATTTCTGCACCCACGCCATTTAACTTGGGCACGCAAAACAAGGCAATAATTTTTTTGATTTTATTTATTAAGAAAAAAGTTTTTTTTAATGCACATTTGATTTGGTTTCATATTTTGTGGCCTATGTCTCATTTATGTTGCTAACCTTGGTTGAATCTTGTACCTTTTTGTGGAGGAAGATGTACCTTTATCAATACATATCATACTTGTCTTGATCTCTAGTTTGAACCTATGTGCATAGAGTTATTTTTTGGAGGCCTCAAGGTTTTAATGGAAGCACCAAGTTTTTTTGGGAACCCACTCATGCCTTCCATGCTTTTGGAGAAAGAGCTTTTCATTTTTGGAGATTACTTAGATGACCCCACTCAAATGGGGCCTTCTCATGTTTTATGGCTGCATTTTTTCCAACCTTTGTAGGCTTGATAGAAGCCCACCATTACAGATGACTTTTGCTAGCCAATGACATTATTGAATGAACCTATCTCTTTTGCACTTGTTTGGGCCCATCATGGGGCTACCAATCAATATCAAGGGAGCATGCACCTCTCTTTACAACCCTTGGTGCTCCATATGAGTCACCCATAAGTATTTATTGGTGGGAGTCACTCACTAATCATGATTTCCTATTTTCTTTCTCTCATGAATAGTCTGGGACCCCTCTTTGGTGGTTTTAAGATGAGATACAAGCTTTGTGGGAATCTTGTGCCTCCCACATAATTTTATTTTGGTATCCCTTCTTTTTGGGGTCCTTTCTCGATAATTGTGCCCTTTTGGACCCATGAGCTTAACATCAACACATGTAAGTTCTTAGTCATACTCTCCTCTCATGGAAGCAATTGTGATTTTATAGGCATTTTTCTATGTGAGTGACAAGGGCATACTGCAATATTTTTGGGAAAAGAAAATGTGGTGAATGTTGTTACAAAACAAAATCAAGGAGTATGAATAGTAGGGCAAGCATCTTGGAGATTAGAAGCATAATTTATCATGACTATGCATGGAAATCTTTTTTAATTAGGCATCCATCCCTGTCGATCGCCGCATTGAGTACCATGTGTCTATGAGGATCATCAATGGTTAGACCTTGTTCATGATGATGACATATTCAATGGAATATGCTCTACAGTTTTGTGGGTATACAAGCATGGTTTACTAGATCCTAAAGATGGAATGCTTAGTTGATGTGCCTTCCAATACCATTATGGACATGAAGGAAAAATTTGAGACAACTGAATCTTACAACCCAACTATCTTAGTTGCAAATTCATCAGCCCTAGTTGTGGAATCAACTAAACTAGTGGTTGAAGTTGATTTGGGTGTGAGTGGTCCTATGGTCAATTCCCTGGAACTTTTGAATGAAAGTTTGAATACTCTTGATAAGTCCAAGGTGAAAAAGGTCACTTTGTTTCAATTAAGCAAGTGGATAGTTGTGTGTATCTTTCTCAACAACCCTTCCATGCTTTACCCACACTTTTTTGGGAGAATCTAGGTTTGATAGCTTGTATGTGAGTTGGGGTTGTGATTGCTCATTTATGTGCTAACATTTGGGTTTGTAACTACTTGTCATGATCCTTAAAGGTATCATCTTCACACAAAGGAAGGACTATATTTTATGGAGCATATTTAGCATTAGAAGGTTTTTTGGTGGCCCCACATGATTTTATTGTCAATTTTGTGTATCTTTAGGACCATGACTCTTCAAATTTCTTAGTTACATTGTACATTTGCTTCAATTTTTTCTGAACCAACCCCTTTTTCCTAGTGAAATCATTATTTTTCCTAGTGACATAATCTGTGGTTCTCATTCTTTTTTGTAGCATGAACTATGGTTTAGAGGCTTTTACCATATGATTTTTGGCTAGCAATTTTTAATCCGGCACCAATCATTTGATTTGGTTCTTATTTCTAGCCAATGAACTTTTTCTCTAACAAGGATCTTTTTTTGGCATTTCTTTGCCTTGACGGTCATTTTTGGTCAAATTTGGGCTCATCACTTGCTAACATCAACACCATGTCAGCATCACATTAGAACTTTTGTCACCTCCTCAGGCTTTGTTTGAACCTACCTTTAGTTTTTTTTCACATCTCAATTATACGAACTCCATTTTCCAAAAAAAGATATCGTCAGAAAGATGGTTATGAGCCCATCATAGTGGTATAGTTATTTTTTAGTTTTGATGCTTTTTTAATGACTTTTTGTACTATCAAAGTTAGAAGTTCATTTTTGCACTCTAGGAGACATATCTTGAGCATCAAATCTCCAATTTGGGATCTATGCATATCATTAGAAAGGTCTTTTTGAGCACTTTTCAATGATGTTGGTTGTCTTTTTCAAATTCAAATCCATGCACATTCTATTTAGTCTTTTGCATTTTTGCATTCTACTAGATATCTTGGTTGTTTTAGGACTAAGGATCAATTTTGTTTCTTTAGATGATTTGTCATGACTTGTACTATCTATTGTATCAGTCTTATGTCTCTTCTGGTCTATTTAGACACCATTTTTATATATTCTTGCAAATGTACTAAGATAAAGTGCCATATTGCATTTTTATTTTTGTATCATTTGTTTTTCCTTTTTTTCCTTCTGATTTGAATAGTGCTATATGAGGACACTCATGTAGGTTATTGTACTCTTGGGATTCATTATGTCTTGTGGCTTATTGTACATGCACTACTCCTGATTAAAGTTCCATGGAGGGTCGATATTTTTCCTTTGTTTCCATACTCCTTCATCTAGTGAGTGTCTCTTTTGTGACATTAGCCTCATGATGTGTCTAAGATTGATCACATCAGCACACACATATGTAATCTTTTGTACATCTTGATCATTGTTCCTTGACATGTAGTTCTCTTGGCTCATTTTTTTCAGTTGCATGTCACCTCACCCTTGTCTGTATTAGGGGGGTTCTTTTTTTGTTTCTCATGCTTCCTTAGTTTAATTGATCAACTCTTCAAGATTTGGTGTTTCATGAAATTTGTATCTTCAAGTTCAATTGTTTTCCTTTGTGTGCCTCATGATTTGATTCAAATTACAGTCTTCTCTACCTGGTCAAGTTATATTTTGGTGGAGTTTTTTCAAATATATAGTTACTTTTGACAGAGCTTTGCAACTTCTACATGCTTTAGTGGTGTTCTTCATGATCATCTTTTCTTCCTATCTTCTAGGACATTCCCTAGTTTGGAGGCTTCTTCAGTCTTTCACTAGTTTCTTATTAGCATGTTTTCCATCTCTTTTTGGAGTAGATTTTTTCCCATTTGGTTTTCTCTATTTCTCCTCTTTGTAGAGATTTGGTTGTGCTTGGGAACCTCATCAGGCCTTGTTGCTAGGACCCAATTATACTTTTAGTAGTAGTTTCTAGGTTTTTAGCTAGTCCCTAAGCTTATCTTGAGGGGAGGTGTTAGAGTAATTAGATATATCCTAATTAACTCTAGTTTCTTAAACTAAACTTTAGGCATCTAATAATTAATTCCTTTATTAATTATTTTGATGCAACCTAGGTTAGACCTTTTTAGGGTTTTGATCTCCTTTAGAAGGATGATCTCTCATTTTAAACATTCATTAAGATAATTCACTTTTGATAATAGAAATCTTTCTTTTTTCTCATCAAGAATGTCTCATCTATGGATTTGGGAATTCTAGCCTCCATAGCTTTTTGCTTCTATCTTTTTGTGATAGGTGTTTGCATGCAGGTGATTCTTGGGAGATGTGGGGTTGATCTTTCATCAACTTCAACAAGAGATGATTGGACAATTTTTTGAGATGAAATAGCTCAAAAGATGTGGGAAGACTACAACTCTCACACTTAGTTCTACCAAAAATAATGAATAATGTTTTGTACATTCTATTATATATGTATTTTCTTCTAATGGTTGTATAATTCACCCATTATCAGATGTTTATAGTTCTGGCTATATGTTTATTGGACTCTTCAATGAGTTTTTGCTGTGGTAGTATTATTTATAATAATCCATAATTTTTTTGGTATGTATGAATTTTGTTTATGTTGAAATTTATGTGTTCAATTGATGGCTAATCTAAGTTACATAATATCGAGTTTCTTCCAAGTTGTAACCGACATTGTTTGTTTGAATGAATGAGGCCCAATTCAATTTCCATCAAGAATATTGCCATCCTAAAATTATAAAAATAAGTCCAATTTTCAATAACTTGAGTAGGTCAAGGAAATTTTTATTGGACCAATCTGCACATTATGAGCTGGATTAGCATTTCTAGAATCTAGTCTAAGGATATAGGAATCTTTGTGATTGAGTAAGAAAAAAGATTGTTAATATTCTCTTAAATGTCAGTTGGCCTCAAACTATTTATTTCCTAATAAGCTTCATAAAATCTCAATAAATATTTTCTGCTAACATGATGCCAATCTTAAGCCCATTGATTCTGTTATAGTATTGGATTGTCACATTGCCATTGTTACTTCTTTCTTCTCTTCTTCTTATTTTTCTTAGATATGGGAGGACTAAGAAGGACCTCAAACTACCTCTTGGTCCTCCAGGGTGGCCCCTTGTTGGAAATTTACTTCAACTTGGGAAAATTCCTAATGAATCTATGATGGTTCTTGCTAAAACACATGGTCCTTTCATGACACTTCATCTAGGAATTAAAATAGTCATTGTAGTTTCATCCCCTGCCATGCTAAAGGAAATTCTCAAGAATAATGACATAATTTTTTTAGGAAGAACATTCATACAAGTATTCAAATGCCTTCCTTATGATGAGCATTTGATGATATGGTGCCAATATGGCCATCATTGGGATATGCTCAAAAATGTCTTTAATACAAAGCTTATGAGCTCAAAAAGAGTCAAATCCATGAAATCTGTAAGGAGAGAGCATGAGTTTCATATGGTTGGCCTTATTTTTGAAGAGAGAGGGAAGAGTGTGAATATTTTGCAAATTGTATTTCTTTCTTGTGTTAATGCAATTGGCAATATAATTTTTAGTAGAAATAATTTTGAATCAGTGTGTTGTGTATTAGGTGGGGAAAATTTTCTTTCTTGGAAGGACTAGACCCCTAGGGCATAAAAGCCAAGATGACAGAATGTTTCACCAACTTGTTTGAAAAGTTGATAGATGATAGATTGAAAGGCATAAGCACAAGAAGCATTGGATATAAGGATGATTTTCTAGACATATTGCCGGATATGACAAGTAGAGATGGTGATAACAAGGCGCTATTCACCATTATGGGCATTAAATCTCTATTTTTGGTAATTCCAATAGCATTTTTTAATACACTATGATGCCATTTAGCACTAATAGTTTAATGTTAAACTAAAATTCTACCCTCTCAATGTGGGATTAATACAATCTATTTTTTAAAAAAATTGTGCATAGTGTAACTAGACCCCAAGGGCATAAAGTTCAAGATGACAGAATGTTTCACTAACTTGTTTGACAAGTTGATAGATGATAGATTGGAAGGCATAAGTAGAAGAAACATTGGAGATAAGGACAATTTTATAGAAATATTGATGGATATGACAAGTAATGATGTTCATAACAAGGTACTATTCACCATTATGGGCATTAAATCTCTATTCTTGGTAAGCCCAATTGCATTTTTTAATGCACTCTAATGTTATTTAACACTGATAATTTAATCTTAAACCAAATTTCCACCCTCTCAATGTGGGACCAATGCAATATATTTTTAAAAAAATTTTGCATAGTGTAATTGTGCCAATAGGAATAGCCATGTGAAATACGTTTAGTGGGCCTATTATGCACAAACAAAAATAGAGAGCATATCCATCATTGTATTTATCAAGGTGTTTGGAATTTGAATATCCATATTAATCCTACTTCAGTGCCCTAACTCTTATAACAATTCTAATTCTATTCAAAGATATTGTATATATTATTTTTAGGCATCCTATTGTTAGATGTCAAGTCAATGTGCATGACCCACAACTAGGACTTTCTTGGTTTGCTCCTATGTCTGCAAAACCTTGACAAGCGTTCTAGCATGAATTATTCCTTTTGGAGTTCCCTTCATGTTTTCCTATTATATTTTGATCTCCTCTTTAGCTTGAATATGCTGAAAATGAAGTTGATGAGTAGCTTTCTATTTACAAGGCTTTTTTAAATATTGATTAAGAAATTGGAAGAATTTTCATTTCATAGGAACAACTTAAGAGAAACAATAGTCTTCAATTTCATTGAAATTTCAAATTTCACAAATCCAAATTAAATTTATTTTTTATTGATATTCATTTTATTTTGAGTTCAATTTTAAGTTTGAGTTCAAATTATCTTTCAAACAAATATAAATCAGTAATAATTGAAGTAAAATAATCTAATTTCTTTGGTACTTTGTCTAATAAGCATGTGATTTGAAAGTGCATCATTTCAATTTCAGGGTATTGACTATAAGTCATATATAGAGATAGGTATTCAATGAGTTTAAATGTAAATACCACCCAATTTTTATATATTCTAATGAATCCCACATGTTTATAGTTACTTGAAGGATTTGCACCTAACAATTGGTGATAATGTCATTCACCAATCTCTTGAAAATCATTGATGAGGAGGTTTGTGTCAATGTTGTTGCTTCCTCGCCTAGAAATGTGAAAGTTGTTTGGACCTGAAAGATGGAGTGGAAGCTACTATATCCACTCAATGAGAAAGTCATGTTAGGAAGAAAAGGTGAAGGGGGGGTTCATAAAGAATCTTGGACTAGGATCAAAAGGAGATTTAATGTAGATATGAAGATGAATCTAGCAAGAGATAACTTCAAGAATAAACTAAAAACATGGAATCAAGCTTATCGAATGACAAAAGACTTGAGAAATATGAGTTCCTTTGCATGGAATGAGAATACTCTTTGCATGGATGTTGATGATAGTGTATGGGAAGAGTTGTTAAAGGTCATTTACTCTACATAATGTTTGTATGTAAGTAAAATATCTCTTAATCAATTGTAATGAAAGATAATATCTAATTCCTTTATTTTTCCTTCACATTGAGGGAGGATTTCAAGAATGCTAGAGTGTACAAGAGACAACCATTCATCTATTTCAATGGCTTAATAGTCATTGTTGGTAATGACATCACTAATGGAACTACAACTGCAACAACCCAAGAGAATGAAGATGGGCACCTTTTTGATGAGGCAGTTGATCTTGCTGATGATGAGAGCTTTAACATTCCTATGGATGCCACTTTTGAATATAATGAAGATTTCCTTGGGATGAATAATTCTAGTGCATCTATAAGAGAAAATCCTTCCACACCATCATCGAGGAGACCAAAGAATAGGAAGGCAAGCATAGCTATATCTTTGGATGTTACATGCAAAAGCATCTAGGATATTTTTATAGGCATGAGGGACTCTCATATTGTAAAATTTGATAAAGGGGAGACTAAGAAAGATATAGTAGGTGCATTTGGAGCCCTCAAAGCCATACCCAAACTTACTTGGTAGACTCTGATTGTGGCTTATGAAACTTTTACTTCTGAACCTACAAAATCCTAGGGATTCTTATGAGTCTAGAGGATAAGAGTATGTCAAATATAAGTTTGGAGGATTTGAATGATTTCCTAGCATAGCATTCCATGTTAGATTTGTGTTTCCATTTTCACTTTATCACACTTTGGCAATTGTGGATGCTTTCACAATTATGTGCATGAATAGATTTTCATCTGCTGCCAATTATATCATTATTGTAAATACAAATAGATTTACATCAGATTCCATTTATATCATTATTGCAAATGTTGTTTCTTCAATTATAATTGTAAAATGTTTATATCATTATTGTACATGTTGTTTCACTTGAATTTATTATGTGTATGGCTATAAATTGACTACATAAAACCATGTTGTTTTAACAAATTTATTATGTTGTTTAGAATGTAGTTTATTCTTTCAGTTGTTAAAGAAATGAAATGTTATGCTGAAATCAATAGACTATGGATTCAACCTGAGGTGTTAGTCCTCAAGTAAAAATATTTCATAGCTAGAAACACATATTGTAGTGGATAAAAGTATTAAATTAGGTGATTGTGCAATTTAGAATCAATGTTTTATTATTAATATAAATTTTCTAAAGATTATGGAATCACTTTTCTTTGTGATATCTAGAGAATGGATGTGTAATGTCTCGCCAAGGGATCCAAAAGAACTAACCTTAAGTTTTCACTAAGTTTGCCAAACATTTTTTTTATAAAGATAACATATAACAATAGTTATAAAATAGTGGAAGCAATAACATACATTCATACATAAGAAACACATAAATAGATTATATTCCTTAAGGATCCAATGACATTGAATCACATTTAAGTTTAATTAATACTAAAACCAATATATATAACACATCCACATTTAAGATTAACTATAAGTTCAAATCCATTTAAATAATATACAATTGGACCCCGAATGCCACTTGGCAATAATTGGAATGCACAATCATCCACTATACAAGTCACAAGGTATGAAAGGATAAAATAATATACATCATAAAATAGATTACATCATCTCTATCAAATCCATGAAATAAAATACATACAATAGGTATAACCACCCATCATAGTACACAAAGATAGAATGAAAGGAAATGAAAAACAAGGAACTCTAGTCATGACATTGAACTAATGGATCTCAATGGTAAAAGTAAAAAGTAGTACCACCCAACCTCATGGTAACTCAAAAAAGGTCCACTACCACCATTTTGAGGAGATAGTCTCAAGTCCCAAATAGGATAACAATCCCAAAAGTCAAAAGTAATATCTAGGTCAAGGGAAGATCCTGAAAGCAATCTAACTCTAGGTGCCAAGACACATATGACATCTAAACCCAAACACAATAATGACTTGTAGGATATCTACTATGTAAGTGGCAAGCATCATCACATTAGTCAACTCTAAGGTTACCCTGGTAGACTAACTAGACCTCGACCCCCTAGTGTATACTTTTGTATTGACAAGTTATACTAACAAAGCAAGGTCATAACAAAGCATCCTCTCTACTCCCATCATAGTCTATACTAGCACTCGAGGCATGGGAAAGAAAAAATAATGACTCTTGTTAATTCATTTTACTCTCATTTAATGTAATATTATCACTTATTTAAACAACCTACAATGGGTCACCCAGGCAACCTCTTTGGGCTCTGACCTCCATTGTAAGCCACTTTCCAACATTACATACAGATAACCTAACCTAAGTTTAGTAAACCAAAAAGATCTCAAAAGACCACATACCATACACTAGTTCTTAAAAAAGCAACTAAAAAGTATTGAAATCACTAGTCAAAGTACAAACATCACTAATACGATCATCCTAATAGGACTAATCCAAGAAAGTATACATAAACCAAATCATATCATCATATGTAATCATCAAAAAAATAACTCTCAGCCCTTGGTAGAGGTCCTAAACTGGTCAACACTCTAAGTCAACCCCAAACCCAAAACATAAGAAAACATAAAATTAACAATGTAGTTTCATAGTTTTGTTTGATTTTGAAAACACATAGTTTGAGTTTACAGTTAGGTTCAAGTTTTCATTTCAATGTAAGCTTTCAAATTGATAAGGTTTACAAATTCCCCTTACAACTTAACCCATTTCTCATTTTAAAACAAATTGCACAATTACCATTAACTTACAAAAATACAAAGGATTACAAATAAATACCACAAAAAGATTTAAGAATAATTATTTCTTAAATTATTAAAATAATAAGTATTGATTATTTAATAAAATGATTAGAATTTTATTAATAATCAAACTCATTAAATAATAACCATAAATAAATTTAAACCTTATTAAATTATATTCATCTCTAATTAAAATTTAATTACACTTTATTTAATTAATTTTAATTAATAATTATAACAAAATCTATATTAATAAATTATTATTAATTAAAAATCTATGAATAAATAATAATTAATAATCAAATTTTAAAAAATTAAAAACTAACCTAGCATTTAAGGCTCATAGGCCTACGCTATGGGCAGCTCCAGCAACAAACTTTGTTGTGATCATAGCAGGTCCTACGTTAGTATTACCTATTGTTGTTGAAATAGATTCATTGCAATCCCGTATGCAAGGGGTAGGGAGAATGGGTGGATGAGGGGTTGGTGGCCCCACCCCACAAAATATATGTTTATTATTATTTTATATATATTGTTTTTATATAAACAAAACAAACGTACCCCCTCCCCTAATAAAAATTGATATTATTTTTTATTTTAAAAAAAAAATTATTATAAAATATTTTAAATTTAATCTGATAGGGAAAATCAATAAGCCAATCAATATTTTCATTCTATAATTCAAATTCTTTGCAAAACCATTTTCAATTAAAATACCCAACTGTTTAAAATTCATAGAACAAGGGTTCTAAAACTCAATTTCTTGAATACAGATAAATTCAATGTGAATATGTGAATGAAAATAAAAGTTACAATGTAAGATTCATCTTAAATAAAACTCTAAAAATAGATTTATTAGGCATGAAGAAGATAGGAATTCGAAGAACAAAAATCACTGTGTGAATAAACCACAAGATTCTATCTAAATCTGATGCTAATATACAAACACATGGAGCACACAATAAATCCTCTTTGTTTTGAAACCCTTCTTCCTAAAAATTTCTCATTCAAAACTCCGATCCTTGAAAAATGAAATACCCCTCTCTAATAAAGAGTTCTACCCTAAATTCAGGGCTCTAATTGTGCAATCATGAGAGGGAACTCATTGATCAATATCTTTTAATATTTTATTACTTTTTAAATATTCATGCACACAGTTTGCAATTTAAAATATCTTTATTAAATTAATTCCTCTTTCTCTCTTTAATTTAATTTTTGAAGCATTTTTAATAAAAATATTTATTTACTTAAGTAATAATAATATTTAGCATTTATTTAAAAATAATCTCCTAAATATATTATTATTAAATTAAATAAATATTATTACACCCCAAAATTAGAACTATAACTTAGATTAAATTCTTTTATTTAATTAATTTCTCAATTAATTAAATATGATTAAATATTGAATTATCTTAATAATTTTCTATTAAATTAAACCATTTATCCTTTTAATTAGATTTAATTAACAAAGAAATCACCATAGACCCATAAGATGAACTATGAAAACCCATCATAAAATACAGCATACTAGATCAAACTCAAAGGTTATAATCATGAATTTACATCATATGATGAATTTGGAAGGTGAACAAGTCAAATTCTTGCCCTACTTTTTAGGACAAATGATTTAAGGATAGGATTCTAACTCAATGGTTATCTCCCCTCTCTTACCATTGAGATATTGCAATAGGGTATGTTCATCTTGGCAATTCAAGGAAGTCAATACCCAGTGCTTGCAATCTACATAAAATTCATGCATGTACAAACACATAGATTCTAAACTTGATGCAGGAGCATCTTGGTTGTAAAGACAATCTTGCATTACACAAAAATATTTAATTTTAGTCTTTTCCATTTTGATAAGGATTAGTAGATAGGGTGATTAGTATTCATAGAAACTTACTATTTTTAGTAAGTTTTTCATATGAGCTCGGTATGTTCTCATTTTCTATAGGAAGGTTCATTTTAGAATTGTAAGCCTACCATAAAAATTTCATTTCTCAAGCATTAGTATCAGAGAAGTTATTGTGGATTTTCGATGGAACATTTTGTAGAAAAATCTTCACGCTCAACATTGGAGGCCTTAGAGTGCCCAGATGAGGTCTCAAAACTTGACAAAAGGTTGCTAGCATTGCTCCAAGCCTATAGATCAAGAGCTAGCATTTCCAAAAAGTGGTTATAATAGCCAATCAGAGCAATAGTTCATGAGTTATGGCCTTCAGAAGTTGGGCTACCAAAATTTCTAAAGTAATTTGTCCAAGATGTATTTGGTTGACTCCATGTGTATTATTAGGGTCTATCAACCCTAGGTATTAAGTTTGAGCATCTAGAACCTTCCCAAGTGGCATAAAATTGCCTATTTAAGAAAGGCCTGAACATTGCCTATGACAGCTCTAGATGATAGTTCACAACTTGTCTTGCAAATTATTGTACTAAAGGTGCCAATGTTGGTTAGCATATTGTACTTATGAATTCTGTAATTGCACATTTATAGTGCAAATAAGAAGTCCATATTTTGTTCTCACATTTTATATTATTTCTATGTTTTTTTTATGAGTTTATGTTATTAAAGGGAGCTTCCTACATCAAGTGGTATCAGAGCTAGAGTTCACGAGTGTGTGGACAGATTGTCAATTGTGAGGCAGTTTGCACTAGGACCATGGTTTTGGCTGAGCATGTAGATAGATCATCAATTGTGAGGCAGTTTACACTAGGGTTTCAACAGAAGCACAAAAATGCCTTCACAAAGAGAGCATGATGAAAGAGCTGTAGGCATTACACTTGAGGGTTTTTGAGCCCTCCAAAGACAAATGTAAGCATTGGAAGAAAAAATGCATAGAGGAATGAATCTTCCCATAAGAGATGAAAGTGAGGATGAGGATGAAGTAGAAGAAAATGTTGAAGTAGAGGCAATTCTAAATCCAGAGGAAGAGAGGCTTTTTAGGGCCATCTCCAAGATTGGAAAAAGACCTTAGTTTGAGGTAGCCACATTTTTGGGAAATATTAACCCAGAGGAGCTAATCAATTGGATCAATGAACTAGAGGAGTCCTTTGAGTATGAAGATATTGATGATCCTGATAGGGTCAAGTTTGCAAAGACAAAACTAAAGGGACATGCAAAGAGCTAGTGGTAGGAGGTTCAATTGGAGCAAAATAGAAAGGGAAAGGAAAAAATCACTAGATGGGATTAGATGAAAGATAAACTAAAGTGACAATTCATTCTTGTGGATTATGAGCTTGACTTGTTGAAGAAGATACAAGGTTCGAAGCAAGTAATAAAATCTATTCAAGAGTATACCAAAGAGTTCTACAAAGTTCTCATTAGAATCGACCATGCCAAAGCTAATAAGGAGAAAGTTGCTCATTATCTTAATGGGTTAAGGCCCAACATTTAGGATGAGCTAAGTCTAATTCGAATGAGCAGTATTGAGGAGGCATACTAGTTTCCCCTAAGAGTTGAGGAGAAATTGAGCAAGAAGTTTGACAATAAGAATAGTGGAAGAGGTTATGGTGAAATATCTATTGGATGATCTTATGGTGGTCGTAATGATGATCAGAAGAACAAGGATGAGGCTAGAAGTAGTAGTCAAAACTAGAGGGGAAACAATTTCAATTGTTTTAATGATTAGAACAATAGAGATTAGAGAGGAAGAGGTAGAGGAAAAGGATCTGGAAGAGGAGGCTTCCATGGAAAATGTTTTCACTGCAAAAAAGAAGGGCATAGAGCATTTGAATGTACCCGATGCCAAGGAAGGACATATCAAACAACAAAAGCTCAGTCAAGAGTTGCACATGTTGATGAAGATGCCAGATCCTCACATTTTGAAGATGTTGAAAGAGGGGAAGTCCTAGTTAACCAAAGAGTCCTACATAGTGCTGAGAATGAACCTGAGCAAAGAAGGAGCTTGTTTTGCACAAGGTGCAGATGTGAAGATAAGTGTTATGATGTGATCATTGATGGTGGAAGTAATGACAATCTAGTGTTAGAAATTATGGTCACCAAGTTGAAGTTGAATAGATAGAAACACTCATGTCCATATTGTATTGCTTGGGTGCAAGATGACCACAAGGTCATGGTCAATGAGTAGTGCTAGGTGAAGTTCAAGATTGGAAGCTACCATGATGATGTACTATGTGATATCATACCTATGGACATATGTCATATGTTGTTGGCTAGGTCATGGCAGTTTGACATGTATGTTGTACATGATGGGTGAGCAAATACCTACACTCTAACTAAGGATGGAGTGAAACATAAGTTGAAGCCATTGAAGGATAAAGAAGAAAAGGTATGTAGTTTTGCCAGAATATGCTTTGTTGATGGAAGAGTTTCTTAAAGGTATGAAACATGAGCATATGTTTTTTGCTATAATTCCTAAAGATAGTAAAGAAGAAGTAGAGGACGTACCTGTAGAAGTTGTAGATATGTTGGAAGATTTTTTAATATTGTATTAGATAATGTACCCAATGGATTTCCCCAATGAGGAAGATCAATCACCAAATGGATTTGGTTCTAGGACCCAATTTTCCAAACAAGGTAGTACATATAATGACACCAGTAGAAATTAAAGAGTTGAATAGGCAAGTTTATGAGTTGTTGCAGAAGGGGTTGATTCAAGAGAGTTTGAGTCCATGTATTGTACCAACAATATTAGCACCAAAGAAGAATGGAGAATGAAGGATGTGCATAGATTCTTGTGCTATCAACAAGATCACAATAAAGTATAGATTTATATTACCAAGGATTGATGATATTATGGACAATTTGAGTGGAGCTATGTATTTCACAAAGATAGATCTGAAGAGTGGGTACCATCAAATTTGTATTAGAGAAGGTGATGAGTGGAAGACTACTTTGAAGACAAAAGAAGGACTATATTTTTGGTTATTCATGCCTTTTGGGCTAACCAATGCACCAAGCAATTTCATGAGGCTCATGAATGAGGTACTAAAGAAATTTCAATATAAGTTTGTCATTGTTTACCTAGATGACATATTGTTCTTTAGTAAGACATGAGAGGAGCATTTGATTCATATTCGCAAGGTGTTTGATAAGTTGAGGGAAGAAAAGTTGTTGATAAACCTGAAGAAATGTAGTTTTGTAAAGAAAGAGTTGGTGTACCTAGGATTTGTAGTCTTAGGAGAAGGTTTGGAAATGGACCTAGAGAAAGTGAAGGCTATCCTTGAATGGCCTACTCCAAGGAGTGTGATAGAGGTAAGATCTTTTCACGGACTGGCTACATTTTATAGAAAGTTCATAAGAAGTTTTTGTAGTATTTGTTTACCCTTCACTAAAACAATGAGAGGGGATAGGAAAGAGTTCAAGTGGACTATGGGAGTAGATAAGAGTTTTAATCTGTTGAAACAAAAAGTTATTGAGAAATCTATTTTAGCACTTTCTAATTTTAACAAGGTATTTCAAGTAGAATGTAATGCTAGTGGTACTACAATAGGAGCTATTTTGAGCTAGGAGGGTAGGCCTATTGCTTATTTTAGTGAGAAGTAAAATGATGCAAAAAGAAAATATTATGTTTATGATTAAGAATTTTATGCTATAGTTCAAGCATTGATGAAGTTGAGACACTATGTTCTTCCTAAGGAGTTTGTTCCATATACTAGTCATCAAGCTTTGTAATATTTGAATAGTCAAGTAAAATTAAACCAAAGGCATTTAAAGTGGCTTGAGGTTTTGCAAAGCTATGCATTTGTTTTGAAACATAGGAGTGGGAAGTCTAACAAAGTTGCAGATGCTCTTAGCAGAAGACAACTTTTGCTGACAAAAGTGCAAATAGAGGTGGTTGGGTTCAAGGAACTCAATACATTGTATCTAGATGATTTTGATTTTTGTTTAAGTGTGTAAGTCTTGTACAAAACCTGTTACACTTGACAAGACAAAGTGGTTGAATTTCATAATCAAGGATAATATGTTGTTCAAAGGAAACTAGTTGTGCATTCCTAGAAGTTCAATAAGAGAGAATCTCATCAAGGAGAAGCATAGTGGAGGATTGGTTAGACATTTTTTGAGAGATAAAACCATATCCTTAGTTGCTAAAAATTACTACTAGCCATAGTTGCTACAAGATGTGATGAAGTTTGTACAAAATTGTGGAGTATGTCAGATGACGAAAAGAGTGAAGCAGAATATAGGGTTGTATAATCCATTACTTGTATAAGAGAAGTCATGGGAGAATATCAGCATGGATTTTTTTCTTGGATTATTGAGGACATAGCATGGGCATGATTCTATTTTTGTGGTGGTTGATAGGTTTTCAAAGATGTCACATTTTATTCCTTGTAAGAAGACTAGTGATGTTGTTCATGTAGCAGAATTGTTTTTTAGAGAAGTGGTGAGATTACATGGTCTGCCAAAGAGTATAGTTTCAAATCGAGATACCAAATTTGTTGGGTATTTTTGGTGTACATTGTAGAAGAAGTTGAAGAAAAATTTGAAGTTTATTTCATCACATCATCCACAAACTGATGGATAGACAGAAGCTATGGATTAGAGTTTCATAAATTTGTTGAGATGCTTGGTTGGAGATAAATCAAAAGGATGGTATATGATTTTAGCACAGGTGGAATTTACATATAATAATTCTATCAATAGGAGTACTAGTAAATCACCATTCCAAATTGTATATGGGAGTAGTCCCAAAAACACTTTTGAACTAATGCAGTTGGTTAAAGGAGAGATAAGTAGTGTTGAAGCAAAAGATTTTGCTGAACATTTGAAGAAAATCCATGAGAAGGTGAGGAAGCACATCATAAAGATGAATACATAGTATAAGGCTAAGGAAGATGTGAAAAGGAGACAAGGAATTTTAGATTGGAGATGAACTCATGGTTCATTTGAGAAAGGAGCAATTTCTAGTGGGTACATATAATAAGTTGAAGATGAAGAAGTTTGGATCATGCAAGACAATGAAGAGGCATGACACTAGCAATGCGTATGAAGTGGAGTTGCTTGCTAAATTGAATATTTCACTAGTATTTAATATTTTAGATCTGACAGAGTATTATGAGGAAGGTGATGAAGATGAAGTTGTACAAGTGTAGTAGAGCATTTTAGTAGATAGTTTGGCTACAAAGGAGATTGAGAAGATACTAGACAATTGTGTTGGAAGAAGTACCAAAAATAGAACTTATGAGGAATATCCAATTAAATGGAAAGGGAGACTAGTTGAGGATTCATCTTGGCTAGCAAAGGAGGAGTTTAACCATCTTGTTTTTTCTCTAAACACCTGAGATGTGATAGGGTCACTTCTTTAATAACCTCGTGTCTCTGATGTAGGAGCATCTTGGTTGCAACAGCAATCTTGCATCAACCAAAAATATTTTGTTTTCAGTCTTTTCTATTTTAATAAGGACTAGTAGACAGGGTGGTTACTATTTATGGAAACATACTATTTTTAATAAGTTTTTCATATGAGCACAAAATTTTCTCATTTTATACATGAAGGTTCATTTTAGAATTGTAAGCCTACCATAAAAATCTCATTGCTCAAGCATTAGTATTAGAGAAGTTATTATGGGTTTTCGATGGAGAAATTTGTAGAAAAATCTTCAAGCTCATTGTTGGAGGCCTTAGAGTGCCTGGATGAGGTTTAAAAACTCAATGGAAGGTTACTAGCATTGTTTCGAGCCTATTGATTAGGAGCTAGCATTTCCAAAAAGTGGTTATAATAGCCAATCGGAGCAACGATTCATGAGTTATGGCCTTCGAAAGTTGGGCTACCAAAATTTCTAAAATAATTTTTCAGAGATGTATTTGGCTAACTCTATGTATATTGTTAGGGTTTTCTAGCCCTAATTATTAGGTTTGAGGATCTAGAACCTTTCTGGGTGACATAAAAGTACCTATTTAAGAAAGGCCCAAACATTATCTACAACAGCTCTGGGTGATAGTTCACAGCTTGTCATGCAAATTATTGTACTAAAGGTGCCCATGTGGGTTAACATATTGTACTTATGAATTTTTTAATTACAAATTTGCGGTGCAAATAAGAAGTCCATATTTTGTTCTCGCATTTTCTATTGTTTCTATGTTTCTATTATGAGTTTATGCTATTAAGGGGAGCTTCCCGCATCAAAACTAAATAGACAATGGTAGGAAGTGGTGCATCATGTAGATCCTGACTATTAGGTGACTATGACTCCCTTCCTTAAGCACACTAGAAATGTTAAACATAAAGAAGACATACACATACACCATACACATGCAAGTAAGGGGTAAGTATTCATAGAAAATGCATATAAATCATTAATCTAACTCACATCATTAAATAACTCAAATAATTGTAAACAATCCTCATCATCAAGGAATAATAATGCATACATGAAATGACTAGTACAAAGTAATCTCATCATATAATCAACTAAGCAAGAAATAGTATCCAATAGTCTAGAAAGTAAATACCACTAATCATCAAACATAATCATAAAGCTGGCCTAAAAGAGTATGGTAATAATAACTGAAAAGTAAACTAGGGGTAGGCACTACATTCACCCCCCCAGACTTAGGCTTACTCCTGGAAGTCTATAAACAAATAGGGGTATAAATTCCATGAACTAGATGCATCATCCCATTGGACCCTTACCTAATCTATGGTTTGACCCCTAAGCATCAAATCCCGCTATTGCAAAATGTGAACCGGCTCCAAAGCCATCTGCCCATCCTCTACCTATAATAAATTTTAATCAGTATCATGTATCACATCAAGAATATACTCTCTAAGTACAAAAACATGAAAAACATCATGAACATGAGCTAGGCTAGGTAGTAATGCAAGATAGTAGGCAACTGGACCTATTCTCTCAAGAATCTCAAATGGTCTTACAAAGAGAGGTGCTAGCTTTGAACCCTTTTCATAATGGATTAGACTCTTCTACAGATGAACTCTCAAGAAAATTTTCTCAACCACTACAAACTGCTTATCCATCCTATGAGCATCAACATACTTCTTCTATCTATCATGTGCTATAGACACATGCTCACAAATTCACACTACCTATTGCTCCATATCTTGAAGCATCTCAAGACCCAATAAGATGCAATACTCAAGAATATCCCAACTCAAAGGTGTATGGAAAGGATGGCCATACAAAGCCTAATACGATGCCATCCCAATAGAACTGTGATACCCATTATTATAAGAAAACTCCACTAGGTAAAGATTGTCCTCCCAAAGAGTCTTTCTATCCATCACATACATCCTCAACATATCCTCTAGAACCTGATTCACTCTCTTAGATTGACCATCTGTCTTTGGATGATAAAGCTAAGTTGAAGTTCAACTACACTCCAAGATCATGTTGCAGTGATGTCCAAAATGTGGATGTGAATACATGATCCCTATTTGAAATGAAATTTTTGGGGAATACCATGCAATCTCATGATATCACGCATGAAGACATTAGCTAATAAAGTTGTTGTGTAGGATGAGCTCATTGGTGAAAAGTGTGCCACCTTAGTCAACTGATCACTGGTGACCATGATATCATCATGATGATGAGCAGCCAAAGGTAATCCTACAATGAAATCTATAGAGATGAAATCCCACTTCCATGAAGGAATGATATTAGACTATAAAAGCCCTACTAGATGCTAGTGCTCTTCCTTGACTCTGTAGAACTCAAGACACCTAGCCAGAAAATTAGTGATATCACACTTCATCCCTATCCAAAAGTATAGATGTCACAAATTTGCATGCATCTTCTTGACACTTGGATGTGCTGAGTAATGTGCATGATGAGCCTCTGATAGGATCAATGTATGCAACTCATCCAATACTGGTACATAGGTCCTTCCTAAATAGCACAAAAGGCCATCTGACTCCAAAACATAACCTAAAAACCTGCCCTCTAATGATCTCCCTAAATCTATCTCTTTGTTCACCTCCTGATACCAATTATCTATAGGAAGTGCCTAAAGTATATGGCTCCTCAAATCCACACTAAGAGTCAAAGATAGTGTCACATGTCTCCTATGACTTAAAGCATCTATTACCACATTCTTCTTTCCTTTAATATACTTCACCTCAAAGTCATACTCATAAAGGAACTCCATCCAATGCCTCTACTTAGCATTCATATTAGGTTGCATGAATATGTACTATAGACTGCAATGATCACTATAGAGATCAAATTAGTGTCCTAGCAAGAAGTGCCTCCATCTCACTAGGAAATAAATGACTATTTCTAACTCAAGATCATGCACAAGGTAATTCAACTCATGATCCTTGAATTTGTGTGATTCGTAAGCAATCACCTATCCATCCTACATCAATACTACTCCAAACCCCTCTAGGGAAGCATTTTTACACACCATGAAGTCACCTCCTAGATCAGGTACTAATAATATTGGTGTACAAGTCAAAATCTCTTTGAGCTTCTAAAATGCTTCCTTGCATTTCTTTGTCCATACAAACTTATTTCCTTTCCCTTGAAGGGAAGTGATAGGATGTGCTACTCTAGAAAAGTTCTAGATGAACCTAAAATAATAACTAGCTAGACCCATGAAGCTATGAATTTTTGACATGATAGTGGGTGTTGGGCAATCTACCATTTCCTGAATCTTTGTAGGGTCTATAAAGATACCATCACCTGATATGATATGCCCTAAATATTGTATCATAGATTGAAAGAAATCAAAATTTTCTGAGTTGGCATAAAGTTGATTATCTCTCAAGCACTTCAAAACCAATTGTAGATTCTCTTTGTGTTCCTTCTTGGATCTAGAATATATCAAAATATCAGCTAGGAACACAATAAAAAATTGATCAAGATAGTAATAGAACACTCCATTCATCAAAAACATGAAAATCGATGGAGCATTCATCAATCCAAATGGAACTACTTTGAACTCATAGTGTCCATAGTGAGTTCAGAAAGCGGTCTTGAAAATGTCAACATCCTAAATGTGAAGCTAATGGTATCCTAAATTTAGATCAATCTTGGAGAACACTATGGCTCTTTGATCTGATCAAATAAATCATCAGTCCTTGGTAAAGGATACCTATTCTTTATCATCACCTTGTTCAACTATTTGTAGTCAATACAAAAGCACAACAAACCATCCTTCTTCTTTACATAGAGCACTGGTCCTCCCATGGAGATACACTTAATTGAATACTACCATTGGCTAGAAGGTCTTCAAGCTTTAACCACAAATCACTCAATTCTTGAGTGGTCATATGATAAGGATCTCTAGAAATAGGCTCCACTCCTAGAATAAGATCAATACAGAAATCAATATCCTTCTTCCAAGGCATACCCATAATCTTGCTAGGAAATACATCCACATATTCCTATAGAATAGGATGGCCTAAAGTCTTCCCTATAGGGTCTTCTTCTTCTAGTTCACTCACTATAATGGAAAAAACCTAACATCTGTTACAAAAGCTCTGCTTTAATTGCATAACAAATATCATCCATAGAGATATAGGTCTCTAGATACCCACAATCTTTAGGTCCTTCCCTTGATCATCTTTACACAAAATGGTCTTCTTTCTATAATGAATACTAACTCTATAAAAGACAAGCCAATCCATACCTAAAACCATGTCATAAGAGCCAAGAGGAATGACCCAAAAGTCTACTGATGTAACAAACCCTCCTGGGTTTGAAATCTATGGGAACCCTAACACTTGAGGCTAGTTCCACTTGCCAACCCAAACCCTACTTTACCACCTCTAGCTTACATTTAGTAACTATGGATGGTGAAATGAAAGAGTCCATACCACCCAAATCAAACAAGATGGAGAGAGGTGTACCTTAAATGGATCTTATAGTCTCAACCATGGTCCCCTAATGATCTACCTGATGGTGGTCTACTACCACAAATACTCTATGAGCTCTACCTGCATCTCCAACTATAGGATTAGATGTTGTTGGCCTAAAACTTGAATAGTGAGATTTACGCTATGAGTAATTCTGTAATGTGTCTAGACTATCCACAAGAATAACATCATATGCCTCTACCAAATCCTCTCCTTGCTAGAGGTGTACTCGACTACTAGTGGCTACCCCTAATAGCAAAAGGTTGGTTTCTCTACATAGGCTAAGTGTTCTAATTTTTCTTATTACACTAAGAGTTATGGTAATTCCTAGCATTGAAACCACCACCACCACTCTATGCTAGAGGGTATGATCCCTTTTTTTGCTACTATTACAAAAGTTGTTGTTGGTTTTGATTTCCCTTAGGATAAGGGGGTTTCCCATTCCCACCTAAGTTATGGTTAACCTTGGATCCTAATGTTGTAGGTGCTCCCACAAAGCCACCATGTTCTAGATTAACACTCTTCTCTACAAGTATGGCTCAATTTACCAAATGTTTGATAGTTTTAGGTTCAAATACCTTAACACCCCCAACTAGATGATTATTCAAACCTTTGATAAAATGTTGTTCCAGCTATGGTGGGTTATCACTAATCCCCACATAGGGCATGAGCTCATAGAATTTATGCTTATACTCTACTATGGACATAGTAAATTATCCTAGGTTGTGGAATTCATTTGCTCTCTATTGATTCAATTCCTTTGGTAGGAATCACTCACAAAAGATTTCCAAAAATAACTCCCATGTGATAGTGTTCATGTTTATACCCAGCTTCTCCTCTTTGATAGTCCACCACGTGGCTCCAAAGGGTTCTAGGTCGATGATAGAAAAACTCACTTTGATGTTAGAGTCAAACTCTTGTATAGAAAAAACCCTATATAGAGCAATAAGCCATTGCTTGACCACATAACCTGAACCCAACCCATTGAAAGGTTTGACCTTGAACCTCTGAAGGTCCTTCATCATCTACCTTAGGTCAACCTCCTCTGAGATGGCCTACTAATCTTTATGGTTCTCTTACTGATGCTTACTGAGATGCTTTTCCCTATTCTCTTCTTGAATAGGGCCTTCATAAATAGACTTGTGTACACTAATGTCTTTGCCTCATCCATGACCTCTACCATGGCCTAAGCTATGACCTCTCACTGAAGATCTCATCCCAGATACCATCCTACAATAATAATCAAGATAACAAGATGTTATAATAACCATAAAAACATACTGTTGAAAGGTATACACATAATACACATGTTTTGAAAACAATACAAGATCAATTTCAATTTGACCTAATTTAGGTTTAAGTATGTCTTAGTTTGAAGTTTAAGTATTTAAGTTTGAGAATATACATATCATAGTTTAAGTTTTTTTTAGTTCAACTAGTTCAAGTTTTCAAGTTTATAATAGATACGTATAACAATTTAAGTTTTGTTTTAGTTCAACTTCAAGTTTTCAAGTTTTTAATAGATACATATAACAATTTAAGTTTTGTTTTAGTTCAACTAGTTGATGACTAGCGGCATTCCAATATACCCAGAACTCCCAATGTAGAAACTCAGGCTCTGATACTAGATGTAATGCCCCTCCAAGGGATCCAAAAGAACTAACCTAAATTTTTCACTAAGTTTGCCAAACTTTTTTATTTAAAGATAACATATAACAACAATTATAAAATAACAGAAGCAATAATGTACATTCATACATAAGCAACACATAAATATATTACATTCCTTAAGGATCCCATGAAGTTGAATCACATTTAAGTATACTTAATACTAAAACCTATATATTTAACACATTCACATTTAAGATCAACTACAAGTTCAAATTCATTAAAATAATATATAATTGTCTAGAATGACACTTGGCAATAATCAGAACACATAATCATCCACTATACAAGTCACAGGTATGAAAGGTTGAAAGAATATACATTATAAAATAGATCACATCATCTCTATAAGATCCATGAAATAAAATTCATACAATAGGTACTTCCTTTCATATCAACAATATATCAAAGAAGAGTTGCATTAATGCAATTATAGTCCTGCTTAAAGTAAAATCATATAAAAAAAGTTAAGCACAAAATATAAACTCTAAAATTTGGTGAACAAGTTAAGCACAAAATTTAAACCCTAAAAGAATGGTGGAAAAGTTGGACACAAAATATATTATGGAAAACAAAGCTCTCACATTTTTGTTTCCTTCAATTCTTTAATCTCACCTCTAATTTCCTGATGAGCTATTTGGCCTTGGGATCAGACACAATTATATGGTATGCAGTGGGGTTGATAGAAACATTCTTCAATAGCCTTGTAGATGAAAGACAAAAGGGAATTATATAAACCTTCTACATTCAACAAACCAACCAAAGAACTAAAACACTTTAACAATAGAAAAAAATATAAATAGATTCATCAATAATGGTATATGATTCTATTAAAGCAAAGCACAAAAATTACTAGCTTGTCATGTATGCCTATCTAAGCCCATGTTACTTATTTTCTTTGTTTTTATCTTTGGCACCTATTATTCTAATAGATCTAGCTTTTGTTTTCAATTGTTCTTGGCAATCAATATTAATTTGTGAAAATAAAAAAATCTACATTTCTAAAGTTTAGAAGGAATCGTAGAGCAACAAGCACGTATGAAGTTTTGAACACTACTGATGAAATGGTTCCTGAAAGATGTTGGAATTTAATGTGGTGGTTGTCATGCCCTTGGGGTGAAATGCCCATCTACCACCTGACGGATTGCAAAACATTCAAAAAATTTATTGCTAGTAGGTGAGTTTTAAAAATGAGAGGGAAAAAAATTTTAGGTCAGAAGACAAAAATGGAATGTCACACATTCATTCAACCAGTTAGAGGAAGAGTAGATAAGAAGTTGCAGAGAAGGAAGAAGAAAGAAGTTGATCAGCAGATCCAGTCGTTAGAGTGTAGAGACAGAAGATAGTTCATTTTGTGCCTGCAGTTGCACATGTTTCTTCTCTGGTCATTCTATAAGTTCATAGTTTATCGTGTGGTTTGACCTATGAACCAGTGATTGCTCCAGGTGCTATTGTATGCAGCCATTAGAGTTGTAAGTTTAAAGTTTAAAGGTTGAAGTTTCATCAGTTTGAATATTTAGGGTTATTTTAGGGTTTTCTAGTTGAAGCCGAATGCTCCCAAATTTTGTAATGGTTTTAATCAAAGTTGAATAGAAAGCAAGCAAGCATACTTGAATCTGTTGTTCTTCCCCTATACATTGCATTTGAGAAGATTATTGTTGAATATTTTAAGTTTTGGCTCTCTCGTTTTAATAGTGAAAATATTCACATTATAAACCTGGTCACTCGGCTTGGTCCTTATTTGTCTTTTTAACTCTACAGTTGAAGCCGAGCTCACTCAGCATCCATAAGTGTCGAGTTGCCCTTTAGGTGTTGAGCTCACTTGACTCCTTTAGGTGCTGAGCTAACTTAGCACCCACCTGCCACTCGACTCCTTAAGGTGTTGAGCAAAACTGTCACTCGGCACCTTCATGTGCCAAGAAATTTTTTTAAAGTTTGTGATTTGATTTGATTTTTCTCACAAAAGAAACATTTTTACACTTTTGTGAATCACATTGACAACTCTAAAACTTTGAATTAATCAACCATAAAATGTTTTTTGTCAATAGTATTTTGTTTCACACCCTTGCTACAAGAAAATTGTATTGAACTTGTTCATGGACTTGAGCATGGATATCTATATTTACCTTTCTAGGCATTAGCATTTTGGAAATAATTTAGAAAATGAACACAACTAGAATTAGTGCAAGGGATGGAGTATATCAGCTCTAAAAGAAGAAAGTAATAATAAGGTAAACAACAGTAAAAATTTAAAAGGAAAAATTTAGAAAGTTTAGACCATTATAGATTATGAAATCTAAGGCATGGAAAATATTGTTTTTGTTGGTGCTAGGGAGGAAGCTAGGTTGAGATTACACTTGATAGTGGCTTTGAGTTTTAGCTTGAATCTGGGTTATTGCCTTTAATAATTTGTTTTTGAATTCTATTTTTAATTTCAAATTTGAACTTAATTCTACTTATGTAATAAATTCTTGGGAAGATGCTCTCAAATATTGAAAATCTTCCATTAGATGACTTATCAACTCAAACATTTGGATTTTAAAAAGAACAAAATGACATATATTCCACTTTCTTAGAAGAAAACATAAGAATGTATTATAGTGCATAACAAAGATTGCATTATATTTTAAACCAAAAAAAGCAATTATATTGAAGGAATTTAATGTGAAAACCATATTGTAATAACTAGCAATTGTAGGATGAAAGCTACAATCAACATTCACATTTAAATAAAAAGGATGTCATAATTAACTCACCTGAAAAAGAAATAGTGCCTTCAAATTATTTCATAACACCAAATCTCAAGTATATAGTTGAATTTTCATTGCCAAATTGTTTAACTTTTAAAAAAAGGGATAAAGTTCATATATGTATGACATAATAGATTAAAATACCGTGCACATCAGAATATGCAATTTTTTCACCATTGTAGTTGGTTTTTTTTTTTTGAAAATCTATTTTGCATAGAAACTTTGATGATATCTTGATCTGAGATGGTCAATGAATCTACAACTTAGAGAGAACAATTTTGTTAATGAAACAATTTAGAGAAAATTTAGTATGAATTTGAAGTTTGTAAATTTGCAAGTAATAAAATAGAGAATGTCATTTTTTCCTACATTATTGGCTTCGACAATAATGGAGGTGATATTGTTGTTCAGGGCAATTGTAAAAGTGCCTTGAATCTCAAATGTTCATAGCAAGTACACAACTATTGACATGTTTTTTTTTGTAGCTTTGAAATGGTATTTTTGTAAGTTTTGTCAAGTATTGCTCCAAGAGTTATACATTCATATTATAGTCCAAAATGTCATCTTCACTTTGTATGATACACTGCAGGAAAGGTTCATAGGCAAAGCTTTCATTTTTGTCATAAGAAATGTACTTTGGATTTGTGGTAGTTGATGATGGTGGCAGTGATGGTTGTTGGTGGCATTGTGTGCAAAGAAGCTTGTATGGTGATAAGTAAGCATTTTTTGGTTTTAAAATACCAGTCACCTAAAATTCAATTCAACATTTATGTATGGCTAATATAGTTTATAAAATTAAGATTATTTAAAAGGTTGTATGTTTTGGTTGCTTACTTGCATATTTGAGGACACAATATTTTGTAAAGCAATCCTTGTAGACTCATTATTGATATAATCAATGAAGGATGATGGTGTTGTTTAATATTATTTGCCCTTCGTGGTCCACTGCATACAACATGCTTTAGTAGGAGGAATGGGGTGCATGTTGAAGTGACTATTTGTTGTATTGTTACATATGCTTTAGCATGAAAGTCAAGAACTGTAACTTGAAAAAGGAAGAATTCTATTATTGAATGTAAAAGGAATAACATTATCAAAGGAAAAAATAATTTTTTTTATGAATAGAATTTATAGCTTACAAGTGTTGTGTCAGATATGGAGTCCCCATCTTTGACATTGAGTTGGTACTCCTTTTGTGTTTGTTTGTGAGCAGCCACTATAACACCCAATGTGCCAATCGAATAGTTGTTTGGTGAGTGGAAAAGTTGAGTTATTCTTGTATAGGGCATAAGTTTTTGTTCCTTATAGACTTAGTCAATGGTTTCAATTGATGTTTGTGTAGTGAATTGGATGCAATAATCTGCATCTCCTCTCTCATACTATGTTTTATGCTTTAGTACAAAATATTTTATATGAACACTTGCTCCAGGCAAAAGGCAGTTGACAAACTTATCAATCAGCTGATTGGTTATGTTTTTTGTGATGGTCATTTGCCCATCACTATCAATAAGGTTAGCATGTACTATTGGTGCTTTTGCTAGGTTTGCAGATTTTTTTGCATATGTAGGTTTGTATGTGACGAGAATGTCACCTTCAAAAGTAGTTGCTAATTGTGTTGTATTGATATCAATGATGCTAGATGCAATCTTTTGTTCCATCTCCAGTCTATGAGGAGAAATCATTATTTATTTTGTAGAATGTAGTGAAATGAAAGGCACTGGAAAGAATTAAAAAGATTTTGATGAATTGTTACCTTTTATGTAGTTGTTTATCATCAAAGTTGTTGTAATCTTGTAAAGTACTTTCCTCTTCATTCAGCGATGTGTATAGAGATCTAGAAAATGTTTAAAGAATAATTAGGAATTGCAAGTGAATATAGGGAAAAAGCATTCATATGTGTTCTATATATGGAAGACATAAGATATGATTTGAAATAGATATCTAGAGAATGTTTCAAAAATAAATAGGACTTGAAATTGAATATAAATAAAAATCATTCATATGCATGCTAAATATGGAAGGCATTAGATATGATTTGAAATACCTTTTTACAACTGGTATGAGTTTGTTGTTTGTCAGGTCAGTGGTCAATGTTCCTTTCATGTTGCCTCGAATAGATCCATTTTCTGGGGATTCATTGACGTCATTATTTTTTGAGTGCTATATTTTGAAGAAAAAGGTTGATTGAAGGTTCACCTAACATAGACATTATTGTGTGAGTAATTAATTTTGTAATGGAATTTAAAAAATAAAAAATAAATTGTGTGCATAGAATCAATTTTCATGTGTTGTCTAGTTTTGAATTTACTATATCTATACAAATATTTTGTCATCGTATTTAATAAAAATGCATTGTAAATTTATTTTTTTGTAAATTTTAGAAGAAATAATATTGAAACATAAAAGTGTTATTTGGGTTTGGAATAGTTGGAACAATAAAAGGATCAAAATTGTTTGTCTAAGAATCAAAATCCTACAATAGAAGAGTTGTGATGGACAATTTTTAATTTGCACCAATTTATAAATGATTAAAATACTATTTTTCTCGTAGTATAATTTTTTATGAAAATAAAATTTCTTGATAATGCAAAAAAAAAGGTCAATGAAATGTGGGTATGAAAATTAATCATTTTATTTAACTTAATTGATGGAATTGTAGTAATTTGTTACATATAGTTGGAATGCATATAAAAATAAGTTAGATCACAATAATTTTGTATAGGAGTATGAAAGCATTGTACTTGTTGGCTATTTTTAGTGAACTAAGATGAAGTTTGTAAAGCTATAGTTTAATGCATAGAGATATTATAAAGTGATCTGACCAATATGTATCTAGAACATTGAATTTTGTAGATTGTAGATCAATATTGTAGATCTAGAAATGATCCAACAAACTACTTACATGTGTTGTTGGTTTGTTAGCTAGAAAAGATAAAT
Source organism: Cupressus sempervirens (assembly GCA_028749045.1). Lineage (NCBI taxonomy): Eukaryota > Viridiplantae > Streptophyta > Pinopsida > Cupressales > Cupressaceae > Cupressus > Cupressus sempervirens. The sequence goes on along the minus strand of CM053783.1, from coordinate 445,085,139 downwards.
TGTATTGTTGTATAAGTTTAGAAAGCATTGTACGATTTCTTGTTAATTGTAGCATGTCAATGTTAAAGTCTCCAATAATAATGAATTTGCAATTTAGTGGCAATGTGCTAAAGATGTTTAGTAGGAGATTTATTATGTCATTGATGGGTGCACTTGGTGAAATGTAAACAGTTGCAATCTAGAAAGTATTGTCGTGGTGCAAAATATCTATGGTCAAACATTCTAGGCATTTAGTTGCAAAGGTATTTATTTTCAACACTATGGTAGTCTTTGCAAAACAAGTTAATAGGCCATGAATAATTATCATAGGATAAGTATTGTACATTCCTTGTAGCAAGTGAAGGTGTTCATTTCTCTTGTCTCTTGTTTCTTGAAAGCATATAATAGTTCCATTTAGAAAATCATGGTTATGGACAATTTCTAGTGCATGCAATGCAAAGCTTTGAGTATTCAAAGAGCATATAATGAGACGGTCATTCTCTAAAAAAGAAAGGTTGTATTGAATTTTTCGAGGTGCTAGTTCTTGTAAATGTTGCATTTCATTTTCTACCTTGTGTGATAGTTTAAAGTTTTGGTGTTGCAATTTATTCATAAAAAATAATGTTTCAATATTTTGTACACAAGACAAAGAAATGTAGGTCAAACCATGTTGGTACACTTTGGAAGGATCAAAAGCAAGTGCATCCATTGTTAAGCCTTGTGCTCTATGGATGGTTCATGCAGAGGCTAGTTGAATAGGGAATTGCTTTCGGGTAACAATTTTTGAAGATGTTTTAAATTTCCTAGCTATTTTCATTATTGGTGTCCATGAAGGAAGAATTGAATTTTTATAAAACCTTTGCATTTTGTTCCATCATGATTTACCAGTTGTGGGATCACTAAATTCAATCCATCCATAGTATGTCTTCATGTTCAGTTGTATGCATGTGAAATACACCATCAACACCATTGACTAGGCCATCTTGTGTATCTAGGTTTCCAACTATTAGTTCAACTAGAATTCCAGGTTTTGCATAGATTATAGTAGGTTGTGTATTTTTTTCAAATTTGTATTGGATATGATCAATTTGATAGTCACTTTCATCAATAGCTTCAAAGACATAAAGTTTACTTGGTAATAAGTCTAACATTCTTCTATTGTGTTCATCAACAGTCAAATTTTTGTGACACAAAAATTACATTTTTGGATCCTTAGGAGGAGTCTTGTAGCATGTTGTGTTCAATTAAGCAATGTCTTGATCATTTTGTTGTCTTATTCTTGTACGGGTCAAGACTAAAATGAAGTGTTGATTTTTTTTTTTGACCATAGTGTCTAATTCGAAGCATAGTATGTTTTCAAGCCAAAATGTGTATGGAATTTTTTGTCTACATATTGTTGGCTCCTCAAATATCTAGTTATCACAAATAGGTTGTGCTTGGTACAAGTCACCAAAAAATATGATGTCAACATTGTCAAATGGTCTTATTGGTGTATATTTTATTTGGTGATGCCTTGTGTCAATATTGTATAACATTCTAGAACCAATAAGGGAGACCTCTCTAATGAGTAGTACTTTTAGTTGATCTAATTTTTTGCTTAGATTGTCAAGTGTGTTTGAATAAAAAGGTAGCATCTTAGAAGAGCTACATGGTAGATGGAATATTGAATGTGTAGTGATGCCACTTGCATTGAATGCATTTTTCCCTATGAATGCCACAATAATTTTTTTAGGCTTTAAAGCGTCACTATTTAGTAGCTTGTCATATATTCAAATCATTCCTTGTAAGAGAACTTTTGTAGAAAATATTTTCCTTGTGCCAGCCCCTCCAGTCAAAAATAAATATATTGGTTTGTTAAGTTGAAGTCTCTTTGTCATAAGAACATCTTTGACTATTGGTTGTTGTTCTTTGTTCAATTGTCTACACAAACTAAAATATTTTTCATTGTCGAGCAAGAATGAATGGGCTATTTTTGAAAATAGTTTGTAGCCAATAGATTGCAGGTATTTTTATTTTTTTGCTTGTCTTAGGTCACTTATGATGTCATACTTGTCTTTTTTGTTTTCATTTTGATTTTGGCCTTGTTCACTATAAAGATCTATTGCTAGGTGGTTATCATTGTTAGCTTCTATTGCAGCCTTGTCAATGTCACCCCATTTATTATGTGCTTGTGAGTTAAACATTTTTTCAATATTTTGTATATGCTCTTTGTTTGTATTGAATTTTGCACTCCATGTTTCATGTCCTTGTAACAATGTTCTTTCATTTTTTCTAAAAGGGACATAAAGAATAAGTTTTTCTCTACAATAATTTTCATGATCAATGTGTGGATTGTATCTTACATAACGAATGATATATGGCTTTGCCCTTTTTTTGGTTTTTAATGGGCTATTTGAGAAGAAAGTTGCATACTCAACTAGTCATAATGTGTCTAGAACTTTTGAGTGATGTATGTATTTGTCTACTATAGTGGCATACATGATATTCTGAGAGTCATCTTTTTCTCTTGCCAAAAGCTTAGGACTTTTCAAAATAAGAATTCAATTTTCTGGTGGTGAAGTGTTGATGAAAATGGTTCTTCATGAGCTTTTGCATAGTGGTAATGAGAGTGCAATATGGATGACTTGGTGACTGGACATTTGTTGATAGTTGAGAAATTCATTTCCTAGTTTGTGTATGAAATGTATCTTGTCATTATATGCATTTGTACATTGTTTTTGTATCTAGCAGAATGCAAGAGATAATGTTCTATCTTGTTTTGTCATGTATGAACTACAATAGGATGCAACAACATATGCATCTAATATAAATTGTGTGTTTGTATTTGCATATCATAGTGGTGGCCATTTTTTTGCAAATGTATTTATCCATATATTGGTAGGTCATCTTTCTAGCAAGACAATTTTCTGTGACATGTTGCTTGCAAGATGGCAACGTAATCATCTTCTTGAAGTTTGATTTCATTTAAGAAATTATCAAATGTAACATCTTTTGTGTAGTTCTTTTTTTCCAATTGTTTGAAAAGAGAAATCACTCTATCCTTTATCATAGGATCAACATTCAATAAGGGCTCTAAAACTATAGTTTGTCTCATTAGAGGCAATTGAAAACTAAATCGACAGCTAGATGTTTTGTACTTTTTGCATATTTTTGTATGATGGTGTGTTTGCATTTTGGCAAGGTTTACATCTAATAGTGTGAAGTCACATGAAATATGCTTGTCAACAAAGTCCTCTATTTCATTGTTTGTGCATAGTCCAAATATAGGTGCATTTGTTATCCATATTATGAAGTGTACATGTTCATTTCTTCAATTTTGAAATTCTGTAACAAAAAAATACTCTAATACTTTTCCAAATATTTGTTCATTTGTAAGCATTATCTTTCTAAAAGCATTTATTCTATGATTAAAATAGAAACTACAAAGTATTGGATTTTTTCTGATTTCAAAATCCAAGTCTTTGTCTTCTATAGTTTCATTTTCTCTACTTGGTTGTGTGTTTGATATATGTTGCAATACTTTACATAATGGCTCTCAAAAGTTCTCGGCACTTGTTAGTGTTACGAAGAAGGTTGGTGGCCCTAGTTGTCATATCATTGCAAAAAAAAAAATTTCTTTTTTATTCTAAATAATCAGGAGATGCTCCTATTCTCTTTAGTGATCTAAACCCTATTAGAGATTTCAATATTTTTTCTAGGTTTGACAGATTTTGAACATCTTTTGCATATAGCTTTTCATCTTTCAATTCAGCTTTCCTTATACAGATCCATGCCAAAGAAGATATTTGATGGATAATTATTTTTATAGCTTTGAAAAAAAATTTGTTATATGCATTGAGAAGTCATTGTCTCTATGCATGAGCTCCCACTTTACTATTTTTTGGTAGGTAAATTTTTTTGTAATTTCTTCTAGTCATGGGAATCCATAAAATAGTGTAGGGAAATTCATTTCTTCTAAGTAAATGTCTTGGAAAATGCCTAGAGGTTTTAAACCTTCAAATGGTGCAATTTTAGTAATCATTGTACTAAGGTCTTTGATTGAATGTGATTCATTAAACCAATGAATAAGTGATTCAAATATAGGTTCATCATCATTGTTAGGTACAAAATCATGCATATCTGTATCAGTCTCTATGTGTATTTTTTTGTTTTAGCTAGAAGAAGATCTTCCAAATCCTTATTAATTGTAATATTTTCCTTTAAATACAAGATAATTTTCAATAATATTGTTAAAGAATTCATCACATGGAAAGGTCTTACATTTCCTTGTGCATATGCATTCTCATAATGTAGATTACATTTTAATTTGACTACAATTGTTTGTGTCTCATCTATATGTCTAGGAAGTGAATGTTGCACTCTATCAAAATTGACAGAGACATTGATGATTGTTCCATTCAATCCATATTGCGCTCTTTTGTATCCCAATTGTCTGATCTGTGCAAAAGAAATATGCAAAGAGACAAGCCTTTCTTCAAGGCTAGTCAATCCATGTACAATATCTATTTTCTTATTACTACTTATGTTGCATGGTGTGGCAAATGCGGGGACTTCTCCAAGGATAGTGGCATCTATACATTGTTTGCAAATCAATTGACCAACTATAAGTGTTTTCTCATGGTTGGGAATAAGTAGCAAAGAGAAAGCATGGACAAATGCATTATTGATTTTGTAGACATCTTTTTGGAAGCATAACATTACAAAAATGGTACATGCTTCAGTAGGTGTGTCATTGATTTGTCATAGATATTGCATAACAGATTTATGATTTGCATTGTTTAGTAGAGCTATATGTGCATGACTTGTCCATTGGTGTGCTATTCGATTCTTGCAAAACACATATCTTTTCCTTGATGTTGAACATGGTCTTTTTTGTTTTGTTAGACTATTAGTTTCATTGTTTGTATCTTTGGCCATATTTTCTATCAACTTTCCTTTATTGCGTATTTTTATTTTAAGTTGCTGCAATGAATGGTCAAAATTTAGTCCTTTTAGTGGAATAACTATTTTTTATGTTGATTTTGAACTTCCTTCAGAGCAAGCTAATGTTATGTTGTTAGCTTCATTTTTATTTTTCTTTGCTCGTGTTTATTGACATCTTTTTTTATTGCGTATTATTTGTTTTAGATGTTGTAAGGAATGACCATTATTGAAACATTTTCCAAAAATAGCTTTTTCTTTTGTTGATTTTGAGTTTTGTTCATAGGAAGTTATTGGCATGCTTGTTGCAAATTCAATTTCATTATTTTTTTGTAAATTGTGATTGTTTGTTTACATTTCAGTAATTATTTGTTGTTGTTGTTGCAGTGGCTCATAATGACAGTGCCTTGAGCTATTTTTGAAACAAATTAAGTTAATGTTTCTTATTGGTTGTGTTTAATTGCAATACATTTCAAATTGAGGAAAAGGTATTGGTTTACATACATATATGGCAATACAAAAGATGTATGAAAGCCAAAGCAAGCAAAATTCAGAGCCTTCTATCTTGCTTTTAGCATATGGCATTCCAATTTTAGAAACCAATGTCCATATTTGTGACATTGATTCATTAATTGGCATTGTAGATTACTCAAACATATTGAAGCAATTCAATGCATATTTTTTTCTCACTATCAATGCATTGGCTAATGATTGTGTAATGTCCCCATCTCTTTAGCCTCTTAATAGATTTCTTGACCTTTCATCCTTCAAAGATTAAGTGGAAATAATTAAATTAATTGCTTATAAAGTCATTAAATAATTTAAAAATTAAAAATATGACTTTATATTTAATTAATTTAATATTAGGGAATCGTCGAGAAGCACAACTCATCTATTTTTGGAAAGGAGGAAGCTTACAGAATAGTGTGTTAAGATAACACTTATGATTCTTCTAGAAGGGGGGGCAAGAATAATATAAATAGAGGAGAGAGCTTCATGGGAAGGCATTTGGATTTGTTATTAACATTTGCATGTGTATTTGTGGATCCAAGGGTCTGCAGATAATCAATTTGTCTTTGGGAATGAAAACTCTGAATGATAGCATTTTGAGGGTGTGAAACATCACCTAAATTATTGCCAATTTGAGGTGGTATTGCAATCACTTCATTGTGCCAAATTTGTGGCCAAGGGCTAGGTGTAAAGAGTAAGAATAAGTAGGTCATTTTCTATAGGAGCTTATTATAGGAACACTATATTACCTTGTCATTAGGGCATAATACCTGGAGATATTGATTTCTTTGTCAGTGGAGACTCAAAGCAACTTCAAGAACTAGGTTTTTCCTGTCTATTCATGCATATTATATGATACTACTATAGGTATTAGTCTTTATTAGAATTAAGAAATTATTTATATATATGATACAAAAGTTTTGGCTTTTATATTAGTTTGTATTTAGATCTTGTAAAGATGTCTTGGTTGTGGATGCATCATATTCTTCTAGTGCATTAACAAATGAAAGAAAGAATTACATTCATTGTGGATATTGCAAACATTTATTACAAGTAGAAAATTAGGGTAATTTGTGACTAGTTTGAGCAAGGCTCATTATAGAGTGTGTAATGAATAGGCATAAGGCAATTGCGTCAAATTGATTATTAGCCAACAATGCAATAGCACCAAACATAATTTCGCCACAATGAGTAGTAAATGTAGTGAATTGTTGTAGACCAACTTTACCAAACTCTTGTACAATTGTGTTCCAGATATCTATTGAATTGCAAGGGAATTTTGAAAATTGTGATTGCATACTTTGCATTGCACTATATGTCATAACTTTTGAGAAGATAGGTTCATACTGCCTTGCTAATGGATTGGCATCATGGAAAAGGATTGATATTGTAAAATGAGGTGCATCTTTATTGAAATGCAAGTATGGTTTCTTTCATGTTAGGGACCAGATGCATATGGGCATGTTTAACCAAAGAGCTTCCCTATGAATAAAAAATATGTCACCCCAAAGGCCACTCTCACCAAGTGTGTTGACTTCAGTTGCTGATAACCTCATTCTTTGTAGGTATGAGTCCTTGTCAGTTACTCTATGCAAGTCATAAAGCATTGAAGGGTGAAGCTCATGTTCAAAAGAGTTTATAGCTTCATCGCACCCATTGTTAAGGAAATGCAAGAAGTGGTCCACAAGACCATTATAGAGTTCAATAGATGTATAGTTGCAATGAAGCAATACTTGCAATGTATCAAACAAATAGTCACCAACCTTGTAGTTAAAAGAACTTATTCGAAAGTAATGCACCCTTTTTAGAGCAGTTTCAATTGATATATTTTGTAACTTTTTATTTAGGTTGTATGTTTCTACTATTATTGGGTTATGGGATGCTTCTCCTATTGCATTAGAAACATTTTCAGATGTACAACTCATTTCTAACAATTAAAACTTACCTAGAGTAGTATAGAAGGTATAGTCCTTTGATATATTGTGTGTTTCCAAGGTCTTGAACAAAAAAAGAAAGAAAATTATCAATGAGCTCTGCTGAGTTATTTTGTAGGTTTAATGATAAGACAAACTAATTAGAAATGAATAGCTAGAGTCCTACCTCTTATAAAATATGGCATATTAAAAAAATGAGATAAAGATATGTTTAGACAATAGAGGAGTCAACACTAAAGTCAATGACTAGAGTTTATCTTATGTCCACAGTAAAAAAATGTTTGTTCCCTCCTCCTTTTGCAAGCAATGATATGCCACCTCAGTAAAGAAATCTTGGTTATACATGCCTTCACTTTCAATTCCTTGTAATTGATGTTACAAAGGAATGAAAAACTCTAGCATTCTTTTCAGTGGCATCTCACAACCTAGAGACTGCAGGCTACAAAGTAATTGGGTTGGGAAAATTTCCATTGACTTCTAGCAGGAGACATTGGGCATTTAAATTATCTTTGGTTAAAATTAGGGTAACACGTTGACATTCCATATAGAGGATTGGCTAGGGATCAACAAATACAAATTAGATTTCTTTTTTGAATGACTTACAACATAATTAAAGATATTAGATTTAGGATTTTGGCCCAGGATATGATCAAACTAATAAATATGAATAGAAAAGGTTAATTTATGAATAAAATACAAAATGTAATTTTCAAATCAGGTTCATTCGAATTTGTTCTTTCAAGCAATAAGTTATTTGATGTTTCAATTACCCATCATGTCAAATTTAGAGGCATTTCTTAATTCAAAATAGCAAAAATCATCAAAAGGATTTTAATATAAACATTATGAATCAAGAAATCAGTCTTCACTTCACTATCACAATGAGGGAATAGTTGTGGTTTTTACAGATTGTACCAAGGACATAGGGCTCCATATGGTCCTTAGCTAGCACTTCAGACTTAATTGTGACCTTAGTACCATATCTCATTTTTCATGTCCTCAAATTATAGCAATATAGATAAATAGCTATATGACATAAAATACTTATAACAATCATTTTAATGAATATACAAAGAGATTCTATATCTAATAATATACTAAATTTTAGTAGGAATGAATAACAATGCATATTTCATATTATAAGTTCATTGTCAATAAATATAATTATTCCAATATATCATATAAAGAATAATAAATAAATAATATGATCTAATAAATAATATAATAAGGTTGATAATTTATAATAGTAAGAAAAGATAAAATACAGTAAAGATTACCATTATTGTTCATATGGTAATAATATTTAAATCTTAGAAAATGAACAATATATTAATATAGTAAATAAACCTAATTGATAATAAGTATAGGGGGATCTAACTCTGGTCATCATTGTAAGAATTTAGCTTAGGCTAGAATTCACCCAAGAACTAAAGAACTCAACAATAGCACACAGTAGACCAAAATAGATAGAGTATGATCAGAATGACGATATTCATTCAATAATTGGATTCAAGAGTACACTAAGGAGGGTCTGAATATAAAGGCCTCAGGAGAGCTTCTAGAATGCATAGAAGTTAGCATCATGATATGTCATACAACTAGGAACATGTCCACCAGATATGGTTATCCTCCATTGAGCATGGGATTAAGTGCGGTGATGTGAGGATAAGCCTACAATGGTGTAGCATGCAAATCCGTGGAGTAGACAACATGTGCTAAATAAGGAGTGCGGATAACTGTGTTGTCAATATGATAACTTAGTGAATGATGCATACTCCTGTGTTGTAGACACCATGTGCATAATTAGAGTTGCGTAATTCAATGAGAGTTCACAAACTCCTAAGTGTCTCACCTAGAATAATAATAAAATAATGCAAAATAATTAAATAATGCATTAACCTAAGTAAAGATTAAGTAAGTGTAATAAGTAAATACTTATTTACACCAACACCCCCCCTTAAGTGCAACTTAGGGGAATGCTCTTAAGCTTATGAAATGCAATATGGGTCTCGGCTACTAGGCCATGTTAGGTACCCATGTACATAATGATATGAAATCTCCCATAAAGTGGGGAAAGAGTGAAAACCTCATGGGAAAAACCCTTCCCCAAAAAGAGAGATAAAGAAGGATGCATGGATGGATGGAGTAATCAGGACCCCCCCATTATGACATACATCCAGTATATACATAAGAGAATGATGAGAAGAGGTAGAGAGATAGGATAGGCTCCCCCCCCCCCCCCCCCCTCCAAAGAAGAATGCTGATCCAAGACTACAGAATGGTGTTCCTCCCCTTAGGAAGAAACAATGCCAAGAGTACAAATGAGATGCTTTCACTATGTGTGGAAAGAATCCCATGGATAAGTGTTGTCTCTGAAACCTGCTCAACTAGCTGAAGAACCTATCCCAAAAAACTGTTTGTCTTTGCAACTAATGAAGAACCCTGCTACAACTGCTGATCATAAGTATCCACAATCACTTCAACTTGTGATGATTGATCATGTAGAGAATGAACAAGAGAGTTGGATGGAACCCTCATGTCAACTGAAGAAGGTAATTCTACATCAAGAAGAAGAGATAGATCAAGAATACTGTCCCCCAAATTTTTCACTAAACCTATATCTAGAAGAGTGGATGTACCCTGCTGTTCTGGACCTATCACTGTGGCTATGTATGCATGTGGATTGAATTGATGAAGTGATCTCTCACTATATTTTTTGACAGAACCCCACATATTTGAAGCTATTGAAGCACTATCATTGGTGTCACTATCAGTATCCACATATTATGATGTGCGAAGAGTAGAGGACAAGCTCAGAGAACTTTCCTCAAAATATACATCCTTCTCCACAAATATATAATGTGTCTCTGGATCTAGAAGTCTATATGCCTTCACATTGTCTTCATAACCAATGAAGGTACAAGGCTGAGATGACTATGCCTTGTCACCCCTAGAAGATCTCTTTGCCCATGCAGGACAACCGAAGACTTTGAAGTGTGTCACAATAGGTTTTCTACCACACCATGCCTCAAAAGGAGTTTTTCCATCCAAGGCTGGATGAGGAGAATGATTAAGAATGTGAGTGGCACTAGAGATTGCTTCGACTTCTAATGATGGATCGAGAGACTTGGCATGAATCATGCAAGTTGCCATAGACTTAAGAGTGTGAATCCTCAAAGTTGCAACATCTATCTTATGTGGACTGAATGCTGAAGGAGTTTGAAGATCAATTCCCTCATGTCTGCAAAAATTCTTAAGTCTTCTGTTCACATCCATGTTTCCATTATCCATTTAGAGTACTTTGATGGCTTTCCTAGATTTCTATTCTACATGAGTCTTGAAGTGTAGAAAGTTGTCCAACACTTCATTCTTGTTATGCAAAAAGTACACCCTGGCTAAATGCAAAAGGACCTGCTAATACCATGTGAACCATTTGAAGAACACTTGTTGCTCTTGAAGACTTCCCTCTTTGTAAATTCCCCTCTGGATGAATATCCACTAAATTTGTTGAGCATTCACCTTTAGAAAAGTTGATTTGAGGTAGGCCTTTCACCATTTGGTATGTGCAAAGTTGATGAAGATAGCAGTAGTCAAGATGACCATACCACTCATCTCATAATTGAATGTTTGAATTTGATTGTGATAAAAAGGATTTTGAAGAAGAGTTGGGCACAAAATGTGAGAAAGAGTACAACCTCTTGTGATCATTCACTTTCCCCACTGCAACCAAGGAATTGTCTCTAAGACTGTGCACTTGAACTAAGTCAAGAAGGAACTCAACTTTATGTCCATCTCCAAAGTGAGTGACTTGGTAGATTGAGAGGAGATTTGAACTTAGGTTTGGAACATAGAGAACCTCTTGAAACTCTCCATTTTCCATCTCCACATTTCCTTTTCCTTCAACTTCCATTTTTCTATCATTCCCCATGAAGATGTGCGGTACCTTTGAGTGATTCAATGAAGAAAAATCCTCCTTTGAAGAATCCATATGATATGAGGCACTTGAGTCAAATATCCATTCATTTGAAGAGTTTGAATTTTCCATGAGTGCTTGCCCTTTGCCCTTTGAATCTGAAGATGACCCTTTATCCTTGTAAGCAATAGGCAATGGAACATTATGTTTCTTCATGATGTTGGGCAATTCATCAATCTTTTTAAGATAACATTCATGCTCTTCATGACCCGATTTCTTGCAATAAGCACACTTCTTCTTCTCCTTATTGTTTTCCCCCTTCTTGTTGGAATTTGAGGACTTACCTTGTTGATTGGATTGTGATGTTTTCTTTTTTGCATCCTCTGATTTGTCCTTCTTCCATTTCTTCTTACCCTTTCCTTTATTTGAAGATTGTCCAACTGAATTTTGAGAACCCTCATTGGCCACCAATGCTTTGGATTGAGGTGATTTGAGAATCCCCATTGTTTTCAACTTCTTTTCTTCATCATCCAATAGTTTGCATATTCATCAAAAGTGACTTTCTTGTAGGCAGACCCTAAGGTAGCCTTTGAGGTGTTAAAGGAAGATACAAATGTGGAATATTCTGATGGTAGCTTGTTATGTATGAGATAGATCAGTCTATCATCTTTAATAGAACTCCCATGATCAGTAAGCTTTGTCCTTAATTCATTCACCTTAATGATGAAGTCCTGTATTGAGTCATACGACTTAGGATCTAAGAAAACAAGCTCATCTTCAATTTTGAATACATCCTCTTTAGACACTTTACCATAAAGGCTTTCAAGGGTATCCCAAGCTTCCTTGGATGTATTACATTTCTTGATTTGATACATGATCTTATCATCTACCCCCAAAGATATATCACCTAGGGCTTTCCTATCCATGGCTACCCAATTTGAAATATCACTTGCAAACACATTATCACTTGCTAGTTTAGGAAGGGTACCATCTACATATTGTGAAACTCCATTATGCATTAAGTGATACAACATTTTGATTGACCATGAAGCATAGTTATGAGGAGTTAATTTAGGAAACTTAATGTTTTCCATAATGTAGAAAATGAAAGAAAATTGCAGAAAAGAGAGAACACAACACCAAGAACACCCCCCTTTTCACTAAATCAAGAAACCCCCCAAAAATAGATGCTTTGGGCACTTTATCAGTGGTGTGATTACAATGGGCCACTTGCCAATTTTGGCCTTCGTGGACTTTTGATTTTGCTTGTTACAACCTCTTAATGGAGTACAAATCTGAAACTTTACAAAGTGTTACAATTCTGAAGCATTACAATGCAAAGAAATTCCCTATTGCTGAAAGTGACATTTTTTCCATACAACACTACAATTTGATGCTAGATCTAGAAAGTAGACAAAAAATAACGCACTTTTAAGAAAAATAGAACCTATTTTTGACCATAGATGTGCCTGTACAGAGCATTTGAAGTTGCAAAATGCAGGATTATCCAAGTATAGTCACCAAAAAATGTAAATTTTGAATAATCCGTGCACCAAAACCAAAAAATAGCTACACTACTAAAAAATTAAGGAAATTTTACCCAATTTCAAAAAAAATTGCACGTGATTTGGAGTCCGAATATGCGAGTTATGGCTTCTTGAAGTCAGATTGCAAAAACCAAAATTGATTTGGAGAGGGGTTGCATCAGTGAACTACGAGGTTAAATTTGACGGTCATAAGATTGTCGCAATAGTTCAATATTGCTCTATTTTGACATCTACATGGGTGTCAATTTTAAGCCAATGAAAAGATGATGTTAGTGACTCCTAGGCCTGCGATGATGTCAGGATGACATCATGATGATATCATCATGTAGGGATAGTATGGACAATGCTGTCATGTCTTGCTGATGGGGCTGCCACATGGTCATATGAATAGATTTCTGGATGTCTGACTGCTCTACACAGGTAGTGGACAACTGTATTGACGATAGCTTATGTGGTGCCTACGTGGATTGATGCGACATACGCTGACTATGTTGCGGGACATCAGAGTGATTGCGACACGTGGATCTTGTGCATTGTCAAAATTTTGCACTACCAAATTTTTTTGTAGCATGCTGGAGTTTTGAGCAGTAGCATCAATTTTGGAGTTAACGTCGCTAGAGACTGAGTTTATAATCCCACATGCGTGGGGTCTTGGGAATGGGCGCTGTTTAAAATATAGCTTTCATAGAGTTTGAAAAAACAAAGCCTCATTGGTGGGTTTGGATTGAAGCCAGTGGATTTGTAATTGGGCTCAAAAATATTGGAGATATTCACAATACGACTGCGGATTTGAATTTAATTCGAATTTAGAACTTGATGCCCATAGAATAATAATTAATTCTAAGATAAAAAATCTCAAATAAACCTGCGAAATAATTAAGAAATATTCCACCAAATTGTAAATTCGAGATTTGACAGCCCGAGTCTATAAAAAAATTTCTCTGATCAAAATTTGAAAAATAATTTTGAAAATAACAGGATTAGAGAGATGAAAATCAGATCTAAAAATACAATAAACTAGATCCAAAAATGACCATACCCGATTTGCAAATTGGGGCCTTTGGGTGCCGGTTTGCAAAATTTTTTTTGCCTCATGATCAACTTTCACCCAATATAGGAAAATTTATAGTCGATCTTCATCAAATCGATGCTCTGGACACAATGGTGAGGTCAGATTTTTCTCTAGACACTCCCAATGTCTACAGATCCTCCAGATTTGTGTCGAGGTACTGAAGCATGAATGGTCTTGAATGGCTACGTAATGAGAATCCTCCTTGGCTCTGATACCATGTAAGAATTTAGCTTAGGCCATAATTCACCCAAGAACTAAAGAACTCAACAATAGCACACAGTAAACCAAACTAGATAGAGTATGATCAGAATGACGATATTCATTCAATAACTAGATTCAAGAGTACACTAGGAGTGCCTGAATATAAAGGCCTCAGGAGAGCTTCTAAAATGCATAGAAGTTAGCATCATGATATGTCATACAACTAGGCACATGTCCACCAAATATGGGTTATCCTCCATTGAACACAGGATTAAGTGCGATGATGTGAGGATAAGCCTACAATGGTGTAGCATGCAAATCAGTGGAGTAGACAACATGTGCTAAATAAGGAGTGTGAATAACTATGTTGTTAACATGACAACTTAGTGAATGATGCATACTCTTGTGTTGTAGACACCATGTGCATAATTAGAGTTGCGTAACTCAATGAGAGTTCACAAACTCCTAAGTGTCTCACCTAGAATAATAATAAAATAATGCAAAATAATTAAATAATGCATTAACCTAAGTAAAACTTAAGTAAGTGTAATAAGTAAATACTTATTTACACCAAAAATCATCAACCATCTTAATATGTTAGTTTCTATTGGGTGATTTTCTATAGTATTCATTCAGTTATGGGACAACATAGTAAATAATCAACAATAATAAATTTTAAAATGAGATGGGACAAGCTAGAGTTCATAATGTTGAACACTAAAATTTATTTTCAGAATTAAGGGCCACTTCACAATAGATGGTGGTTGTTGTGGCATCACAGTCTAAGGATACAAATGCTTCATATATTGAGTATCTTATTTGGGGCTATGGAGGAAAAAATACTGTTTAGAAGGATCTACGAGCTCTTTAGTAGAATAACTTAGAATGCATTAGAGCAATAGAGCTAACCTGAAAACACCAAACAAATCATATGAAGGATGGGATAAAGGTGAAAAATTATTGTTTCTTGTATTCCTTTGTAGCCCTCCCAAGAAGATAAAACATTGGGGCAGTTATGGATAATATAATTAGTATTTAGCATCGCATTTTTATTGCAGTTCATTCTCATATATCGATGTTTTTCGTGTAGTGCAAATGAATGCATCAAATTTTGAGTATTTTAAGATTGCAAAGTGTCTCTTATGTTGATTGGTTCATAAATTTAAGAGTAACATATTTTGGTGATGAGGATTTGAAGAGCCTTCTCTATGAAGATGAATGATTCAAAAATTCCAAAGAGTCACAATAGTGTTTTTCAACAATGATATAAAGCCTCATGGAAAAAATATGTGTATCGACCACCATAGAGGACGAACATCTTGCTATTTGCATTTAGTATTTAGTTGAGATTTCATAGGTTTCCTTAATTGTCTTTTCAGTATGCAATATTATTATTCTTGGCACCTAATTCTTCTTTTCCATTTACTCAAAACTTTAGGGTTACTGCATTATGGTTAAGGCTTCCAAATATTCTCTATTTTTTGGATTTTTTAAACTTAGGAAAATATACGACATGCTTTGAGTAGATTGACTACATTATCTCCAGATACCCTTAGGCATAAATTTTCCAAAGAAATTTGTTTGAAAGGTGACAATGAAAATTGGGAACCATTGATTTCAAAAATATATTTTAATGTTGTTGGAACTGCTTTGAGATAAGACAACAATGCTAAATGTAGGAACACAAAGCAATATTCTAAGTGAGTTGTATGGTGCAAAATGGTTGTCCTTAGCATCTAGAGGCCCACATGTTATGGTATCTAAATTTGAGAAAAAATCAATTCATTGAAAAACAAAGAATGTTGCAAGAGGAAGATCCCCCATAACAATTAGGGATTCAAACTTTTACAGCCAATACAAGGGCAGAGTTAGGGTTAGTGATTGAGAGAGGAGTTAGGGTTAGGGATTTTGGAATTTCTATATGTGACTATAGAAGAATGTGTAGAGTTCCAAGAGACCTTAGAACATGATCCTTTTGATTTCATTTTAAAAGTAAGGTGAGAGAAGTAGAGGAAAGGGGGTCTCATAGCTGCCCAATATAACAATGAATGGAAGGTAGTAAAAAGTTAGATGGAAAAGAAAAAAGAACGTTTCTCTGAATGTAACTCAAGTCACATGGAAAATAGATAAAATTAGGTAGGAAATTCAAAATTTAATGTATCTTCTATGCTTTCTAAGAAAATTATGTTAGCTTATGGAAGATTATGCTAGCTTATAGTTATATATTTTGGGTCGATTGCTACATTATCTTATCTGAGAAATAATAATTAACAGTTGTATAACCTCATCACCAACATTTTCCATTTGCTCATTTTGGAAAAGAAAATTCAAATGCTAAACCAAAATGTGAAATCAATATTTAAAAAAGTGCTAAGCGAAGATGTGGAAAGTTTTATAGTACTGCATAGAATACAAAAACTGATGGTGCAAGGAAAATACAAACAATAATTTGAGATATTGTTCTTCTAAAACTTTATTCTCCTGTATGATTAATTTGAGATATTGTTATTCTAAAAATTGAATCTTTTAACATTAATTTGAGATGATGACAACCTAAAATTCCCAACTGTACTATTTTTCAACTCTTGTGCAGGTATATGAAAGTAGGCATGGATGACCATATATTTTTCTATTTGCATACTCATCGAGGATTGTAAATACTCATTTGCTTTACCACAATTATCTAACACCAACTATGTCATTTAAAGGCATGGATGACCATATATTTTTCTATTTACATACTCATCTAGGATTGTAATACTCATTTGCTTTACCACAATTATCTAACACCAACTGTGTCATTTAAGCTATCACAGATTTTTACACATTTCCTTCCATTTTGACCTCTTCTCTACATGCATCCAACTGGTGCATGGATGCTTCATTATTATTTATTTCACTATAATTTTATTTAGTAATGTTGACTCTAAAGCATTACCTTTTCAAGAAATATATTTCTAAAAAAAAATTGACAAAAGCTATATATTGTAATGACTATGGGAACAAAACTATATTATAATGATATTCGAAAGATAATTAATTTGTGTAACAGAAAGTTGTAACAATTGGAGCTCACCTTAACTAGTGCAAAAGATAGAGTTCTTGGATGTATTGTGTGTTGCCAAGCCCCTGCAATAGAAATAAAAAATGCATAAGGTTGTAAGTATAATACATATCATACTTTCTAATAAAAAAGAAAAGTTTCTAAAAGTCTATTGAAAGAATGAGAAGAATTGACAACTATATTTATTTTTCAGTTCTCTATCAAAAATTTAGGATCAAATTTCTTTCTAGTCAAGATATTGTTGATCTTTAATATTTTAAAGTTGCATTGAAAAGAAACTAGGAAATTGAAAACCTAGCAAAGAGAAAAACCAACAAACCTGTAAATTGGAAGCTTTCGCAAGTCGAGCAAAAAGAAAAAAAATTTCTTTAAAAAAATGTACATAACCACCTCCAAAATACAACTATATATCAAGTCCACAGTAGAGGATGTAGTTTTTTGAAGCTTCTAAATAAAGATAAAATAGGGTGAGGCAGTTGCTACATTTTGGAGATTGTGCAATAGACAAAGAGATGTTTGGACTGGTTAAACATTAATGCCCACTTTCAAAACAACTAGTGAAATAATAAACAACCAAACAAGAATAATATTCAATAATGCAAAATTCAATTTAAATTCAATTTAATTATGAATTAAGGAGAGCAAGTTGCTACCATTTGGGAGATCGTGCAATAGTTGGGAGATCATGCAATAGAGGAAGACATGTTTGTATGGCTCAACATTAATCTCCACTTATTATGGTTTCAAATATTTCTATATTTTCTTATTAGACTCAATTAGAACCACTGGGAAAAAAATAAAGAGCCAATCAAAACTAGTATTCAATAATAGAAAATTCAATTTATTAGTGAATTTTAGTTCTTACTATAGTCAGAGCTATAGATTCACAATTTTGGAAAGAAAAATAATAGACATAGACAAGGTGGAAACATAAGTCTCCTACCTATAAGGCAGGGACTAACAATCTCAAATCACAAGTAAAATCAAACTAATTTTTATTCTACTCAATAATGCTCTTTGAATGTTCAACATAGAAAAATATATCTAATATACATCTTCTTTGAAACTAAGAAAAATGAATTACAAATAATTAAAAAAATAAAAAATAAAATTAACAAGAGCTCTTTGCTAGCTAGAGTCCCTACCTTTTGGAGTCATAGTGGAGTTGTAGCTGTCAGCTTGGGTTCATAGAGAATCATCTTGTAATGTTTATGTGTGAACTGAAATGTGTTATAGCGTGCCATGACTTTGAATGGATTGGTTTTGGATCAAGTTTTTAGTGTTTTCTATTTTTAGGTGGAGAATAGGTGTGGTATTAACCCACAAAAACATGAGTTATGGAATCATTTGTGCAAGAAAATTGATTGCAATGATGAAGGTCATATTTCTTGAAATTGATTCTTAGGAGAATATTTGAAATCTATTTGTATTTCTAAATTATATCTAAATGTAAAATGAATTAAATACATTTAAGTTACAATAGTGTAGTTTGTAAAAATTAAATTAAATTAATGTTGTCTAATTGTTAGGAAAATTTATAAATGAATATGTTAATTATCTTGTATACATTTTTACAAATTTCATCATTAAAAATAGATCAAAGATTTACTTGTGCAAGAAAATTGACTACAATGATGAAGGTCAGATTTCTTGAAATTAATTCTTAGGAGAATATTTGAAATTTATTTATATTTCTAAATTATATCTAATTATAAAATGAATTAAATAAATTTAAGTTATAATAGTTTAGTTTATCAAAATTAAATTCAATTAATGTTGTCTAATTTTTAGGAAAATTTATAAATGAATATGTTAATTATCTTATATACATTTTTATAAATTTCATCATTAAAAATAGATTAAAGATTTATATTAAAAGTACCTAGATTTTATACAAAATCAAAAGATTATCCTCTACAATTAAGAAATCCAAGAACATACTAAATAAAATTAAAAAAAGAAAAAAGAAAATTCACACTAAATTAAAAACAATTTCACATAATAACAAACTAGTAAAATATAGAGCAACTCTATTATCATTAATTAATTATATTTAATGTTTAAAATAGTTATAGATTTTAACATGAAAAAGTCTTTTCAACAACCACGTGGAAAAGAAAAATTGCTAGGAGTTTGTATTGTCATAGTGAAAATTAAAAAATTATTTTTTACTGTTGGTCATTTTTATTTTTTTTGGAAGCTTCCAACACTTCAAACTAACAAACTAACATACTCAGAGCCTATTTTACATAACTTAAAGTTAGGGTTTACAGAATAAACTTATCGTCCCCAACTCGGAAAAAGTTAAGAGTTTACAAAATAAATTGAATAGACAACTGACACAACTTATTTGAGAAGATAATTAAATTGGATCAAAATGTAAGTAAAAGAATTGTACATTATGTTTCATGATTTTTGATGGAATGAATATGCCATATAAATTCACCTGACATGGAATTCTCATACAATGGGTTTAGTTTGGCCTACATTGGAATGCTTTTCAATCCACCTTTATGGAGGATGAAGAAACATGAGAGCTTTTTTTTCCATGTACGGATTGTAGTAGGAAATGTTATAAAAAACAATTAAGAAATCCAAGAACATACTAAATAAAATTTAAAAAAAAAAGAAAATTCACATTAAATTAAAAACAATTTCACATAATAGCAAACTAGTAAAATATAGAGCAACTCTATTATCATTAATTAATTATATTTAATGTTTAAAATAGTTATAGATTTTAACATGAAAAAGCCTTTTCAACAACCACATGGAAAAGAAAAATTGCTAGGAGTTTGTATTGTCATAGTGAAAATAAAAAAATTATTTTTTACTATTGGTCATTTCTATTTTTTCTGGAAGCTTCTAGCACTTCAAACTAACAAACTAACATACTCAGAACCTATTTTACATAGCTGAAAGTTAAGGTTTACAGAATAAACTTATCATCCCCAACTCGAAAAAAGTTAAGAGTTTACAAAATAAATTGAATAGAAAACTAACACAACTTATTTGAGAAGATAATTAAATTGGATCATAATGTAAGTAAAAGAATTGTACATTATGTTTCATGATTTTTGATGGAACGAATATGCCATATAAATTCACCTGACATGGAATTCTCATACAATGGGTTTAGTTTGGCCTACATTGGAATGCTTTCCAATCTGCCTTTATGGAGGATGAAGAAACATGAGAGCTTTTTTTTCCATGTACGGATTGTAGTAGGAAATGTTACCAAAAACACAACAAATACCATGAAAAACAATGCTTCAATGCTTTGATGGACAAACATTTTTTTTAAAGTTATGCTTAGAGACTTTCAAGAAAAACTAGTAATTCTTATATTGATACAATCTCTTGAGATTCTTTTTTATTTGAAATATGTAAAATCAAACTGTGGGATGCATTTTTTATTTTTTTTGCAGTGCATTCCTCATGTGATCATTTCCCAGCTTACAGACAAAATAGATGAACAAGTGGTTTTGCAAGGCCCATCTAGTCAAAGAATGGGATGTACAATTCACTATTACAAACAACAAATGGGAGATTCAACAAAGTTGGAAATAATTTGTGAGTCACTACAAGCTAGGGCTTGGAGATTTTTTCATATTCACATATGTCTCCAAATATTTTTTTTAAGTTCACATATATTGTACAAATACGTGTCTTAAAAGTATTGATTTTGATAAGAAATACCTTTGTAACACAAATTAAATAAATAAACAAACAAATTATCTAGGGCCAAACTTACTAGTTGAGTTTTGGGTTGAGTGACTTTAGAAACTACTGATTACTGACATATTAGCAGCAGAAGAAGGACATGGGAAATGATCGACATCCAAGAGTTTTTTAATGGTTCAAATTTTCAAAGCCATTTCTGGTAGGCATGGGCTAAATACACCAACACTCACCATTCACTACCTGCTAGAGAGTTCTGAAGGCTTGATAGGTCGCCAACGTTATTTGGGTAAATGTCAATCGTATGCTCTTCCCTCTGACGCCTATTGACATTTGTCAAACTTTAGCTAAAAATCAAATACGTACTGACAAGAACATTAATTAGATGTTTATCTTTCTATTTTTCCATTCAAAAAAATGCTAATATGGCCAAGAAAATAGCCTTGGACCAATCAGAAATTAAAATTTTAATTGTGATAAATGAATTAAAAAATACATAGTCCCAAACCTTAGTTGTAAAAATAGATTTTGTCTTGAAAATTAATTAGAGGGAGGAAAATGAAAACATTAGTTCCTTGCCTTATATAAGGCAGGGAATAATAAACATATATCATTATCAATAACCTAAATAATCCTTTATTTGTATAGAACAAACATATGTTCTATTTCTTACTCACATCTCTTCTTGTATACCTAGATTCAACAATATTAAAATTAGTATGTTCCTATATTCATTTGTTTTATATATTTTTATATCAAAGAAATCTTGAAAAGATGTGTGTGGACCTAACGAGTTGAGACCGTTCAAAGTTTTACATATTTCTTGGGTCCTAGAAAGATAACTAGAATGTTTTGACTATGCTACAATATGGTACTTGGGTAAATATGTGGGCAAATCTATTATTTACAGATAACATGCTCAGGGTGTGGTATAGTATGGCACTTGGGTAATATGTGGGAAAATCTGTTATTTACAAGCTTGGACATTCAACTTTCACCTTGAAAGCCCTTCTTGCTCACATTACCCAATGTGGGTTGAGTTGCCATTTCTTAATCTAGCTTTTAGGCCCTTTTTAAAGGATATTGTGGCCCAATTGGGCAGAGTAATATAGTGTAAACATAATACTGATAAGTTTTCAAGCCTTCGAGTTCACCCAAGGGCATGTGTCCAAGTAGACCTCAACAATCCATTGCTAGAAAACATTAGACTTTTTGGCCTTGGTTTTGAATTAGTTCAACCATTAGTTTATTTGAATAAGCCAAATGCCTATTTTTATTGTCAAAAATAAAGACACTTGATTCACAATTGTCCCATTAGGAAAAGTAAATTAGTACAACCTCCACAAAAGTCAACTCTACCCAATGGCCATAATCCATCTTCCACTCAAATGGCAGGTCAGTTGCCTATTATGCCATTAAGACTGCAGTTATTCCATCAGATCTTCATAGTGGTTCTTCTACTATTCCAGATACTACCATTTCTTCATGTGAAGATGCATTGATATTAGATGGTTGGAGAATGGTCAAGAAGAGGAAAGATCCACTTGTGTCTTCCTCTCATTCTTTGATTCAGCCCCAATCCAGAGTCCAGGCACCTTCCTTGGTTGCCTCCCCTAATACTCATGATATCTCTCTTTCTTCTCACCCCCACTCCCTTTCTCCCATTGCAACATCCCCTGAAATACATGTCGCCCCACTTTCTTCTCGTCATTCATCTCCTAAACCATACATTAATAATTCCACCTCTAGTTCTCACTCTTGTGAATGCTCACAATCTCCCTCTTCTACCAAAGAATGTGATGCCAAAGATGTCAAACTTAGCCTAGGTAATAGTTTTAGTGTATTGGCTCAAGATGAGTCAGCCTCTCGTGATCATCATGACTTATAAAATATTTTCTTGGAATGTTCGAGGGATTTCTCTCCCTCCTCACAAGTACAAGGTGAAAGAAATGGTTTCTAAATTATGGAAACCTAATGTCCTTTTCCTTTAGAAAGTAAAACTCAACAACACTAAGCTAGAACTTTCTTTACACAATGTTTGGAAAGATGCTTCTTTTTGGTACACAACTCATCTAGATGGCAGGGGAAGGGTTATTGTTGGCCTTGCTCCTTGGGTTGCAAAGTATGTTATTGATAAAGGTGAGGATCCATCTCATAGTTGTGCTTGGGTTCTTACCTTTATCAATAATTAGCTCATCGGTCTTTGTTCCATCTATGCTCCCAATTTTTCTAAGGAATGCATTGAGTTATGGAAGTGGATGGCTGACAACCTTCCACCAATAGATTGGGTTTTAGGGGGAGGCTTCAATATGGTTGAACATCCTTTTGATTGCAGCTGGGTTAAACAAACTAATCTCAGTCATGAAGAATTTAATAGTTGGTTGCTATGTTGCAATTCTTTAGGCGTGGCTGATCCTATTTATAACAAACTCTTGTGTCAATCCAATAATTGGTTCACCTAGTCAAACTGTAGAAGGGGTGATGATAGGAAATTAAGCAGGCTGGAAAGATTTTATATATCCCTAATGATGCCTATGGTTTACAATTCAGTGGGGATGGGTGTTCAAGTGGACTTATCAACTACTCTTTCTGACCATTATCCTATCCTTTGTAACATTAAGTTGTCTCAAACAATAAATGTTAATAATTCTTGACCTTTCAAGCTTAATGTATCACATTTAAAGAATCTTGTTCATATAGCAACTCTATCAAATATTTGGAACTCCCTCTCTAAACCTATGAATAGGGAATCTTAGGTTGAATGGTGGTGTGCAACTATTTCTCAGTGCACTAGTTTCTTACGCTACTTTGGCAAAAAAATGGCATGGCAACATAAACGTAAGGAGCAATCACTTCAAGGAAAAGTTTCTTGTACTAGGAAGCTTTTAAATAATCAGCCTAGTAATATTCACATTCAATCTTCCATCGCTGCTACAGAGGCTAAATTATGCAAAATAGAAAATTACACAGGATAAGGGGCTTAAATTAGATCAAGAATTCATTGGATTAAAGAAGGCAATAAAGGCACCAAGTATTTCTTCAATTACCTTAACTACAAACATTAGAAAGAAAGAATTGATATGATTAAGGATGAACTTGATATCCTGTAGTCTGATCCCTTTGCAATTTGTAATGTTTTCAAGTGTTTCTATGAGAAACGTTTTGAGGATGACTATTGGTAAGATATCCAAGAGGTTCTAGAAGACTCTATCTGTGATCTCATCCCTACTTGAATTGACCTCGAGTATAGTCATTACCTAGATAGAAGGTTGACTTTACATGATCTAGAAAATGCTTTATTTTCAATGGCACCTTACAAAAGCCTGGGCAGTGATGGACTTCCTATGGAGTTTTATCAAGCTATGTGGCTACATATTAAGGAGGATTTCTACCACTTGTACTTGGAGCTATTGAAAAAGATCATTGGGTCTTATTATCAATGGTGGTATAATTAGATTTATCCCTAAAGGAAAAAGAAGAAGATACCATTTATGGTTTGTGCCCTATAGCATTTCTTATTACTTCCATCAAAATCATAGCAAAGGCATTAGCTATTATAATTAAACCTATTGTGCAAGAAATTGTTAGACCACAGCAAGCATGGTTCATTGCTGGAAGATTTATCCTTGATAACTTAATTTTGGCATGGGAGACATGTGAATGGGCCCAACAAATAGGGAAAAATGCTATTTTGATCAAACTTGATTTTGACAAAGCCTACAATAGAATACATTGGAGCTTCATTTTTAGAATGCTTCAATGGTTAGGACTTGGGCCTATGTTTCAAGCCCATGTGCAAATGTTGTTCAAGGAAGCTAATGCTCAGATTACCATTAATAATATGATGACAAATTCATTTCCACTATAACGATCTATATGATAGGGTTTCCCTTTATCTCCATATCTCTATGCCCTTACAACTGATGCCTTAGGATATATGCTTAGCTATGCTAATAACATGAAATGGATTTCAAGAATCTCAATTCCATATGATGTTGCTGTAATTAATTCACACTATGTTGATGACATCATATTGTTCCTTCAAAATACTAAAAAGGATGTAAGTAATACTCTAGATATTTTGCACTTGTATTGTGTTGTTTTAGGATCCAAGCTAGCCAATGACAAGATTAAATTCTTGTTGTTACAATCTAATCCAATCCCTCATTGGATTCCTAAAGATTGGAAGCAAATCAAACATGGGGAAATCATGACGTATCTTGGTATACCTTTTGGTATTGGATTACCTCTTTCTGATATGTGGAGATGGTATCTTGATAGGGTAAGGAATAAACTATATAATTGGAGAAATAAATTCCTTTACATGGCTAGTAAAATTTAGGTTGCTAATAAAATCTTTCTGGAAACCCATGTTTACTTCTCATCATGTTGGATGCCTTCTAAGAAGGGATATGAGGACTTAGTTAAAATTATTTGTCAACTTCTATGGGCTAAATGGGATGGTACTACAAGTTTTATTTCTACCTCATGGGCTCATTGCATTCGACCTAAAAGCAAAGGAGGAGTGGGACTAATAGATCCAAGAACACAAGGATTCTATTTGGCATCCAAATGGATAATTAGAGCTACTCATGGGAATGAGCCATGGAAGATACTCATATGGAACCATATTGATCTTGCTACTATTAAAGGTAAATGGCAGCATGTGGGAAAACTTAATAAAGTGCTTCATGCCTCCTTTTCAATCAAGGCCTCCTTCTCACTCTAATCTATATGGAAAGCTTGGCAGCATATTTGTTGTCTTTTGAGTTGGTAAGGAGATTCTCTTCAACATGTCTTTAGTTTTTGTACTTCTTCTATCTGGTGGAACAGACACATTCATTATTAGAATTAGCCTCTTTCCTTAATGTTTCCCAACCACTCCTATCACTTGTTTAAAAAAGGAATTAGCACAGTTGGGGACCTTTGCAATTTCCATTTAATGGATTGGTTTCCATGGCACACACTTAAAACTAAATTTGGTTTGAGTAATGGTTATAAAGCTTTCCTCATTTTTGTCCAATCTCTTGTCCCTTTGGAATTGTCTATGAAACTATGCACCCCAATACAATGTAAGTTTTTCAAGGACTGGTGATGGCTTTCTTCATATCCCTTTTTTTGTTTCCCTTTAAAGAAGGTTTATTTATGTTTGCTTCCTATGGTGCATGTGAAAGATCAACTAAATATTAAATGGAAATGTAGATTCAATGAATCTTTTTGGCTAAAATTATCGGCTAAAATTTGGAAGACAAAGATCAATGTAGATGCTCAATTTCTAGTTTGGAAGATTCTAAATTTCAAGCTTCCCATTGAGGATAGGTTGAAATGTATAACGGTCTAGCCAGTCAGTTGCCCATTTTGCTATAAATTAGAGAGCATGAGACATATTTTTTGGGACTGCTTGTTTGTGAAGAAGTAGTGGAATTCTGTTTTCAATGATTTGATTGCTATTTTCTTTTATCACAAGCTAAGTTGGAAAGAGGCTCTTCTAGGGGTGGGTTTACATAAAAATATTATTTTTGATGGCGTGCGAAAAGTTATATTAATACATATATGGAGGACAAGGTGTATAGTGGTGTTTAGTAATCACAATAGTAATCATCTGGAATTTGTAGTTTTAAGGTTTTATTCAAACATTTTCTATTGTCTAATATCTCTTTTCTCTCAACTTCAGGTTGCTACTGAAAAAGATTTGAGACTGGATTTTTAGATTCAGCAAATTAAGGCTCAGATTAATCAACTTCTTAGCAAGAAAGAGATCAATATAGGGCGTCACATAGCTACATTAGTATGGGACTGAATTTGTCATACAGTTGCTACTTGTATTGCTCCAGCTATGATATTTTCTCTATTTTGTAGTGATATTGCTATTTGTTTTGCTACAACAATGCCATATGTTGGTTTTTGTGTATGTGGCTAATTTTCTTGCAGTCTCTAACTGCAAATTTGTAATTTGCATTTTTTTAATTTAAAAAAAAACAAGAATTTTCCAAACAAATATGAGATCAGATGCTAAAAAATAGCTGAGAAATCAATGGCCATAAGCTTAAACTTATCCCAAAAAGTTTTAGATGCAAGATTATTTCTTCTATTCTACAGTTTCAAAATGCCAAGACAGAAATATGAAAACCCTATTTTCTTGTGCATTAGCATTGAGGAGTTCTAGATTAAAATTAACTTCTTAGACAAAGAAACTGAATCCATGATCATGTTTTAGAAATAAAATGCCCTAATTTACATAGTTTTTAGTTTATGGCCACAAGTAAAAGAGCTCAATGCATAAGCATGCATGAATAAGGGTTTCAAGAGAGCTAAGAATTTGATCATAACCCTAAATATCTCTCCCTATTTTTCCTCTAATAAATTGAGGGAGGCAACGTGTTCTTGTTGGGCATGGATGATTTTGTTTTACTCTTCCCATCTTTATCAGATAGTTTGGTAGAAATAAAGCAATTGCTTCATGCATCTCTTGCGCCAATAATGACCTCTTCTAATTAGATAGAAGGGTTTTTTTTGTACAATATTAGAGTTGGGTGATGCTAATTGTTGGCACATTCTTGTGATTCCCCTGTTTAGACACTTGTATAGATAAATGACTCTACAACTTTTTCCCGTAGATGGACTCTAGACTGCAAGCTTCAAGAATTCCATAATTTGGACACAAAAACCTATGAGAAATGGCTATTGGATTTAAAATGGATTTATTTGGTTTCCTATTTCAAAAACTTGGTATAAGATTGGGTTTCTATGGGTTTTTAAAACTATTTTTAGGGGTAGCCTTTGTTGGTATTCGTATATCATTATGGATTTTGGGTATCCATTGTGTTCACAGCAAGCACCAATGTCCTCAAAATAGTCTAAAAAAAAAATTCCTCCAGCCTAAACTTGGATTCTTTGCTCTATGGTTTCCTTTATCGAATTTGGGGTTCCATCTCTTCAGTACTTCCTAATTGAGACAGTTCCTTGGTTGGTTGATAACACAATTCCTCTACATTATATTCAATTGCATCACTCTAATCATAGTTGTTGCCTTAGGCTTGCAACATAAATTTAAATCAGAAGGTAATCTTTACTTCAACTTTACACTAAAATCTAAGCTATGAGGAGAGCCAATAGGAGGGCGAAGCGATGAAAATTTCCTTGGGTTTAGCCAAAACTCTTTCAATACCTTGAAATTTTTGGAATTGTTACAAAAAATATCCACACCATTTGCTGGGAAAGCACTGATGGCTAGGGGAGAGGACCCAGTACTTGAACACCCTAACTTTGTGCTTATCAAAACCCTATGTAAAAAATTTCCTAGTTTTTGTAGTAGGTTACTTGGAAAGTTGTCTACTATAACTAAGGTTTCAAGTCCACATCACCCATTATTATGCCCCATATGCATACTTTTTGCCAAGTTTTTAGTTGAACAACCGATGTGGCATCACATCATTCGTTAATTTTTATAACTTAGGGTACACTTTATTCAATTTTGGGTAGTCAGTATTACAAGTATTGGTACAATGATGTCAAAAAAATTAGACATTAAGTCAATAAGTATAGGTATTAAGTGAACAACTTTTATCACAACTATTGGAACACGTTCAAGTATTGGGTCCTGTCCCCTACATCATTAGAGTCTCTCGTTACTCAGGTAAGGTGGACATGAATTGATAAGTAGGAGATAATTTCCACAACAATTCAAATTGTGATATTGCTATTAGGATTTAATTGTGTGATTTTGAGTCAAACTCATTGACCCATGTTTCATGAGTAGTGATTCAACATGAATGCATCTCTCATGAGAATAAATGGAACACTTAGCACTCATTCGATCTAGTTGATGCTCACAGGGGTGAAGCACTGGGACTTCTTGAGAGGTCACCCATCCTAGTACTACTCCAGCCTAAGTGCACTTAACTAGGAAGTTTCCTCCATAGTTAAACCTAACACTTGCAACCCCATTTGCAAAACCTTCATAAGTGTTGTGCCTTATGAAACATTCATTAGAAAGCCTCTTAAGCTCATCAATTGATAAGTAGGAGATAATTTCCATAGCAAGTCAAACCTTGATATTGCTATTAGGATTTAACTATGTGATTTTGAGTCAAACTCATTGACCCATGTTTTAGAGTTTAACTGTGTGATTTTGAGTCAAACTCATTGACCCATGTTTCAGACATTAACTATGTGATTTTGAGTCAAACTCATTGACCCATGTGTAACGCCCCGCCAAGGGATCCAAAATAATTAACCTAAAGTTTCACTAAGTTTGCTAAACATTTTTTTTTTTTAAGTAAGAAAGTATGACATACACATCAAACAAATAGTAGCAGAAGCAATAACATGTAATCATCGACAAACATATATTGCAAGTTACATTTCTTAAAGATCCCAAGACGTTGAGTCACGTTTAAATTTAATTAATTCTAAGTCTAACAACTAACACATACATATAAAAGAATAATCAGAAACTCCAATGTCCATAATATACATTTGTTCCGAATGCTCCTTGGCCAATTAATTCGGAATGCTCATTCATCCACTATACATGTCACAGGGTATGAAAGGCTTAAAAGAATATACATATGTAAAGATAAGGATACAACATCCTCAAATCCATGATACAAAGTATAGTAAAAATATATGAAACTATTCACCATACATGATACATCCATACATCCATAATGATAAAAAATCTATCATAAAATCTAACCATCCATCATACTAATCCAAGAACATAGTGTAGGTAAATGCCAATCACGAAATCTCCAACCACGGTGACCACGGAATGGATCTCAATGGTAAGAGTAAAAGCACTACCACCCGACTGCGTGGAACCTAAATGGTCCACTCCCACCGCGCTGAGGAGATAGTCTCAAGTCCCAAAAAGGATAACAAAACCTATAATCATAAATACTCTCTAAGTCCAGGAAATCCTATAAGTATGCTAACTCAAGGGTTCCTAAAAAGATCGACATCTATATCCCAGAGGTACCACAAGACACGTAGGAACCTAATATGCAAGCGGGAAAGTGTCATCGCAAAAGTCATGTAGAAGTTACCCGAGCAATCCCTTAGGAATCTCGGGTCCCTACTGATCCTGCGGCCACTAGTATCCTCTCGTACTGACGAGGCATACTATGGAATGCAAGGTCGTAACCAAGCGTCCTCTCTACCCCATCCTAGTCTGTACTAGCACTCATGGCATGGGAGAGAACATACAATTATCTTGTTAGGTTCATTTTCTCTCATTTAGTGTAAATGTTTTCACTTATTAAAAATGACTTACAATGGGTTTCTCAAGGCAGCCTCTTAGGGCTCCGACCCCCATTGCAAGCCACTTCCCGACTCTACACATAGATAACCTACCCTAGCTCATGAACTCATAAATCAAAGAATCATAATAAAAACATCTCAGTCCTATACAAGCAACTGAAAAATATCATAAAAAGATAATCAACAAAATTACATTAGTTCTTCATGAGCAACGGATAACATCAAATAGTAATCATGTAATCACAACAGCCCTCTATCAGCAACTGAAGGCATCAATGATAAGTCACAAAATCCAATGGTTCTCTAATGAGCAACCAAAAAGTAATACAAGTATAACTGATCGAGACTCAGAAATGGTTATCAAATATAACTGATCGAGACTCATAAATGGTTAAGTTAGGTATTCTCAAATACATACACCTCAGCTTCACACAAGGAAACTGGAAAGCAATCACAAACAGTAAACACAATCATGTCATAGAGCACTTCATCACATTACCATGGTCGGGTTAAGAAAGATCGAGACCAAATCATCATGACATCACATTCACAACCCCGAGCCTCTGGTAACAACCTGAACTAGTCAACGCTAAACCAACCCCAAAACATTCAAAGTACAAAGACAACATCAAAGTCTCAGAGATTGGATCTGAAAGTATATTATTTGAGTTAAGGTAAGGTTTATGTTTCAGTTTAATGTCAAATTCAAAGTTTTCATATTTACCCCCTTTACGATTAACCCTTTCTATAATAACTTCCATTAAGTCAATCTTCCAAATTTACTATCTAATCAGATAGTATTCATTATTAATTAACTTTAATTAAACTAATTTTAGTTAAAGAAATCAATAATCATTTGATCTAATTACTTATTTTAATCTATCCATTAATTGTTAAATTATTAATATTTAACCAAAATTATCAATAATTTAATATTTACCATTTATGTGAAATACATTTAATATTTATTATTTAAGTATTAATAAAATAAAATTTTTATTAAATAAAAATATATAATAATTTTATTAATTAAAAATTTTAATTAATAATAAAAATCATTTTTTGTAAATACTATATTTAAGAAAAAAAAAACGAATTTATAAACTATATATATTATTTTTTTTATTTTTTTAAAATAATAATTAAAAAAAAAAAAAAAAAATCAAATTCATTATTATAAAACCGCCGGCTTATATAAGCCGACGGCCTGCCGCAGTCCTGCGGACGCAGGGCCTGCGGCAGCAAGTACGTCGTACCTGCGACGCAGGTCTGTCGGCTAAGCCGACCGTGGGGGGTGGGCACGGGGTAATTCCCTCCCCCCCCACAAACTTATAAAAATATTATTATATTTAATTTTATTTTATTTTATATATATTTTTTTAAAAAAAAGGTACAATCAATATATATATATATAAACATTTTTAAACTATATATATTAAAATAATTAATTAATTTTTTTTTTTAATATATATATAAATATAAGCCTTGAAAGATTGTTTCCTCCTCTATCTTGATATAGAAAATATAGTCATTCATCCAAACGTTTAATCTAGAATCTCGGTATTAAATTCAACCCTTCCCATTTAAATCTCATGTTTAAAGAAGTTTATAAACAAGTAACTGATAAATACCAATATCGTAATGTTTAAGTATTCTTCACAAGGAATTTCAGATTTACAAACCCCAGACACGAAGAAGACAGGAAAGGATAATTGCGTATTAAATCGATAATCGAAAACACCAGACCCTACCTGATTCTGATGCTATTATGCAATCTCCAGGAACTGTAAAAGAATTCGCTCCTCTCAATAACCTTCCTCTGGAAAACTTTCTTGTTATCAGCTTTCTGAAATTCGCTTCCAAAATTGTCTCCCCCCAAAATTCTCGTCCAACTTCGTATGTCTCACAAAAATGAACCCCCAAAGTTGTGATAAGCAAATTCTCCTCAATTCGGGGCACTAATTGTGCGTTTACCCGAGAAGACTCTTTGCCCAACTCAGTTAACTCCAAATTAACTTTTATTATCTTTTCTAATTCTTTTGCATTCAACTTTCATGCACATTAAGTTGAATTATTAAATAACTTTATTTAAAATTTCACTTGACTTCAATTCTTAATTAATTTATAACTTTAAATCTTATGTGCACTTTTAAGAAATTAAAATAACATTATTAATTTTTATAATTTAATCTTTTAATTAAATTCTTATATTTAACTCATGTTTAGATCATGCGATCTAGAATTCTTAATAAATTAATATCTTTCAACTTTTAATTTATTTTAGAACTTAATTGATAACATATTTAATTAATTTAAATAACAATAATATTTAGCATTTATTTAAAAATGAACTCCAAATATATTATTATAAAATTAAATAAATATTATCCTATTCTAAATATATCTTGAACTTTAATCTCCAACTTTAATTCTTTTATTTAATTAATTAATTAATTAATTAATTAAATATAAAGATATCATAATAATTTCTTATTAAATTAAATCATTAATTAGTCTTTTTAATTAGACTTAATTAATAGAAAATACACCAAGGACTCATAAAGCAACATACGAAAACCCATCATAGAAAAATACATACCAAATCAAACAAAAAGGGTTATAATCATGAAATTACATCATTTGATGCATTCGAAGGGCACTTAACTCAGATACTTGTCCTAATTATCAATTAGGACAATCGGCTAAAGGGTTTAGGATTTGGACTTAAGAGTTTATCTCCCCTCTCTTACCATTGAGACAGTGCGATAGGGTACGCTCATCCTGACAATTCAGGGAAGTCGATACCCGGTACCTGCAACCTGCATAAAATCCATGCATGTACAAACACAATATTCTAAGCTAAACAGGCAATGGCAGGAAGTGGTGCATCGTGTAGATCCCGACTAGCAGGTGACTACGACTCCCTTCCTTAACCATATCAGAAACACCATACATAAATACAACAACACGCACACCATACACATGCAGTATGGGGTAAGTATCCATAAGAGGCACATAAAATAATAAGCCATCTAACTAATCATCATCGATAACTAAAACCATTGAATAATCATCATACATGCACGAAATATAGAGTACCAAGTAATCTCATCATATAATAAACTGAGTGTAAACATCCTCTGATAATCTCTAAAATAATAATACTACTCATCAAACATAAATTGGCCTAAAAGAGTTTGGCAATCATATCATAAATGTAGCTCGAAAAATGTAAACTAGGGGCAGGCACTACATCCACCCCCCCTAGACTTAGGCTTACTCCTGGAAGCCTATAAACAAATAGGGATATAAATCTCGTAATCTAGATGCATCCTCCCATGTAGCTGAAGAGTCATCAGTAGGGTCCCATTGGACCCTTACCTGCTCTATGGTTCGACCCCTGAGGGTCAACTCCCGCTGCTCCAGAATATGTATTGGCTCCAAAGCCAGCTGCCCGTCCTCTACCTGTAATGCATTCCAATCAAGAATATGTACAACATCAGGAATATACTGTCTAAGTACTGAAACATGGAAAACATCGTGAATGCGAGCAAGGCTAGGCGGTAAAGCAAGATGATAGGCAACTGGACCAATCCTCTCAAGAATATCGAATGGTCCCACAAAGCGAGGTGCTAGCTTCGAGCCCTTTCCATAACGGATTGGACTCTTTCGCGGATGCACTCTCAAGAAAACCTTCTCTCCCACAGCAAACTGCTTATCTGACCTATGAGCATCAGCATACTTCTGCCTATCCTGTGCCGTTGTCAAGTGCTCTCGGATACGCATCACCTGTTACTCCATGTCACGAAGCATCTCTGGGCCCAACAGGATGCGATCCTCAAGGCTATCCCAACTCAAAGGTGTACGACAAGGGCGTCCATATAAGGCTTGGAAAGGTGCCATGCCAATAGAACTGTGATACCCATTGTTGTAAGCAAACTCCACTAGGTAGAGATAGTCCTCCCAATGAGTCTGCCTATCCATCACGTACATCCTCAACATAT
This sequence comes from Cupressus sempervirens, assembly GCA_028749045.1. Classification (NCBI taxonomy): domain Eukaryota; kingdom Viridiplantae; phylum Streptophyta; class Pinopsida; order Cupressales; family Cupressaceae; genus Cupressus; species Cupressus sempervirens. Next base: position 445,051,053 of record CM053783.1, on the reverse strand, counting down.
CTTCGAGAACCTGATTCACTCTCTCTGTTTACCCATCTGTCTCTAGGTGATATGCTGAACTGAAGTTCAGCTGCGCTCCAAGATCATGCTGTAGTGATGTCCAAAATACGGAAGTGAAAACATGATCCCTATCAGAAATGATCTTTCGAGGAATACCATGTAGTCTCACAATGTCACGCATGAAGACATTAGCTACTGAAGTTGCAGTGTAGGAAGAGCTGATTGGTGCAAAATGTGCCACCTTGGTCGACCAATCAACGGTGACCATGATAGCATCACGACGACGAAGAGTCATAGGTAATCCTACTATGAAATCCATAGAGATGATGTCCCACTTCCATGAAGGAACAAGATTTGGTTGCAAAAGTCCTACCAGATGCTGGTGTTCTGCCTTGACTCTCTGACACTCAAGACATCTAGCCACAAAATCAGCAATGTCGCGCTTCATCCCGGACCAATAGAATAAACGTCGCAAATCTGCATGCATCTTCTTGACACCTAGATGTGCCGAGTAAGGTGCACGATGGGCCTCTGATAGGATCAATATGCGAAGCTCATCCAGTAGCGGCACATAGATCCTTCCTGAAAGTCTCAAAAGGCCATCTAATTCTAAGACATAGCCTAAAAACTTACCCTCCAAGGATCTTCCTGAATTGATCTCACTGCACACCTCCAAATACCATGAATCAGTGGGGAGTGCTTGAAGTATCTGACACCTCAAATCGACACTAAGGGTCATAGATGATATCACATGTTTCCTGCGACTCAAAGCATCAGCTACAACATTCTCCTTCCCCTGGATATACCTCACCTCAAAGTCATACTCGCACAAAAACTCCATCCAACGCCTTTGCCTAGCATTCAGATTAGGCTGTGTGAATATGTACTGAAGACTACGATGATCGCTATGTAGTTCAAATCTGTGTCCCAACAAGAAATGTCTCCATCTCACTAAGGCATGAACTACTGCTGCTAACTCAAGGTCATGTGTAGGATAATTCAACTCATGATCCTTGAGTTTGCGTGACTCATATGCAATCACTCGACCATTCTGCATTAGAACTGCTCCAATACCCTCAAGGGAAGCATCTGTACACACCATGAACTCACCTTCTGGATCAGGTACTGCTAAGATCGGTGCACTGGTCAGAAGCTCTTTGAGTTTCTGAAATGCTTCTACACACTTTTCTGTCCAAAGAAACTTCTTTCCTTTCCTCTGAAGGGAGGTAATAGGGTGTGCTATTATGGAGAAGTTTTGAACAAATCTACGATAATACCCAGCTAGACCCATGAAACTACAAATCTCCGACACAGTAGTGGGTGCAGGCCAATCTACTATTGCCTGGATCTTTGCAGGGTCTACAGAGATACCTTCGCCTGAAATAACGTGTCCCAAATACTGTATCTCTGATTGAAAGAAATCACACTTTGCCGCATTGGCATAAAGTTGATTATCTCTCAAGCACTGCAAAACTAAACTCAAATGTTCCTCATGTTCCTTTTGGGACTTAGAATATATCAGAATATCATCGAGGAACACAAGAACAAATCTATCAAGATAGGAACGGAACACCCCATTCATTAAGCACATGAAAACTGATGGAGCGTTCGTCAGCCCAAAGGGTACCACTGTGAACTCATAATGCCCGTAGTGAGTTCGGAAGGCGGTCTTATGAATATCAGCCTCCTTGATGCGAAGTTGATGGTATCCTGACTTAAGATCGATCTTAGAGAACACTGTATCTCCCTTGATCTGATCAAATAAATCATCAATCCTTGGTAAAGGATACCTGTTCTTTATTGTCACCTTATTCAGCTGTCTGTAATCAATGCAAAGGCACAAGGAACCATCCTTCTTCTTCACAAAGAGCACTGGAGCTCCCCATGGTGATACACTAGGTCGAATACTACCCTTGGCCAAAAGTTCCTCTAACTACAAACGCAACTCACTTAGCTCTTGAGTGGTCATACGGTAAGGAGCTCTAGAGATAGGTTCCACTCCTGGAGTGAGCTCAATGCTAAAATCAATGTCTCTCTTCGGAGGCATGCCTAGAATCTCATTCGGAAAGACATCAACATACTCCTGTAAAATAGGGTGATCTAGGGTCTTCCTCATAGATTCTTCCTCATCAAGCTCATTTACCGTAACGGCAAATACCTGACATCCCTTACGAAAGCTTCGCTTAAGTTGCATAGTAGAGATCATCCGTAGGGATATAGGCCTCGGTATCCCCACAATCTCAACATCCTTCCCTTGGTCATCCTGACACATAATGGTCTTCTTTCTGCAGTCAATACTAGCCCTATGAGAGCCAAGCCAATCCATACCTAAAACCACATCGTAGGAGCCAAGAGGAATAACTCAAAAATCGACTGAAGTCTCGAACCCTCCTATGCTAAGTCCACACTTATGAACTACCGAATCTATGGAAACTTTAGCACCTGAGGCTAGTTCCACTTGCCAACCATGATCTTTCTTAACCGACTCCATCTTACACTTATCAACTAGAGATGGAGAAATGAAAGAATCTGTAGCACCTGAATCAAATAATACAGAGAGAGGTGTACCTCGGATAGCTCCTGTAGTCTCAACTACTGTCCCCTGATGGTTTGCCTGACGGTGATCCACCGCTGCAAATACTCTATGAGATCCACCTGTATTTCCAACTGTAGGCTCAGATGCCGTAGGCCTGGGTCCTGAATACTGAGATGCTCGCTGTGGGCAGTATGCTGCAATATGATCAATCTGTCCACACGAATAACATCCCGTGCCTCTGCCAGATCCTCTCCCTATAGGTGGTGCATTCGACCGCTGGTGGCTACCCCTGCTAGCAAAAGACTGGTTGCTCTATGAAGGCTGAGATTGCTGATTCTGTCTATTACGTTGAGCATTGCGATTGATCCTAGAGTTGGATCCACCGCCACCACTCTGTGCCTGAGGGTAAAATCCCTTATGCTGCTGAGGCTGCTGCTGAGAATGCTGCTGAGAATACTGATTCCTCCTAGGGAAGGGAGGCTTCCTGATTCCACCGAAATTGTGGTTGCCCTTAGATCCTACTATAGTAGGCGCTCCCACAAATCCCCCTTGCCCAAAGTTGACACTCTGCTCTACCAGGATAGCTCGATGTACCGCATCCTTGAGGGTCTTAGGCTCAAATACCTTAACACCCCCAATAAAATGGTTGTTCAAGCCTCAGATGAAATGTTGTGCCAACTGTGCTGGGTTGTCACTGAATCCCGAAAAAGGCATGAGCTCATAGAACTTGCGCTCATACTCTACAACGGTCATAGTGAATTATCTCAGGTTATGGAACTCATCTGCTCTATGCTGCTTCCATTCCTCTGGTAGGAATCGCTCATGAAAACTCTCCAAGAAAATCTCCCAAGTGACACTACCCATGTCAATGCCCAACTTCTTCTCCTCAATAGTCCACCAGGTGGCTCCAAATAACTCTAGATTGGTAATGGCAAACCTCGCTTTGACATTACTGTCAAAGTCCTGCATAGCAAAAATCCTGTCAAGGGCAATAAGCCACTGCTCAGCTACATACCCAGAACCTTGCCCATTAAAGGGCTTGATCTTGGACCTCTGAAGATCCTTCATCTGAGAAGATACTATGAATCTATGTCGATCCCTCTAAGGACTCCTAGATCTGCCTCTATGCTCATGTCCAACCTGGTGTGCTCTATCCTGTTCAAGAACAGGAGGTAAGCAATCAATAAGGGTTCGCATCATTTGCCTCAGATCAACCTCCTCAGAGTCGGCATGTCCCTCATCGTGGTTCTCTTCCTGATGCTCACTGACATGCTCTTCCCTATTCTCTTCCTGAATGGGGCTCTCATGGATAAACTCATGAATACTAACATCTCTGCCTCATCCACGACCTCTACCATGGCCAAGGCTACGGCCCCTAACGGAAGATCTCATCCTAGATACCATCCTGCAATAATATCCAAGACACAAGATGCTAAAAATAACCATGAAACATACTACTGAAATACATAGATAAAAGACACATGTTTTGCAAACAAGATATTTTCAATTTTCAGTTTACCTATAATTTCAGTTTAAGTATAATTTCAGTTTTGAAGTTTTGAGTGTTGAAGTATGAATAAAATAGGTAACTAATAGTTTATATACTGTTTCAGTTCAACTAGCTTCAAGTTTTAGTTTAAGGTTTGCATTTTTATTCAACTAGTTAACACTAGTGGCGTTCCAATATACCCAGAGCTCCCAATGTAGAAACTTGGGCTCTGATACCAGATATAACGCCCCGCCAAGGGATCCAAAAGAATTAACCTAAAGTTTCACTAAGTTTGCTAAACATTTTTTTTTTTTAAAGTAAGAAAGTATGACATACACATCAAACAAATAGTAGCGGAAGCAATAACATGTAATCATCGACAAACATATATTGCAAGTTACATTTCTTAAAGATCCCAAGACGTTGAGTCACGTTTAAATTTAATTAATTCTAAGTCTAACAACTAACACATACATATAAAAGAATAATCAGAAACTCCAATGTCCATAATATACATTTGTTCCGAATGCTCCTTGGCCAATTAATTCGGAATGCTCATTCATCCACTATACATGTCACAGGGTATGAAAGGCTTAAAAGAATATACATATGTAAAGATCAAGATACAACATCCTCAAATCCATGATACAAAGTACAGTAAAAATATATGAAACTATTCACCATACATGATACATCCATACATCCATAATGATAAAACATCTATCATAAAATCTAACCATCCATCATACTAATCCAAGAACATAGTGTAGGTAAATGCCAATCACGAAATCTCCAACCACGGTGACCACAGAACGGATCTCAATGGTAAGAGTAAAAGCACTACCACCCGACCGCGTGGAACCTAAATGGTCCACTCCCACCGCACTGAGGAGATAGTCTCAAGTCCCAAAAAGGATAACAAAACCTATAATCATAAATACTCTCTAAGTCCAGGAAATCCTATAAGTATGCTAACTCAAGGGTTCCTAAAAAGATCGACATCTATATCCCAGAGGTACCACAAGACACGTAGGAACCTAATATGCAAGCGAGAAAGTGTCATCGCAAAAGTCATGTAGAATTTACCTGAGCAATCCCTTAGGAATCCCGGGTCCCTACTGATCCTGCGGCCACTAGTATCCTCTCGTACTGACGAGGCATACTATGGAATGCAAGGTCGTAACCAAGCGTCCTCTCTACCCCATCCTAGTCTGTACTAGCACTCATGGCATGGGAGAGAACATACAATTATCTTGTTAGGTTCATTTTCTCTCATTTAGTGTAAATGTTTTCACTTATTAAAAATGACTTACAATGGGTTTCTCAAGGCAGCCTCTTAGGGCTCCGACCCCCATTGCAAGCCACTTCCCGACTCTACACATAGATAACCTACCCTAGCTCATGAACTCATAAATCAAAGAATCATAATAAAACCATCTCAGTCCTATACGAGCAACTGAAAAATATCATAAAAAGATAATCCACAAAATTACATTAGTTCTTCATGAGCAACAGATAACATCAAATAGTAATCATGTAATCACAACAGCCCTCTATCAACAACTGAAGGCATCAATGATAAGTCATAAAATCCAATGGTTCTCTAATGAGCAACCAAAAAGTAATACAAGTATAACTGATCGAGACTTAGAAATGGTTATCAAATATAACTGATCAAGACTCATAAATGGTTAAGTTAGGTATTCTCAAATACATACACCTCAGCTTCACACAAGGAAACTGGAAAGCAATCACAAACAGTAAACACAATCATGTCATAGAGCACTTCATCACATTACCATGGTCGGGTTAAGAAAGATCGAGACCAAATCATCATGACATCACATTCACAACCCCGAGCCTCTGGTAACAACTTGAACTGGTCAACGTTAAACCAACCCCAAAACATTCAAAGTACAAAGACAACATCAAAGTCTCAGAGATTGGATCTGAAAGTATATTATTTGAGTTAAGGTAAGGTTTATGTTTCAGTTTAATGTCGAATTCAAAGTTTTCATATTTACCCCCTTTACGATTAACCCTTTCTATAATAACTTCCATTAAGTCAATCTTCCAAATTTACTATCTAATCAGATAGTATTCATTATTAATTAACTTTAATTAAACTAATTTTAGTTAAAGAAATCAATAATCATTTGATCTAATTACTTATTTTAATCTATCCATTAATTGTTAAATTATTAATATTTAACCAAAATTATCAATAATTTAATATTTACCATTTATGTGAAATACATTTAATATTTATTATTTAAGTATTAATAAAATAAAATTTTTATTAAATAAAAATATATAATAATTTTATTAATTAAAAATTTTAATTAATAATAAAAATCATTTTTTGTAAATACTATATTTAAGAAAAAAAAAATGAATTTACAAACTATATATATTATTATTATTATTTTTTTAAAATAATAATAAAAAAAAAAAAAAAATCAAATTCATTATTATAAAACTGCCGGCTTATATAAGCCAACGGCCTGCCGCAGTCCTGCGGACGCAGGGCCTGCGGTAGCAGGTACGTCGTACCTGCAGTCGCAGTACCTACGACGCAGGTCTGTCAGCTAAGCCGACCGTGGGGGGTGGGCACGGGGTAATTCCCTCCCCCCCCACAAACTTATAAAAATATTATTATATTTAATTTTATTTTATTTTATATATATTTTTTTAAAAAAAAGGTACAATCAATATATATATAAACATTTTTAAACTATATATATATTAAAATAATTAATTAATTTTTTTTTAATATATATATAAATATAAGCCTTGAAAGATTGCTTCCTCCTCTATCTTGATATAGAAAATATAGTCATTCATCCAAATGTTTAATCTAGAATCTCGGTATTAAATTCAACCCTTCCCATTTAAATCTCATGTTTAAAGAAGTTTATAAACAAGTAACTGATAAATACCAATATCGTAATGTTTAAGTATTCTTCACAAGGAATTTCAGATTTACAAACCCCAGACACGAAGAAGACAGGAAAGGATAATTGCGTATTAAATCGATAATCGAAAACACCAGACCCTACCTGATTCTGATGCTATTATGCAATCTCCAGGAACTGTAAAAGAATTCGCTCCTCTCAATAACCTTCCTCTGGAAAACTTTCTTGGTATTAGCTTTCTGAAATTCGCTTCCAAAATTGTCTCCCCCCAAAATTCTCGTCCAACTTCGTATGTCTCACAAAAATGAACCCCCAAAGTTGTGATAAGCAAATTCTCCTCAATTCGGGGCACTAATTGTGCGTTTACCCGAGAAGACTCTTTGCACAACTCAGTTAACTCCAAATTAACTTTTATTATCTTTTCTAATTCTTTTGCATTCAACTTTCATGCACATTAAGTTGAATTATTAAATAACTTTATTTAAAATTTCACTTGACTTCAATTCTTAATAACTTTAAATCTTATGTGCACTTTTAAGAAATTAAAATAACATTATTAATTTTTATAATTTAATCTTTTAATTTAATTCTTATATTTAACTCATGTTTAGATCATGCGATCTAGAATTCTTAATAAATTAATATCTTTCAACTTTTAATTTATTTTAGAACTTAATTGATAACATATTTAATTAATTTAAATAACAATAATATTTAGCATTTATTTAAAAATGAACTCCAAATATATTATTATAAAATTAAATAAATATTATCCTGTTCTAAATATATCTTGAACTTTAATCTCCAACTTTAATTCTTTTATTTAATTAATTAATTAAATATAAAGATATCATAATAATTTCTTATTAAATTAAATCATTAATTAGTCTTTTTAATTAGACTTAATTAATAGAAAATACACCAAGGACTCATAAAGCAACATACGAAAACCCATCATAGAAAAATACATACCAAATCAAACAAAAAGGGTTATAATCACGAAATTACATCATTTGATGCATTCGGAGGGCACTTAACTCAGATACTTGTCCTAATTATCAATTAGGACAATCGGCTAAAGGGTTTAGGATTTGGACTTAAGAGTTTATCTCCCCTCTCTTACCATTGAGACAGTGCGATAGGGTACGCTCATCTTGACAATTCAGGGAAGTCGATACCCGGTACCTGCAACCTGCATAAAATCCACGCATGTACAAACACAATATTCTAAGCTAAACAGGCAATGGCAGGAAGTGGTGCATCGTGTAGATCCCGACTAGCAGGTGACTACGACTCCCTTCCTTAACCATATCAGAAACACCATACATAAATAAAACAACACGCACACCATACACATGCAGTATGGGGTAAGTATCCATAAGAGGCACATGAAATAATAAGCCATCTAACTAATCATCATCGATAACTAAAACCATTGAATAATCATCATACATGCACGAAATATAGAGTACCAAGTAATCTCATCATATAATAAACTGAGTGTAAACATCCTCTGATAATCTCTAAAATAATAATACTACTCATCAAACATAAATTGGCCTAAAAGAGTTTGGCAATCATATCATAAATGTAGCTCGAAAAATGTAAACTAGGGGCAGGTACTACACCATGTTTCATACTCATGAAACATGGGTCAATGAGTTTGACTCAAAATCATAGAGTTAAATCTTGTACTTATGAAAAGTTAAATCTTGTACTTGTGAAAAATCACATAGTTAAATCCTGATAGCAATATCACAAGGTGGACATGTGCAAACATCTTCTAGAATTGTGAGTAGAAGTTTCCAAAATGAGCTAATGTTTTTTTTCGTTATTTTTTTCTTTCAAAAAATAATTTTCACCCAACATTTTTCAATGTAACTAATAAGAAATTAAAAATGTGTGCATATAAACATATTTAAAAAATAAATCGTCTTACACTTTAATGTTGGATGATTTTTATTATTAAATAAATTAATTAAAAGGATCTATAAAAACATTAGTTCCCTACCTATTTATAAGGAGGGACTAACAATAATCTCAAAAACCCCATACATATCAAGAGGAAGCTGTGATAGTGAATTGGCATCTCTTTACTATAGATTCAATACCCAAGTAGCCCATTGTGAGTAAACCAAAATTATATCTCATATATTTTAATTCATTTGGGGTTGGTGAAGCCCCATAAGCTAAAAATTTGCAACATTCCCCTACTCAGGTGGTATAATTTTGCCACTAAGCTTAAAAGTATGCAAATCTGTCATGCCAAAAATTTGGGGTTAAAACACACCAATTTTTGTTTTTTTTGTGTTTTTTAAATTTAAATAACCACTATGCTTAAAACAAGATACCTCAAGAGTTATAAAATGTTGACCAAGGGTTTTAAGGGAGATTGATTTCATTTCATTTAGATGCAGGGTTGACCTTTCAACCAAATTGCACAAATTCAAAACATTCAAGCCAAGATACTACAGGTACATCTTGTTCAAACATAATCTCAAAGATTACACCCTTTACCAGGGTATATTCGGGTTCAAACCCTAATTGAGGGCTGAGTCAACCTTACTTTGACAATTCTGTATATCGCATTATTAATTTTATACAATTTCATAAGTTATGTTAGTTTATTCAAGCTATCTCAAATTCATTCAGTGTGCAGGTTCAAACTCCTAGGTGAGCTAGATTTACACCTTCAAGAAGCTGACCTAACACCTTAACATTTGATTTCTAGTTACTAGCATAACCTAATAGAATTGATTAGAACATTAAATATTCTTTGAAAAATCATTTATGTCAAACAATTTATCTTTGAACATAAATCCTAAACAACTATCATGTCAACAAGCAATCTAACTTATAAAACCTTTGGAAAATAACATAACACTTACTAACCCTAAGATGCCTTCATTGCAATTAAAATAATATTATAAAAAAATAAAATTTAATTGAACCCTCAAAGATAATATATATCTATAACTTAAAGTAAATTAATCTTGAACCAATACTAAAATCTATTTCAAGAACAATAACTATCTAATCTTAACATCTCATAAAATCACTAAACTTTATTAACACTACTTACAAATTATAATCCTAGCACTCTAAACATCCTAACAACTTTAATACAAACTATTTCAAAAACCAATATATAATACAATCTTAACACTAATCAAACAATTAACCTTTACTAGCTAACAAACCCACCTCCGACATTTAACTTAACTCTTGATAACATCACTTCAACTAAAACTAACTTATAATAATCTATAATATTTAAATTAACACTAACTATTCAACTTTATAAAGTACTAATTTAATTACTTAATAAAATTAATACAAAATATAAATTAATTAAATTAATATATAACTACACTTAATTAATGTAAAATCTAAAATAACAAATACTTAAAATACATTCTAGTATTTAAAACATAAGAATTAAATTATATAATCATAAACTAACTAAAATTAAAACTTTATTTGAAATACAAATTAAATCTAATAACTAAGACTAAAAAAAGCATCTAACCTAAGCATTCTACTAACCTAACATCCTAACTTTATTTCTAACTCACCCCAAAACTAACCTAACCCTAGCCATCATTCTAATTTAACCCCAAACTACCCATGTGACACCACCGATTTCCTATGCATTTTAAAGCGCTTGGGGAAGCATTCAAATTGCCAATTGTGCCCATTGCTAATATTTGTTGGAAAGGATTTGCACAGGGGAATATGGTTTTTAAAAGCCCTTGTCCAATCAAGCTTTTAAACCAAGACCAATTGGGCACAAGGCCCAACACCTCTCTTCACACTGTCCAAAGCTGCAAGAATACAACAAATGATTTGCCAAGGAAAGGGTACACCTAGGACTATGAATAAGGCAAAAAGGTAAGGGGAGAATGATTTGAAACTTTAAACAAGTCTACTTCCATTAATAAATTGCTCCCTAAAATTCATTGGTCAAAACAACTGACATGCCATGTGGTCCAAAGGGCTGCGAATTTGTGTGGTGTACAAGGGTTATGTTCTCATTAAGAGCATTGACTTTTGTTTAAGACTCAAATCAGTCCCTTAATGAAAGATGTTGCCTAGGAAAAAGCAAGGGTAGTATAAGACTTAGGATAAGGGGGGGGGGGTGTAATAAGTTTTAAAAGTATATTATGTAAGAACTTATGATATTTTAGGATTTTTTTTTCAATTATATATATATTTTTAATTTTTTTAATTTTAAATATATAATGTTTAATAAGCTAAAAAGAATATTTGAAGAATCTTCGAGATTCTTTGTTGCAAGGAAAATAATTATTTTTTCTACCATTCAAAATCCAATGAGCTTTTTGCTCTTGGAGATGTATTTTTTTCTTTGTCCATTTCTTTTTTGTCTAAGTATGGAAATTTCAAATTTATTTATTAGTCAAGGCCCGGGGGGGGCGGGGTTGGTATTTTTTTTAAAAATTTGATTTATACGTAGATGTAATTGCAATGCTTGAACATTTAAAAAGGAGCATTATGCCTCTGATTACTTATGAACTTTACGAAATGAAATGCCAATCGTATCATCGAAATTCTTTAACATATTTTGACCCTTTTTTTTCAAGCAAAATTATACATCATCATTTTATCAAATTAATCCAAATCAAATGAATATGATTATGAGACATATGAATGCCACAGTAAGGTGAACATCATCACATTTGAATTTGAAGTAAACATGTACAAAGAAAACTTGAAATGCTAGAACTTAGATGCAAGAATATTCCTGATTAAAAGGCTCCACTGAGAAAGAACCAGGAAAAAAACTTGACATCATTGACATTTCAACAATGAGTTTAAAATAATTCTTTTATACATGATTTCAATCCCAAGGAGAGATCTCCCAACATAACTAAAATCCATTAACCATTTTGAATTTCCTTCTTGGCCCTTAATAAGGGATTCATTATGAATTCTACAATACATCATAGTGATCATGGAGAGAACAAAAATTGACCAGGTAACAACTAAACATAACAAGAAGACAAAATCAAACATTCACTCCCATTTTGGGTTTGCACAATAGGTTTGACAATAAACGAGACTGGGGAGAAGGTGGATTTTTCCAATAGGTGATGTCAAACACAACACTATAATAGGTGCCCTTTTAGGGCTACAAACTCAAGAACTTATGTTCTTCCATTCTTACATTCCAAAACTCATACGTGGTTTATGCTGACGAGTAGGGGCCCATAACACCCTACCCTCTCGCTCTTCTTGTCTTGAGAAGAGACTCTACACTATCGGAGTCCAACTAAAGACCTTCCCCCATACATGGTCACTTCTACCCTATCCGAGGGTGAGTAATGCCAAAACACCCATAAAATCCCTTCAAAAATCAAAGCAAAACATAAAGGAAAGACATTTAAGAAAACATGTTTCAATCCCTCCCAACATACTCAACACACAAGCAAACATACATAAGCAATGAAACTGAAACATGAAACACAACATGAACAAAATGAGGTGAAGTATTCCTACCTTCAAAATTGGGTTATGACAATTGAACAAGTTTGAGATGAGCATTCTCTTCCTTCTCCTTCTCCTTCAATCCTATTTTTCACTCTAAAACTAGAGGTTAGGTGAACACTCCAAACCCTCTCAAAATTGCCTCTAAATAAGATCCTAAACTCAACCACCCTAAAAAGAAATAACTCCCCCACTTGACTAAAGTTCTAGAGGCTTCTAACTAAACTAGACATAAGGCTAAATTCAAGGTGGAGCTAAAGTTATCCAACTCATGAAGAAACACTCAATTTTTGCAATAAAGCAAAAATGAGATTTTTGAGTGACCATAAAAGTCAAAAAAAGGGGCTAGGGGGGTGAAAAATTCCCCCAACCCATACCCATACTCTTTGGGTACTTAGATTTCAAGATTTTAGGCCTTTAGGATTAATTAGGGACCTTTCAAAAGCTAGGATAATTTTAGGACTTTCTAACAACCTTCAAAAAATATATAGATTAAACACTAATATAGATTAGGGGTAATTAATCTTGATTACTAATTGATTAGTAAAAAGGTCACTAACCTAGTCCAACTTAGATCTTTCAGTTACTTATTTAACCCTAACTATCATGTTGGAATGCATATACAATTCACGTGTGTTAAGCAACACTACAAAAACACTATTACAAAAGATTACATTTACTAATTACAGAATGATACATTCATTCAACTCACAATACAAATAAAATATGAACAACAGGGTTTGCATCTTTCATCATATTAAACCCTGATTTTCACAATCAGTATATAGGGTTCAATTCTGTTTCTCTATTAGATTTTTTGGCTAAAATATCTCTACACACTCATTGCACACATCAGTAGCTCAAGAAAATCTCATACATATATATATATATATCTTATCAGGGAAATCACATACATTAAGACATGAATCCTTCATATAACTAATTATTTATTTCTTTTCTACTCACATTTAATCATAAAAAATCACATAATAAATATAACATATAACTTATTCATTAATTCAGATTAAGTACTAGCATAATCATCATTAGGCATGTATATACCTAACCATCATAACATCACCAATTAAAGAATACTGAACTATTTGAAGTATAAAACTTAATCATCGAGGTATCAAAATCAACACCTTTATCATTAGGTAAAAATGCTTTGTATCATTGTTAGTGAAATTTTATTGTTTAATTAGTCGAGATAATGTAGTAGTTCTCGAATCACTGAGTATTAAAACGTGGATGTATCAACTACTCTTAATTTCATTAGGACATTCACAACATAAAACATAACTTCATATTCGTTCAAATCTCCTAGAATAGATTTAACAAAGAAATTCATATTTAATAAGTACATATGAGGAGGGTGTCATGCCCAAAAATTGGGTCAAAAACACACCAACAATTTTTATTTTTTTTTATTTTTTTTAAAAGATTAATAGCACCACTAAGTTTGATACACTTAATTGCAGATGCTAAAGTATAAGGAAAATGAAACAGATACAAGATCTCCTAATGATGTCTTTTCATTACCATTTAAGTTTATCATCAAAGAGTATGAAAAGATCATTAAGTCAGAGCATTCGTTATTAAAAAAACATTCACCATTGTTTCGTTATCACTTTAATTTTAAGGTAATATATTTTAATTAAACCGAATGATTCAAATTATCCTAAACTCGCAATACTAAACAACTCTCTAGATATATCTTCAACACTTTAAATTTTATCTAATAATCTAACTTAGTTTTATAACCTTTACTAATCCAAAACAATTTAAGATAAATTAACACCAAAATTTGATTTAAGAATGATATCATCACTTACATAATAAATCTAAAGTATTTTTAAGGTGTATAAAAATACTTACTTTCTTAGACAAAATATTAACCAATAAAGATACTAACTTTCTTGAAACATAAAATTTTACTAAATGATAAAATCATCTCACATTCAGATACTAGCTTTATTAAATTTATCATAAGCAAAACATCCTTTCGATCAAAACTATAATTAAATAATCAATATATATAACTAAAACATGAACTACAATTCTAATATTAATTTAAACCAATTTTAGTATCTTTTTTCTTACAACATAAATAATTCAAAACAATAATATAAAACAATAATGATATAAACTTAAGTTAAACTAGATAATAAATAATACGCTAATATTAATAATATTTAACAATATTCAAATTCAATTATACTAACATCTAATTTAACACCATACTAACTACCTTTATCTAATACTAAAATAAATTCATTTAATTAAAACAAATCTTAATTTTACTAAATTTTAAAAAAATAAAACATAACTTTTAACATACTAACTAATTTTCTAAAATCAATCCACTAAGTTTAACTACATTAACAAAATGATTTAAAAACTGACATACATCAATCTTTTAGCAACTAACCTCTAACTTTACTATCTAACACTAAAACATTCTAATTAAAGTAATTTAATACAAATGAAATAAAACTAACATTTACTAACATGTCATACTAGCTAGTTATTTTAAATTACAACTAACTTCAACCTCTACTAATCAAATCCTAACTTAAAATTTAACGAATAACTAAAAACTGCTTAATCAAAAACATTAATATTCTGACATGATCCCTTCACCTTAAACTTTAAAACATATTAACATATCCTAATGTTAAAAGACATACTAATTTAATTTTTTTAAACTTTATATAAAACATAAACTAATCTACTCCCTTAACTAACCTACTAACTTAATTTAAAATCTACTTTAAAACAAAGAGAACAATTACTAACTTTATCACCTACCTTCTACCCAAGAAACAAACTTAACACATATGCCAAATTTTAACTTACCTCAAACCCCTTACCACCTGACTTAACCCCCATATGTATTCCAAGATGAAGGTACGCTAACTAAGCAGCCCCATGCTATTTCCCACCTGCCTTGGATGTTTATCAAGGAGGCAATGAGTAAAGGAGGTGATATCAAATCAGGGGGGGGGGGGGCGCAAAAAGCTTACAATATCATATGTTTATTTTAAAACTTCATTTCATTCCCACTTGCAACTGATGCAGGAGAGTGCAAAAATAGATTTGTGGTGAGGAATGAGTCAAAAAATAATTAATATGCCTACCAAAGGTAGTGTACGCCTAGATAGATAGATAAGAAAGGAGAAAGTATAAAGAACTTTGGACTTTAACCCAACCTGCTCCAATAAAATAATTTGCCCAAATCTCATTTGATAGGAAGGTGATATGTCAACTCACCTAGGGGCACATGGGTTAACCCTTCTTTAGTGTGCATATTTAATAGAAGCCTTATCAACGCCCAGGGGGGTGAACCCACAATAATGGGTTCCACTTTAGTGGGACGAACAAAAATGAAAAAAATTTCAAAATGGGAAATTGAGTTTACCATATGTTCATGCAAACACACTTATTGTGTTCGCACGAACTTTTTTTTTCATCATGTTCGCGCGAACATATTTCGTATGTTTGCGCAAACATATTTTGTATGTTTGCGCGAACATATGTGATATATATATATTCACACAAACATGATTTGCATGTTTGCGCGAACATAGGTTCACGCGAACATGGTAAACGTGTTCGCGCGAACGCCATGTTCGCACGAACATGCAAAATCACAAAAAATTTAACCTTTTTTTCTTTTTTTCTTTTTTTTTCTCTTTTGACTGCCATAATTGTAGGAGAATGATCTACTACTATAAAATTAAAAATGTCAAAATGTGCTTCTCGGAGCAAGCTTTCCAACGACTATAATTTTATTACATAATTTAATCATTAAGACTTTCAAATATGAGTTTAACTCATTATAGGTTCATTACCGATTGAACATCAACCAACTTTGACACCTCGGAAAAATTAGTAAATTAGGTCAATTTTTTTTTGAAAAATATGGAGGCACTGGCTTATTGAGATACCTTTCTATTAAAAAAAAAAAAATGGTTTATGATAAATTGACTTCAAATTATCTGTGTCAAACGGAACATATGTCTGAATTATAGTTCATGTCACTTCAAAACTTCATAAACTATACAATATTCAACAAAAATAAATCAAACCAAATGCAGACACTGGATATTGATGCTACAAATTCAACGCAGAAAGAATTACTTCATTATCATTTCTAGAAAAAAAGTTATGTGTGTCAAACAGACTCTCACTTTTTAAAATATTGAATTTTATTATATACCACTTTTTGGAGGAGATAAAAAAAATTGACATAAATAAAAAATAAATTTAGATTTTAAAATATGGTTACAAAGTAGGAACAAAGTACTCAAAATCACTAGTTTATGTCATCTTGAAATTATTTATAGTTTTGGAGATATAGTCACTTGAACATGACGCTTGTTGCAAAAATATTGATTTCAGAGTCAAAATTGGTCAAAAAGTGGAACCCATTATTATGGGATCACCTAGGGAGTAATGAGAATAGAGTAAGGAGTTAAGATTAAAAGTTTTCTATGTGAGGGCTAGGAGTAGATAAGGGTAGTGGTAAGATCTTTATCGATTCCTTTTATATTTAAAATTTTCTTATTATATATATATTTTAGATATTTTAAATTATAACAGAATATTATAATCACTATTATGTTTGTTGCTTTCTTTGGAAGCTTTATCCTTTCCTCGTGTATTTTCCAGCATCCTGTAGGTGCTTATTGACATTTTGTTTTCTCTCTCTTTCTTTCTTTTTCTTTTCTTTGAAAGTATGAGTGTGTGTATATATATATATATTGCAACTATATTTTAACAGGAGGTGTATTTATATCCTTTCCAAATTGGATTTTACTAATTACTTAGTTTAACAAGGGAGATTGAATAATTTAGTTCATCAACAATGCAAGGTTCATTTTTTTTATCTCCCAATATGCACGAATTAAATTGAAAATTTCAACCTAACATAATTTCTTCCTTAGCATAATTATACTTGAAATTTGCATAATTGAAACATCACCATTTTACCTATTCTTCATTTTCCATATGCATAAAACTAAAATACAAAAATCTCATATGCAAGAAACATTACTCAATCTTTTTTTTCCCTTCTATTAATCAACCTAGTTCAAGGCTCTGTCAAGAAATAACTAGTAAGAAAATTCGACATCCTTGCCACTTCAACATGAGTTTAAACACATTTTTTGCATAATATTACAATACAATTTGAATTCTCTTCTAGGTCCTTAACAAGGGATCCTTTTCAATAGCTTCAATTCATCATGGTGATCATGGAGAAAACAAGAACTAACTCGAAGATAAATCAAACATAACATGAAGAACAAATCAAGCATATATTTCCATCCCGATTTGCACAATAGGTTCAACATTGAACTAGACTAGGGAGAAGGTGGATTTTTCCAATAGGAGACATTGACCACAATACCATAACATAGCCCTTTTGAGGCTAAAATCTCAAGAACTTCTGTTCTTCCACAAATGCCCTTTTGAGGCCAATAATACAAGGGTTTTCATTCTTTCACTTCTTCAAATTTCACAATTTCAAAACATGGTATGTGATGACAAGTAGGGGCCCATAACACCCTACCCTCTTTCCCTCTTCTCATCATGAGAAGAGACTCTACACTATCAGGTTCCAACTAAATCCCTTCTCCCATACATGGCCACTTCTTCCCTATCCAAGGGTGAGTAATACCAAAACAACCCACAAAATCCCTTTGAAAATCAAGCAAAACAAGAAGGAAAAGAATTCAAGAAAACATGTTTCAATCCCTCCCAAGCATACCCAACATACATACAAGCATACCAATGAAAACATAGTAACATATGCATGAACAATCATGAAAAACATTAACAAAATGAGCTAAAAAATCCTACCTTCACAACAAGGTTATGGCCAAATGAACCAGTTTGAGATGAGCTTTCCCTCCTTCCTTCAATCTTGGGTATTTCTCTCTAAAACCAAAGATTGGGTAACCATTAAAACTTCTCCAAGATGCCTCTAAATATGATCCTAACTCAACTAGACATTAGGTGAACCTCAAGGTGGAGTCAAGGCTACCAACTCAAGAAGGAAGTAAATCAATTTTTGCACTCAAGAAAAAATGGACTTTTTGAGTGACCATAAAAGTCAACCAAAGGGGCTAAGGGGGTGGAAAATATCCCCAACCCCTACACCTACCCCTTAGGTACCTAGATTTAATGATTTTAGGCTTTTAGGATTAATTATAGGCCTAACAAAAGCTAGAAAATTTTAGGACTTACTAACAACTTTCAAAATTTAGATAACTCACTAATCCTAATTAGGGGTAATTAATCTCAATACTTACTGATTAAAAAAAATTTAACTAACCAAATCTAGCTTAAATCTTTAGGTTACTTGGTTCCCTCTAACTATCATGCTGGAATGCATACACAATTCACAAGTGTCAAGTGACACTATAAAAAAAAAAAAAATTATTATGAAGTATTAACATTTACTGATAAAAAAATGATGCATTCACCCAATCCATGACACAAATAAAATAAAAACAATGGGGTTTGCATCTTTCATTAGATTTAACCCTGGTTTCCACAATTGATACATAGGGTTCAATTTTGTTTCTCTGTTAAATTGTTTGGCTAAAATATCCTGCACACTCATTGCACACATTAGTAGCTCAAGAAAATCACATGCATATATATTAAAAACCTATCTATATAGTTACATAAATCAGAACATGAATCTTTCATAAAATCAACTATTTAATTCATTTCTACTCATATTTAATCATCTGAATCACATAATCAATATAACATAACTTATTTGTTAATTTAGATTAAAGTACCAAAATAATCATCATTAGGCATGCATACACCTAATCATCATAACAACACCAATTAAAAAATACAGAACTATCTGAAGCATAAAATTTAATCATTAGGATACCAAAATCAACACCCTTATCATTAGGTGAAAATGCCTCATATCATCATTAGTGAAATTTCAATGTTTAAATAGTTGAGTTAATGTAGAAGTTCTCAAATCACTAATTATTTAAAACATGGATGTATCAACTTCTCTTAATTTCATTAGGACCTGCACAACATAAAACATTACTTCATATCCATTCAAATCTCCTAGAATAGATTTAACAAGAAAATTCATATTTTTAAAAAAAATTACATTATGAGGAGGGTCCTTACATCCTCCCCCACTAGCCTTTGACTTCCTCTTGGAAGTTGCACAACTAAAATGTTCATGCTATGCTAGAACTTGTCTAGATTTATACTAAAATTTACTCTTGTAAAAACAATGATCAAAAATTCATATAAATACTCAGGGCAGTAACATATTTACCTAATTATTTTTACTAAAATGTGAAGTTCAATCCATAGCTCCGACATGGTTACATTTTCCAAGGTCAACTACTCCTTAAAACATATTGGTCACACATAAACAACATTCCAAATCTAGTATAACATACTTATAAATCCTATAATAATAATATCATAAGATATTCTAAATTCCACATACCCACTCATAGGGGTAACAACCATATGAGCCTCCCTCAAATTAGGTTTCATATTAAGCAACTTGTCCTTTATTTGAGGTTAAATAATTTCCCTTTAGAGTTTCCATGACGCACTAGTTCTTGATAGGATATTTAATGAGTCCATCCCTACACATGCACCTTTCCATCTAGAAGTCCTTTTGGTTAACCCATAACCTTAACCAAATTTATGTTGGGGTGCAATTTCATTACTCATAACAGTCAACAGATAACACTAGTCCTATACTCAAAGTCCTAGGAGAGGGTGGGGTATGAATTCTCCCACAAATAACCCCATACCTTAATGTTGTACATCCACATGATTGTTAGGAATTCCTTTGGTAGGCTCATCATATATCACTTTGCCAATAAAATTCACAAGAAAGTGCCTCAAAATTTAAATTCAACATCAAGGATGAAACATCCAATGTAAAAGTCTAAAAATAAAAGAAATAAAGAGTGGCCACAATGGTAAAATTTTAAATCAAGAAATGAAGACATGACCTAGAGGCAAAATAGAATCATCAATAATAAAGTTGGCTAAATAGCCCCACATCACATTGTTTGGCAAAAAGGAAAGAACATTAAAATACCAATATCTAAAATCAGACAAATAAGGAAATAAATCCAATTACTCACAAAATATAAATTTCTGACATAATGTGGTTGTACCAGGGTCACTAAGGAAAATGAAGAATCTTAGGTTTTTTCAAATACATTTTAGGGATCTAGAATTGAAATTAGATGGTGGTCTATTGACCATGTCACTCAAACTCTAATTGATCCCACATACTAACTACAAACTTATCTTCATCAACATTGCCCTACAATTAGGGTTTACTATACAAAGGGTTTTGGCTTGATCAGAGCTCACTCAAAAGTGCAAATGCGAGGATATTAATATAAGCCCCCTTCAATTCTCTTGTTGTTACATTGGTTTCTTTTCAAACAATCTAACATGTGGGGACCTTAGTGTCAGTAGATTTATACTTTGAGTTGCAATAAAAAAACCTAATCTCTTATCCTCAATTCACTATAATTACATATTAGGGCACATACCCATAATCTTTCTTAGGTCAAATTCACCACAATATACTGGCTAAAGTTATGTTATCAATCTCACCAAATTGGTATGATCCTGTATACATACATACATACATACATACATACATACATACATACATACATACATACATACATACATATATATATATATATATATATATATATATATATATATCATTGTTCTATTTTTTTCATTGTTTATGCAAGTTCTAATTATCATCTGAGAATACACTGAATGCTACAGTTCTTATCAATATTTCCATATTTCATGTTTTCCTAGTCATAAGTGACTTATGAGTTCATCCTTAGGTTGTAGGTTTGCATCTGCTTAGGTATAAAACCATTGTTAGGATGTCATCAATGCTTACTCATTAAGCCTACTAACATAAATAGACTCACATAACCCTAACTTAGAAGTTTACATTTTCTATCTTGCCTATTCAATGCTATATCTTACATACTTCTTGCTATTTAATTTCATTCTTAGCACCATATATTTAGATAGATTTATTCCCTGATTAGGATTCTATTCCTCATAGTAGAATGAGATACTCCCTTTCTTTGTGTGTTCCTAGCTACCTCGCTTGTTGAATTACTTCTTGCATTAGTAATCCTATCATTCGATGTTTCCAAAGGTTACTTGTAGATTCCAATTTAGCTCTCGTTTTCTTTTTGAGGATTACTGGAACAATACATTTTAAATTCTTAATAGGTTAGAGGTATCCCAAATAACTTGGTAACATGGTATACTCTTCAAGTGTTACCTTCCTATTTACTCACCATTCATTTTATCGACTTAATATTTCAACCTAAAGGTACAAAATTTGATTATGAAGATCGTAGGTTTCCTTTACTTATGTTTGAAATGTCTAAATCAATACCAGCAAGCTTGATCACTTCCGTATTTGATATGAACTACCATACTTCCATGAGTGATTAGGTTAGACAAAATCTAACTTCTACTAAAGGTGATGTGAAACACTTTCTCTTTGGTTACTAGGTTATGTACTCAATTCCACTCATAGGATTGGAAGATGTTTTAGTGTTCTTAACTTAGTTTTACTTCAAGGTGATCATATTCAAATTAATTTTGAACTCCTTATGGGATCATAATATACCTTTTTATAAATACCACATTCTTGTATCAATGCAGTTGTTTCCAGTCATTAAGACAAGGTTATCTGTTCATGGTTGACCATTTACAATTGTTGATACCAATTCTAGGTTTTTTCTTAGGTATAGTCATTAGTATCATTGTTTAGAAAGAATACATTAGCTTATTTAAATTCTACAAGGAGAATTCCCTACTTCATATGGTAATATTTAAACATCCACACTTAACATGAACCCATTATTGCCCAAGTGTTATGAAATTGGGCTCTAATATCAAAATGTCATGCCCAAAATTTAGGGCAAAACACACCAATTTTTTTTATTTTTTAAAGCTAAATAACCATTATTCTTAAAAAAAGATACCTCAAAAGTTACAAAAGGTTGACCAAGGGTTTTAACGAAGATTGAGTTCATTTCATTTAGATGCAAGGTTGACCCTTCAACCAAATTGCACAAATTCAAAACACTCAAGCCAAGATACTACAAATACATCTTGTCCAGACATAATTTTGAAGACTAAGCCCTTTACTAGGGTACATTTGGGTTCAAACCCTAAGTGAGGGCTAAGTCAACATTACTATGACCATTTTGTATATCACATTATTAAGTTTATACAATTTCATAGGTTATGTTAGTTTATTCAAGCTATCTCAAATTCATTCGGTGTGCAGGTTCAAACTCCTAGGTGAGCTAGTTTTACACCTTCAAGAAGCTACCCTAACACCTTAACATTTGATTTTTGGTTATTAGCATAACCTAGTAGAATTCATTATAATATTAAATATTCTTCAAAAAATCATTTATTTCAAACAATTTATCTTTGAACATAAATCCTCAACAACTATCATGTCAACAAGCAATCTAACCTATAAAACCTTTGGAAAATAACATAACACTTACTAATCCTAAGATGCCTTCATTGCAATTACAATAATATTATAAACAAATAAACTTTAATTGAACCCTCAAAGATAAAATATATCTATAACTTAAAGTAAATTAATCTTGAACCAATACTAAAATCTATTTCAAGAGCAATAACTATCTAATCTTAAAATCTAATAAAATCACTAAACTTTATTAACACTACTTACCAATTATAATCCTAACACTCTAAACATACTAACAACTTTAATACAAACTAATTCCAAAATCAATATATAATACTATCTTAACACTTATCAAACAATTAACCTTTACCAGCTAACAAACCCACCTCTGACATTTAACTTAACTCCTGATAACATCACTTCAGCTAAAACTAACTTATACTAATCTACAGTATTTAAATTAACACTAATTATTCAACTTTATAAAGTACTAATTTAATTACTTAATAAAATTAATACAAAATCTAAATTAATTAAATTAATATCCAACGAGAATTAATTAATGCAAAATCTAAAATAACAAATATTTAACATACATTCTAATATTTAAAACATAAGAATTAAATTATATAATCATAAACTAACTAAAATTAAAACTTTATTTGAAATACAAATAAAACTAATAACTAAGATTGAAAAAAAACATCTAACCTAAACATTCTACTAATGTAACATCCTAACTTTATTTCTAGCTCACCCCCAAACTAACCTAACCTTAGCCATCATTCTAATTTGACCCCAAACTACCCATGTCATACCCCCAATTCCCTATGTGTTTTAAAGTGCCTGCACAAGCATTCAAACTACCAATTGTGCCCACCGCTAACATTTCCTAGAAGGGATTTGCATGGGGGAATATGGTTTTAAAAAGCCCTTGTCCAATCAAGCTTTTAAACCAAGACCATGTGGGCACAAGGCCCAACACCTCTCTTCACATTGTCCAAAGTTGCAAGAACGCAACAAATGATTTTCCAAGGAAAGGGTATGCCCAGGCCTAGGAAGAAGGCAAAAAGGTAAGGGGAGAATGATTTGAAACTTTAAACAATTCTACTTCCATTAATAAATTGCTCCCCAAAATTCATTGGTCAAAACAACTGACATGCCATATGGTCCAAAGGGCTGCAAATTTGTGTGGGGTACAAGGGTTATAATCTCATTAAGAGTATTGACTTTGGTTTAAAACTCAAATAAGTCCTTTGATGAAAGTTGTCACCTAGGAATAAGCTAGGGTAGTATAAGACTTAGGATAATGGGTCGGTAATAAGTTTTAAAAGTTTATTAGGTAAGAACTTAGGATATTTTAGGATATTTGTTTCAATTTTATATATATATATATATAATATTTGAAGAGTCGTGGAGATTCTCTGGTTCAAGGAAAATAATTATCCTTTCTACCATTCAAAATCCAGTGAGCTTTTTGCTCTTGGAGATGTATTTTTTTCTTTGTCCATTTTTTTTTGTCTAAGTATGGAAATTTCAAATTTATTTATTAGTCGAGGAGAGGGGGGGGGGTGGTTGGTTTTTTTTTTTTTTTTTTAAATTGATTTATACATAGATGTAATTACAATGCTTGAACATTTAAAAAGGAGCATTATGCCTCCTATTACTTACAAACTTTATGAAATGAAATGCCAATTGTATCATTGAAATTCTTTAACATATTTTGCCCTTTTTAAAAAAAAGAAAAATTATACATCATCATTCTATCAAATTAATCCAAATCAAATGAATATGATTATGAGACATATGAATGTCGCAGTAAGGTGAACATCATCACATTTGAATTTGAAGTAAACATGTACAAAGAAAAACTGAAATGCTAGAACTCAGATGCAAAAATGTTACTCAATTGACTTTTTCTATTGAACCACCTAATTCAAAAGCTTTGTTAGGAAAGAATCAGGAAGAAAGCTCAACATTGTTGCCATTTCAACAATGAGTTTAAGATAATTCTTTTACACAGGATTTCAATCCCGAGGAGAGATCTCCCAACATAACCAAAATCCATTAACCATTTTGAATTTCCTTCTTGGCCCTTAACAAGGGATTCATTACGAATTCTACAATACATCATGGTGATCATGGAGAGAATGAAAACTAACTAGATAACAACCAAACATAATAAGAAGATGAAATCAAAAATTCACTCCCATTCTGGGTTTGCACAATAGGTTCAACATTGAACCAGATTGGGGAGAAGGTGGATTTTTCCAACAGGAGACATCAGACACAACACAATAAAAGGTGCCCTTTCGAGGCTATAAACTCAAGAACTTTTATTCTTCCATTCTTACATTCCAAAATTTATACGTGATTTATGCCAATGAGTAGGAGTCCATAACACCCTACCCTCTCTTCCTCTTCTCGTCTTGAGAAGAGACTCTATACTATCGAAGTCAAACTAAAGACCTTCCTCTATACATGGCCACTTCTACCCTATTTGAGGGTGATTAATGCCAATAGACCTATAAAATCCCTTTGAAAATCAAAGCAAAACAAAAAGGAAAGACCTATTTCAATCCATCCCAACATACTCAACACACATGCAAACATACATGAGCAATGAAACTAAAACATGAAGCACAACATGAAAAAATTGAGGTAAAATATTCCTACCTTCAAAATTGGTTTATGACAATTGAAAAAGTTTGAGATGAGTATTCCCTTCCTTCTCCTTCTCCTTCAATCCTAATATTTCACTCTAAAACTAGAGGTTGGGCGAACACTACAAACCCTCTCAAAATTTCCTCTAAATAAGATTCTAAACTCAACCACCCTAAAAAGCAATAACTCCCCCACTTGCCTAAAGTTCTAGAGGCTTCTAACTCAACTAGACATAAGGCTAAACTCAAGGTGGAGCTAAAGTTATCCAACTCATGAAGAAACACTCAATTTTTGCAACAAAGCAAAAATGGGGTTTTTGAGTGACCATAAAAGTCAACAAAAGGGGTTGGGGGGGGGGGAGAAATGCCCCCAACCCATACCTGTACCCCTTGGGTACTTAGATTTCAAGATTTTAGGCCTTTAGGATTAATTAGGGACCTTTCAAAAGCTAGGATAATTTTAGGACTTTCTATGAACCTTCAAAAAAATGCAGATTAAACACTAGTCGTGATTAGGGGTAATTAATCTTGATTACTAATTGATTAGTAAAAAGGTCACTAACCTAGTCCAACTTAGATCTTTAGGTTACTTACTTAACCCTAACTATCATGTTGGAATGCATAAACAATTCACATGTGTCAAGCAACACTACAACAACACTATTATGAAACATTACATTTACTAATTATAGAATGATACATTCATTCAACTCACAATACATATAAAATAAGAACAATAGGGTTTGCATCTTTCATCAAATTTAACCCTAGTTTCCAGAATTAGTACATAGGGTTCAGTTCTATTTCTCCGTTAGATTTTTTGGCTAAAATATCCCTGCACACTCATTGCACACATCAGTAGCTTAAGAAAATCTCATGCACGCGTGCGCGCGCGCACACACACACACACACAACTTATAAGGGAAATCACTTACATTAAAACATGAATCTTTCATATAACTAACTATTTAATTTATTTTTACTCACATTTAATCATCAAAAATCACATAATAAATAAAACATATAACTTATTCAATAATTCAGATTAAGTACTAGTATAATCATTGTTAGGCCTGCATATACCTAGCCATCATAACATCACCAATTAAAGAATACTAAACTATTTGAAGCATAAAACTTAATCTTTGAGGTATCAAAATCAACACCCTTATCATCAGGTGAAAATACCTTGTATCATTGTTAGTGAAATTTTAATTTTTAATTAGTCAAGATAATGTAGTAGTTCTCAAATCACTGAGTATTAAAACATGGATGTATCAACTACTCTTAATTTCATTAGGACATTCACAACATAAAACATAACTTCATATCCGTTCAAATCTCCTACAACAGATTTAAAAAAGAAATTCATATTTAATAAGTACATACATGGAGGGCCCTTACAACATCCTTATAGTTTTAGAACATTGCTCTTAAGCATGAATAAAATCTTGGAAAATCTCCATATGTATGTTATATATTTGAAGATATTTTTATGATGTTTATAAGTGCGCTTAGTATAAGTTTTTGGTAATCATTGGAAATATATAGCCTAAATATGTTTGATGTCACAAATTTTGTCAGTGCAATGTAAATTAAGTAGTCATAACACATCATCTAATCATTAAATAAATAACTTAAATTATAGGACACTAGGATGGTAACTCTTCTCTCATAGTTTCTTTCTTCTTTTAGAATGTTATTTTATTAAAAATTATGTCTAAAAATAATTAGAACCTTATTATACTAGTATAGGTTTCATTGTCCATAAGGGAAAATAAATTATTAAATAAAAAATAAAAATAAAATAATTTAAATTTATATATGAAGTTAATAATAATTATATGTTTTAAAATAACATATATGTGTCTATAATGTCTTATAAAAAAATACTCGAACAATAATCTCATAAACTCAATCAAAATCAAGAGCAAGATGTGATAGTGTACTCTCATCCCTATAGTGTAGTTTCAAGACCGAGGTAGCTTGTTTCTAATATAAAAAATCATATTTTATATATTCCATTCATTGGGGATTGACAAAGTCTAATAAGCTAAAATTTAAAACATTCCCCTATTTTCTTTTCCAATAGGCTAACAAATATGCAAATCCTTATAATTTTAGAACATTGCTCTTGAGCTTGAATAAAATCTTGTAAAACCTTCATAGAAAATTCTTTTTTGAGTTGAGATGAATATCAAAGTAAAAAGAATTATGTTTATATAGAAGGATGAATGTACAAAGCCCAATAATTTTAGAACAAATCTCTTGGACTTGAATAAGGCCTTGCAAAATCTTTATAGTGAAAAAATATATAATTTAATTTTTAAAAAAAAAAGTAAAATAGATGTTTTTTGTAAATGTGGTATGAATGTGTGAGGAATGTGATGATTGACTATGTTATCAATGCATGTAGTTGTTGTGATGATTAAAAAAGGAGAAAATTAAATCCTTCTTTTTTTGAATTGAGATGAGTATCAAAGTAAAAAGAATTATGTTTATACTTATGGGTTGAATGTGCAAAGCCGAATAATTTTAGAACAATGCTCTTGAGCTTGATTAAGACCTTGCAAAATCTTTATAGTGAAAAACTATACAAGTTGAAATGAAAATTGAAGTAATGTAAGTATGTGAATAAAGATGGGACAAATGTGATGAGTGACCATGTTATCAATCCATATGGTTCTACAGGGGATTAAAAAGGGAGAAAATTAAATGCATTTAAACCTATGTATTTTTAAATATTTGTGCATGTCATGCAGATGCACCCCAACACCACTAATAAGTATAACTTATGAAAGTTATAAAAGAGATGCAATCACCAAATAAAAATGCAATATGCAATAAGATATTCATTATGGGACCTACAAACATCACCTCATTAGATACTAATGTACAACAACAATTTAATAAAATCTAGTCTCTTACAGTTAACAAATACAATATTTTCACATTAGTAAGTTGAAAAATGATTGGTAATACTTACTAATGTGGAAAGTGTTGGAAATATTTAGGATAGAATGTGTTACTGAGAGGGGAGGGGTGAATCAGTAACAGATAAAATTTTATGCATTTTAACCATTTATCGTTCATTCATCTAATCTACTGCATAAATGAAAGATCAATAATTCATAGCACATGAACAAAATGATTTGGTGACCCAGAAACCTTCCAATTAGAAAGTAAAATTGGGGTGGGGATGATGCCCACAAAACTTCATTACTGTAGTATGAAGTTGGACGGTTAAGGCTTACAATAATCACTTCTAGTGATCTTCCCTATTAGGAGCAAGTAGGACTACTAGATCCACCTTGTTAGAGGATTTACAAACATACAGTGAAGTATGCACTCTATTAGGAGATTTACAAAAGACTGTTAAGTCTACCTTGTTAAAGGATTTAAAAGACTGATTCACCTGTTAGGATGAAATAGTGGATCTACTTACAACTTGTTTGCTGATAAGATCCTTTTGCATTGATCACCTGATGTGATAGATATAACTTTTCTGCTCCTTATGCTGACCTTGCTGTATTCCTTTTACTCTGCTGCTGATAGAAATACCTTCTTTAAATGTGAACAATACTTTCTTATTTCATTCCAATATGTTCATATTCATATCCATTTCATATTTCAAAAATGATATCATACATTACATATATACCATTCCAATATTTTACAATTATAAGGTTAGCCAAAACACAAGTGAACAAAACATTACTGAGTTGGCCCATTAGTAAACTCGAGTTCATTGAACTGACTCGGTGACCTTCTGATACTCGGCATCCACTATGTTACTCGGCATCATCATGCACTCAGTAGAAGTAGAGACTCAATTCATACTAGTCACATGAGATTGCTTGGAACTCGGTAGCCACTGGTGACTCGGTAGATGTAGTGTGACTTAGTAGAAACTATCTTCTTCATTTACCTTGCTTAGCTCGGTAAACACTGAATCCTTTGTTTACCTTTTTCACTTGGTAAACTCTGCTGATCTTTGATTGCCTTTTTCACTCGATAAACATTGTTGATCTTTGATTACCTTTTTCACTCGGTAAACACTACTAAACTTCCTTTACCTTTTTCACTTAGTATCTTCTGGAATGCTCGATGAGAATTGTTTTGCCTGTTGAACTCCTCATTCAGTCAGTATCTTCTAGAATGCTCGGTGAGAACTGTTTGCTTGTTGAACTTCTCATTTAGTCGGTATCTTCTAGAATGCTTGGTGAGAACTATTTGCCTATTGAACTTATAAGGTAACCACTGAATGCTCGATATATACTTTAGACTAAGTGATGAGCAAGATATGCATTCATGATAGAATAAGTGTTTGCACTAATGATAAATATATCATAATTCCAACAATCTCCCCCTTTGGCATTAGTGACAAAAACACTTATGTACAAAATTTGATGTACAGATTTACATATATCTCCCCCATACAATATGCTCAGAGTATTTACAAATATCTCTATCTTTTCTAACTCTATCTCCCCCTCTAAATTCTATCTCCCCCTTTTTGACAATAATACCAAATTAAGTAATATATATTTACATAGAGATACCAAAATGGGAGATGAATTTAGAATGTACCTTGAGAATAAGAGCCAAAGTCTTATCCCAATTTTCTTGAAAATTTTTGTAGGAGGAGAGTGCTATTTGAACTTCTGCTGAAAGTTCAATCATATGATTTGCAACTAAGAAATTGTTGTCATGGATCAATGCTTTGGAGTGGACAATGTGTTTTTGCATTGTGTCCATGATAGGAAGGATCATGTTCTGGATGTCTATTAAGGTAGACCTGATCCTTGCTTCCTCTCTCAGCAATTCTGCCTACTTTTCTGACAAAAATCTGTTTTGGAGATGATGGGATGAACTTGAATTGGGATCAAGTTGCAATATTTGGGCACTGCCCTTCATATCCTCATCAATTTTATTCAATTTTTCTTTGATCTCCTTTGTGTACTCAGTAACATCACAAAGTTTGGCAAAAAGTGAAGTTACATTATTAAAATAATTTTCAAAATTGGCCAAAATTGTAGACAATTCTACCTATTTTATTGCAATGTGCTCAAGCACCTTATTATCAAATTTCCTTTCAGCCTTTTCAATCAATTTTTATTGACCAAAGGTGTGCTCGTTGAATTTATTTATAGCCTCTTCTAATTGAATCAAAATGTGTTGAGTAAAATCTACTTCAACACCTAGAGCCTCTGTAATAAAGTTCTTGGCGTCCTCTATTATTTTGTATTCCTTATCCCTTTCAGATCTTAACTGCTTCTGCATAGCCTTCATCTCTATTAATTGACTAGCATACCTCAATTCTTCAATGGTAGCATTTTCATAGTCAATTTTTGGAATAACTATATCTGTGTCTAAATCAATTTCTTCTGGTATTTCTTTTCCAGTTATCAGAAGTCTTAATGGTTTCTTTTTTTTTTTTACTTCTATGGCCATTGGTTTAATCTTAGGAATAGACACAATAGTAGAGATGGAAGGGCTAGCAGCAAAAATTGGGATAGAACTTGAAGAATGAATGCCAATAGAAGTATTTACCAGATCAAAAATTGGAATACTTACCAAAAATGATGATATACCCATTATAGCAGTATCTGAACTAGTTATACTTGAAGTAGATGCAGATAATGCTATCAAAATTGCTGAAATTGACAAAATTGTAGAACTTACTGATGTGTCACCTAATGATGTTGGAACAAAGGAGGCTGGCTCGGTGACTGAAGAAGAGGGCTACAACTCGGTAGATGAAGCAATAGACACTTCCACTAATGATACCTGGAGCTGTGAAGTGGCAAGTGCAGATGATAAATCTGATTAAGATGCTATCAAACTTGTGGAAGCTGACTCCAACCTTGATGATGTGATAGTTTTAGGTGGACAGTGAGGAAGAGATGCAATGACTGCTGCTGCAATTTTTACTAGATCATCTTCCTCCTTATTTTCCTCTTCAGCTTCTTCCTCTTTTTCTTCCTTGTCTTCCTCCATTAATGCATGCAGCTCTCCTGGTGAGACTGTGATGGATGGAGAGGCAGTTGTATCATCACTGTCACTACTTTCATCATCTTGAATTTCTACTGGATCTTCACTGGGCTTATATAGATGATAGATATTTTTCCACATGTTTGTTGCATTATTTACAACATGCTCAATGTCTTTGATTAAAATCAAACAAGTGTGGAATCTGATCATCATTTTGCCTTCATGATTTTTCATTGCAGTCTTTATTTCTACTCCAGTGAGATTTGGTTGAAGTTTTTTCAGAGATTACTCATAGATATCTTTCACCATTTTGGTAGTTGTTTCCCATCTTGGTTGCAATCTCTCCAGTAGTTCCTTAGAGATTTGAGAGGCAAGATGGTCCAAGGAGTATTTCCATTTTCCCATCTTGGAGAGTACCAGTTCCTCTATCTGCATTTTCTCAGCATCTGTTCTTGTTTCAAATTTCAAATCTTTGAAATTTGTGATGCCTACCCCTTCTTCCAATTGTTTGAGCCTTTCCTCAAATGTGAGTGAAGGTCTGACCAGTATAGGTTCTTGTTTGCCTTTCCTAGTCCTCCTTGAGAATACTGCAGTAGGCATCTTCTTAGGTTTGGTAATGGTTACCTTACCTTTCTTCTTTAGAGGTTCTTCTCCTGTAGATTCTTTTTCTTCTTCTTCTTCTTCTCCTCCTTCTTCTTCATCATCTTCTTCATCCTCTCCTTTACCTTTAGTTAGCATAAGAGGACTAGTAGCAATTTTCATTTTGGCTATCTTCCTCTTGCCTTTGCTTATTGCCTGACGTAGCTTGATTTCAAGCTCTATACTGGCCTTTGCTTCATCACACGTTCCAAACGCAGGAATGTTAGGGATAGCTAGTTCATTGACCAGTG
Source organism: Cupressus sempervirens (assembly GCA_028749045.1). Classification (NCBI taxonomy): domain Eukaryota; kingdom Viridiplantae; phylum Streptophyta; class Pinopsida; order Cupressales; family Cupressaceae; genus Cupressus; species Cupressus sempervirens. Next base: position 445,018,533 of record CM053783.1, on the reverse strand, counting down.
CCTCAATGATATCTCTTGCATCATCAATATTTCATTCATAAGGAAATGGTTTTACCCATGCCACTCGAGGTATGACTGCCTATATGTACACATGGTCATAGTCAACCATGAAACATATATCATCTTTGTAATCCTCAACAAGTTTAGGAGGAATTCTAAACCTATTATTCATCCTTTCCTTGAAATCTTCAAAATAGTTATCCATGACTTTGTCAAAATTTTCACCCATTTCTGCTATGAACTCATTAATTTGATATAAAATTGAAGTGTCTTTCCTCCATACTACAGATCCTTTTGATGGAAAAAATTTTTGTACATAAAAGAATAAACAAATTAACAAAGAACCAAATTTATAGGGGTTATTCTTAGAAGTCCTTATGCTTTCCATATTTTTATTCAGTTGTCTTAATAGTAATTCTGACAAATCAGATTCAAGATTTTTCTTTGCAATCTTAAATGCTAAATCCACAGCTTCACATGGTACACTATTCAATCTGCTGGAACTGTATAACTTATATGCAATCACATAAATGCCAAATCTGAGTTCCACATCAGATATATTGTTAAGCTTTAGTCCTATACCATCCCACTCTGCTAGGGTTATCTTCTGTAACTCATCTCAACCTAGGGTTTTAGTGGTTTTAGCTTTTCTTAGCATAGGCAAACTTGTGATTTTATGAATCATCTTTTTGGTTAACAATACGAGTTGTTCCAACCACAACTGACCATTATGAACATGACTCAGAACATAGCTAACCCATTTAACCTGGAAACTTCTTGGTAGGTGTGAAATATGGGTCAAGCCTTTTTCTTCTAAGTCTTTGTGCTCAAGTTTTAGGGCTCCATCAACACATAATTGACCTAGGGCATTATCCATATCTAGTGTACCAATTTCTTGAACAACACATTTGAAATGAGCGCGAATATCATTAACAAGAAGTACCTTAGGAGGGATTTTCGATTGAGCTCCGTGAATGTCAAGTGATTATGCAATTGCAGACACTACCTTGAATTTTGGGGCTTTCCATTTGACTCCTTTTATGAGCATTTCATAAACCTTCTTCATCTTGCTACTGCTAGTGCTTGCAGATGCCATTGTTGCTCGGTGGATGAAAATATTTTTAAACAATTACTTTGCAAGAATTTTGCTTCAAATCATTTGGCATGCAACTGGAAATCCTTTTGGCTCTGAGAATTTTAAGTCACGGTGGAAAATGAAATCGAATTATGCCCTTTTATTGAAATACCATCATTAATGGCTCGGTAGAAGGTAGATGAGATGACATAGTGCATACCAGTCTATCATTGAAATACTCGATAGAACCTTGCAACTCAGTGGACTAATAAAATCTTTGATACTCCCAACCTAGCTCAGTAAGGTCTTTAATCAGCCTTGCTCGGTACATGCAACTCGGTGATTGATACCATTTCTATAATCCATGTATCTAAAATACAATATTAATCATTTGCACCCATTTTTATAATCTAGAATTGTTTAAGATGTGGCTAGAAGATGTAGTTCTTGAGTTTTCTTAAGTCTCAATTGGAAATGATGGAGTCACCCACTTCTTGAGTGAAATGATCATTATTTGAACTATCTTGATCAGTAGATTTAGGAATCCACTATTGTCTCATTTTCTTCTGAATGTTATCAGCTTTTTCTTTCTTTTCATCTTCAATTCTTCTAGTATTCATGCAATTCTTAGCTATATGACCAAGTTCAGTACATGTGTAACATCTTATGGTTGTATCCTTCTTTCTTAGGTGATGTCTTGCACAATTTATCCTGATGTGTCCATATTCTCCACAATAGTGACATTTGCACTAGATATTGTAGTCCCAATAAAATATTTCTTTGATAATTTGTTATGTTGGATTAAATGCCTTTGATTTGCATTGAGATGCCTTGTGACCTAGTTTCTTGCATTTGTGACATTTGCCTTCAAATTTTGGTTTTTCTTTGCATTCATTAGCTTTGTGACCATGCTGATTGTAGTTGAAGCATTTGCCATTGTATTTTGCCTTTCCATTACTCGAACATTTTTTTGATGTATGACCTATCTTACCACAATGATTAAAAGTAGGCCTTTGATTTCTTTGTGCACCTTGTTTGGAAGTTTCACCTTCTTCCTTGTAACCAAGTCCAGCTTTGCCTTTTTGTTTATGAAGATTTTGCTCACTTAGCTAATTTAATTGAGTCATGTCTACTTGTGATTTCATCATTCTCTCATTGATTTTCTTTTTAGTGTTTAGGTCATTTTCCAAACTTTCATTGATTTTTCTTTCAAATCTCAAGTTACTTTTTAAGCTTTCATTAATTTGTCTTTCAGTGATCAGATCATTCCTCAGGTCTTCATTTTTAGATCTCAAATTCATAATTGCTTCATTTGCATTGGAAAGTTGATTTATAAGATCTTGATGCTGAAGGGTTGACTATTTCTTACTTCTAAGTCTTCATTTGTGTTGTTTCTTTGTTCCAAGTCTTCACATAGCCTGATTGATTAGATTTCTTGTTCTCTTTTGAGTTTTCTTACTTCTTCCTGCAGGAAACCATTCTTTGCCAGGAGTTCCTTGATTGCCTCATTAGCTTCATTTGAACTACTTGAAGGTAAAAGGTCTTCAATTCTTTCTTCAACATACTAATGATCATTCATTTGTCTTGCAAGTTCCTTCCTTCTTTTCAGGGATTGAGAAAGATGCTCCTTAGCTTCTTTGAGTTGAGCCATGATCATTTCCAGATCTAACTTTTCGTTTTCAATAGCTTTCTCAAGTTTGAATATCTCCATTGCTCTTGATCTTTGCTCAAGCTATCAAACTTTGTCCTAAGAGCCAAATTCTCTGATACCAATTATTGGAAATATTCAAGATGAAATGTGTTACTGAGAGGGGAGGGGTGAATCAGTAACATATAAAATTTTATGCATTGTAAGCATTTATCATTCATTCATCTAATCTACTGCATAAATGAAAGATCAATCATTCATAACACATCAACACAATGATTTGATGAACTAGAAACCTTCCAATTAGAAAGTAAAACTAGGGTGGGGATGATGCCCACAAAACTTCGTTACTGCAGTATGAAGTTGGATGGTTAAGGCTTACAATAATCACTTCTAGTGATCTGCCCTATTAGGAGCAAGTAGGACTGCTAGATCGACCTTGTTAGAGGATTTACAAACATACAGTGAAGTATGCACTCTATTAAGAGATTTAGAAAAGACTGTTAAGTCTACCTTGTTAAAGGATTTAAAAGACTGATTCACTTGTTAGGATGAAACAGTGGATCTACTTACAACTTGTTTGCTGATAAGATCCTTTTCCATTGATCACCTGATGTGATAGATATAACTTTTCTGCTCCTTATGCTGACCTTGATGTATTCCTTTTACTCTATTGCTGATAGCAATACCTTCTTTACATGCGAACAATACTTTCTTATTTCATGCCAATATGTTCATATTCATATCCATTTCATATTTCAAAAATGATATCATACATTACATATATACCATTCCAATATTTTACAGTTACAAGGTCGGCCAAAACATAAGTGAACAAAACATTACTGAGTCGGCCCATTAGTAAACTCGAGTTCACTGAACTGACTCGGTGACCTTCTGATACTCGGCATCCACTATGTTACTCAGCATCATCATGCACTTGGTAGAAGTAGAGACTTAGTTCATACTAGTCACAGAACATTGCTTGGAACTCGGTAGCCATTGGTGACTTAGTAGATGTAGTGTTACTCGGTAGAAACTATCTTCTTCATTTACCTTGCTTAGCTCGGTAAACACTGAATCCTTTTTTTACCTTTTTCACTTGGTAAACTCTGCTGATCTTTGATTACCTTTTTCATTGAGTAAATACTGCTAATCTTTGATTGCCTTTTTCATTTGATAAACACTGCTAAAATTCCTTTACCTTTTTCACTCAGTATCTTCTGGAATACTCGGTGAAAACTAGTTTTCCTATTGAACTTCTCATTCAGTTGATATCTTCTAGAATGCTCAGTGAGAACTATTTGCTTGTTGAACTTCTCATTCAGTCGGTATCTTCTGGAATGCTCGGTGAGAACTGTTTGCCTATTGAACTTATAAGGTAACCACTGAATGCTTGGTATATACTTGAGACTAAGTGATGAGCAAGATAAGCATTCAGGGTAGAATAAGTGTTTACACTAATGAAAAATATATCATAATTCTAATAGAAAGTTCCTATAATTCTTTCAAAGAGGATGAACAAGAAATATTGGAAGATGTTGAAATTTCAGCATGAACAAACTAAGAAATACATTAATTGAAATACAAGTTCAAAATATAGATACTCTAGATATGTTAAGCCAAAAACAATGTGAAGGGTTGCAATCAAACAAGAAAAGGAGATAATAGGCATGTATTAGTGAAACTCCAATTGTAGTTACATCCCAAGGAGACCAAAGAAGTGCTTGGGAAAACAAGGCCATTGCATGAAACAAAGAAGAGATTAGCTAGACTTCTCTATGGTGACACAAAATTAGTTGATGAAAAAACCAAGGAGATATTCAAGAAGCATATAAAATTAGATGTTGAGGATGAGGAATTGGAAAAGGAAGAAGAACATATTGTTATTGAAGATGAACTAGAACTATAGGTACTACAACCTACTGAAATTGCATGTGTTGATTTTGATTAGGATGTTGGTGTTGTACAGGTGACTCTAGATGATGTCAATACTTAGCACACATAGGAGAAACCAATGGTGGATATCAATATGGAAAGAACTGAACAAGTCACAAAGGAACTTGATGACATTGTTAATATGGTTAGTGGGGAAAAAAAAATAGATATAAATCAAGAGGTTACTAATGAAGAAGTAGGAAATGGTGATTAGTAAGAAGATCTAGTTCAAGATGAGGAAGAAAGAGATGAAGGAGAAAATGATAAATAGGAAGATACTAGGGCATAGAAGGATACAACTAAGGTGGATCAAGAATAAGAAGTTGACAGGTCTTGAATTTTTTTTAAAGAAATGCTAATGAGGGCAACCTACTATAAATAAAAGGGACTAATTTGAGCTCAATGAGTTTAAAGAAATCATGCAGATGGAAATTCCAATCAAATACAAATCCAAGAGATACCCAATGAGGGAGGAGCAATAAATTATTGATTCAACTAAAGGTATACTTACAGATCCAGTATGTAATGTGAACATTGATGATAAAGAAATACCTATTGAGAAATTAGGTTAGTTGGTGTCTACTAAAAATGATCAAATGAAACATGTAGAGGAAGCTATAATTAAAATTGTTGAAAGGGAATATGAGAAGAACATATTTGTGCAAGATGTGGAAGACAAGACATGCAAATTGTTTGAGAGAAAACTCAAAAAAAAAAAAAAAAATTATGGAATGTTTTGATTGGATGATATATATAAAATGCATATTTTAAAAACAATTCACAAACTTGAGACCAAGTGTGTTTGGGAAGTATAAAGTGAAACACTGCAAATATCCTCTTAGCTTGTGTGAAAATGGGAGTTTTAGAACTAGTTATGGATTGCAATAGTTAGAGCATAAATGATAATAAAAAAAATCTTTGGTGTTGTAATTACAACTACCCTACCAAACATACAAACAACAAGCACAAAAAATGCAAAAATTATTGCTCGACATTGGTGGAGATTGAATGCATTTACTTGAGAGCTCCTTTTAGAGAGAAAAATAAATAAATTTAAATCTAATTCCAATTCCACCTACTGAGGTGGAATTATCAAATCCTCATTTTGGATCAAAATGTGAATTGAAAAATCATATTCCAATTCTAGTTCAACACATCCAAACTGGGATTAATTTTTCTAAGAATTTGTTCCTACCAATTCTAGTTTAATTTTAGTAAACAAATGGGACCTTGGGAAATGGATAAAGTGAAATTGAAAATGAGGATCAATCTAAATCTAGAGGGGTTTGTCTAGGTTATAGTTGAAGCCTATGAGGAGTACAACCAATTATAATTAACCATGAACAAAAATACCAATTACATGAAAATATGACCAACATCAAAAAATAATAAATCTTATAGAAGAGAACACAAGACACAATGATTTAATGAGGTTCAAACAATCCCTAAGCCATGTCTACCAACAAAATGTCCAATATTATTATTATCCATTTATTACAATCCTCAATACCTTACAACTCAATATCACCACAAGAAGCTACAATCTCGTCATACATTGTGAAATCCTTAACCCTAAGCCATTTTGTGCCAAGTTTTTATCACTTCCAAAATTAGGGCTAGAATAAATAGTCCAATATAAAAATAATAGTTGATTCCTTTTATGATTATAGAGTCATTTTTGGCTTTTGGGGCACTACCCCCCAAAACCCCCGTAGGGGCATTGCCCCTCAATCCAACTATGTATTGTGATAGAGAGAACATTTCTAGGGTGCTTCCCTATGAGCCCATAATGGCTGCTTCCTTTTGACCCTATCTTGGGGGTGCTACCACCAAACCCCAATAGAAATAATTTAGGAGGAAACTGTGTTGGATAAACCTCTGAGTCTAATTAGGCTCCACATCACAACATAGCCTACCATCTCACAAGAAGTTCACAACCTCTTGAGAGTGTGGAATCGAAATATGAGGCTTTGGTTGAGTAAGTTGATTATCCCATTTAAGTTCTACTAATAGTTCTTTCAAGTTATTGTAAAATAAATTTTTAACTTATTGTAGAGCATGCATAATAGAGAAAATAATTCAATAGTATTCAAGGGTGTTTTAATATCAACAATAGTAATTATTGATGTAATATCTAAATTTTTTGATTTAATATTCAATATCTTTTAGAAAATTATACTAATAATTGACTTTAAATATATTGTTGTTGATGATGAATACCATAGTTAAATGAAATTCATCCCTTATTTTAAAAAGAAACCAATTGGGTAATGTCACATCAACTGCACAAGTATAGATGTTTTATTTGCATGACCATTGGTCTCAATCCATTTGAGGTTAGTTTGAGCACCTTAAAAAAATTCATGTTGGTGTGGCATTATATTTAATGACATGACCCTACAATCTTAATTATATTTATAAGTAGGGGATTGGCTCTAATAGCATGAGAGTTATAATGCCCCACCTAAAGATCCTTTGATACAAGGATACACATAGACTAACATATTGTTTTGTGTAAATTAGAGCATAAATGTGAGAAATAATTATCCATATAAAAAATTAGGTTGGGCCTTCATATGAACTATAACTTTCTTTTGTATGAGAAAACTCCATAAACCGGATAAAAATTTTCCAAACTTGTACAATACATGCACACATCCTTGTACGAGCTAATGCAAGCCCATATGATGAATTACATCTATCATATGATAGAGTGCATTGTCATATGAAATCATCCATCTAATATGACATCAAGAGGATAACACACACAATATACATAAAACAAGGATGAAATCCATAAAATCTCTACACCGAAGAGTACTGGATCCACATAAGTTGAGGAATGGACACTCAATAACATCAAATAAAGATCACTAAGCCTAACATGCTAAATCATGAAGTAAATATATATGCTAAGCCAAAATAAACAACATTGTCATAAGAAAAAGTACTTCTAACATCAACTCTATAAACACATCTCTAATCCATATCAATAAGAACCAAGTAAAACATGTGCATTGAGTACTATGTACTCTATAAGATAACATATCTCAAGATATATAAGAAACACTAAGGAAAGTAGTAAAATACAACATCATGATAAAGGAATACACCAACTAAACCTTTTATACATCATTTCATAACATAATATCAAATGCATAAAAAGTAAAGTATAAACCATAAGGAACATACTTTGGATACTCAAAGAATTCATGTGAACGTCAAAATTTTGCCTAAAAATTGGAAGTAGACCATCTCTATACATCAGTCCCTAGTAGTGGTATATAGGTACCTACATCTCCTAACCAAATGGTACCCTTAGGCTCACACCCACTATGCTAATGTAGATAGTGACCTGGCCATCAAATCACATAAGGAAATCACCCATGGCTTATACACATGCCAATCAAAGTATAAACCCAACATCCATATTCTCATGAAGATAATGTAGTACATCAAGTCACTAGTTAGAGCTACTATAGGATAACTATGTAGGGACTCTAGCAGAGTGACATTACTTGCCCTGAGTATTGTAAGTACTTTGAGCCTTCATTTCAACTCCCTCTAGAAGAAAGACTTAGAATGCATCTTCATTCCAACTCTCTCAAGAGGTCAAATACAATTTCTTCATTCCAACTTTATCAAGAGGCTAGATGCACACCTTTGTTCCAATTTCCTCATGAAACCAGGTGTTCAATAATCTTATCTTTCATTAAGTCTTTTTAACCCAAGTTTAATTTTATTTATCACTTATTAAAACATCTTCATGTTACCCTTTTAGCCACTTTTGGGATGACCTACATGAGATAAGTCACTACACACATCTACACTACATACACATACTCATCATATGATGAGTGCCCATAGGAAATGAAAGTTCCCAACTCAACCCCTAAATGAACAATCTCTCAACTAGCCTATATATGAGAGTTTAGGTTTTGCAGGATCTCATCATACATACATGTACTTATGGGTGTGTTGGCATGACCATCTTCATGAATATAATCACATAATACTAATGCAAGATTTGGATATGAGAAATGTAACAAATAACTTTGAGTATCACAAAATTACTCAACTGACCTAAATTTGGGAGTATAGATTAAACATGAATCCCAATGCTTATGAAATAAAACCAAGAAATGAAAGGAAACATGGAATATAATCTAATTTCACAATTTAAACAAATTCTACCAAAATCTTAACAAAATATGGGTGCCACACAAAATGAGGCAAGAGGAAACTACCCAAAATTTAAAATTATCATAATTAAATAAAGTTGAGAATCCATTTCTAAAATATGTTCAAATGACCAAGAGTCCAATAAGATTCACAAACTAGTGAATCCGATAAGAATCATGAGTCCACCAAAACCAATTTAAAACCATGATTTTAGATCAGGGAATAAATAATGTAGAATGTCTAATAATAAATTTTTATTCCATGATCCTACTCACTATGCTACTAAATAAAACCTCTAACCAATCCTAATAGCATGATAGGAAAAAAATGGATGACATGTAAAACAAGACGATGTCAAAAATACCCAAAAATCAAACACCTTAGAATTCAATGAAATAAACAAAACCCATTTCCTAATTGGGGTAAAAAATCCAAAAATAAAATAAAACTTGAGCTACAAGCTCTTGGGGAAGTTCTTGTAGCATAAAAATACAAAATCATACAATTTAAAACCTCTAAATCACAGATATTGTCATTCTAGTCCAACCGAGTCAAACTAAAGCATGAAAATGGAGGGAACCACTAGTTTTTATCCTTCAATAAATTGGCAATAAAATAATAGAGCTTAAATGCAATAAAAACCTTAAAGCAAGAAAGCCCTATCTTAAAGCCAAAAGGGCAAAAATGGGAAATGCAATTGTAGAAAGGAAAATCCATCAAAGGTGATGAAACACTTAACAAAAGTAGAAAAACTCCACTATAAATCTAATGAGTCCAACTTCACGATAATTCCACAAGCCAATCTCTCACAACAAACAAAATAAGAAAATGCCAAGAAGAGGGTTTTGGCAATTTCTCTCCAAAAACATGAAATGACAAGGTAAAAGTGAGAAATAAAGTTCTCATTTGTCAATATAAGAAATTTTTCAAAGTTACTTTTAAATTATGTCATTAAAATGATATAATAACTAACTTCCACTTTTACCAAATTAAATTAGAAAGCTTCAATTTCTTGGAATTCAACTATGACAATTTAGCTAGCAATAAAATAAAATAAGATCAACTAATAAAAACTACTTAAAACTATTAAATTAATATTTTCTACAATAACCGTGAAACCCTAAATGCATAGATACATTCACGGGTCTAATCATGTAATGAATTATAAAACCAAATTTACCAATCACTAGAGGGTTATTAATAATAAATATAAGGATATCTCTCTCATACACGGATAACATTGGCTCAACATGAAAGGCCAGATCACTAACTCCATGTGCTACTATTGAGGATATAAGTCATTTACAATAAACAAACAACATCAAGTGTAAATGCATGCTATACAATAGTTGAAGCATAATGTATGTGTAATCATGTATTAAAGAAAATAATCAAATTTCATTTAAATTTAATCAATTTGTGTCATTGCATAAGTCTACTATAAGAACAAGATAAATATTTGTAGCACAGTAAACCATGAATCCACTATGGATAACTCATTTTAAAATATTCTAAGTATTTAATAATGGAAATAATAATTGAGTACTCAACAGGCACAATATACATTATAACTCAAAAAATTAACCTGAAGCAAGAAAATAAACCTTGAAGGAAAAATGAACCAAATAACATAATAAGGAACCATCATATAGATATGGCCAAAATACCATAAGTCAACATGGTCAAAATGTTGATAAAAATTATTCAATTGTTTATTTTCATTGATGTCACACAAATGTTATACTCTAATTGAGCACTGTCAGTTGGAACTAAGCTCAAAAGAATCTAGTACTAGTTGAGCATAGTTCAGAGAAGATGACGAGTTCAATGATTAAGTGTAAATCGAGCTAGGTCAGTCATTGAAGAGATTCTAGTACAAACTAAGTTTTGTCAATTACCAAAGAAGTTCAATGTAAACTAAGTTAGGTTAGTTACCAAGGAACTCAGTGGTAACCAAGTGACTCAATTTCAGTTGAAGCCAACCAGCAATAAAATAACTTTCTTTATTATTTGGTTTATGCAAGCCAACTTAATGGATGTTATTTATTTATTTGTAAGGGTATTCAAGTAGACTTGACATTGGATTTCATATATATGAAAGGTCAAGTTGTGGATTGAAATATGGAAGTTGTGGGAAGAGAATATGATGTTAGTAAAGAACAATATCTGATTAAGGGCAGAACATCTAAGGAGTTATAAAGAATATTCTGATCAGGAAGCATCTAGATGATAAACTAGAATAGTGATCTAAATCTACAATCTAGTTGCTTCATCAATCAATTCAATCATTGTTACTCTCTAAATATTGTAGCAGTAAAGAAATCTCTTAATAGAGTTGACTTAACAATCATTTTGTAAATCCTCTAACAAGATGACATTTCTAGAGTGAAGTGTCTTAAGACCTCTAAAAAGGCCACTCTTAATAGGGTGATCCAAATCCTTTAATAGGCTCACACTTAATAGTGTGTTTTAAAACCTTTAATAGTGTTGGCTCCTAATAGGGCTCACTTCAAAAGAGTGAAAAGTTGTAAATAGTTGCATTGGTGGTTTTCCCAAATTGGGTTTTTATGTTAAATCTGTTAAATACAATTGATTAATTGTGTATCAACTTTGATGTTACACAAAATATCATATCATTGCTAGTCAGTGTATGCTTCCCTTACTTGGGAAATGAAGATAATTTTCTATGTCTACTAAGCATTCTTGAGTTTGCCTAGTTCAGAAGACAGTGTCTACCAAGTTCATTCAGGTGACAGAGGAAAGTTTGTAGAAGTTGAGTGTTGATCAAGCTCACTTGGTTAATGAAGGAAATGTTGGATGGGACCAATGTTAACTGATCTTACTTGGTTACCAAAGGAACTTTTTGAATTTTTAGTGTTGACCAAGTTCACTTGGTTAACATAGGAAAATCATTTCTAAGTTAGTGTTTGTTGATTAGGGTCGGCTAATGAAGGATTTTCTTGTTTTGGCATATTGAGTTCAATAGTTTTGTTTGATGGTTCTAGCCAACTGAGAAGATGAATATTAATTATTCTAAGTTGTATTCAAGCTGACTTGACAATATGTAAGATATAAATATAAGGTCAAGTTGATGATTGAATGTGTGGATCATAATAGAAAATTTGATGAAGCTTAGAGGAAGCAAATTGGAAGGATAAGCATAATATCCTTGTTGAGCTACAAAGGTACACTCAATTAGGAAGGATCAAGTATGCAAGCTAGAATTGAGATTTGTAATCAAAAATTTAGTTGCATCAAAAATTAGGTCATCTCATTGCTACTTTCTAAGCATTGTAGCAGTGATCTAAATCTCTTAAACGAGTTCACTTAACAACTATTTGTAGATCCTCTAACAAGGTGGCATTTCTATTTGAAGTGTCTCAAGACCTCTAACAAGGCCACTCCTAATAGGTTGATTAAATACTCTAATAGGTCACACCTGATAGTGTATTTTGTAACCTTTAACGGTGTTAGCTCCTAATAGGGCTCACTTCAGAAGAGTGAAAATCAATAACTAGTTGCAATTGGTGGTTTTTCCCAAATTGGTTTTCCACATTAAATCTCGGTGTCAATTGTGTTCATGCTATTTCTATCATGTATATGAAACTAAGTTAGGTAAGATTAATCAAAAACAATATCTTAAGGATTTTCATGTTAAGAAATTACCAAGTTATTTTAGTAATTACCAAGTTACAACATATGCTAGTGTATGCTGAGTGAATGCGTGTTTGCCAAGTTACAACAAATTACAATTTAATCAAAGTTTTGTTTTGTATTAACATCTAAGGGATCTAAGATTTATTTTAGTGGTCACTGATTCACCCCTCCCCTCTCAATAATTCCTCTTATATTTCCAACAAAATTTTGGTGTCTCATGTGTTCATGTTATTTTCTTATTGCTTTATCTTTCGGCAACTAAGTTACTAAAGCTTAATACACATTAATATCTCACTATTTCTTTATTAACTAAGTTATAGTGGATTTCTAAGTTCTAATAAAGATTTAAGATAAAAGTAAGTTTGTATTGATATCTACAGGATTTGGAATTGTTTTAATGGTGACTAAATCACCCCTTCCCTCTCAGTTACTCATCTTATATTTGCAACAATTGGTATCAGAGATGTTGGTGCTTGTAGAAAAGGTTTCAAGGACCTAAGCTAAAGATTAAGATGTCTTATAGAATATAGATTCCTAAGTTGAATAAAGATAACTTCAAAGCATGGAAGGAATTCATGAAGCTGCATTTGGGAACCATTGGAGGTACAGGCCTAAAATTCCTAGAGAGCAATTATGTGGGACCTCTTGATCCTTTGACTATGGATCAAATGGTGGAAAAGAAAAATCACAACACAATAATGATTGACATTTCTTTTGCTCTCAATTAATCTAAATTTGATGAAGTCAAATATTTTTCTACTGCTCATGAAATATGGAACAAGCTACAAAAGGTCTATGGAGGAGATGAGAATGTGAGAAGAGTCAAAGCAAAAAGTCTAAGAGGACAATCTGACTAGATGAAGATGAGAGAAGATGAAAACATTGTAAAATACAATGAAAGAATCAAAGCAAGTGTGAGTGCAATTATAGCCTCAGGAGGAGCAATAGATGATGTGAGAGTAGTTAGCAAGGTATTAAGAACTCTTCTTCTTATTTATGCAATTAGAGTTTCATCTTTTCAAGAGATGAGATGTGATCCCAAAAATGATATAACTTTGGATGCATGAGTGGGAAGGTTAACAACTTTTGAGTTGGATAACTTTGATAACTATCTTCTTGGATCTCAAAACATAGAATTCACATTCAAAACCAAACTAACTCTTGGTAGAAAGGGAGGAAACTCAAAAGGAAAATAGTTTGATAGTGAAGAAGAAGAAGAATATGATGATGACTTTGAAGCCATTGAAGGCCTACTTGAAAGAAGGTTACCAAAAGGAAAAGGTAAATATAAAGGCAAAATTCTATTGATTTTCTTCTCTTGTGAAGAGGTTGATCACATTGCTACAAGGTGTCCAAAAAAGGAAAGAAAAGATGATAGAAAAATCAACAAGTTTATAGGAAAGAAAGATTTCAAGAGCTACAAAGACTAAAAATACAAAGGTAAGAAATATTGTTATATTGCTAAAGATTTTGATAGTGATAATAAAGATGAAATGGTGTATATTGCTATTAAATATGAATCAAATGATGAGGAAAATGAAAAGATTTCACTTATTTCTCATGTTAGCAAGAACGTCACATGAATAATCGATAGTAGTTGTTCTCATCACATGAGTGATGATAAAACTAAGTTTGAACACTTGGAGCACTATGATGGTGGAAGTGTTAAATTTGGAAACAATGAACCATGTTATGTGAAGGGAAAAGGTTGCATTACATTAATTAATGAACTCAAATGGAACAATTCTTATTGGGTTAAAGGACTAAGACACAATCTTCTAAGTGTGACACAACTAAACAACATTGGATATAAGGTAGAATTAATGAATGTGAAGGCCAGGCTTTTGGATGGTAAAGGAAACCTGGTTGGAATTGGTAATCAAACAAAAGCTAATCTATTCTATATAGATCTCATTGAAAGTTCATGCTTTTTGGGACAAGTAGAGGAAAGCTTTCTATGGAATAAAAGAATGTGTCATGTAAAATTTGATAATCTAGTTACTATAAGTAAGAACATAAGAGTAAGAGGTAATCCAAGTCTAAAGAAACCTGAAATGGCTATATGCAAACAATGTCAAATTGTAAAGATGGGTAAAACTAGCCTCAAAAGTAAGAATTATACTATTAAAGAAGTCTTGGAACTAGTTCATCAAGATCTTTGTGGACCAATAGGTATATAAAGATACACTAGAAACCAAAATTTTATTTTTTTTGTCGATGATTATTCTAGGATGATAACAATAATGTACTTGAAAGATCAATCTGAAGTTTTTCAAAAGTTCAAATGGTATCTAGCTAGAGTTGAGAAGGAAATAGGAAAGAAGCTAAAATGTCTAAGGTCAGTCAAAGGGGGAGAATTCATCTCAAATAAATTCAATGAATTCTACAATGAAAGAGGAATCAAAAGATAGGTATCTGCTCCTAGTACACCTCAACATAATGACATAAGAAAAAGAAGGAATAGATCCATCATGGATTGTGCAGGGACACTGATGATAGGGAAAAATGTTGTAACCAAATATTAGAAAGAAGCAATCAAGACAATAATTCCTACCTTGAATTGAGTTCAATTGAAGAAAGGTACATATCAAACACCTTATGAATTATGGTATGGCTAAAAACCTTATGTTTGTTATTTCAAAGTATTTGGAAGAAAATGTTATATCTTGAAAGAATCAAGAAAAGGAAATTTTTATGTAAATGTGATGAAGGAATATTCCTAGGGTACTCCAACAAGAGAAAATCATATAAATATTTGAATCTTACTACTCACAAGGTTATAGAGAGTGTACATGCAACAATTGATGAGTTTGCATAAAACAATGAAGAAGAAAGCAACAAGGAACCTGAAGACTATAGAATTTTATTTACTTTGAGCTTGATACTTTACCAAAGGTACAAGAAAATCCAATTGGACATCAATAGACTTCACCACCCGAGTCCCTTGAATCTCCAATTCAACCTAAGTTGCAGCTAGTGAAACCTGAGTCATAGTCTGAAGGACCCGAGTCTCAGATAGAGGAACCCAAGTCACATACATAGGGACCCGATGTTGAAAGTTGTCTATATGTAGATATGTTAATGTTTTCATTAATGGAAACACATGATGTACATGCTTGTATAAAACCTTAGAAATATAGATACTTACGTGTATTTTTTTGTATGCAACCTATAGCTAATGTTATATTATGACTAGCGAGATTACATGGACGTAGAATTAAGTGAGCAGAATATGTGGTTAACATTGCTTGCAAGAATACTAACTTTGACACTTGTTATTCAAGTTCTAGTGAATACAGTTATGTGTTTATCAGATAGGAACAAAGAATAGTATTTGTAGTATAACTTGTTTATAGACAATGTTATTTTTGAGAGAGAAGATATATGAGAATAGTATACATGTTGATGATGATGTATATAACCTTAGACATTAGTACATATAGTAAAAAAAAGAGATATTTAAGATTTATAGAACAAAAAAATGAAAGGTAAAGGAAGTATTTTGTTTACAAAATAATTACTTGACCAATTAGGGACGACATCCTAGATGTTTACTCTAAATTGGGGAAGTTTATTTTGGTCCTAGAAAACCTAGTAGAAATTTGTGAAAAGGCATGGTATTTAGCAATGACATCTTGTGAAATTATGTATAAAGCTATTTTTGTGAAGTTATGCATGAAAGTTATGAATGTGAAGTTTTGTATCATATGCATAAGGAAGTTTTTGATAACCTGATTTTGTGATTCAAGATTGAGCTAAGGTCAAAGATTAGATGAAAGAAGGTACAAAATTTTATAATTTTGTATACAAGGAACTTAGAGGATAAATTACTTGTTTGGGCAGTGAGCTCTTCTTATAATCGAAAGTGCATGTTTGAGAAATGTGCTCTTCTTGTATCCATTGTACTACAACTCCTAACAGGGTTGGAATCTCTTTATAGGGATTCAAAGTCTCCTAATAGGGACTCTTATGTACTAAATGTGTTTATAGACTCCTAACAGGGTCCATCCTCTAACAAAAAAATGTATATTTGTATATCTTTGTGGGCATCATTTCCACCAAGGTTTTCCCTTGGCCAAGATTTCCCTAGTTAATAAAATATGGTGTTATGAGTTCTCTTTGTGCATGGTTACTCTTACTATTCAACATTACTTGTTTACTTCCTTATGCATGGTTCAAAGTAATAAATAATATCTAGTTGCTAACAAAAGTTTGTAGAATAATGATTCACCCCCCTCTCAGCATTCCCTATTTCTAACAGTTGGTATCAGAGTATAGTGTTAGGACTAAACCTAAGACATAAATAACAATTACATGAAAATATAAAAAATAACATAAAATAATAGATTGCAGAAAAGAGAACATAGGAAACCAAGATCTAACATGGTTCACCCAAACTCTGGGCTACATCAACCAAACAACAAGTCCAATATTATTACGATCTAGTGATTACAACTTGATTACAATCCATAATCCCTTACAACTCAATACTACCACAAGAAGCAATTTTTGCATCACACCTTATGAAACAATAACTAACCCTAAGCCCTTTTATACAAGCATTTTTTTTACTTTAGGGTTACAATTAGGTAGAACATGTCAACCATAGTTTAGCAAATACAAACAATAGCCAATTAGTAAATATTAGCCATTAGCAAATAGTAGTCCACCATTGGCCAATAGTAGCCCAAAAATATTTTTTGAGGCGATGCCCTGAATCCCAAAGAATTTATGAAGTATGTACAGTTCTTCCCTAATCAATCACCATAAACTAAAAATCTCCCACTTGGGGACTAATTAGACTCCACACTAGACAACAATCTCCCACTTGGAGACTGATCTTGTAGCAATACCGTTACCACATGGGGCTCCCACTGGATCAAACCACCTTGGACTTTGTTGTTCATTTATTTTTGTTCAGTCTAGAAGACCAACCGATGTTGACAAGGAATTCAACTTCTCCCTTGTCACTACATTTGTAAACATATCTACTGGATTGTCATCTATATGTATCTTGTCTAGCTTTAACTATGCATCATCCAAAAATGAATGAATGAAATGGTACCACAACTGTATGTGTTTTGTCTTTGAATTCAGAGCTAAATACTTTGCAAGATGAATGAAACTCTGACTATTTGCAAACAAATAATAATCCTTCTGAGGGTGCCCCAATTCTTCCAAGAAGAACTAAAGCCATATCATCTCTTTGGCTACCTCTGTAACAACAAAATACTTTGCCTCTATAGTGGATAAAACATTAGCCTTCTATAAACTAGAAACCCAGCTCATGACTGCCACACCAATAGTAAACACATAAACTATAGTACTCTACCTGGTATCAATATCCCCTACCAAATCTAAGTCAGCATATCCCTATAAATTAGTAGTAGAGCCTCCAAAGTGTAAACACTTACTAGATGTTACTCTCAAATATCTAAAAATCCATTTGATTGCATTCCAATGCTCAATTCCTAGATGACTCATATACCTACTAACTACTCCCACTGCATGTACAATATCTAGCCTTGTACATACCATAGCATATATCAAGCTTCCTATAGCTAAAACATAAGGTACCTTGGAAATCTTATCCTCCTCTTCTTGTCTCTTGGGACACATCTCCTTCAGTAACTTCAAATGACCAAGTAATGGTGTGCTAACAACTTTAGAATTCTCTATAGAGAAATGTTGCAACACCTTCTTAATATAATTAGCTTGAGAAAAAGTCAATTTATTGTTCTTCTTATCTCTAAAAATACTCATACCAAAGATTTGTTTTGTGGCCTTCAAATCCTTCATAGAAAATGCATGTGCTAACTAGCATTTCAACCCCTTAATGTGATCTATGTTAGACCTAGCTACATGCATATCATCAACATATAAACATAAAATAATGAAGCTGTCATCATCCAACCTCTTAAAGTAAACACAATGATCTGAATGAAACCTACTATATCCATGCTCATGCATAAAACTATCAAATTTTAGATACCATTTCTGATGTGCTTGCTTCAAGCCATATAAACTTTTCTTCAATCTACACACTAAGTTCTCCTTACCTTTGAACTCTAATCCCTATGGCTGAGCCATATATATCTCTTCATCCAAATCACCTAGAAGGAAGGTTGTTTTAGCATCAAGCTACTCCAAATGAAAATCTTCAGTAGCAATAATACTTAAAACAATATGGATAGAAGTCATCTTAACAACATGAGAGAATATCTCATCAAAATCAATGCCTTTTTTCTGTGCAAATCCTTTTACAACTAACCTAGCTTTAAATATTTTCTTATCTCCATCCTCTTCTTTCAACTTGTAAACCCACTTATTCTATAAAACTCTTTTACCTGTAGGTGACTTACATAAATCTCAAGTCCTTTTTTTTAGCAAAGAGTCCATTTCATCTTTCATTGCAAACTCCCACTAAATCTTAGTATCCACCTACACAACTTCATCATAACATTCAGGTTCACCAACATCAATAAGTAAAATACAGTTCAAAGAAGGAGAAAATATTTATGGAGGTCTACTTAGCCTTGTTGACCATCTAACATTCACTGGTGTGTTAGTTGTTGTACATCATGAGAAATTGCTGGAACATCATCTTTTGGAGTATCATTCAACACTACATAATCATCTTATTTCTTCTCATTTTGTTGCAATAGATCTTTGTATAATACTTTCTCATTGAATATGACATCCCTACTTATAATTTAAAATTTTTTAAAATACCAAATCCTATAACCAAATTCATCAAGCCATATCCAATAAATACACATTTCTTTCACTTACCTTCTAGCTTGGTTCAATTTTCATAATCTATATGAGCAAATGCTTCACAACTAAAGGTTTTGAAAAAATAATAAGTCACCTTCTTACCAGTCCATGCTTCCTCTAAAATACCACAACCCAAAGGAGTAGAGGGATCTCTATTAGTCAAATATATATTAGTATTAATAGCCCTATCCACATGCTTAAGGGTAACCTAGCATGCAACCTCATGCTCCATTATAGTCTTGTTCATGTGTTCAACCACTCCATCTTCATGTGGAGTCCTTAGAATAGTTTTCTATCTATGAATACCATTAGTAGAGCAATAATCTTCAAATTCATGACTGTAATACTCACCATCATTATTAGATTTGAGACTTTTTAATTCCTCACTAGTCTCATTTTCAACCACGCATTTCCATTTCTTAAAAATTTGAAATACATCAAATTTTTTTCTAAGGAAATAAATCCATACTTTTCTAGTTGCACCATTAATAAATGTAACCTAATAATAAGATCCACCAAGGGAAGATACTTGAGCTGGTTCCCATACATATGTATGCACAAGCTCTAATTTTTCACTTTTCTTTTCCTTCCCATTAAAAAATTCAAACCCTTTAAAAAATTCTTTGAATGAAGTACTTTCATACCTTTCTCACTCATCTACCCAAGTCTATTGTGCCATAGTTTTGTATCATAATCTATATCAACTATTTGTTCTCCCTGCTCAACTACAACAACTATTTTTGAACATTCATTTTTCTTTGAAACAATTAAAGTAGAAGGAACAATATGACCTATACAAAGATATAAGGTGCCTACTTTCACACCTCTTGCTACTACAAGGGAACCTTTTGAAACCTTCCAATTTTTATCATTAAAAGTAACTACACAACCCTCATCATCAAGTTGCCCTACTGAAATTAAATTCTTACTCAGCCTTGGAATATGTCTTACCTAATGTAGTAGCCAATGATTCCCATTCTACAACTTAATCTTAACTTTTCCCTTTCCAACAATCTAATAGGGTTCATTATCCCCCAAATAAACAAGTCCAAAATCCCCCTAGACATAATCAATAAAATAACCTCTGTGAGGTGTAGCATGAAATGAAGCACCATAACCTAAAACCCATGAATCATTAACACTTTCTAAATTGTTACTTACCACATTTGCCTCCTTGTCTCCATCTTGCATTTCCCCTTCATTTTTCTTTTGAGTCCAACAATCTTTCTTCTTATGCCCTAGTTTCCCATAGTACCAGTAGTCATTTGGTCCGCTCAATTGAAACCTCTTCCCTTTTGACTTTTCTCTTGATTTCCCATTACTTTCAAAATTACTTCCTCTTTCAATTGTTCTACCTCGACTTTGTGCATTCAAAGAACTTTCAGATGTAGATCTAGTTGAGGTTTTTACATGAGTTTCCTCACTCAAAATAACACTAATCACATCATCATCTTTTAGAATATTAGAGCCAGAAATAGAATTACTCACAATCATTACCAAGCCATTCCAACTTTTAGGCAAAGAACACAAAATCAAGAGAGCCCTAATTTCTTCATCAAAATTAATAACCACAGAAGATAACTAACTAGTAATAGTATTAAACTAGAGGAATCTATAGCTCTGAAACCATTATCCATAGAGAGACAATTGGAGGAATATGTTAAATCAAAGAACACTTATTCTAATTTCATATATTCTAACCTTAATGCAGTTGAGATTGCATCATATTCCTTATGTGCAATCCTCACTACTACCAAAGTAATCAAGGACACATAAGAGAAAGGTATGGATGGTCTAAAGGAAAATTTTGATGATTGCATAAAGATGATATCAACTTGAGGTAGCGAGAAATAACTTTTGACAAGTTTTGACAGTTTTTGATAGCAGTTAGACAAAACTTTTTGATAGTTTTTTGACATTCTGACCTTTGTCGTTGATGCCAAAGGGAGAGAAGTTGTATGAGAAAATTTTAAGTAAGTTATGCATTTTGTAGTCATATCAAAAGGGGGAACATTTGTAATAAATGAAGATGAAGAATTTGTAATAGATGGTAAGTATAGTAATGTTGTAAGTTTTGGTAAATTTTTTGATACTTGGCCATTTTTTCCTACTTTGCTGCCATGAATTCCAAAGGATGAGTTTGTTGAAAATTGGCTATATGTAGATATGTAAGTGTTGTCATCAATGGAAACACATAATGTACATGCTTGTGGAAAACCTCAGAAATAAAGATACTTAGCTTTTTGGTACTTAGAATATTGTCTAAGTATGAAAATAGTTTACAATAGTGTATTGTTTTGTATGCAACCTATTGTTGATGTCATATTATGACTAGAAAGTTACATGGAGCAATAATGAAGTGAGAAAAACATGTGGTTAACATTGCTTGTAGGAATACTAACTCTAACACTTGTTATTCAAGTTCTAGTGAATATAGTTATGTGTTTATCAAACAAGAATAAAGAATAGTATTTATAGTATAACTTATATATATGATGTTATTTTTAAGAGAGAAGATATATGGAAACAATATACATCATGATGATGATGTGTATAACCTCGATCATCAGTATGGATAGTACAAAAAAAAGATATTTAAGATTTATAGAACAAAAAAATGAAAGGTAAAGGAATTATTTTGTTTATAAAATAATTACTTAACCAATTAGGGATGACATCCTAGATGTTTACTCTAAGTTGGGAAAGATTATTTTGGTCTTAGCCAACCTAGCAACAATTTTTGAAAAGGCATGGTATTTATGCAATGACATTTTGTAAAATTATGTGTGAAGCTATTTTTGTGAAGTTATGTGTGAAAGTTATGAATGCAAAGTTTTGTATCATATGCAGAAGTGAGTTTTTGATATCCTGATTTTGTGATCCGAGATCGAGCTGAGGTTAGAGATTAGCTAAAAGAAGGTATATCATTTATACTTCTGTATTCAAGGAACTTAAGGATAAATTACTTGTTTGGGCAGTGAGCTCTTCTTGTAATTGAAAGTGCATGTTTGGGCAGTGTGCTCTTCTTGCATCTATTGTACCACAACTCCTAATAGGGATTCAAAGTCTCGTAATAGGGACTCTTATGTACTAAATGCATTTATAGACTCCTAACAAGGTCCATCCTCTAACAAGAAATATATATATATATATATATATATATATATATATATATATATATATATATATATATATATATATATATATATATATATATATATATATATATATATATATATATATATATATATATATATCTTTGTGGGCATCATTCCCACCAGGGTTTTCCCTTGGCTAGGGTTTCTCCAGTTAAAAAAATATGGTGTTATGTGTTCTCTTTGTGTATTGTTACTCTTATTGTTCAACATTACTTTTTTACTTTCTTATGCATGGTTCAAAGTAATAAATAGTATCAAGTTGGTAACAAAAGTTTGCAGAATACTAATTAACACCCTCCCCCCCCCTCCTCTTAGTATTCCTTATTTTTAACACCCAAGTCATGGATAGAGGAACTTGGGTCACAGATAGTGGGACATTAGCAAAAATATGAAGCTCACATAACCTTTGAGCATGGTGAAACAAGTCCAAAATCTAGAAAGAATGAACCTGTGTATGCACCCTAAAATGGGTGCCTAGAGTATGGGCCCCCATTATTAAATTTATCAAATTTCCTAAATCAATGATTTGGGATATTTTATTAAATAAATTCAAATCAATTTCTTTGATCAAATTGTGATTAATTCAATTATTTCAACATTTCCTAAGGTTTGATTATTTTATCCTAAGTCTTATTTAATTAAAATAAAACCTCTCTTTTAATTAAATAATTAATCCACATTTAATTAATTAAGAGAAAACCCCATCTTTTAATTTAATTAAATATTTCCTATTTAATTAAAAGAACTTGCTCCCTTTTAATTAAATAAAATCCCACTTGAAAAAAGAAATTAAATAAATAAAAATTAAATAAATTCTTTTTTTCCTCTACACTTAAATGCACATATTTCTAAATGGGATTCCATTTAATTTTCCTCCTCTTTTCTCATTGGTGGAATTTTGTCTCACACGGATCATTCTTTCTCCACCCTTGATTAAATCTTATTGCCTCTAAATCTTAATCATCCATTCTTCTTTATAAGGGAGAACCCTCTTCTCATTTTGGCATCCATGTTTATGCTATTGTTATGTTGCAAGTTTGGAGAGCGATTTTTGGAGGAGTTTGAGCATTAAAGATTTTTGTGGAGAACTTCTATCTTCTTGTCTTCTTCTCTCATGCATCCATGGCTCCAATCATCATGATCAATCCTTGCATTTTCATATTAGATTATATCCATATTTTCTTTCATAGATTAATCTTGCATTGTTATTTCCTTTCCTATATTAGATTTACTTTCTTGCATTGCTTTGCAATATTATCATTTAGATTAGCTTGCATCTTCATTTGCATGCATATTTTTATTTTTGAATCTCTCTTTTTATGGTGTACTTGCATGGGCAAAAACTAGGTCAAACTGAGGGCCTCCATTACAAATCCTTGCACTCCATGAATAAAGAGCTATGAGGCACCATTCAAGACCTCATTTTTGAGAAATCTTGGATATAATGACTCATAGAAGTGTGCTCATATTTTAGGCATTCATCTTTTATGCCTACCATGGGGCCACCCACCTTTACTTGCTAGTTTTAGATATTTTTGGAGCTAACCTCCTTATGTAGATTTGTTTAGAGACAAAAAATCTTAGATCTTCAAGATTTGATCATATCTCCCAAATGGCTTGGTGTTTTGATCTGAATTTGTTTTTTCAAGTTGCTGACATATCAGAGAAGCTTCAATGAAATTTTCATATATATTTTTATGTATTTTCTATTTTTTATAATTTTTTCTTGATTTTTCATAAAAAATTGTTTTCGGATGCAAATTAGAATTTTTTTAGAAAAATATACATTTTTGGAAAGGTCTCTAAATTTTAAATATGGTTGGTTCTTAGTGTTTTTATTTTAGGGATCATATTAAGGCTCAATAATTCAATTTGCAAAAATTGGTCTATTTTGACAAAATGGCACCCTAGGGCACAAATGAAATAATATTTTCAAAATTTTAACATTTTTGGAAAGCACTCTAATTTTTGATAGGGGTCTCTTTTTTGTATTTAGGGTTTTGGATGCAAATTCATATCATATAGTTCCAATCTTGTTTACTAGGTCAAAAATCAATATTAAAAGATGACATTTAATGAATAGCTTGCATTTAATTTTCACATAGATCAGTGGATGATGTGAGATTTCATTTGGATTATTTGTTGGTTATTTTCACTCTTAAAAATTATATTTTCATATCTAACCCTAGTTTTGCATAAGTTGGATATATATTGCATATCTTGTGTTTGCTTGTTTTGCTTGTTGCTTTGTTTGTTGTGAGCAAGTATTCAGCAATAAAGGAAAGGTACAATAGAGAAAAGACATGTTACAAATATTCTCATGTATTTTTTTGGATTTCTATAACATTTGGATTTGAAAATGAAATAAACCCTCTCAAGTGTTTGGCTTGAGTTCTTTTACATGCTTTCATAGATTCACACTTCGTTCGGTGCTCTAAAATTGGATCTAGATTTACTTTCATGCATATGTGTTTCACATAGTAATTAGGCCCTATGAACACTATTTTTGAAGTTCCTAAAGAAATTTTCTTCATTCACTTACCTTACATGCAAATCTCTTCTCGATGATAGATCCCCATGTAGGTAGGGAAGGATATTTGTTATTATCTCACTATTCCGCTTGGGTTTATCCTCAACATCCATTGGTACTTTCTCTTTTAAGATTGATAGTTTTTGTTGTTGGCTTTTCCAAAAATTTGGTGAGGTAATTTTAAATTAGCATGTCAAAGAATCTTGTTTTCTATGTTTAGGTAAGGTGAAGAGGCTAGACGAGTATGCTCTGATCGCTTTTGGGCACATCAGAAACTTGAAACCCTTGAATCCAAACCAAGTCTACATGTGGTACAACTTTGTGAGTCTTCCTTGATTAGAGGGGGTTAATTTTAGTGGACATTCCCTTTACTGGGTCAACCACATAGACAAAACCTCAAGTGATAGTAACTATTTTTGATGTCGTAGTAGCAACCACTATATAAATGTCTTTGTGAGAGAAATCTTCACAAGTGTAGTCTTTTTTTGGGTTGTCAAATCACCTTAGTATCTCTAATTGATTAAATTCTTAGAATAAGTCAAAACTCTAATGCACTGAGATTGGATTTTGCCCACTCTAGATCGCAAAAACTATAGAAGAATACTACTAAGAACCATAATGCTACCAAATTTTCATTTCTAGGACTATGTGCATGATTGAAAAATATTTTAAGAACATGCATAGTGGTGGTTCTAGGGATTAGATTGATACTACGACAGTATTCTTATTCATGTGAAAGATTTCTTTATCCCTTGCTCATTTTTTGAAGATGTTTTCTTGAAATTCTTGATTTTTTTCTTGCATGCCTGGTTCATGATTCAAAATTTATCACACCTAGTTAGATATTTAAAACAAATCAAATTTGGGTTCTTGAGTTGAGACTTTACAATCAAACAGCTTTGCTATCCTATTATTTTCAACTCCTTAGGTTGATCTGGTTCAAATTAGGCTACTTACCCCATTGTTAGAAGATTGTTTGCACCTTGGGTTATTATGCTTTGACCCCTTGAATTAGTGATCTTTAATTTCACAAGTGACCTTGTTTAGAGTTGATGAGTTAGAAATTATCCTTGTTGAAAAGGATATACCTTTAGATTCTTTGATATTATGCTTAGAGAGTCTTAATAATATCTTGTCCATCCACTTTTATAAAAATTTAATTTTAATTATTTATAATTTGGGTAAATCATCCTCTTGGTCCATATGTGCTAGGGTATTCACCCAAAGTTGTGGGCACCTCTATGGTAGTGTTGGTTTATGCCTATTGCAAAATTCTATCTTATCACATCTCTTTTGGACAAGTGAGTTCTTTTACTATCCTAGTTTGGTACCAATGTTTCTTAGCGTTATCCTATCACCTATTATCTTTTCTTTCATGCTTGTTACAACAAGATATCAAGTAGATCAAGGAAAGTGACCTCAAGTCATCTTTAAATAATTACCTTTAATTAAAACTCATTAAAGATGTGAGGGAAAAGAACATATGTTTGTTCAATCACCTAATAATATTCCAAAAGATTTGTTTGACCCTAGTAGTGACCTTATTGAGTTGAGTACACCCTTAGCATCACCTCACTTGGATGTGGTTATGAATTTTACAATGGCTTTGCAAAAGAAGAATCAAAGTGGTGAATACTATGTTGACCTTTTGAGTGGTGATCCTGCTCATGAAAATAGAACAACCTCACCCCCATATTGAGGATATATATTTGGATGCACACCAAAGGGTTGAGAAAGGTAAGCATTATAGCTATCAAGAATATAAATCCCAATATGATGATACAATTAGTGAGCCTTCCAGCACCCATGTCAATGCAACATTAACTAGTAACTGGTTTAGATAGTCAAGACCATGTAGATCGCTCATGAAACCTTTAGGTTATGTGAGTAACTCAAAGTACTTGAGCATGAGAGAAAATCCCTTCTAGAGGAACAAGCTAAGAAGGAAGAACAATTTAGACACCTAGAGGAAGAAAGACAAGTTATTATTGAGATAGAAAGGAAAGCCCATCAAGAAGCACAAGACTTTCTCGTAGCTCCATAATTTGATAATAAATTCAAAAATGTGCACATTGGTGGTGGAAACAACTCTCCTTCACTCATTCCTCCTAAGACTCCACAAAATGGAAAACATAAGAGAACACCTTCACCATCTCCTAGTCTTAGAGAAAGGAGAGCTTCAAGACATGATAATTATAGGAGATTGACAACTCCTAGAGTTTCAAGACAACCTTCACAGCATGCTC
The DNA here is from genome assembly GCA_028749045.1 of Cupressus sempervirens. Classification (NCBI taxonomy): domain Eukaryota; kingdom Viridiplantae; phylum Streptophyta; class Pinopsida; order Cupressales; family Cupressaceae; genus Cupressus; species Cupressus sempervirens. Next base: position 444,991,322 of record CM053783.1, on the reverse strand, counting down.
ATCATGGTTCACAATATGGAGGTAGTAGGTCAAACTTTGATTGCAATTCTTATGATTTCATGACTATGCAATAGGACCCACATTTTCAGCAACATATGGAAGAATATATGGAACAAAAAAGAGATGCATGCTTTCAACATTTAATCAACAAGGGTGCTAAGGTACCTTACAACTTTTATGTATACAAAAATAGTTAAAAGCATGATCCCTCTATGAAAGAAGAAATTGACCAATTGAAGAAACAACTAAAGCAAATATCAGCACCGAAGAGTTCTTTTTCACTTGATTCAGTTTGTCCTAATCTTTTGATAAGATTGTTGATGTGAAAGATTTTCCTAGAAAAATTGAGATTCCCCAATATGACAAATATGATGGAAATGGGGATCAAAATGATCATGTGCGTCAGTTCTATACTATGAGTTTTGAGTTTCATCATGAGGACTCATATCTTATGAGATTATTTCCAAGGATTCTTAAGGGTCAAGCAATGAAATGTTTTACCAATATAACTCCTCCTATTAAGACATTCCCTAAGTTAATTCAGATATTTTTCCAACACTTTGGATACAATCTTTCACGATCTATCTCACTATTGGACTTATGTCACACAAAGAAAAATCAAGGACAATCCTTTGTTACTTTCTTGCAAAGATGGAGATGATAGTGCTCTCACTATTCTAGGACTATTCTTGAGAAAGAAAAGATTGAAATACTCATTAGTAACATGGTTCCTAAGATGAAGTATGAAGTTAAGAAGATGGTTTTTGAGTCCTTTGATACCATTGTTGAAGCTGCATTTAGAATTGAGGATGTTTTGAGAGAGCAAGGTATTTTGACAAAAAATGAAAACAACAACAACAATGGTCATAATAACAACAATAACAAGGATAAAGTGTTGGAATTTACAAGTGGGAAGATTGACTTCTTGGGGGGGGGGGGGGTGGGGGGGTGATGAATTAGAAGTAACTAGCTTTAACCTTTTCACATCCTTTCAACTAAAAATCACATGCATCTAATCCATCTAATAAACATGAAAGCAAAACATGCATGAAAATTGATAATACAAGATTTTGGTAACCCAGAAACCCTCTAGAAATGAGAAGGTAGAACTAGGGTGGGGATGACACCCACAAAATATCACTGCAGCAATATGTAACTATTTAAGGTTACAAATTTTGACCACTTCCAATGGTGTACCCAGTGAAAGGCCTATCCTATTAAAGACTTTACACCCCATTAAAAGTGACTTGGTTAAAGGATTCATAAACACTCATTTGGAATGTTACCCTATTAAAGGATTTAGCACCTTGTCTAAAGGCTTACAACATGACTATTAAACCAACCTATCATCATAGGATTTTCATTCCTAATACAATGGCTAGAGAGTATTAGAAAGTCTTGACCTGATGACTTGCAATCCTCAATTGCTGATTCAAGATCCTCATTTTGCTTTGTTTTCTCTAATCCTTGCTTGATCTGATATGTCTCTTCTTGTAACTCTGATACTCTATTCTTGATCAATTGAATTCTACGATGATGTTATGCTCCTTCTAACTTTTTACACCCTTATGCACTTTGTTATAATTCACGCATGCACTTCTCATTATATTTTTCATACAATGGGGTTTTTTCCTTCTTTTAAAGGCTTTAAAGACTTAGGGATAGGTATGAATCGATAATCAATATTTATTTTTCATTTCCCACTCAATTCTTGCACTTTTCTAATTAGTTGCATGCCTTCTCCATTTTTCTTATTGGCTACATGCAAATTACATAGATATTAGAAAATATTTGATTTTATCATCAAGATCCTTTGAGATTCATCCTATGTCAGCTCAAAAATGGTTTACATCTGAGTTTGTGCCTTCACAAACTCATATGTTGATTTTGTGTTACTCGACACTTACTAGTTGCTGATGCTTGACACATTTAGGAATTTTGACTTACTTAGGTCATGTAGTAATTCTATTTCACTTGGCATCTATACTCTACTTGGCACCTGTAGTGGCTTGGCATCACTTATCACTCGACACTTGAACTTCACTCAGCACCTATTGAATCTTTGGCTCAGCACACACTATAGCTCGTTTTCTAAATTATACTCAGCATCATCTTGAGAATTGGTTAAGTTTTTCAACACTCAAATGTCAAAACTAATCTGAGACCAACATAAAGGAAAGAACACATCTTGGAATAAGAATAAACAAGTGGTTAATAATGGAGTTGTGGATTCCTCTAAGCCTAAAGACCAAGCTATTCTCCATTTGTCTAGTGCCAATTAACAAAGTAACAAGCCATGATATCAAGAAATGCCTAAAGGAGAGAAACATAACTTTACACAATTGGGTGAGCCATATGAAGAGATATTCACAAAGCTCCTTGCTCATAATCTTGTGCACCCTTATGATGCCGCAAAGTTCCACATACCTGAAGTTAATCCATGGTGGTGGGATGAGAAGGCCTATTGAAAACTTCACAATGGTGTTGGACATGATATTGAAAAATATGAGATATTTAAGCATATTGTTCAAGATCTTATTGAGAATGAAAAACTTGATATGGCAAGGCTACAATGAATTAAACTTATGCAAATGCATAAAATGTTGTCAATATGCTTGAGGTTGTAGAAGAAAGTGTCAACATGATGAAAGATAAAGATCCCAATGGCTATGATTTAAATTTGAGCTCTCCTATCCTTGGTGAAAAACCTATTTTGGTTGTAAGTAGTGCTCACTCTAGAGAGTCATATCAAGGTCCCCTTGTCATTAGAGGGCCCAATTCAAATCAACCAAGTAAACCTAAGCAAGTGTCTTCCCAAAGTCTCAATGTTGTTACATGAAGTCAAGGTCCCCTTGTCATCAAAGGACCTATTTCAAACCAACCAAGTAAGCCAAATAAAGTGCAATCCAAGTATGTTAATTCAAAACTAGTGGTTAATCTGTGGTCAAATTATAATCTTGTTGATCAATTGAAAATAACCCCCACTCAAATTTTGATCTTTGAGCTTTTAGAGTTGTCTCTGGGACACAAACAAGTCCTTGAGGTTGCTATGTGCATGGCTAATGTACCCAACAATTTAGATGTTGATCAATTCTAGAACATGGTTAATCATATTGCTAGCCCTCATTATCTTTCCTTTTTAGAAGAAGATGATAAATCTTTGATCCATCTACACAATCTTTTGCTTCATATTGAGGTCATGATCCATAGAACCTATGTTAGGCACATATCGATAGATGCAGGTGCTAGGTTTAAAATTTGTTCTTTGAGTTTTTTAAAGACATTAGGTTATTCTAAATAAGTTATTGATACCAAAAGGAAGATTACTATCAAATCCTATGATGAGGTAGAGAGAAGTCCAAAGGGTTTTTCTGTCCTTCCCATTAGGATTGGTCCCGTTGAAAAATATATTTTATTCCAAATAGTTGATGCTAGACCCCTTGCACACAATATTTTACTTGGTAGACCATGGATTCATGATATGAAAGTAGTGTCATCTACCTATCATTAGTGTATTAAGTTCCCTTACAATGGAACAAAGATTTGTATACCTGGGGATAATACTTTGTCTATTAACTTGATTTCAACAAGTACTTATGTTCCCCTCAATAGAGAAGTGGATGATTTTGATGCAACTTTAGCTGAATGTAAAGACATGTTCTAATCCATATGTTAGGATTTAACCATGAACAGAAATAACAATTACATGCAAATATCACCAATAACATAAAATAATAGATCACACAGAAAAGAACACAAGACACCAAGATTTAGCATGGTTCACTTAATCCCTAGGCTATGTCCACTAAAAAATAAGTCAAATATTATTACGATCTAGTGATTACAACCTAATTACAATCTGTAATCCCTTACAACTCAATACTACCATAAGAAGCAATTTTACATCACACATTATAAAAAAACCTAACCCTAAGCCCTTTTATACAAGTAATTTTATGTTGCTTTAGGGTTACAACATGTTGGCTATATGTTGGCCATACATCAGCCATAATGTCAGCTACAGTCCAATTTTCTTTTTGGGATGATGCCCCAAACTCCAAAGAATTTATTAAGTATTTACAGTACTTCCATGATCAGTTACCACAAACTAATAATCTCCCACTTGGGGACTGATCAGACTCCACACTAAGGCAATCTCCCTCTTGGAGATTGATCCTATAGCAATACCACTACTACATGGAGCCCCCACTAGATCAAACCACCTTGGACTCTACTATTCTTTTATTCATGTTCAATCTAGAAGACCAACCAAAGCTAAAGAGAAATTTAGCTTCTCCCTTGTCACTACCTTGGTAAACATATCCATTGGATTTTCATTTGTATGTATTTTATCCAAATTTAAGTTTCCATCATCAAAAACTGACTGAGTGAAATGGTACCATAACTGTATGTATTTTGTCTTTGAATGCAAAGCTGAATTCTTTGCAAGATAAATGGCACTTTAACTATCTATAAACAAATAATTATCCCTCTGAGGGTGTCCCAATTCTTCTAAGAAGAACTAAAGCCATATCATCTCCTTGGCTATCTCTGTAGCAGCAACATACTCTACCTCTATAGTGGATAAAGCATTAACCTTCTGTAACCTAGAAACTCAACTCACGGTTGCCCCACCAATAGTAAACACATAACCTATAGTACTCTACTTGGTATCAATATCCCCTACTAAATTTGAGTCAACATATCCCTATAAATCAGTTGTAGAGCCCCCAAAATATAAACATTTACTGGATGTTCCTCTCAAATATTAGAGAATTCATTTGATTGCATTCCAATGCTCAATTCCTAGATGACTCATATACCTTCCAACGATTCCTACTGCATGTGCAATATCTGACCTTGTACATACAATAGCATACATCAAGATTCCTACAACTAAAGCATAGGGTACCTTGGACATCTTATCCTCCTCTTCTTGTGTCTTTGGACACATCTCCTTAGTCAACTTCAAATGACTAGGTAAAGGTGTGTAGACAGCTTTAGCATTCTCCATAGAGAAATGTTGCAATACCTTCTCAACATAATCAACCTAAGATAGTGTCAATTTCCTATTCTTCCTATCTCTAAAAATCTTCATACCAAGGATTTTTTGCTACCCCAAAATCCTTCATAGAAAATGCATGTGCTAACTAGCATTTCAACCCCTTAATGTGATCCATGTTCGACCCAACTACAAGCATATCATCAACATATAAACATAAAATAATGTAGATATCATCATCCAACCTCTTAAAATAAACACAATGATCTGAGTGACACCTACTATATCCATGCTCATGCATAAAATTGTCAAATTTTAGATACCATTGCCAAGGTTCTTGCTTCAAGTCATATAAACTTTTTTTCAATATACACACTAAGTTCTCCTTACCTTTGACCTCAATACCATGTGGCTAAAGCATATATATCTCTTCATCCAAATCACCATGAAGGAAGCTTATTTTAACATCAAGTTGCTCCAAATGCAAATCTTTAGTAGCCACAATACTTAAAACAATGTGAATATAAGTCATGTTAACAACAGGAGAAAATATTTCATCAAAATCAATGCCCTTTTTCTGTACAAATCTTTTTACAACTAACCTGGCTTTAAATATTTTCTTACCTCCATCCTCTTCTTTTAACCTATAAACCCATTTATTCTATAAAGCCCTTTTACTTGCAAGCAACTTGCATAAATCCCAAGTCTTATTTTTTAGCAAAAAGTCCATTTCATCTTTCATTACGAACTCCCACTAAATATTAGTATCCACCTACACAACTTCATCATAACATTTAGGTCCATCAGCATCAATAAGTAAAACAGAATACAAGGAAGGAGAAAATCTTTCTAGATGTCTACTTATCCTTGTTGACCATTTGAAATTCATGGGTGTATGTGGTATTTGTTGTTGTGGTTGTTGCACATCATGAGGAATGGCTAGAACATCATCTTTTGGAGTATCATCCAACACTACATAATCATCTTCTTTCTTCTCATGTTTCTGCAATAGATCTTTGTATAACACTTTCTCATTGAATATGACATCTTTGCTCCTTACAATTTTATGATTTTTAAAATCCCAAAGCCTATAACCAAATTCATTAATGCCATATCTAACAAAATACACATTTCTTTGACTTAGCTTTCAACTTGGTTCTATTTTCAAAATCTATATGAGAAAATGCTTCACAACAAAATTTTTTGAGAAAAGAATAACTCACCTTCTTACTAGTCCATGCTTCCTTTGGAATACCACAACCCAAAGGAGTAGAGGGACCTCTATTAATCAAATATGCAATAGTATTGATAACCTCCACCTACATGTGTAAAGGAAACCCAACATGCAACCTCATGCTCCTTGCATGCTCCATTATAGTCTTGTTTATGCATTCAACCACTTCATTTTCTTATAGAGTCTGTGGAATAGTTTTATATCTATGAATACCATTAGTGGAGCAATAATCTTCAAATTTATGACTATAATACTCACCACCATTATCATATTTGAGATATTTTAATTTTTTACTAGTCTCATTTTCAACCAAGCATTTCCATTTCTTAAAAGTTTGAAATACATCATATTTTTGTCTGAGGAAATAAACTCATACTTTTCTAGTTGCATCGTCAATAAATGTAACATAATAATGAGAGCCACCAAGGGAAGATACCTAAGCCAATCCCCATACATCTGTATGCACAAGCTCTAATTTCTCCCTTTTATTTTTCTTCTCAGTCTTCATAAAACTCACTCTTTTTTTTCTCCATACACATAGCTTTCACAGAAATCCATATTAACACATTTTAGATTTGGTAAAGCTTTCATTAAATCAAGTACTTTGATACCTTTCACACTCATGTGCCCAAGTTTGTAGTACCACAATACTGTATCAAAATCTACAACAACTATTTGTTCTCCTTGCTCAACTACAATAACTGTTCTTGCACATTCATTTTTCTTTGAAAAAATTAAAGTAGAAAGAAAAATATGACCTATACAAAGATATAAGGTGCCTACTTTCATACCCTTTTCTGCTACAAGGGAACCTTTTGAAACCTTCCAATTTTTATCATTAAAAGTAGCTACACAACCCTCATCACTAAGTTGTCCTACTGAAATTAAATTCCTACTTAGCCTTGGAACATGTCTTACCTCATGTAGTAGCCAATGATTCCCATTCTGCAACTTAATCTTAACTTTTCCCTTTCCAACAATCTGATAGGATTAATTACCCTCAAATAAACAAGCCTAAAATCCCCTTGGACATAATTAATGAAATAATCTCTATGAGGTGTAGCATGAAATGAAGCACCAAAATCTAAAGCCCATGAATCATCAACAATTTCTAAAGAAAGAAATAAAACATCCTCTTTCGATTTGCTACTTTCCACATTTTCCTCCTTGTCTCCATCTTGATTTTCCTCATCATTTTTCTTTTTAGTCTAGAAATATTTCTTTTTATGCCTTGGTTTCCTATAGTACCAGTAGTCATTTGGTCCTCTCGATTGAGACCTCTTCCCCTTTGACTTTCCTCTTGATTTTCCATGATTTTGAGAATTGTTTCCTCTCTCAGTCATTCTGCCTCTACTTTGTGTGTTCAAAGTAGTTCCTAATGTAGACCCACTTGAAGATTTTTTATGAGTTTCCTCATTCAAAATAACACCTATCACATCATCATATTTCAGGGTACTAGATCTAGGAATAGATTTACTCACAACCATTACCAAGTTGTTCCAGCTTTTAGGCAAAGAACACAAAATCAAGAGAGCCCTAATTTCTTCATCAAAATTGATACCCACAAAAAATAATTCACTAGTAATAGTATTATACTCATTTATGTTGAGATATTATTGAAAAGAGAAATTGTTAAGAGGGATATTTTTTAAGAAGACTATGTGTTTCAATCATTGTTTTGTCACTGATGTGAAACCTACTATTTGTTGGTAAGATAATTGCTTATAAGATTCAAGTACTATCACTTAGTTGATTGATGAAGAGGATTTGATCAATAAGAGGTAACAATAGCATCTAGAGGAAAGGTTGAGTTACAATTATGTAATAAAGTACAAGAATTAGTTAAGATAGTGATGACATGATGTAATAATGATCTACTTAAGGTCACAAAATGCTGGCTACACTTAGAAAGTTTAGAAGAACAAGTTAAACAATTTTTTTCTGCCAAGCTTGACCAATTGGATAGTAGGTGCCAGGAAAATTTAGTGCAAGCCAAGAAAAAAGTCAGTTGATGTTGAGTTGCAATGAGTGCCAAGTCACTCATGTGCCGAGTGAACTCAAGTTTTAAGTAGATAGACCATGTCGAGTGAAGTTTAGTTGATGTTGAGCATCAACAAACTTTAGTTGATGCTGAGTAATTTTACAATGGATGTCGAGCAACATAGTATGTGTCGAGCATTAGAAGATTGATAATGCTAAGCTACTGCATTATGCTAAAGATCAAATATTCACTAAATCTAAGCCGAAAAAATTATTTTCTTGAAACTTGTTAACCAAGAGGAAGATAACATTGATGAGCTAGCGGCACATAATTTGATGTAAACCATTTTAGGTAAATTCAAATGGATTCTAGGAGAAGTTTCTAGAAAAGACAATATATGGGGTAGATACATTCTATCCTACCTAATCGATCCAAAACCCTAATTTGGTCAATGAGAAATGATTGGAAAAATATTCTAATTTCCTATTTATAGGAATGTTTGGTCATGAATAAAAAGTTGTTGTTGGCATGTGTGAGATCCTAAGGAGGAGAAGGAATTAAGGGTTTTTCTTCATCAAGTAACCCAAGAGAAGAGTGTACAATGGCATGTTATGCAAGAAGGATTAAGGAGATGAATGCTTGAAGGGTGAACAAGTTGCCAGAGCTGCAAAGTATGAAGGTCAAGTAGAATTGAGGACTGAATAGAGATCTACAATCTCTAATAGAAGCTGTAAGTTGTATCAGATCAAAGCTCTATTATTATTGTCTAGCAATTGTATCAATTTAGGGTAAATCCTTTCGATTAAGATTGACTTAATAGTCATTTGTAAATATTTTAATCAAGTGGCATTCCAAGTGAATGACCTAAAGTCCTCTAACAATCCTCACTTTTAATAGGGTGATTGAAATCCCTTAACTAGGTCACATTTAATAGTGTGCATTGTAACCTTTAACAAGATTGGCCTTTCACAAGGCATCACTTCAAAAGAGTGAAAAAGGGTAGCATGTTATTGGTGGTTTTTCAAAAATTTTGTTTCCACATGAATAATTGTGTCAAGTGTGCTGATGAATGTGTTGTGTTTCATGATTTACATTTCTGCAAGTTGATTTGACAGTAACATACAAGTTTTAGTTATTACATAATGGATGCATACATGGGTATAAATATTTTATGGATTCACTAAGCTGTGAAAAATTTTATTTATACATTTGGACCTTGGATAACTAATTCACCTCCCCTCTCATTTATTCTAAAGTATTCCAACAATTGGTATCAGAGCCTTGTTTCTTAAGAGGACTAGTTTGAAGGTACTAGAAACACAAAGATCAAGATGTCAAAAAGGGAGGTACCCAAGCTAAATAGAAATAAATTTATTGCATGGAAAATTTTGATGAAACTACACCTTGGAGGACTTGGAGATCATGTACAATCTACCATTATAGTGGAACATGTTGATCCAATTGGACCCCTAACTGCTGAAGATATAAAAAAGAAGAAAGAACATAATCAAGTGATGTTGGAGATTGCCTCTACTCTAAGCTATGCCAAATTTGATGATATCAAAGGTTGTGAAATTACAAAAAAAATGTGGGATTCCCTACACACCATCTATGGAGGAGACAAAAATGTTCAAAGAGCCAAATCCAAGAGTCTCAGAGGTAAGCTTGATGATAAGAGAATGGAAGAAGGTGAAAATATTGCTCAATATGTTGCTAGGATAAAAGAAGTTGTTAGTGCAATAAAAAGATCTACTAGTCATATAGATGATGATACAGTGTTAAGCAAAGTCTTGAGGACATTACTACCTATTTATGCTATTAGAGTTTCTACAATTCAAGAGTTGAGATGTATTCCAAGAAATGATCTAACCATTGAAGGTTTGGCAAGTATACTTACTACTTTTGAGCTATCTAACTTTGATAATTACAAACCTAAGAGGCTTGAATTTGCATTCAAAGCCAAATTGTTATTGAAGGACTCTAATGAGGTGAAGTAGAAGAAGAAGAAAAAAAAAGATAAAATATGTATCTAGTGACAATGATACATATGAGGAAGATGTTAAACAATTGGAAGCACTATTGACAAGCAAGTTTCATAGAGGTAAAGGCAAGTTCAAAGGTAAGTTACCCATCATTTGTTTCAATTGCAATGAGGTTAGTCATATTGCTGCAAGATTTACACAAAAGAAGAACCACAAAGATGGCAATAGATACAAAAATAGAAGAGAATATGACAATAGAGACTACAAAGACAAAGGCAAGAATTCATGCTAAATTTCTAAAGAAAAAAATAGGGATGATTCTAATGAACATGATGATGAAGTGGTGTATGTTGTAATGAAGGAAGAATTTGATGAAGATGAGACAACTACACTTGTGACTTGTGTGAACAAAAATGATAGATGGATCATTGATAGTGGATGCTCACATCACATGACTGGAGACAAAAGTAAGCTCATTACCTTAACTTGTTACGATAGAAATAGTGTAAGATTTGGTAATGATGCACCATATTTGATAAAAATAAAATGCTCTATCAAACTCACAAACACGATTTCATGTGACAATGCTTGCTATGTTGAAGGATTAAATTATAACTTGTTGAGAGTGTAACTATTGAATAATTTGGGATGCAAGGCTAATTTCACAAGAAAACTGCCAAAATATATGACACAAATGGGAAACTAATTGGAAAAGGTGATCAAACTAGAAGTAATCTATTCTATCTTGATATAGAGGATGCTACTTGCTTTGTTGCTAAATATGATGATGTATGGCTTTGGCATAAGCGATTATGTCATGTCAATTTTGATAACTTGGATAGTATCAGTAACATGAAGAAAGTTAGAGGTTTTCCCAAGTTAAAAAAACCTGATAATGTAGTGTGCAAACAATGTGAGCTAGTCAAAACAACTAAGTCAAGCTTTAAGAGTAAAGCTTACACCTTTAAAGAAATACTAGAGATTTTTCATACTGACTTATGTGGACCAATTGAAGTGCAAAGCTATAGAGGAGATAAGTACATAATACTATTTGTTGATGATTATTCTAGGATGATGAACATTATATTTTTGAAATAGAAATCTTATTCTTTTCAAATGTTTAAGTGGTACTTGGAAAGAGTTGAGAAAGAAATAGGTAAAGTCTAAAATTTCTGAGATCATATAGAGGAGGAGAATTTACATCAAATGAGTTTGAGATGTTCCGTAATGACAGAGGAATCAAAAGATAGACATCTGCCCCTAGGACCCCTCCACAAAATGAGATTTCTAAAAGGAGAAATGGGTCTAAAATGGACTATGCCAAAACACTTATGATGGAGAAGAATGTTTCTTTGAAATATTGGAGAGAAGCTATAAGCACTATTGTATATACCTTGAACCATGTGCAAATAAAGAAAGGTACTCATTCAACACCTTTTGAACTATGGTATGGATATCCACCCAATGTAAAGTACTTTAAATTATTTACAAGTAAATGTTACATTCTTAAAGATGTTAGGAATGGAAAGCTTGATGCAAAAACTAAAGAAGGTATATTCCTTGGATACTCCACAAGAAGTAAAGCTTATAAGTGTTTAAATACTAACACTAACAAATTTGTTGAAAGTGCAAATGTGAATTTTGATGAATGTACAGAAGTACATGAGGTCGAACCTATGAAAGAAATAGAAGAGTACAAATCATTTGTATACTTTTATGAAGGAATGCTTGCTAAAGAAGATGTTGCAAATCAAGTTACAAATCAATAGTAAGTATCAGTAACTACTGAGTCACATCCTATAAATGTTGAGTTGCATTTAGGAACCAAGATGCATTCAAATGTCAAGATACAAAATGAAGGAGATGCACATTCTGACTTTGAGATTAGAACACATGAAAGAGATAGAGAGATACTTGACAAAAATGTACATAGTGATTCTGAAGCTGAAAGACAAAATGAAGAAATAAGAGAAGAAACAAGAGCTGATCCAAGGCTGTCCAAATATGTCAAAAGACATCATCCTATTGATCAAATCATTGGAGATAAAAATTTTGGGCCAATGACAAGAAATAGATTGAAAAGTGAATCATGTTTTCTAAGCATGAAGGAACCTAAAAGAGTGAAAGATGCTTTAGAAGATGTAGAGCTATGGAAGAAGAGATTGAACAAATAGAGAAGAATAAAAAATGGAGTCTAGTTCCTAGACCAAAAGACAAAAATGTGATTGGCACCAAATGGGCATTTAGGAAAAAGCTAGATTAAAATGGTGAATTCATAAGAAACAAAGTGAAACTAGTTTGCAAAGGCTATGTGTAAGAACAAGGAATTAACTATGGGGAGTCATTCACTCCTATTGCAAGAATGGAAGGAGTAAGAACTCTACTTGCTTATGCTACATATAAAGGTCTCAAATTCGATTAGATGGATGCTAAATTTGCATTTTTTGAATGACATACTAGAAGAGGAAGTTTACATAGAACAACCAGAAGGTTTTGTTGATAATAATAATAAGAACATGGTATGTAGGCTGTACAAAGCCCTATATGGATTGAAGCAAGTACCAAGAGCATGGTATGAGAGACTTCATACTTATCTTGTGAAGATTGGATTTCAAAGGACTAATGATAACAAAAATCTATACATAAAGATAGAAAAAGGCAAAGGCATTTTGATATTTGAAATATTTGTTGATGAAATCATATTTGGAGGACAAGATGCTTTATGTAAAGATTTTACGAATCAGATGAAGTAAGAATTTGAAATGTCTATGTTTGGAGAAATCAATTTTTTTGTAGGATTGCAAGTATATTAGATGAATTATGGTATATATATCACTCAGTCAAAGTATGTTAGAGAAGTATTTAAGACTTTTGGATTAGAAGATTCCAAACTAGTAAGTACACCTATGGTGATAGGACACAAGTTGTCAAAGAATGATGATTCTGCTGAGGTGAATAAAACATTATATAGGTCTATGATTAGCAAATTGCAATATGTAGTACATAGAAGACCTGATATTGCATTATCTATAGGGATAGTTGCAAGATTCTCTACTAATCCTAGGGAGAATCACTTAATGGTTGTGAAGAGAATAATGATATATCTAAAAGGAACATAAGAGTTTGGTCTATACTACAAAAAGAATGAAAAGTTTGAATTGAGAGCCTACACTAATGTTGATTGGGCTAGAAACATTGATGATAGAAAGAGCACTAGTGGAGGATCATTTTTTTTAGGCAAAAGACTAGTTACATGGACAAGAAAGAAAAAAGGGTTGTACTTCATAATGTACTATTGAAGAAAAATATGTTGCTACTATTATAAACTGCACAAACATTGTATGGATCAGGTAGCTACTCAAAGGAATGAAGGAAGAGATCATAGAACCTGTGATACTTTATTGTGATAATACAAGTGCTATTAATATATCAAAGAGTCCAGTGATGCAAACAAAGAAAAAGTACATTGCAATCAAGTATCATTATGTTAGAGAGTGAGTTCAAGACAAAGAGGTGAAGATGGAATATGTTAACTCAAAGGAGAAAATTGCTAATATCTTCACAAAACCATTACCTAAGGATCTTACTTTAGGAGCTACCTAAAGTAATCACAAAGCTGAAATTTCAAATTAGTCACAAACAAGGTGATAGAGGGAGAAACTAGAGAGATTGCAAAAGCGTATATCTACATATTTTAAGATGACAAATTTCTTTTGTATATGTCTTTGACATTGTTGTCAAAGAGGAGAGATTCACTAATCAAGAGCTACCAAAGATTCATTGATCAATAGATGCCAAAACAAAGAGGGAGAAAGAACATTAAATCGATCATTATTAGAAGTAGAGATTTGTTGATCAAAAAGAGAGAAAGAATCTGAACAAGACTAATATTAGAGGGAGAAATCCTAATCTACCTAGTAAGAGGGAGATGCAAGAAGGAACTCAGAGGGAGTTATAAGAAAGAGTTTTGTAACCTAATCAGAAGATGGAAGTTGCTAATAGAGGGAGACATTTCAATACAAGTTTTCTTTTTGCTATTGCCTTTTGTTTTAACCTAGTTAGATTAATAAGATGTTCATCATTTGATTGACTTGATTGACCAGTTTGGTTTTCCATCAATGCCAAAGAGGGAGATTGTTGAGATATGATTGAAAAAAGAGATTGTTAAGAGGGAGATTGTTGAAGAAGACTATGTGTTTCAATAATTATTTTTTCACTGGTGTCAATCCTGCTATTTTCTAGTAAGACAACTACTAATAAGATTCAAGTACTATCACTTAGTTGATTGTGAAGAGGATTTGATCAATAAGAGGTAACAATAGCACCTAGAGGAAAGGTTGAGTTATGATTATGTAATGAAGTACAAAAATTAGTTAAGACAATGATGACATGATGTATTGATGATCTACTTAAGGTTACAAAATGTTGACTACACTTAGAAATTTTAGAAGAAGAAGTTAAACAAAGTTTGTCTGCCAAGCTTGATCGAGTGGATAGTAGGTGCCAATAAAAGTTAGTGCAAGCCAAGCATAAAGTTAGTTGATGCCGAGTTGTAATGAGTGCCGAGCCACTCATGTGCCAAGTGTACTCAAGTACCAAGTACATAGACCATGCCGAGTGAAGCTTAGTTGATGTCGAGCATCAGTAAACTTTAGTTAATGCTGACTAATTTTACAATGGATGTAAAGCAACACAGTTTGTGTTGACTATTAAAAGATTGATAATGTTGAGCTTCTGCATTATGCTAAAGATCAAAGATTCATCAAATCTAAGCCAACAATATTGTTTTCTTGAAACTTGTGAACTAGGAGGAAGATAAGGTTGATGAGTTGGTGGCATAGAATTTGATCTAAACCATTTTAGGAAAATTCAAATAGATTCTAGGAGAAGTTTCTACAAAAGATAAGATATGGGGTAGATACATTGTATCCTACCTAATACATCCAAAACCCTAATTTGGTCAAATGGAAAATGAGTGAGAAAATATTCTAATTTCCTATTTATAGGAATGTCTGGTCATGAAGAACAAAAATTGTTGGCATGTGTGAGATCCTAAGGATGAGAAGGAATTAAGGGTTTTGCTTCATCAAGTGACCCAAGAGAAGAGTCTGCAATGACATGTTAAGCAAGAAGGCTTAAGGAGATGAATGCTTGAAGGGTGAACAAGCTATCAAAGCTACAAAGTATGAAGGCCAAACATAATTGAGGACTAAATAGATATTTTTAATATGAAGAGAAGTTGTATGTTGTATAAGATTAAAGCTCTACTATTACTCTCTAACAATTGTATCACTTTAGGGTAAATTTTTTGGATTAAGGTTGACCTAACAATCATGTGTAAATCATTTAACTAGGTGGCATTCCAAGTGAATGGCCTAAATTCCTCTAACAAGACTCACTTTTAATATAGTGATTGAAATCCCTTCACTGAGTCACATTTAACAGTGTGCATTGTAACCTTTAATAGGGTTGGCCTTTCACAGGGCATCACTTCAAATGAGTGAAAAAGGGTAGTGTGTTACTAGTGGTTTTTCCAAGTTGGGTTTTCATGTAAATCATTGTGTCAAGTGTGTTGATGAATGTGTTGTGTTTCATGCTTTACATTCTTACAAATTGATTTGATAGTAACATACAAGTTTTCGTTATTACATAATGGATGCATACATGGGTATGAAATGTTTATTGGTTCACTAAGCTATGAAAAGTTTTATTTATAAATATGGACCTTGGGTAATTGATTCCCCCCCCCCCCCTACTTCTCAGCTATTCTAAAGTATTCCAACAATTTAAATAATCTACAATAGATCCACCTTCTGTTATTTTCATATTAAATCAATGCTTCATGAGAAATACCTTGTTTGAAGCAGAGGGATTTTCATACAGTTTCTCTAGGGTTTGCATCAACTCTTTTGTTGTCTTTTCTTTTGTAATATTAAATTCCACCGATGGTGCCAACCATAATTGAATGCTTCTAGGTACATTTCTATCTAAAAGATCCTAGTCATTATTTGTCATAGATCCTTGATTCTTAGTTTTTCCTTCTAATGACTTCCATAAATCCTTCTAAAAAATATAGTCTTCCATTTTCATCTTTCATAATTGAATGTTCTACCCACTAAACTTGTCAACCCTCACCTTACCCTCCTCTACCATCATTCCCACTCAACTGTGAGACTTTCATGTAGATGATAACTAAAAAATAACCTAGCTCTGATACCACTTGTTAGGATTTAACCACAGATAGAAATAACAATTACATGCAAATATGACCAATAACAAAAAATATTAGATCACACATAAAAGAGCACAAGATGCCAAGATTTAATGTGGTTCACCCAATCCCTAGGCTACATCCAAAGAATTTATGAAGTATGTATAGTACTTCCTTGATTAGTCACCACAAACTAACACCATAGCATGGGTGGATATCAACTCAACTCCCTCACAACATTACTAGTTTCACCTAGGTCTTATGGTAAACCTTCAGAAGAGATAAAACCTTTCTCTTCATCTATGATATTATTTAACACATTTATATAGTCGTCAGTGCCTATTTAAGATGAGAAAGAAGATGTGGCTATTAGAGATTAGATTTGTAGAGAGGAGAAGTATATGCACAATGAGAACTTCACTCCCTCCCCTAAAGATTATGGAAGAGGGTATACTTTTGTCAAGAAGATGGACTATCCTAGACATGGCCCTCTTAGTAATAGATTGGATGCTAGAGCCGAACCTCTTGATCATGGTTTTTTAGGACGTAAGTCTAAGAAGCTGGTTGGCTTGGGATAAGTGAATCACAATAAGAATGTTTCTCTTATCTTTGATAAGTCAAATAGTGAAGAAGAACAAGAGTACAAACCTAATTTGGAAAGTCAATAGGATATATGCAAAGATTGGGTCCCTTCTACTAATCTCCTTTGGGGAGATTTAGATAGTCCAATATCTCATGAGATAGTTGCAAATTTAGAACAAGAGAGTGTGACCCTTCATGATATTGAGGCTTCCATGTCTAGGCGTCCCAAGCCTTTATAGTGTAAGAATCATAGTCAAGATTTAGATAAAAATTCCAATGAGTATGAATGGGACTCTCTCTCTCTCAGAGCCTTCTACAGTTCATATGGATATTGATATTGTTCATACATATAGTTATCAACTTGAGTTAGTTGATAATTGACATGTAGGATTAGATGATTTGAACTCACATGTTACCTTAGTGGATGAATCTTCACTTGTTAGGATGAATCCTAATTTGGGTAGTTTAGGAAGTTACTTGACAGACTCTAACTCTTCAATCACCAGAGATATCATTATTCATAACCTTGAACCAGTCATCAATTTACCCCTTGTTCATCCTAATTTGATTTATTGGTCCCAATGCAATCATGAACTTGAGCTTTTAATGTTTCAAAATTATTATGAAATAGCCTACTATTTAAATGCCATTGAACCCATAGTCTCTTCCACCAGTGAACAAGCTACCAACATGATAGAACTAGACATCAAGTACCTTAGTCACAAAATAAAAATAAAATAAAATAAAAAGAATAGGAGTTATGATGGTGAAAACCACTGTGTGGTGGTATTAGGACTAAAAAACATAAAAAGAAAGGATGTATCCAAGGGTGAAAACCTCTTTAAGGTACCTAAGGATAAAGGTACTTGATCGATTCCCTAGTTATTTTCAAGATAGATCTTCAATGCTTATTGAATCAACACAAGCAGTCAATTTGGGTATGGATGAAGCTCCACAAATGGTACATTTGGCCTAGTCTTTGTCATCACAAGAAAAAGAAGCCTACACTAAGTTATTATGAGAAAAGAAGATCAATTTTGCATGGACTTATTCAGATATCCTAGGGTTGGACACTAATGTTATTATGCATCACTTATCCATAGCTCCAGGTGTTAAACTAGTTAAGCGAAAATTGAGACTACAAGATGATGCACCTATTCAAGATAATTTCCTAGATGATCACCTCATGTATATGACTAAAAGAACATGGAATATGTTATTTGATGAATCCTTTATGAAAAATGGTTCTAGAGCTGGTGTGTTGTTTGTTTCTCCTCGTGGGTACACGATTCCTAAATCTTACAAGTTATTGTTTCCATGTAAAAATAACATTGTTGAGTATGAAGCTTTAACAAATGGACTTAAGATGGCTATAGAATGGAGAATTATAGAGTTACACATCTATGGGGAATCACAACTGATAATCAACCAAGACAATGATGATTATTTAACAAAAAATGAGAAATTGGTACCTTATAAGAAAATGGTTGATTCCTTGAGATGCTACTTCACATTTGTCTCATTTCAGTAAATCCCTAGAGTAGAAAACAAAGTAACTAATACTATGGTTACATTTGCTTCACTTCTTCAATTAGAGAAACATGAATCTAGATTTGAATTCCTAGTGGAAGAGCTACATCACCCTATCTATGATTCCCAAAAAAATCATGTTATTTGTACCCTTGTTGGTCGTCAGTCATCCTGTTATAGTGCCATTTATTCATACCTTTGTAATGGTATTATACTTGAAACCTTTAAATGATCTAAATGCAGAAACCTTATTTAAAATACCACTTGCCATTCCCTTATCTCTAGTGATTTGTATAGGAGGGGTCTAGATGGAACACTTCTTAGATGCTTAGAAATGGAAGAATCCAATCAAGCATTAGTTGACATCAATGAAGGCATCTATGGGGACATTCCAATGGTCTTTCCATGGCTCAAAGGTTGCTTAGGGTGGGATACTATTGGCCCATGATGCAAATTTATGTAGTAGCTTTTGCAAAGTCATGTGAAAAGTGTCAAAAACATGGTAACCTAATACATGATCTAGGCAGGAAACTCATTCCTTCTATCTCTCATTGGCCATTTCAGCGTTGGGCCTTTGATCTTGTTGGGAAGATTTATCCCAATTCATCATGTGAACACAAGTTTATTATCACTGCTACTATTTACTTCACTAAATGGGTATAAGCTGTCCCACTTTCTATTGCCTTAGGAAAGACAATTTATCTATTTATTGTAAATCATATTATTTGTAGATATTGAGTTCCTTCCAAGATTATCACTAACAATGGAGGCCAATTTAAAAATAAGGACCTTAAAAAATTCTATAAGAAATTCAAGATAAAACAACTTTGATCCTCCATTTACTTCCCACAAGGAAATGGTTAAGTAGAAGCATCAAATAAAACCATTCTCAAAATCTTACATAGAGTAGTTCATAAGAATGGTAGAGATTAGCACTTGTAGATCAATCCAGCTTTGTGGGCCTATAGAATGAGTATTTGTACTTCTACTGGGGCTACTCCTTTTGCCCTTTCATATGGTGCTGAAGAAGTGTTACCTTTAGAGGTTAAGATTCCTTCACTCAAAGTTTTCCTCAAAGCTCTAGTTACAAATGAAGATTACCACGCCATGAGATTTCAAGAGTTAGAACTTCTAGATGAAAAACACCAAGCATCATTTGACCATATGAGGGTCTATCAAAAGTGCATGTCAAAAGCATTCAATAAAAAGGTTCACCCTAGAGAATTCCAGGTGGAAGATCTTGTCCTACATGAAAATCCTAAGAATCAACATAATAGAGATCAAAAGGGTAAATTTGAACCTAATTGGCTTGGACCTTATATTATTACAACAACTTTTGGGTCTAGTGCCTATTTACTATCTATAGTAGAGGGAGAGAAGATCACTGATCCTATCAATGTCTTCCACCTAAAGAAGTTCTATCCATGATGCCCATTTTGTCTAGGGGAATCTTTGTACATATTTATTAATCCTGAAAAAATACAAAAAAATGATATATTTCAAAAATCCAAAAAAAATGATATATTGTCAAAATTCTAAAAATTGGAAAATGTCCTGAAAAAATGATCATCTTAGTAATAAGTGCTTTGATGTATCTCCAAAATAATTATATATTCCAAAAATAAAATAAAATAAAAAAATCAAAGTGGTGAAAACCTAGAAATAGACGCTACTTGAGGCCTTTGCACCCCTATTTGTTAGCATGTATCTTTGACACTTAGCCTTTTTCCATCATTCCTTGTCCTTATTTACTTAGTATGCAATTGGTCTTTGTCTTAGTCTAGGGGGAATAACTATGTTAGCTTTGGTATCTTGGCTGTGTTAGTCATTAGGACACCTCGCAAATGATGTTTTTCAACACTAGTCCAACTGTATTTTTCAATACAACCTTTGACATCGAGTATTTTTCAACATTTATTAGTTTGGTTTGACCCATATTTTTTCATGTGATCTTACCTACTTGCAAGCATTCAAACCTTATTATCAGAACTTAGTATTAGTTAACACACTTAAAATATTAAACATGACGCTTAATGCTTGACCTATGTCATGATCTTTTTTTTGTGTGCTGACTCTTATTGATTTTTGTTGAGTGTCCTTGTCTGATAAGTCTCTTTGAGATGCATAGCTAGAGGACTTGGGGCATGGGGCATGGGGCATGGGGCATGCTTTTTATTTGTTTTATACTTGTGGGTGTGGTCTTGAAACTCTAGAGTGTCTCTTGTTGTCCTCTTGAAACACTTAGGAGATTTGAGGCATCATCCTTGGTTGCTTTTGCACAACTATTCTTATGGTCATCCTGGCATCTATGCCTTGATGCAAGCATGGTTTTGCTACATTAAATTGGGTAAGCTAACATCAAAGTTATCTCGACCTTTATGTCTTTGATTCTTATGTTATAATTTTTCCACATTCCAACTGATATAAATCACATTCATATCTTCATAGTTGTGCTTGTGACTAGTGATGATTGTGTGATTTTTCGATGGCCATTAATAATGGCCCAATGATGAAAATAAGTTCTTTTACATTCTCTAATGAATGATGAACACAAAATCCTATCTTAAAATTGTTCTATTGCAAGTTCACCTTTACATTTTCATGTAGCTTGCATTATTAGACTTCATGTTAGTTTGTATTTTTAGGCTACATTATGAGTTTGAGAGGGTTTTCCCTTCATCTTTCTTGTGGACTTTTAATCAACTGTGGTCATATTTTGATCTTTGTTTCCTTATCTTCTTTCATGATCTCAATCAAAATTTCTATCTTAAATAGTTGATTGATTTTGGGTCATTCTATTTCTTATAGAAATTTTTATTTTCTTCTTTTTGTTTCTTTCCATATCTTCCAAATTTCTACCTTCCATTCACTTTCACCCCACTTCTTTTCTTGCAATTCAACTTTGGGGCATAATATTTCATGCTTGATGATCTACCTTAGTTCTATGATCCTTATATTTATCATTTTACATTAAGAACCTTATCTTTAGTTCGATTTGATCAAATTTATAAATTTTTTGTTTCTCCTCTATCTCATTTCAATTTCGATCATGAGGGGGGCAGTACCTATGAACTTCAATCCTTGATTCAGTTTTATCAATTTTATGATCCCAAATTGATCTTACATTTCAATTTCTTTCTTTGATTACATGTGTTCCCAAATTGATATTACATTTTAATTTCTTTCTTTGACTACATGTGTTCCCAAATTGATCACACATTAGTCAAAGAGGGGAAAATGTATGCACCCTAAAATGGTTTCCTAGACTACGGGCCCCTGTTATTCAATTTATCAAATTTCCTAAATCAATGGTTTGGGATATTTTATTAAATCAATCCAAATCAATTTCTTTGATCAAATTATAATTAATTCAATTATTTCAACATTTCCTAAGGTTTGATCATTTTATCCTAAGTCTTATTTAATTAAAAGAAAACCTCTCTTTTAATTAAATGATGAATCCATATTTAATTAATTAAGAGAAAAACCCATCTTTTAATTTAATTAAATATTTTCTATTTAATAAAAATAACTTGGTCCCTTTTAATCAAATAAAATCCCACTTGAAAAAGGAAATAAAATAAATAAAAATTAAATAAATTCATTTTTCCTCTACGCTTAAATGCACATATTTCTAAATGTGATTCCATTTAATTTTCCTCATCTTTTCTCATTGGTGAAATTTTTTCTCAAATGGATCATTCTTTCTCCACCCTTGATTAAATCTTATCACCTCTTAATATTAATCATCCATTTTTATTTATAAAGGAGAGCCCTCTCCTCATTTTTGACATCCATGATTATGCTATTGTTATCCTGTAGGTTTGGAGAGCAATTTTTGAAAGAGTTTGAGAATTAAAGCTTTTTGTCGAAAACTTCTATCTTCTTGTCTTCTTCTCTCATGCATCCATGACTTCCATCATCATGATCCATCCTTGCATTTTAATATTAGCTTAGATCCATATTTTCTTTCATAGATTAATCATGCATTGTTATTTCCTTTGTTGCATTACTTTGCAATGTTATCATTTAGATTAGCTTGCATCTTCATTTGCGTTCATATTTTAATTTTTGAATCTCTCATTTTATGGTGTACTTTCATGGGCAAAAACTAAGTCAAACTAAGGGCTTCTATTAAAACCCTTGCACTCCATGAATAGAGAGCTATGAGTCACCATTCGATATAATGACTCATAAAAGTGTGCTCACATTTTAGGCATACAACTTGTACTTGCTAGATATGTCAAAAAGCATCATGAACCTGAGAAAATTATTAGAGATTAGACATGAGGCACAATGATAAGGAACTAACTAAAAGGTACTTATTTTCTTACTAAGTTTGAACCTAGAACTATTAAAGATGATTTGAACAATAAAATTTGGATTAAGGAAATGAATGAAGAGATTGAACAAATTGAAAGAAACAATACCTAGAATCTTGTTCCTAGACCCAAGGAAAAAATAATAACTGGCACAAAGTGGGTATTTAGAAATGATTTGAATGAAAATGGTGAAGTCTCAAGGAATAAGGCAAGATTGGTGTGCAAAGAATACACTCAAGAAGAAGATATAGACTACAAAGAAATATTTTCTCATGTTGCAAGACTTGAAGGAGTCAGGACATTACTTGCATATGTTGCATTTAAAAGATTTAAAGTATATCAAATGGATGTAAAATTAGCTTTCTTGAATGGAATTATAGAAGAATAAGTTTACATTGATCAACCCAAAGGTTTCATTGATCCAAAGAAAAAAGAAAAGGCCTACAAGTTACACAAAGCTTTATATGGTCTGAAGCAAGCTACTAGAGCATGGTATGAGAGACTACATGGATATTTGATAAAGAATGGTTTTCAAATAATAAATGATAATAGTAGTCTGTATATTAAAGAAGGACCATAGAACAAGATTTTGTTAGCAGGAATATTTTTGGATGATATCTTATTCACAAGTCATGATGAATTATGCAAGTCATTCTTTGAAGAAATGAGGAAATAATTTTAATGTCAATGTTTGGAGAAATAAAATTCTTTTTTCATTTACAAGTTCATCAAATGAAGGATGTAATTTACATTACTTTGTCAAAATATATCAAGGAGATATTGAAGACCTTTAGAATGGAAGATTTCAAACCAATTGAAACACCTATTTCTACGAACATAAAATTATTGGAAATATAAGAGGAGTGTTGGTGTAAATAAGTATTTACTTATTACACTTTACTTAAGTTTACTTAGGTTAATGTATTACTTTATTATTATGCATTATTTTATTATTTCTTAGGTGAGACACTTAGAAGTTTGCGTACTCTTATGAGTTGTCATGTTGACAACACTGGAGTAAGCAACTCTAATTTAGCACATGGTGTCAACAACACTAGAGTTTGCATAATTAACTGAGTTGTCATGTAGACAACATAGTTATTTACACTCCTATTTTAGCACATGGTTTCCACAACATAATTTTGCATGATACACCTTTGTAGGTTGTCCTCTCATCATCACGTTTACTCCTATGCTTAATGGAGGATAATCCACTCCTGGTGGACATGTGCCTAGTTGTATGACTTATCATGTTGCTAACTCCAAGGAATTATAGAAGGATTCTAGAATCCTTTATATATAGGCACTCCTAGTGTACTTTCACATCAATTCATATCAATTACATTGAATTAAATACATATTGTTATTCTAATCATACTCTTTTGGTCTACTATTGTACTTGTGCTCAAGTTCCTTGATCTTGGTTGATTTTTTCCTAAGGAAAATTCTTACATGGTATTAGAGCTATACCAAATTCTTACATGGTATCAAATCCATGGGAGATTCTCTTCACATAGCCATTTGAGACCATTCTTTCTTTAGCACCTCGACCTAGATCTAGAGAATTCATAGATATTGGGAGCATCTAGAGCCAAAGTGGACCTCACCATTACATTTGGAACATTGATTTGGTGAATTGACTATAAATTCACCTATGTTGGACCATAGTCAAAATTGAGGCAACATTTTTTTTGCAAACTGAAAACTCAAAGGCTCGATTTGTGAAATTGGTATGATCATTTCAAATCTGTACATTTAATTTTTAGATCTACATTTTTTTCATCTACATCTCTACAATTTTTTTTGGATTTGCATTATTTTCTAGGAAACTTTTAGCCATCAGGCTAGTAGGAGAGATTTTTTCAAGTAAAAAACCCCCAAATCAGATTGTGTTTCATCCAAATCACACGGCTAAGGAAAAATCTAGAGCCATTTGATTTTTGGAGGCACGACGATGACGATTTAGGAAAAATGATAGTAGACATAATTTTAAAACAGCGATATCTCCCTCATATAGGCTCCTTTTTGTGAGCAATTTTTTTTTCTTTGGGGTAGAATTTTGCAATCTATACATTGGTACAGGTGGTTTGAGATCTCTATTCCTGAATGTTTCTACAACTCACAAATCTCAATTTTTACCACTTCAAATGCTTAGTACGGGCTCATCTACACACATAATCAAGTTTTTTTTTTTGAAAGTGCATTTTTTTTGTCTACTTTCTCTATTTGCAATTAGATTATAGGCTTCTGTGGACAAAAATAGTACTTTCAAAAATAGGCCCTAAATTGGCATGTGGCTATCACACTAAGTACCCAAATCATATATTAGGGGGGTTGATTGATTATTTTTTCATTTTGAGGAGTGCATACATTTATTGATCTCATGGATTGTTGTCACATATGTCAGTTTGGTCTAAAACTGAAGTTAACACCAATGAACTATAAGAAATGGAGTACCTTAATCATTTCTCATCTAAGAGAACATAAGGAAGTGTTTCCTTCTCTATACTCAAAGATATCACCTTCATTCGAATATCTTCCTTTTCTTCTTTACTTTATGTATAGCAATATGAGTAAGGAATATTTTGCTCCTCTTTGACTGGCAAGTTTTCCTCATGATGTTTGGATGGCTCTTTGGGAAGCATATGGAGATCCATGAGTCCCTCCATTTCTTAAGGATATTCTATCTCTAGTCACTCTTTTTATGGTACCTCCAACTCCAGATGAGATTGAGATCACACCTCCTGATACTCCTGTTGCTACTACTAATCCAATTCTTGCCACAAATGCTTTTGATTTAGTGCAATAGGAAACTTCATGTCTTCCTACTTTAGCTTCATGGGATGACTTCATTCTAGATATAATAGGACTATTCATGGAGTCTCACATTGAATATGTGGGAGACATCATTGATGACATTTTCCTTCTCTTTGTTGAGGTGAATACTTCATCAATTTCCATACTGATAGGTCTAGCACAATAGGGTACACCTAGTCTTCTAGCTCTAGCATCAGTGGATGACTTCTTGACAGATATTTTAGGTTTGTTTGTGGAGTCCCACATGGCAGATTTGGGAGATGTCATTAATGATATACATCTTCTCTTTGATGAAGAAACATCTTCTTCAGTTGTCATGAGGGCTCACCCTGACCCTCCTATCCATTCTCTACATGATCAGTCTTTACAGGTTGATATGATTGTGAATCCCTATGTATAGAAGTTGCAAGAGGTCTCTTTATCATTTGAGGAGACACTTGGTTCTTTGAGGCATTTTCTACATCCATCCTTGCTAGATCTACATATGTTCTTTTTCTCAGTGTTGGAAGGGGTGACCATCAACATCGACATAGGGACAGTTGAGTAGGTTTCAGGGACACCATTCATCATCAAGATTTTTTCTACACATAAGGAAAGCATCTCATTTGTACCTCTACCATTATTTCTTCCAAAGGGGAGGAACATTATTTAGAAATATTGGATCAACTTCTACATTGGAGCAACTATCATTGATTAAAACTCTACATTTAAGGGGGCGAGGGGGAACTACTTTGTCTCCTTCTTCTTCTCTTTTATGGGGGAGACTTTTTCCTCTTATGGGGTTTTTCCTTCCTCTCTTTGTATATACTTTATGTACGTCATAATGGGGGGCTCTTGATTACTCCATCCATCCATAAACCTTCATCTCTCTTTTTGGGGGAGGGTTTTTCCCATTAAGTTTTCCCTCTTTCTCTACTTTATGAGAGATTACATTTCATTATGTACATGGTTACCTAACATGGCCTAGTAGCTAGGACCCATCTTGCATTTCATCCTAGCTTTCGTAACCTTAAGTGCATTCCCCTAAGTTGCACTTAAGGGGGGGTGTTGGTGTAAATAAGTATTTACTTATTATAGTTTACTTAAGTTTACTTATGTCAATGCATTATTATATTATTTCTTAGGTGAGACACTTAGGAGTTTGCATACTCTTATGAGTTATCATGTTGACAACACTGGAGTAAGCAACTCTAATTTAGCACATGGTGTCTACAACATTGGAGTTTGCATAATTAACTGAGTTTAAATATAGGAAATATATTTATTCGCACTCCTATTTTAGCACATGGTGTCTACAACATAATTTTTCATGGTAAACCTTTGTAGGCTTATCCTCTCATCGTTGCACTTACTCCTGTGCTTAATGGAGGATAATCCACTCCTAGTGGACATGTGCTTGGTTGTATGACTTATCATTTTACTGACTCCTAGGCATTCTAGAAGCCTTTATATACAAGCACTCCTAGTGTAATTTCACATCAATTCATATTAATTACATCAAATTGAATACATATTATTATTTTGATCATACGCTTTTTGATCTACTATTATACTTGTGCTTGAGTTCCTTGATCTTGGGTGATTTTTCCCTAAGACAAATTCTTACATGGTATCAAAGCTATACCAAATTCTTACAACGAGTAACTGATAAGGGAGGGGCGAATCAGTTACCACAAAAATAAATTCCAGATCCCTTAGGTATTTTACACAGTCAAAAATGGTTCACATCTATGAATTCATCACTTCTTCATACTAATTTGTCTCATTTTCTCATTCTACTAACTTCGATCTTTTGGCCAAATTGACCATATTTTGTCATTTATATCCCCTTTCACATCAATTTCATATCAACTCAGAATCATATCAAATCAAATCAAAATCAGTCCTAATCAACCTGAAACGTATCAAACATCCCAAATCAATCATCATTTATCCGCTCCTAGGCATTGTTGTGGCTTTCAGTGCCTTGGAAATATATCAACTTATCAATCTTATCAATCTGACCTTAGTACTGTCATGGCTCTCAGTACTAGGCCAAAATATCATTCATGTCATTCAATATTTGACGTTGTTGAGGCTTTCAATATCAGATCATGGCATCATCAACCATTTTAATAATATTGACAGTGTCTGTCAATGTTATTATGATCAAAACTTATCAATCAATTTCAATCCTGTAGCATTTACAATGTCGGTTAAATGTTACATATCAATTAATTCATGTCATGTGTCCTTGGCATGTTATCAATTTTGATCTATCAATTTGACCATGGCTTTGGTCTACCTTTTCATCATCTTATTTGATATCCATCGTCATCACATTTTCATCAAAGGATACAGTCGCATTCATTTAATCAATTTGGCCAATCATCTACTAATTTTCTCTATAGGATTAAATAACCCATAATTTAATTCTATTATTCTCACTAATTATTCTTCTTGATTATCATCCTTAATTAATTAATTATATTAATTAATTGATTCATTATCTACAAACCATGGCAATTTACTCCTAAGTTCCATTTTCCATCATTAATTCCACTTTCTACTAATTCTTATTTTGTGGAATAAAAGGATTTATAATTCAAATATTCCATAAAATATTTCATCATCATGACACTTGGATGTGACACCTCATGGATTCTCCTTTGACACTTGGCTCAGATTTTTCATAATCAAATATTCTTATCTCTTACGCATGTCCCTATTTGGCTTATTCATAATAGATTCTTGGCTTTAAGTGGGTTGAGGAATCTTATAACGCATCATAGATTCTCTTCCAAATTTGATTCTCATGTGTCATAGAATCTAAATTTTGGCATATTCTGTCATATGCATCATAGGAATTATTATTACCTCTTACGCATGTCCCTATTTGGCTTATTCGTCATAGATTCTTGGCTTTAAGTGGGTTGAGGAATCTTATGATGCATCATAGATTCTCTTCCACATTTAGCCAAGTTTGACTTGCATGTGTCATAGAATCACACAATTGGCATATTTTGTCATATGTGTCATGGATTCTCAAAGGAATCTCTTGCCACATCTCATATCTATGGGTGACAAATCCAATGCTCTCATCCTCCATGTCAATTATAAATTGGACACTCTTCCTCTCATTTTTGGTCCTTGAGTCTCTAAGATCCGAATGCTTAAGTTTTGAAAATCCAAATCTTTGAGTCTTGGAATCTCTACTTCTTTGCATGTTGCATTCTTTCTTTCAAGCTTAAAATCACACTTCTAGTATTCTCATGGCATTATCCATATCATAGGCTTTAGCTTCAACCTTGCGTGCACTATAGGCAAATTGGAGCTACAATCATTTGGAGAAGAAAGAAGAACGTGGGAGCTACAAACGAAAAAGGGGGTTTCTATTGCTTTCTTAATTAGTTTGGCTTTCATGATAGACTAGTGGGTGCTAATGTATGTTGATTGAGTTTTGTGATTTGCTCATAGTATGTTATGCATATAGCCCATTTTGCTGGTCCTACATTTGGTGAACCCAACGTGAACATGCATATCTAACTTGGGTTTTCTTGTTTTGTGCTTGTAGGTGCAAGGAAGGAGCTCACTTGGAAGGGTATAATGACTATTTGCTCTTCTTTTTCACATCTAGATCTATACTATCAGAGCAAACCTAGGTTCATAGTAAGCACATGCACCAATCAAAATCTACATTTCAAGCTCCTATCACTCTCTAGGACATAGATTAGGTGATTTTGTGTTACTAATGGTCTATTTGCAGCATGTGGTGATCGTTGGATGAAGATATGATCATAACAAACTACTGATGTGTGCTTTGTAGGATGTTGTCAAAGACTTTGTGTGTCTTTCAAAACTATGTGTGTGGATTTCCTAGATTAGATAACATTTCATTTGGTTCTTAAAAAGAACCTTTTTCTTTTCTGCCTGGCGTGTTTACAGTGTTAGATCCCTAGGAGTTGCATTGGATGTATCCTCTCCCCTCGCCATTCGTGGATCTTGGGTGTAAGAGAAATTCGTGTAACTTCTATAGGAGGCCTGCCTTGGACCAAGATAATCGATATTGGGTATGCCAGGGGGACGACCTCAGAGTGGTAACGAGCCAAAGCCAGGTCAACGTTCTAGCCGCTATATAAAACTCGATTACAATGAAAGCTGTGTCGGCGGTATTGCTACGTGATAGCTCTCCTCCAGTACCCTTGTGGTGTGTCAAACCTCGGTTATCGGGGCTAGGAGATCTTCTACGAAAGCTTATCATTCACTTGCCAAACAGAATGCCCTTACTAAAAACCATGTTTTAGTGGCCAAAATCCTTGCTATCCATTGGCTCAAGGGGTCACCCATGCCCGTGAAGACATCCTACATTCTCATGGTCCTTAGTAGAGGCAACAATCCCTTGGGAAGTCATGCCCCTTGGGAAGCGGATCTTGGTAGCCCTGAGAAGTGAGTTCGTTGTAAGAGGGAGCCTATGGTGCCAAGATCCTAGGTTGTCCACTCTGGATAAGTGCGGCTGAACTTTAGTTCAAGTAGGAATTCAGTGGATACAGTCCTAAAAGCCTAGGTTGTGGTGTGTTTGTTAACTTTTACAATAGCTATTCTTGTCTTAATGTGTCTTGCATGTGTGTAAAACATAATCAAGATAAAAGCCAAACTGTTAAATTTACACCTTGGATATCATTTGAACTTGTCAAAACATTACACATTGCCAAAATATTTCAACCTTATCAAACTTTGTAAACATTGATTCAACACACTCGAACCTTGGAAAACATGTTGACTTGTGCTCCTAAATGTACTTGGCAAAACGTAGATCTCACACTTGCATAGATTTCACTTGCATTCACCATAGTCCAGGCTTCATTCTTACATCATATAGACTTTATATTGCACCTTTTAGTCCTCATTTAGTATCTATTACCTTTCATATTGCATCCATTTAGGTTCAATGTACTTTCCTTAGTTTTTGCATTCCCATCTCAAAATCAGCACTTTGCATTCACCACCTTGCATCCTTGCATACCTATCACACTTGGCACTATTAAGGCACACTTGGATACCTGCATGACCATTTTGGGCTTCCAAACTGCACTTTAGGACCCCAAAATTGCATCTAGGAGCCTCTAGACCTCCCTGCTTTGCACTTGACCCAAAACTGTATCTTGCACCCAAAATCCCCTTTTGCATCATAGGCATTGTCCATATCACATATCCTCTTAGCATCACCACCATTTTGAGTCCTCTAAACGTCATTTTGAACCCCCAAAACCTTTGAATTTAGTCAAAAATCTAAACAAAGTATGAGTCTTAGAGTATCTCCTAGTGTTGACGGATAATGGATCTTGACTAGTCTTTTTATCTTTTCTTATCATTTTTTTGGGTCAAAATCTGTCTATGGCTTGATAGATTTGACCTTTTCATCTTTTATCAATTTGGTCTTTTCATCTTTTATTAGTTTTTGGTCAAGATCCAAAGTCCTTTATCACAAGGTTAAACTCTTAGGCAAAATACTTTCTAAAGGTTTTACCTAAGTTCAAAACTTTCCATATACCCTTGTCATAGCATAATCATATCTCTAGAATCCCAAACATCATTTTGACTTACCCTAGTAGTATGTCCCCTTCATATTGCATTGATCAAAATCCTTAGCATCATTTTCACTACCAAACCCTATCAAATTGTCCATCAACCAATTTGCCTTCTCAAGAATTTACCCTCATTTTGCATGTCCCAAACATCATTACAAACCCTAGAACACCATCCTTTGCATAGTCTACCTTGCATACACCTACCTTTAGTATCATTACCAAGTCCAAAACATAACCCTAATTGTCATTTTGCATACCTTAGAGTCATTTTCATCCCCTCTAGTCAAACTTCAAAACATCACCTTGCATTTTCATTTGCACAACATCCCTAGGACATTTGCACTTTGCACATCAAAACCATAATTCATCTAGAATTTCCTCACATTTCATAACATTACTAAACACTTAAAAATCCCAAAAACACTCATATCTTGCATACCCACCACTCTTTCCACTCTTAGGTATCATGCCAGCACTTACTAGGAGACAAGTAGCTCAGAGACCAGAGGAACTCTATCAACCTTTGTTTTCTAAGGCACAAGCACAACCAAAACCTCATCCAAGACAAAGAAAGAGAAACAAAATCCAACAAACCTTTGATGAAGACCAAATCGAGGCATCACAACCATTACTATTAGACCCTTTGAATATGTATCCACAAGATCCTCATAATCAAGCTATCACACAACAAACCTTGAACAGTGCACCTACCATGAGATTTCGTCCAAACACTTCCCCCACACATGGGATGGTTCAATGGAGTCCTAACTTTGAACCTATATTCATGCCAATGCCACCAGGAGAAGGAAGTGTACCAACCTCACCTGAAGATGAACAATCACATTCATTTTAATTCAGCCAACCTAACACATCAAACATACAATAAGGTATTGTACACCTAAGTGATGACTCTGACACTGATTATGGCATCACTAATGAGGAAATGGCTAGGGCATGTCAAGACAAAATTTTTTTCAAGAACTTCAAACATTTGGTAGCTCAAGAAATTGTCAAATTTAATCCAAACATGGAAGGTCCTAGGTCCAAAAATCAAACCAACACAACAATTGAAAACATCCAACCCATGATAAATTTGCACTTAGACAAGGGAAAACAACCTTTGGAGTTTTCAAACACAATAATGGCACCTATAAGATCCCATCAAGAACCAACAATTGAAATCCTCCAAAGTACATTTGAACACATCAATGTTAACCCCTTGTTTGATGAAATACCACCAATCCCTAAACACCCCAAAAGGACATTAAGACTTGATTTTAGTCACATGATGCAACAACAAGATGCACCTAAAGGGACCCATGCTCTAGGGATGCTAGACATACCTTCTTTGGAGGCAAATCAACAAAGTACACCTTTGATTCTAACTTTACCCCGTGCTACGACATCAAACACTATGGAGCCTCTCATAAATACAACATGTGAAACATCAAGTGCCACCATCCCTATAGATGCACAAAGGAAAAGTCTTATTGACATTATGCCCATTCCTAATAGGGACACATCTCATAGTTAAGTCAATATGATGTCGCAAGCAAGAACATCGAAAACACAAAGGTACTAAAACAACAATACAAACATGACGTTCAACTCTCAAGGACTTAGTCAACCCCCACGACAAAAAAAACATACAATGGTACAAGGACTCAACACTTCCAAGGTACAACCAAGTCTACATCCACTTGACACACATCCCACATATCAACAACAACATCAAATGCAACAATAACAACCACAAGTGGGGAAAACATCCAACATTCCTAACACACAATCCCATGTGGACCCACTTGACTTACACACAATTTATAAAAAACAATTCCAACAACAACAAATGATGTTTGCTAAACAACAAGAGAAACTCAAGCAATAGTTGGAATACCAAAGACACCTTGAGCAACAAATCACATACCAGCAAAATTTGTTACAACAACAACATGTGCCTCTACAACAACAAGCATGCACATGGTCTCACATACAACCAACAGAGGTATCCCAACAACAACCACAACACATGGCACAACAAAAACACATGGTACAACAATCGCAGTCAATCCCAAAACAAGTGCCACATCAAATACCACAACGAGTTCCCCAACAACAGGGACCTTTCTATCTTCAAGGTGCCAACATACCTCCACCACCTAGCGATACCTCATCAGACTCATCAGACACAGAAATGTCAGAACCAAGTGGACATAGTTCTCACCACAGCAAACGGTCTACTCATAGACATAAAAGACTTGAAGGAAAGACCATCATGGAAAACCCCAATGAAGAACTATTACAACAATTCAAAAAACTTTCCAAACAAGTTGAGGCATTGGGAGTCCAAAAGAAATAGGCTCTATATACAGAAAGGGACCTATGTCCTAACCCATTCGATAAAAGTCTGTATATGCCTCCATTCCAAAAACACTTTGAAGCTCCAAGGTTTGAAAAATATCGAGGAAAAGGAAACCCTATTGATCAAATCCAATAATTTTGTGCTTCATGAACCGAACTTAGTGATGATCCCACGTACCTTATGAGATTGTTCCCTCGTTCTCTAGGTGGGCCTGCACTTGAATGGTATTCCAAACTTCCTGGTAATATCAAATCTTGGTCAGAGCTAGCAGACAAGTTTATCTTCCACTTTGCCTTTAACATTACAAATGAGGTAACACTTTTTGATTTGTGCTCAATTAAATAGAAGACAAGAGAATCATTCATCACATTCTTACTGCATTGGAGAAGCTTAGTTAGTCAATGCTCACTAGACATTCCTGAAGAACAACAAGTAAACTTGTGCATTGAAAACTTAGTCCCAAACTTAATGTATGAACTCAAAATCAAGAGTCCAAGCACCATTTCTAAACTGATGAAAAAAGGGGCTAGTATTGAAGATGCTCTTATCCGTAAGGGAATCCTCAAGATAAACAAAGAAAACACAAACACCAACTCGTCTAATGAAAAGGCAAAATTTTTCTCCAAAAATAAGAATGTGACTAATGATGGCATTGTAGATGCCCGCACAATTAGCATAGCACAACCTCAACTAACTTTGAAAGGTGTAAACCCTACAAATTCACAAACTCCTAATCAAACAACACCTCAACAACAAAAAATTGAGACTTCCACACAAGAAAAAAGACATCCTAGAACCAAAGACAGGAAATTCACACCATTGAGAATACCACTTGAGACTGCATTACAACAGTTACTAAGTAATAACTTCTTGTAGCTACCCCCAATCAAAGATGAACCATTAACTAAAGCAGATTGGTGGGATGACAAAAAGTATTGTGATTACCATTGCACCAAAGGACACAAGACTTCATCATGCTTCCAATTGAAACATGCAATACAAGACCTTATTGATGATGGTGTAATCACAGTTGATCCATCACTATTAGCATCCAACTCTGATCATACTATTTTGAAAGATCCTTTGGGTAATCATGAAAAAGAGAAACCCTCAAGTTCAAACTCAAACTCACAAGGTAATGTGAATTACACATGCACTGGCTATGACTACACCATCAATTTCTTTAATGCATCTGACTTCCACATATCCACATTCACATTGAAGGTTGAAGACCCTTGTTGTGCTATCACTACACATCGTAGCAAGATCACCCTACCTGGAGCCCCATCTAGACCTAATGCTTCTACTAGACCTATACCCCCAAGTAGACCTACGACTCCTACTTCATCTGATTATAGCCTTGTTGAACAACTCAAAAAAATCATTGCACAAATATCCATTTTGGACCTACTGCGTGCATCTCCCCAACATTAGAAGATCTTGGATCAAGCCCTTAAAGAGTCAGTTGTCCTAGATAACATTGATGTTGCCCAATTCCAAGCCATGGTTGGGAACCTATCTGCATCTCAACATATCACTTTTTCACCCCGAGATATTCCTAAGGACAAACCTAACCATAATGATCCCCTTTATCTCAAAGTCTTCATCCATAGTGCCAAAGACAGACGTGTCTTAATAGATGGAGGAGAAAGACTGAACATCTGTACTCTTAAGGTTGTCAACAATTTCGGTTATTCTGAAGATGATGTGGATCCATCTCGAAGAATCACAATAAAAGCTTATGATGATGGTGAATGCTTCTCTAGGTGCATCATCACATTACCTATCAGAGTTGGTACAACTACTAAAGACACATTGTTCCATGTCCTAGACATCGAAATGAACTGCAACATGATACTAGGATGCCCTTGGCTTCATGCTATGAAAGCAGTCCCTTCTACATATTATCAATGTTTGAAGTTTTCCTATAATAACATGGAGGTTACCATCCCTGGCGATCCAGATCCTTTCCAATTTTGTGCTAATCTAAGAGATGCTACTGCATTCCAAATCCCAACAAACAATGAAGCACAACCCACAAATCCCTCTAAGTATGTGGATGCCGATATACTGCTCAGTAAAGCCAAGGAAAAGATGAAGATTGAAGACAATGGGTGTGGAGATTACTTTATGTCTCAAGTCTCTCACATTAGGGAGTCACCACTTTCTCCCATCAGTACAAAGAATTATACTTCTATCAATGAGAATACATCCATGTGTATTGAGAAAGAAAAAGTAGAACGAGAACCCACTTTGATATCTCCTAGCAAGTATGGACTTGGGTTTACCATCATGCAGAAACAAGGTTATGATGGCTATAGTGGTCTTGTATCTCAGAAACAAGGAATCATTGAACCTATCACTACAAAAGGACAACCTCCTAGTTTGGGGCTTGGTTTTAAACCATTACGAATAGGTCCTCCTAGTACCACGGTACCTACATGTAAGACTATGGATGTTTCAAATGATGAAAAGGCATCTGAGGATATCCCACTTGAAACCAACAATCCCCTAGCCTCTGAGCATAACCCCAATAATCCAGTTGAATTAGTTACCCATATATCTACCTTCAACCAAAGCCCATTCCATAATGATGATGACATCCCCTCAAGTTATCCTGAACCTTTGGATTGGGACCAACATGGACCACCAAATTTTGATCAATTCGACAATGATGACACTCTCATAATAGACTTTGAAGGCATTATGACTGAAGATCATAAAGAAGTAGTTTCTCCTAAAGAGAACACATTGGCATACTTTGGGGAGCCAACTCCACTTTCTAGTTACAAAGCAAAAAGAGAAAAAGATAGCAAGCATAGGTCTCTTGGTAAAAATCAAAAGGTGCCATTAGACTATAAAAAATCAAAAGCTAAGCAGCTCCCACTGATAAAAAATGAAAAATATGATGCCAGGAATATCAGTGTTCCAGTGTTCAACATGCCACAAAGTCTTTTGGAGCTCTCTCAATCAGCATTCATGCGGAAGGTCATTGGTCTCAACCCTCCCAACCCTCCCTTATATCCCTTTGTTTATCCCCAAATCCAACTACCTACTTTGTCCAATAGCCAAAATCAATCCTTTATCCAACAAGCCTTTGCATATGTCATCATCAGTGACATCCCACATGACATTTCTATTGACCCAGTTATCCTTAGATGCCTTGATTCGTGAGAGACAGACATTGTCTTACATACGATGCATGATGGTATATCTCGAGGCCTTTCCAATGGTTTGATTTTAGCTACAGACTTGGAACAAATCCTACGTAGTTATGGTCAGTCATGGATCTAGAGCTCATCAGCTAGCAGCACCAACAACAGATATCTTCTTAGCATTTGTCAGTGACATTCTTGATATCATCCAAAAGTCCTAAAAAAATACCAAAAAAATACCAAAAAGTCATGAAAAAAAAAATTGAAAAAAGAAAAAAAATGGATGCCTTGATGAAAACCTGGTAAACAGGCATCTTGGCACGAAAATTTGAGTCAAGAGAAAAATTCCGTCCAAAAGTGAAAACTTGGTAAACAGGCGCTTTGGGCAAGTACCATGGTGAAAACCTAGCAAACAGGC
The DNA here is from genome assembly GCA_028749045.1 of Cupressus sempervirens. Lineage (NCBI taxonomy): Eukaryota > Viridiplantae > Streptophyta > Pinopsida > Cupressales > Cupressaceae > Cupressus > Cupressus sempervirens. The sequence goes on along the minus strand of CM053783.1, from coordinate 444,954,159 downwards.
ACCATGTGTAATCAGTTATTGCTCCTCCATCTATCAGGATTCCATATGGTAAACCCTCTATCATTCCTTGATCATATCCTTCATATTGCAAGACATCCTTGGTCCCTTATCATGGCTCACGAACTAGTTAATGTCCTTTGTTACCTTGCCTAAGCATCACCAGTCTGCACACACACTCTGTCATTGACCTTTGTACATAGTTTGCATCTTGTCTGGGGGCATATTACCTACATGGTACATGAGTTTGAATTTGAACTAGGGGCATATCCCTAAGTTCTTTTTATCCATTAGACCTATTGCATAACAGATTGGAGCTAACACTTGTTTATGCTTATACAATCCTGAAAAAATCCCTAAAAATCATAAAATGTCCTGAAAAAATCTCTAAAAATCACATAATGTCCTGAAAAAAAATCCTAAAAATTCAAATATGATCCTAAAAAAATCACTAAAAATCATAAAATGTCCTAAAAAAATCCTAAAAATTCAAATATGCTCTTGAAAAAATCACTAAAAATCACATAATGTCCTGAAAAAAATCCTAAAAATTCAAATACAATCCTGAAAAAATCCCTAAAAATCATAAAATGTCTGATAAAAAACCTAAAAATTGTAAAATAACCTAAAGAAATCAGTTACACAAAAAATCAAATATTCCCAAAAACCCTAAAAATCACAAAATTCGTAAAAAATTTGCAATAAACCTTGCACATTTTCACCATGGATAACCACCCCTTTTGCATAAACACTTGCGCTTTGCAGACTGAAAATCAAAGTACTACGCTTCAGTGCCAATCACAATATCTGAGCAACAGGAACCAACAATCAATCCAACATGACACTATGAACTTATCAACTGAATCCACAACCAGAACTATCACATTATCAACATGTTGAACACTATCTACACACCTAAAACATTAACAAGAACGTAATAATGGACAAGAATAGTTGTTGGCTCACGCTATTTAGTGAGTGATTTATTTTTGCTTTTTTTTTTCTTTGATCATGTCCCTATGCTACTCGATGATATAAATCGATCTATGAGAGTGGCCAGTATGGTTCATGGTCATCTTTTTCCATTTTTTTCTATTACAATATACCTTTGAGAGTCTGGGGCATGTACATATGCCTCAGGAAGGACAAGGTCATTCTCTGTTTGCATTGTGCTTGTTTACGCAAAAGGCTTGCATTTGCGCTTTGGCCCTTTATGCCATGATGCATTGCATTCCATTTGCCATATCAAAATAAAGCTCCATTTGACATATAGTGCACTTTCTAGAAGCAAAAGTCTTTCCATCATACTAACATCTCCTCATCTCATCTTTCTTCATCATCTCATTCTCCATCACCATGATCATGTCTTCTGATTCACCAAATCATCTTCATCTTGCATTCATGCATTCTTGCATCATCCTACACTGTCAATCAACTTTCTATGGCTTTCCACCTAGTTCAACCTTAGCCTGACATTTTTCTCATCATCTTTGACCAAATACAACCATTTTTGATGATTTCCCTCAGGTTATGACATCTTTCCATCATCTTGGGCATGCACGTACAGTTTTGGGTCATTCCGTCAGTTGCTATGGTTTTGTCTTCTTGTTGTCAATAAATTGACTTATCATACGCTTATCTTAGTCAATTTCTCGAGGGGGAACCCATATATATCATCCCTATTGGGGCATGTTGTAGCTTTCTCATCAGTTATTCTTTGATACAACGCTCTAAATCACATTGTATCAAAGAGGGGCAAAATGTAGACGCTCAAAAATGGTTCGCATCTATGAATTCATCACTTCTTCATACTAATTTGTCCCATTTTCTCATTCTACTAACTTCGATCTTTTGGCCAGATTGACCATATTTTTTCATTTGTATCCCCTTTCACATAAATTTCATATCAACTTAGAATCATATCAAATCAACTCGAAATCGGTCCTAATCAACCCGAAACGTAACAAACATCCCAAATCAATCATCATTTATCTGCTCCTAGGCATTGTTGTGGCTTTCAGTGCCTTGGAAATCTATCAACTTATCAATCTTATCAATCTGACCTTAGTACTATCATGGCTCTCAGTACTAGGTCAAAATATCATTCATGTCATTCAATCTTTGACATTGTTGAGGCTTTCAATGTCAGATCATGGCATCATCAACCATTTTAATAATATTGACAGTGTCTGTCAGTGTTATTATGATCATAACTTATCAATCAATGTCAATCCTATAGCATTTACAATGTCGGTTAAATGTTACATATCAATTAATTCATGTCATGTGTCCTTGGTATGTTATCAATTTTGATCTATCAATTTGACCATGGCTTTGGTATACTTTTTCATCATCTTATTTGATATCCATCATCATCACATTTTCATCAAAGGATACGGTCACATTCATTTAATCAATTTGGCCAATCATCTACTAATTTTCTCTATAGGATTAAATAACCCATAATTTAATTCTATTATTCTCACTAATTATTCTTCCTAATTATCATCCTTAATTAATTAATTTTATTAATTAATTGATTCATTATCTGCAAACCATGGAAATTTACAATTTCCTAAGTTCCATTTTCCATCATTAATTCCATTTTCTACTAATTCTTATTTTGTGGAATAAAAGGATTTTTAATTCAAATATTCCATAAAATATTTCATCATCATGACACTTGGATGTGACACCTCATGGATTCTCCTTTAACACTTGGCTGAGATTTTTCATAATCAAATATTCTCATCTCTTACGCATGTCCCTATTTGGCTTATTCGTCATAGATTCTTGGCTTTAAGTGGGTTGAGGAATCTTATGATGCGTCATAGATTCTCTTCCAAATTTGACTCTCGTGTGTCATAGAATCTTAATTTTGGCATATTTTGTCATATGCGTCATAGGAATTATTATTACCTCTTACGCATGTCCCTATTTGGCTTATTCGTCATAGATTCTTGGCTTTAAGTGGGTTGAGGAATCTTATGACGCGTCATAGATTCTCTTCCACATTTAGCCAAGTTTGACTTGCATGTGTCATAGAATCTCACAATTGGCATATTTTGTCATATGTGTCATGGATTCTCAACGGAATCTCTTGCCACATTGCATATCTATGGGTGACAAATCCAATGCTCTCATCCTCCATGTCAATTATAAATTGGACACTCTTCCTCTCATTTTTGGTCCTTGAGTCTCTGAGATCCGAATGCTTAAGTTTTGAAAATCCAAATCTTTGAGTCTTGGAATCTCTACTTCTTTGCATGTTGCATTCTTTCTTTCAAGCTTAAAATCACACTTCTAGTATTCTCATGGCATTATCCATATCATAGGCTTTAGCTTCAACCTTGCGTGCACTATAGGAAAATTGGAGCTACAATCATTTGGAGAAGAAAGAAGAACATGGGAGTTACAAACAAAAAAGGGGGTTTCTATTGCTTTCTTAATTAGTTTGGCTTTCATGGTAGACTAGTGGGTGCTAACGTATGTTGATTGAGTTTTGTGATTTTCTCATAGTATGTTATGCATATAGCCCGTTTTGTTGGTCCTACAAGTATTAATATAATTAAAACATAAAGCATGATAAACTAAATTATGTTGTAAATTGGCAAACAAATAGGCACTTGATTTACTCTAGTAGATGTTGTAACTTGGTAACCATTGAAATTATATCTATTACTATGCAAATATTGAACATGAAGATCTTTAAGACATTAATTATTATTGATGTTAATTTAACTTAGTTGAACACACATAAAAGAAATAGAATGAACACAAGTGACACAAGGATTTAAAATGGAAACCCAATTTGGAAAAAACCACCAAGTGTAGCTAGTTACTATTTTTCACTCTTCTAAAGTGAGCCCTTTTAGGAGCTTGCCCTATTAAAGGTTACAAAAAACACTATTAGTTGTGACCCTATTAAAGGTTTTGATCACCCTATTAATAGTGGCATTTTTATAGGTCTTCAAGACACTTCAAGTAGAAATGCCACCTTGTTAGAGGATTTATAGATAGTTGTTAAGCCAACTTTGTAAAGAGATTCAGTTTACTGCTACAATGGTTAGAGATTAAAAATGATATGACCTAATTGCTGATGCAAACTTATCTTTTCTAATTTCAAATCTCAATTCTAGCTTGAATACTTGATCCTTCTTGATCGAATGTATCTTTGTAGCTCCACAAGGATATTCTTCTTATCCTTCCAATTAGCTTCCTCTAAGCCCCCTTTTATCTTACCACAGTTGTTCACATTCAATCCCACAACTTGAACTTATATTTATATCTTATACATTGTCAAGTTAGCTTAAATATAACTTAGAATAATTAATATTCATCTCCTTAGTTGGCTAAAACCATCAAACAAATTCATTTAACTCGATATGCCAAAACAAGAAAATCCTTCATTAATTGACCCTGCTTGGTAGACACTAACCAAAATAGATTTTCCATCATTAACTAAGTGAGCTTAGTTAATACTTATTTTCATGCCAACTTTCTTTGTCTCTTGAGTGAACTAGGTAGACACTTCCATCTATGAATTCTCTTTGATAATGGAGTAAGCTTGGTTAACACTCATTACCCAACTTTCTTTTATCTCTCAAGTGGACTCAATAGACATTGTCTTTTGAGCTTGGAATACATAGGAATGATCAAAAGACACAAAGAACTATCTTCATCACCTATGTGAGCTTGATAGACACTGATTGGTGTATGTATGATATATTGTGTAACATTAGAGATGATATACAATTGATCAATTATTTTCAACAATCTCCCTCTTTGGCATTGATGGAAATACAACATGTCATAATTTAATGAAATTATAGAAAAAAATAAAGTAAGGGAAAATATCCTCAATTTCATTTTGATTCGCATCCATGAGAACTCCCTCTATTAGTGTGAAATACCTCTTTCTTTAGTCTTCTCCTTCTGTTAGAAAACACTTCTTTCTTCACCAGCTTCTTCTAATAGAAAACTCTCCCTCTTTGATATCAGCATTTTGAAAATTTTTGACCAATTTCTTCAAACAACTCCAACTTTTCTCCCTCTTTGACATCTCCATATGACATCATAAAATCTCTCCTATCAAACTCTTCATAGGATTATGACACCAAAAATCTCCCCCTCTTTGACATCCAATGCTAAAGACCATGAAGAATGTAGTTTCTATTGTAACTTAAGTACAAATTCATATGCAATTTTCCCTTTCATTGTTGTACCAACTAGACTAATCTTCAACATTTTTGGTTGATGCATCACCAAATGTTGTTTAGTGAGATTTAGAGAGGGGAATGACCCCTAACTTACCTCTTAGATACAAAAATGAATCCTTAGGTAATGTCTTAGTGAATATGTTTGCAATATATTTTTAGTATTCACATATTCCAACCTTACTTCCTTGTCTTGCAAAAATTCTCTCAAAAAGTGATATTTTATTACAATGTGTTTGGTCTTGGTATGCATCATTGGATTCTTTGATATGATGATTACACTGGTGTTATCATAGAAGATAACCACTAGATCATTGATCTCTACCTTCATACCTACCAATAATTGTTTGAACCAAATAATATTGGAACAATTGACTACTACTGCAATATGTTTTACCTCTACTATTGACTGATAGATGCAATTCTACTTTTTTCTTGTCCAACACACTAGTCTTTTACCAAGAAAGAATGCCTTACCACTGGTGCTCTTCTTGTCATCAATGCTTCCTGCCCAATCAACATTAGTGAAGGCTTTTAACTTTGAGTTGCCTCCTTTCTTATATAATAGCCCATAATCTTTAGTACACTTTAGATACCTCATGATTCTTTTGATTTCCATCATATGATTTTATTTAGGATTGGCTAAAAATATTGCCACCATACCAATTGCAAGAGCAATGTCAAGCCTAATATGTACAACATACTATAGTTTTCTAATCATTGATTTTTATGTGGTCTAATCAACCTCCTTGGAATCATTATTTTTGGAAAGCTTATGTCCAATAGACATAGGTTTTCCAACTAGTCTTGAATCCTTCATTCAAATATTCTTTAGTATCTCTTTGATATACTTAGATTGAGTAATGTAGATACCATCTTTCTTCTGTTGAATCTACAAGCCAACAAAGAATTTGATCTCTCCAAACATTGACATCTCAAATTCCTTACTCATTTATTTAGAAAAATATTTACACAAGTCATCATAACCAGTAAATAATATATCATCCACAAAAAATTATGCCAACACTATCTCTTTCTCTGGTCCTTCTTTGATATATAGACCATTGTTATCATTTGTCATTTGAAAACCAATCTTTATCAAATAACTATGATGTCTTTCATACTATTGGTGTTTTGAAACATCACAATTTCAAGTTACCTTGATGAGAACCAAATACATCTAGGGGTGGATACTTCCCATCTGCAACATACCCTTTCAAACACCAAGCCAACTATAAGGCTAGATTCTTCTTCTACTTTAGGCTCTACAAAACCTAGGCAAGTGGACCTTTTAAATTCTTCATATGGTACCAATATTGAAAGAATAAATTCAATCTAAAAAAAGTAGATTAAACCCTTATATCTTTTGTATGTGTGCAAAGATCATAGGCATGAAATAGCTAATGATATGACCTAAGAAATTGATAAGATAAGTTAGGGCATCCTTTTAGCTCTTAAACAGAAAGGGAAATGGATGATTAAAATTTTGATTTTCAAAAAATCTCCAAATATGCAACAGTAAGAACAAGCTGATCTTATAGCTGATCAGTGCCTTATTTGTTGGGAAATTCCATGAATTACATACATATATCTATGATACTAGTGAAATATTCCATATATCAAGATATTAGATCTATCTTATCACATTGTGAATCAAACATCAATGTTCATTAAGACCTCATTCTCATGAAATATCCTTCTCAAATAACCAAGGACCCTATCAAATACATTAAGAATTTACTTGGCTCTTTGTTCCAACAACAAAACATACTAGACATACAACCTTAAGGGGATGCAAAAGGGTCTAAGTTCTTTGTTCCTAAACCTCAAAACATTGTAGATAATAGAGATAGGAGACGAGAATCAAAATGAAACTAAGAAGATTCTTTCTTATTATATTCATTTCTTTGAAACTATATAGTCAAGGTGCATGTAAACAACTCATAAAGCCACTAAATAGATCAAAACTATCTATATTATCTTAACTACTACTATTCATACAAGAGAAATATGCTAAAAAATGTGGCAGAATCACAACTCTGGATCCAACAATGTGGTCTCATAGAGAAACTTGAAGCAACATGGTATCACAATAATGAAACCTATCAAAAATTAGTATCAACATGGTATCCCAACAATGAGAAATTTTCTCTAGAACTGGGACCCTTACAATGGATAAGAAATAGAGAGATATAGGAAAGGAATGTAATCCTAGATCTGATCTAGAAGTGACATGTGTCCACTTGAATCTCCATTCCCTACTATTCTAATGCATCTCTCATCTTTCTACCCTTAAAATCTAATATGATTTTCATCATTATTCTATACCAAACTTGGAAATATCTCTTCTAAATGATGAAAACCCTTGTTTTTGTCAAAATATCTGAAATGCATCTAAAATGTTGATAATACCTTCATCAAATTGACTTGAAGGTGACAAAATTTTCCCCTAACTACATCTCCACTATCTCTAATGTTCATCTAGTTGACCATTTCATCAGAAATCAAATCTAAACTGCCCTAACTGAATGAAATTGAAAAATGGGTACTTGAGACAAAACCTTGAATAACTTGAACTAGTGGCTTCCTATATAGAAAAAACTCTGAAAATGGAAAGATCATTCTATCCCAATTCCAACAATATATAATAGTCTTATATTTGCATATTGGAGATGCCCATAATCTTCACTTGAAAATCATCCTCTTAGACTGGTTCACAAGTCTACATCTCATTAAAAAAAATTATCCTATTTCTAAAGTTAAAACTTTAGGTTATAATTTTCCTTGTATTTAAAATGCTTGTGTACATGCCTTTTGTGAAGAAAATTATTTTTTAAAAAAATTCTAAATTTTTGATTTTCCCTAATTTTCAATCCAAGTCAAACTAGGTTCGATCGATTGGACACATGTCACCACTAGGTTGATCTATCTCTTGCTTAGTCATCTGATATGCTAGTACCTCTACCACTTGGGTGCCATGTGGCACCACTAGATTGGTCCTCATTCTATCACTTGTGACCAGACCTTCTACCATGTGGCAGCCTCTGATTGGGTTGCTATGTTGCTATCTTAGTTAGCATGGTCATGACATCATTTTGACATAGCGACATAATAACATGTAGCACCTCCATCCACATCACCATCCAATCATCTACCTTGTCATCACTGCCATGTCACCACTATCATGTCATTGGCTTTGCCACATGGCAGCCTATAACTATGTCATCTCAACATTTCCATGTCACTAGCGACATAGAGAGATTGCACCATGTGTCACTATTTTCCATATCATCATCTTGGAATCCACACCATGTCTATAGGGTCCTTGCCAACCTTGCAATTTTTCAAGAATATTTCCACATCAATGTGCCATATTAGCAGTTTTATTCAAAATTTGACTATAGCTACCAAACTGGCCTGGGCCCACCATATGAAGCTTTATCTTTCAAAACCATCATGTCTTTAAGACACTTAAAAGGTGAATTCTTGGTATTTTAAATACAAATGAAAACCCCTATGACATCAATGTATGACTAATGTTTTAACCTTTTCTTCTATACAACATCATGTAGACATTGGAAAACATGACCATTTTCTTAAGAGGGAGAAACTACCCACCATGCATATACCACGAGCACCATTCTTGATCCAATGAATTGTCTCAACTCCATCTCAAACATTTCCACCATAGCTCTAGTGCACAAAGACATCGCTAGTGATTTGGACCAAGACATTATAGGATGTGTTTACAATCTACACAAAATATGGAAAGTCTACTCACACTTGACCAATCCTCCATCAAAATCAAACAATTTTGCTCCTACAAGACCTCTACTTCAAATGTGGGTGCTCTGTCACATAGTTCCCCTCTCATTCCATTTTCCAAAGGATCCTCCTCTTTCAATCTTTACCTAAACACGTGTCATTCTAATCAAGCTTTCTCATGATTACACACATTCTCATCCCACTGGGAAAGCCAAACAAAATGGTTAGCGAAAGCCAAGCTCTTCTACATAAAGTTTCCTCCAATGTTGTTGGTCAACGCAAGAAGTTGACAATCATGCCTCCCTATTTATGCCATCTTAATTGCCCATTCAAAGAGGGCCATGCCATACTTTCCACAATGTTTTCCTCTAACGATTCTACTAACAAGAAGGAGAAAAAGCCAAATCATTTCACATGATGACTAATCACTTAATGAAATGGCACAAATCCCACCCCTCTTTTTGACTTTATTCTAATCACAATCTAATGAATGCAAAGGTATCTTTAGGGGTTTTTTATCCACTAATGCCCACTACAACAAAGGTGAATCGCCTTGAAAGGGCTAATGATAACCAAACAATGTTATTGTCTTCTCTAAAAGCTCTCTCTCCTTGTGCACTTCATAATGCAAATCTCCTCTTGCAAATGTTGCTCCAAGATAGGAACTCCTTCCATAGAAGTTCTTAGTGCTGATGGCTACACCATGTTTGATGGAGGGCTCCAATCTAAGTTTGTGATTTAGTCTTCTTTAAATAATGCATAAATGTGCAAATTGGATCTTCAGTATGGAGCAAAACCCAACACCATAGAAAATCGAGGTTGTCTTCCTTTGCACTAGATGTAGTAGTTCAAACTAACATCTTCATCTTTTAACTGGCTTCCTCCTTATCATCTAGTGTTAATTCAAAAATAGACCCTCTGGCTGGGTGCATTTGAACAAGTAATGTGGTAGTGGATGCTTCTATCTTTGGCCTTTGTTTTAATAATAATGAGGAACACATGTTGTATTGGATAAGGCTTTAATCTTCTACACACTTGAGTCACTATTCTCCTTAGCAAAAACACATTTTAATTGACAACATTGGAATAAAGTGTACCTGTTATTGATTTGGTGTAGTTCCAAGAATAAACATCTCTAGACAAGTTAACAAACCGCCACAAATGGACTTATCTATATTCATTTCCACCTTTGAAAGTTGGGTAATAAAAATGGTTCCCCTTCATTCAAACCCATGTTTAAAAAGGTACCAATGCTCTCTGGTCATCTCAAGTTCCATGGATTCAAAAGGTTGAAACCATTTTAATTTTTGAAGACATCTTTACTTCTCAAGTGCAACTTTGCAATCTAACGAAAATAGTCGAGCCCCAAAGTGGATCTAACTAAAAGTTTATTCATTTTCAAACAATTGAACCCTCAAAATGATCCAATGAACATCTAGTATTTATCAAGATCAAAGTTTACTAGTGAAATACAAATTAGAACTCAATTTGCCATTTGTCTGCGAACTACCAATTTTGTGCCAAGAGGTCCTCTAATTGGCCTTAAAATTGACTAAACATCTGACTGGACCCTCAGAGCTGGCATACTAGTTTTTTTTTTTGCATTCTCCTATCTTATTAAATCTTATTTCATGATAAATTCTCAATCAAATGATATTGACTGTCAAAGTTTCTCTCTTAGAACTACCTACAAGAAAACATGTCAGAAAACCATAAATAATATTTAGTTTTGGCTTCAGAAATAGGTCAAGTTGACATCTGCGAGAACAAAAACTAGGGCATTGGTTTAGTTTCATGAGGAGAGAATAAATCTATGATTTGGTCTCATGATGAATAACTAGGTGAATTTGGCGAGTGATCAACACGAGCTAGTTGGATTTGCAGAACTATGAATAGTGGCAGAAAAGTGATTTTCTCAAATAGAATGGACCTAGGAAAGTGTGTAGATGGATTCATCAAGACTTGCAAATTGGCACACTTAAAGAATTTTTAGAGTAGAACACAATGGTACAATCTATTTGATCTCACCTATTCTGGATTCCAAGTTATGACATCTCGAACAAGGGTACTGATCAATTTGCACTTTATGACACTAGTAAAATTTTCCATGTTGCATATGGAATCACATTTGAAAACTGATCAAATGGATTTTTCATAAGATCAAATAAAAAAATATAGAAAGTATCTAACCTTTAGAATTCAATTTAAGAGGAATTTTCTAATTTTGGTCAACTAGGTCAAAGTTATAACTGATCAAACATGGCATCCCAAAATTCTAAACAATTTACATCAACACAACAGTAACAAAAAACTGACTTTGAGTGATTCAAAACCTAGTGAAAACATATTGAACAACTTGAAAACTAAAACATAGGTTCTTTGATAAGAATACTAAACACTCCCAAAGTGGTGAGTCATGAAACATTAATGCAAACTAGGCTTCTTGTCACTATTTTACACTTGCAAAAATTCAGATTTGGACATTGCTTAAAACAAAACTTCACAAAATGACTCAGAATGGAAATTTATCTTCATGAGATGCATAGACATATTGAATTTCAAGGTGTTAGAAACATTAAACATCTCTTAGGTCTCAAAAGGATGACCGAGTACACATGTATTAAATGTGCTTATAGGGCTCAAAAGCTTGGAATGGTACTCAAATCAAGAAGGTAATTTTGAGTCCCAACACATACCAATCTTTGGGAGCTTTTTTGAGACCATATAATGCTTCAATCAATTTATAGACCATATCTCTTTTTCTAGGATCTAAAAAACCTTCAGGTTGCTTAATGTAGACTTCCTCTTCTAGAATATCATTCAAGAATGTAGATTTCACATCAGTCTGATATACTTTAAAAACTTTATGTGCTGCATATGCAAGTAAAGTCCTGACACCTTCTAATCTTGAACTAGGAGCAAAAGTTTCACCATATTCAATACCTTTCTCTTGAGAATAACCTTTTCAAACTAACCTTTCTTTGCTTCTTGAAACTTCTCCATCTTCATTTGTTTTATTTCTAAAAACCCACTTTGTGCCAATAACATTCTTATCCTTGGGTCTAGGAACAAGATTCTAGGTCGCATTCCTTTCTATCTACTCTATTTCTTCATTCATTGCTTTAATCCAACTTTCATTATCCAAAGCATCTTTGACACTTCTAGGTTCAAATTCAGTATGAAAACATGTACCTTTTAATTTGTTCCTTGTCATTGTACCATCTAATTTTTCTCCAATGATCTTCTCAGGTGCATGATGTCTTCTGACATATCTAGATAATATAGTTACTTTAGATTTAGAGCTTGTCTCACATAGATCAACATGATCTTCTAAATTAGGCTCAGGTCCCACTATCTATGACTTGGGTCCTTCTGATGAATTGGTAGCAACTTGCTATAACTTGGTTGCTTTTGACTTGAGTCCTTTAGACTATGAGTTGGGTCCTTCAGACTGTGACTAGAACTTTGGTACTTCTAGAGATTTTGAGGATTTGGGTGGTGAAGTATCTTGACTTCCAATTAGATTAGACAATGTATTAGGTTCATAGTACACAAACCTTCTACAATCCTTAGGTTCTTTGCTACTCTCTTCTTCACTCTTTTCTATAAATTCATCAATCTTCACATGTGCACTCTCTACAATCTTGTGAGTGGTTAGATTTAAACACTCAGAGGCTTTACTTATGTAGGAGTACCCTAAGAATATTCCTTCATCACTTTTGACATAAAATTTACCTTTCCTAGACTCCTTCAAGATATAACATTTTCTACCAAATACTTTCAAGTAAATTACATTGGGTTTATAGCCATACCATAGTTCATAAGGTGTTTTATTTGAGTCTTTATTCAACTGCACTCCATTTAAGGTATGAACTACTATACTGATTGCTTCCTTCTAGCATTTGATTGCAACATTCTTTTCTATTGTTCAGGTTTTTGCACAATCCATGATAGATCTGTTCCTTCTTTCTATTATACCATTTTGTTGAGGTGTACTAGGGGCTGATACTTGTCTTTTTATTCCTTTTTCAATGGATGATTCATTTAATTCATTAGAGATGAATTCACCTCCTCTATCTAACCTTAAACAATTTAATTTATTTCCTATCTCTTTCTCAACTCTAGCTAGATACCACTTAAACTTTTGAAAGTCTTTAGACTTATCTTTCAAATACATTATAGTCATCATTCTAGAATATTCATCAACAAATAAATTGTAATACTTATCTCCACTATAGCTTTCTATGCTAATAGGTCCACAAAGGTTTGTATAAACTAGCTCCAAGATTTCTTCTGAAAGATAGTTCTTGCTTTTTAAAACTAGTCTTTCCCATCTTTCCAATTTGATAATTCTTGTATATAATCATATTCGATTTCCTTAAGATAGGAATACCTCTTACCATTTTATTCTTGCTTATTTTGACCAGGTTATCAAAGTTCACATGACACAACCTTTTATTCCATAACCAACTTTGTTTGACTTGAGCAATGAAATATGAACTTCCATTGAGATCTAGGTAGAATAGGTTCCCTTTCAATTGATTACCAAACCCAACTAGATTTCCTTTTCCATCTAGCAACTTGGCCTTCCCATTTATGAATTCTACCTTGAATTTACTATTATTTAGCTATGCCACACTTAGTAGATTGTGCTTCATTCCTTCAATCTAGTAGGCATTGTCACATTTGAGTTCATTGGTCAGTGAAATACAACCTTTTCCTTTTATGTAACAAGGTTCATTGTTTCCAAGTATAACACTCCCACCATCATAGTGTTCCATATGTTCAAAATTTGATTTATCACTAGTCATATGGTGAGAACAACCACTATCAATAATCCATGTATCATTCTTACTAGCATGAGAAATAAGTGCCATCTTATCTGACTCATCATCTAATTCATCTTTTACAACAATATAGACCATCTCATCATTATCACTACTATCAGAATCTTAAGCCATAAAACAAGATTTCTTGCCTTTGTTCTTGTACTCCTTGTAGCTTTTAAATTCCTTATTGCCTTTGAACTTACTACTTTTATTTTCATCTTTTCCTTTTCTATTTGGATACCTTCCAGCAATGTGACCAACTTCTTCACATGAAAAATAAATTAGCAGAATCTTACCTTTGTACTTTCCTCTTCCTTTGGGATATTTCCTTGCAAGTAGGGATTTCATAACTTCAAGATCACTATAAAAAGTTTCTTCCTCTTCTTCACTTTCAGATTGTTTGGGTTTTGATTTTCCACCTTTCTTCTTGAGTGAAAGCTTGGCTTCAAATGAAGACTCAATGCCTTTCGAACTAGGAACATAGTTATCCAACTCAAGAGCTTTCAATTTTCCCACTAAAGCATCCATATTTATTTTATTGTTTGGATCACATCTCATCTCTTGAATAGTAGATACTCTAATTGCATAGATAGCAAGAAGGGTTCTAAGTACCTTTCTTACAATTATTTTATCATCAATGTCTACTCCATAAGCTTTGATAACACTTGCAATATTTTCATCCTCTTTCATTTTTATCTGATCAAATTGGCCTCTAACACTTTCTGCCTTGGATCTCCTTACATTGTCATCACCTCTATAGATATCCTTTAATTGGGTCCACATTTCATGATCAATAGTGCAACCTTTGACCTCATCAAATTCATCATAGTTAAGAGAAGAAGTAATACCAATCATGATGATGTTATGATTTTTCTTTTCAACAATTTCTTCTACTATCAATGTTCTAGTAGGAGCCTTGTATTGATTATCCAAATATTTCAAACTTAAATAACTAATCATTGTTAAATGCAACTTTATAAGTTCCTTCCGTGCTGCAAAATTATCTCTATCCAATTTGGGAATCTCTCATCTGTAAGATATCCTAATCTTTAGCTTAGGTCCTTGAAACCTTCTTTTCAAGCACCAAAAGCTTTGATACCAATTGTTGGAAATATAGGAGGAGTAACTAAGAGGGGAGGGGTGAATCAGTTACCACAAAAATAAATCCTAGATTCCTTAGATGCCAATATAATTAAAAGATAACCTTTGATAAACTAAATTCTACTATAACTTGGCAAATAAGCATGCACTTGGTTTACTCTAGAAAATGTTGTAACTTGGTAACCACTAAAATTATATTTGTTATTATGAAAATACTAAACATATAGATCTTTAAGATGCTAATTGTGATTAAGCTTAATTAACTTAGTTGCACACACATAAAATAAATAGCATGAACACAAGTGACACCAAGATTTAACGTGAAAACAAAATTTGGGAAAAAACACCAATTGCAACTAGTTACTATTTTTCACTCTTTCGAAGTGAGCCCTATTAGGAACCAACCTTGTTAAAGGTTACAAAACACACTATTAGGTGTGATCATGTTAAAGGATTTAATCAACGTGGCCTTGTTAGAGGTCTTCAAGACACTTCAAGTATAAATGCCACCTTGTTAGAGAATTTACAAATAGCTATTAAGCCAACTCTGTTAAGAGATTTAGTTCACTACTAAAATGGTTAGAGAGTAACAATAATATGACCTGATTACTAATGCAAACTTATCTTTACTAATTTTAGATCTTGATTCTAGCTTGAATTCTTGATCCTTCTTGATTTAATGTATCTTTGCAGCTCCACAAGGATTTTTTTCTTAACCTTGCAATTCACTTCCTCTAATCATCCTTTTATCTTCCCATACTTGTTCACATTCAATCCCACAACTTGCTCTTATATTTATATCTTATACATTTTCAAGTTAGCTTGAATATAACTTAGAATAATTAATATTCATCTCCTTATTCAACTAAAACCATCAAATAAATTCATTTAACTTAATATGGAAAAATAAGAAAATCCTTCATTAGGAAACCTTTCTTGGTAGACACTAACCAAATAAGATTTTCCTTTGTTAACCAAGTGAGCTTAGTTAACATTGGTTTTCATGCCAACTTTCTTTGTCTCCTAAGTGTACTTAGTAGATACTACCATTTGTGAATTCTCTTTGGTAACAGATTGAGCTCGGTTAACACTTATTACCTTCCAACTTTCCTTTGTGTCCTGAGTGGACTCAGTAGATACTACCTTCTGAGCTTGTCATACATAGGAATGCTTAGTAGACATAGAGAATTTCCTTCATCCCTTGAGTGATCTTGGAAAACACTGACCAGTGAATGTATGACATTTTGTTTAACATCAAATAGAATATATAATTGATCAATTGTTTTCAACAAAAATATCCAAGGATGATGATTCAATGCCAAAGAGGGAGATTGTTGATAAAAATGATTCAATTCTATATAGTCATTGATGTCACACAAATTTTATACTCTAACCAAGCACTGCCATTTGGATCCGAGGTCATAACACTCTAGTATCAGCTGAGCATAGTTTAGAGAAGAAGACAAGTTTAGTGAAGGGATTCCAATGCAAACCAAGTTAGGTTGGTTACTAAAAGAAGTTTAGTGTAAATCAAGTCAGGTCAGTTACCAAGGATCTCTGTGGCAATTGATTGACTTACTTTTAGTTCAAGCCGACCTACAAAAAAAAACTTTCTTTTTATGCAAGTCAACTTGGTGGATGCTATTTTTTTATTTGTATAGGTATTCAAGATAACTTGACATTAGATTTCATATATATGAAAGGTCATGTTGTGGATTAAAATATGGAAGTTGTGGGAAGAGAATAAGATATGAATAAAGAAGGATATCTGATTAAGGGAAGATAATCTAAGGAGCTGCAAAGAATATTCTAATCAAGAAGGATCCAGAGGATAACCTAGAATAGTGATATGAATATACAATCTAGTTTCTTTGTCAATCAAGTCAATCATTATTACTCTCTAACAATTTTAGTAGTGAGGACATCTCTTAACAAAGTTGACTTAACAATCATGTTGTAAATCCTCTAACAAGGTGGCATTTCTATAGTGAAGTGTCTTAAGACCTCTAACAAGACCACTCCTAATAGGGTGATTCAAATCCTTTAATAAGGTTACACCTAATAGTGTATTTTGTAACCTTTAACAGGATTGTCCCCTAATAGGGTTCACTTCAAAAGAGTGAAAAGTTGTAACTAGTTACATTGGCAGTTTTCCCAAATTGGGTTTCCACATTAAATCTTGGTGTCTCACATGTTCATGTTATTTTCTTATTGTTTTATCTTTCTACAACTAAGTTACTAAAGATTAATACACATTAATATCTCAAGATTTCTTTGTTAACCAAGTTATAGTGGATTTCTAAGTTCTAACCTAGCTATGAGTCAAAAGGAAGTTTTTATTGACATCTAAGGGATTTGGAATTATTTTAGTGGTAATTGATTCACTCCTCCCCTCTTAGCTACTCTTCTTATATTTTCAACACAAACACATGAATCAACATTTTTGCAAGAGCCAAGTTAGCTACAATAGATCAAGTAACATATAGTGCAACCATTATTCACATTTCAAAATAATCATAGAACAAAATCATGATGCCATATAGATAGAAGTAACTACTAGCACAACCTTAGTGAAACTACCAAATATATCATAATCTAATAAATCATGCATAAAGAATAATTAACCTATTGATACAATAACATAAATCACATCACCCCAAGGGTGTAGAGCATTCATGGGTCCTACATGATCATTTAGAAAGAAAGAACATCAATATGACTTCCAAAAATCAAATGGGAGAGGTACTACATCACCCCGCCTAAAGTCTAGGCTTACTCTTGGAAGCCTATAATCCAAGAAAAGAATCAGAGCATACAAAGAGGGAAAAAAACCTAATAACTTATGAAAGCCTCATCAATTTCTCTACAAGTCAAACCAAATCACTCCAACACTCACCAATCATCTTTTCAACCATAGGAAAATGGTCAGCCACATGAGAAAAGTGTCACGTTGACACAAAGTCATTCAACAAACAACTTCATATGCACTAGGAAAACCAACTATCCATCAACTGAACACTATGAGGCCATGAACATATCACTCCACCTCATTATAAGGTTCCCAGCTAAAACATACACCTACCAAGTAAGCACAAATCAAGGTCAAAACAATATGCACTTCTAAATCAAATAAGAATCGTGGGAAAGAACTATCGCAAAATACCAATGAACACTACCCTATCTTGTAGGAGAGTTCTTCCATCTAACCAGAATATCACTGACTCACCCTCAAAACATAGGGACAGGAATAACTTTAGTGGTGAATATACACCAAATGGTGAATTTCACTCATTGAGGACCTTGAATTTGGAAAACCAAATCACACTTTCAAGGTGGCCATGCCACCCACACTTATGAAAATTGTGTCCCATGCTTAAGCCAATTGCCAATAATGATACACAACTATTTTTATTTTGATGATGACTTATCCAATGTAGTTTACTCTTTCCACATGATAAAATTAATTATTTTCACCTACAATTTATGAGTCACTTCTTATTCAATGGTCACATTCGCCATTAACCTCTACACCAAGACAAGTAGGATGAGCTAGGGAAACTTGTAATACCACCAATCATTACTAATTGCACTAGTGGTATAACCAAACTAGTCTAATCAGTTGAGAGCAAAAAGAGAAAAAAGTGATGCAGCAATGAAAAGGTCTATAAAAAGGGTCAAAACTCATAGGTGGACTATATCACACCCAATCAACCAAAGGAAACATCTACATCAAGAAGGGAAAACTCATAGTTTTCACATTGCATCATGAAAGTAGACTAGAATCATATTGAAT
The DNA here is from genome assembly GCA_028749045.1 of Cupressus sempervirens. Classification (NCBI taxonomy): domain Eukaryota; kingdom Viridiplantae; phylum Streptophyta; class Pinopsida; order Cupressales; family Cupressaceae; genus Cupressus; species Cupressus sempervirens. The sequence goes on along the minus strand of CM053783.1, from coordinate 444,935,458 downwards.
ATGAAACATAAGCATGGATCCCAACCAATTGATCAAGTAGACTATGGGGTGACAAAGATTAACCCTTTTAGACATAACACAAAGGATTAAACTTCTCTATGGGATAATAACCCATTTTTTTATTATTCAATTCACCTTTATTTGATAAAGGGTATCCAGAACATCAATTTTCACCTCTAGACATAAGTAGAAGTTCCCTCTATTTCCCAAATGATATTTTCATTTCTAGGGTTCTATACAAGAATACATGTTTCCATATGACAAAACACTAGTTCCCTGATGAAAAAATGAAACCAAGGTATTTTTTCATATGAGATTTTAGTAGAAACAAAATTTCCTTCACTCTAGAGAACATAATTTTCATGTTCAAACTTTGATTGTCTCCATTCAAAATGTATTGGAAATATCTCAAAGACATATTATACATGATGAAGCTTAGAAAGTCTTAAGGAATAATAATTTTTGTTACCAATAAAAATAACACAACATAGCTAAAAGCATACACTCAATGTTTCATAAACATGTGACATATGAAATATCCTAAAGCACAAAAAGAAAGAGCATTTCCCAAACCAATGCAAGACATGAAAAGAAGAAAAATTACACATAATAAACTAATAAAATATCAATCATATGAATTGCATGACTCGGCCATATTACAAGAAGTTCAGACCAATTAAACTAAAAGATTTTCAAAATTCAATATTATTGTTAACAAGTACATATATTTTATCGACTTTCTTTTCTTTTAAGAATAATGTAATATTTTATCAAAATTTAACCAAACTACATTTCATTAAAACCTTCACATCTATACAAACACACTAGTATGATCTATGTGATGTTCTCCCTTATACATACTATGATAGGTTCAAGTTAAACATGATGGAGTCACAACACAAGATAAGATCCAATAGTAGAAAATATTTAGATTAGTTACCATAAAAAAAATATAAAAAAAAATCTCAAATAGTGGAATTATTAATTCAAACAGTAAATCTTATAAGTGCAAATTTCAACAATAAGTCAAATGTGATAACTGTCACAAGGAGATTCATAAACAAATTTGATAACTAGTCCAAGAAAGGAAAGATTAGATTAGTGCTAGACCAAACCACATGTGGAAAGATCCACCATCCAAATAAAATAAGGGATCAATTTAATTATACTATAAGTGATGATTTAGAACAACCACACAAGAGGGATTAATAACCACATGGAGCTAAGGAATACACTACCCTAGTAGCATTAGAGAGAAAAATCACACACATCAAATAGTGTACTATCAATGACCTCGTGCATATGCATAACTATTATGTTTTAATGAGTGCAAAAGTATTATTTCTTTCCATGCAATGAAAAAATTTATAATGCAAGCTCATAGGTACAAGATTCTAGGTTTACACAATTTCATTGAACCATTTATTAAATGCGTCATAAACACATAAATTTCCCTAAGATTAAGAAATGGGAAACTTGGAGACATAAGTCACTAACCTAGATGACATATTGTAACTGATTACTCCCTTTTAAAATTATGAAAATGAAGCTTCCAATTCTCTATATATATGATTTTTTGGGAAGGAAAACAATACAAGCCAATGGGAGAGAAAAAGAAAATTAATTAAATCCCCTAGGCATGTTGAGTCCTAGTATCTGAAACCACTAGGAACTAGATCAACTTGAGTCGACCTAGTCCTAGTCTAGATCAACCTAGGAGGGCTAGGTTGACCTTGGTTGACCTAGTCCAATCTAGGTTAACCTAGTCTTAGAGGTTAGGATAGGGGATCCATAGGAAGCTCTAGAAGATACTAGGAGAAATAGTGTGGATAGAGGGAGAAAGAAGGAGAAAAAGGGATTGAGCATAGGCACATCTAGTTGGATCTCAAAATTATTAGTTCAAAACCTACAATCCTTTTATGATTGATGCTAGGAAACCAACACAATTTTGGTCAATGATGAAGGTTGAAACATAATTACTCAACCTCCACACTTCAATCTCTACAAGACCTAGGTGAATATACCTAAATGAACACTTCTTAGGGTTTTTAAGTGAATATTTTATTCATGCAATACTTGTGGATGGAATTTCACTAGTCTACAACTATACATATCAACTTCAAATGAACATATATAGATTATTCCCTAATACATTGGGTAATACAGAGTTAATCTTCCACATATTCTTATCATCAAAAGAATGACAAGAGACAATGTGCACCCCATCAACCATTGGGAAGATAAGATGTAAATACAATCCCCAGTCTAAATGTTTTTAACCCCAATTAAAGGAGATCAATTAGACATATACCATAACTCACTATGAAAATATATGATAAACCAAGTTCATGTATTATTGTCACCCATAAAAACAATACTATAATTCAAAGGAATAATAAAGAGCATGAGAGATTTAAACCATACCCCATTGAAAGAGAAAGCATCATCATATTAATTTAATTTTTAAAAACATACAGTAGAGAAGTTTCGATACACATCCAATAGAGTAATTGCAAAAAATAAATTACTTCATAATTTCTTTTTGGCAAAACATTACTTCATATCAATGTCATTGCTTACTTTGTTTTTGAAAATGTATATTCTTAACTAGGAGATTTGGTACCTTTTCTTATAAAACAAAAAGTTGCACATAGCTTCAAACTCCTTCATAAACATAATTAACTACTAACTAGAATATAATTAAGAAAATATAACTATAATAGTAATTATCTTCTATTTCATAAGTATCACAATTTATTTAGAGACATCCTTAGGAACCTTAACATAATCATTGATTCATTTAGTGATCTAAGCACGAGTAGGCCATATAAAGTTTGACACTTTGGGAGAATATGGTTGTAGATCCACCCACTTCTTCCCTTATTCTATCTTTACCTCTATTATAAATTTTGCAATTTTCACCTCAGTAGTGATTATCTTGTTTAACAATTTGTAAAATGAATCAATCTAGAAATTGTGTTCTTCCATGAAATTGTTTGTTGCTACCTGAGATAATCTTGTAAACTTTTCCTTCCATTCCTCTAGTTTCTTAATCTTTTCATCTCCACTTTTAATGGCAGGGAGAAAGGAATGATCAAAAAAAGAAATTTGGCTCAATTTTTATTCCAACCTCAAATATTCTCATTTTATATAACCCAAATTCTTTGAAACAAAATCAATAAGATCGATGCTAGCTTTTATCTGTGTAGGGGCATTAGTATCTCTTTTTGTGACCTCATAGAGTTTACTCATTTCATATCTAGAAGGTCCACATTTTATTTCTATCTTGGAGATCATATCCTTTCCTTTCATAAAGAATTGTAACATATTTCCAATGTTATTAAACCCCTCATATAATTCATCATAGTTAGCCAAAATAATGTTCACCCTATAAACAAAAATCTTCTCTAACACTTTAAAGGTACATTCCTCATGATCAATACTTGTGGCAATTTATATATTTTGGTTTTCAACATTAACATCTATAGACTTATGAACCACAATAGCCTAAGAGATTTTAGATTTAAATTGTGCATCACATTCCCCAATATTTTTATTTTTACATGCATTTTATTTATGGTTGAATTCATCTCCATTTCTATTCTCTATAATTCCACAATCATTTCTTTCATATGTTTAATTTGGGCCTAATTAAACATTGATTCATGAGTAAATCTAGTTGCAACAAGCATGAGATCTATATTGTCCATTATTTGTATCAAGGTCATCCCCTCTTCTCCTTTTGATATATAAATCATCCTTGGTTTATTTCCTTTAAAATTCCCACAAGTAGTGAGGGTTTTTGTCTTAGGGTCATACCCTATTCCTTCAAGTTTTTCCAATGACTCAAACTCTAACACAAATCTAGAGTCTTCTTGTTCCTTACTTGAACAAGTTAAAATAAATATTTTAATGTCAAACCAAGGAGAATCAGAATTTTATTATTTTTCACCATCTCTTAGCTTTTTCTTTAGTACATGATATATTATCTATATTCAATTCATCTATCATTTGCTACACAACTGAAGCATGTTGTGATTCATCTATTTCCTCAAGCCTATCCTTCTTCCTCTAATAAAAATACTTTATTTTGTACTTGATCCAAAAATATTTAAACTCCCTAGTCTGGGTGAAATTATCCTTCTCAATCAACCTAAGGGATATAGCTTCCCTCTCATCATCAGTATCTATTGGATCATCATTTGGCATAGTTTGAGTATAATAACCATATTTTTCCTTAGAATATCAAGGAGGTGGTTTAGATGTCTTAGCAATCCCTTTCATCTTTCTAAGAACATTAAAAACTCTAGCCAATCCCCCATCCTTAGAATCCTCATAAGATACTAGGGGAGTACTGTTAGAAAAACATAATACTGATAGGAGGGGTGAATCAATATTCTACAAACTTTTTTTGGCAATTGAATATTGTTATTTTCTTTATAACATGCATATGAAAGTAAACCAACAATGTTGAAAAATAAATATAACCAAGCACATAGAGAACTCATAACAACATTATTTGTTAACTAGGGAAAAACCTAGTGGGGATGATACCTATTATCTCTAAAAGTTGCACCTTGACTGAATCCTAAAATTCAATCACTCTAAGAAACATGGAAACACTCCTAGATAGTGGGTGTATTATGAATAGGAGTGAATATCTAGGTTCTAGGTTGGTTCCTTATAATGCTTCACCTATTTTCTCCTCAAACAAAAATTTAAAACTTGGGAGGAAAAGCGATAGAAGGATTACTTTTATAAAATGTAAATACTGAAAGGTAAACTTGACTGAACTTAAGGTGATGCACCAAAACATTAAGATGAGAAGACTATTGACTTGACATGATGAAGTTTTTGGACCCCATAAAAGAGCCACAACCATAATCAAATCAAGCTAAGGTCAAGGCACACCCCAAGATACTTCCAGCTATGCCTTACAACATAGTGGACAACACAAAAAAGATGAATGTCAAAATGTCTATGTGGAATACTTTGGCTATCCCAAGGTAGATTGATTTGCTAAAGAAAGCTCCATCTAAGGAGAAGAATCATGATTTGACAGCCAATGAGAACCCCAAGGTGGTTTTGAAAAATTCTATTCGCGAAGTCATTTCTCCAAACAATAATAAAATTCAAGGTAAGAACATGAAACCACCTCCTTTTATGTATCTTTGATCATTGGAGATGAGTTAGTGCATAACTTTATGGTAGATAGTGGAGCTACCCATTTTTTAATGCAAAAGAAAATAGATAATCAACTAGATTTGGTTTATCAACCTTTAGAGAAGGGGGTAGTGTAGGTAGATGGTTCCATTGTAATAACTTTAGGAGTTATTAAGGATGCCAATTTGACTCTCCATGCATGTCCCAACATCTCCGTTCTTCAAGACATTTTTCTAATTGACCTTCCTCCATATTTTTCCCTTTGTTTGTCAAGAGAATTCATAGTAATAATAAGAATATATCTTTCCTGATATTGGTCACACATGTTATTTAGAAACCGTTATGGGACCAAAGTAACGATCAAATCAAAGCGACTTGCAAAGAATCACATTGAGCTATATATACCCAATGTAATCAATGAAAAGTGTGTCACATTTGATCAAAATAAAAACCTTGTTGTCTTAGAAAAAACACCCAAGTAGAGAACATTCTTGATATACTCCTTCATGAGTGGGCAGCATAAGATGTATTTAGAAGTCAAAAGAACACTATTTTAGATGCTGGTTTGGGAAATTATATATTCTAAGAAGCTGGTTCTGTTATACCAAACCTTATTAAAAGTTCCAAGAACTTGATGATGAGAAAGATAAGGTTTGGGAGCTATACTTTGATGGCTCTAGAAGAAAGAATGGTTAAGGTGGAGGAGCCATGTTGGTATTCCCTCAACAAGATAAATACTATGCACCTTTTTTATTCAGTTTTGCATGCACAAATAACACAACTAAATATGAGGGCTTAATTCAGGAGCTAGATTAGGCTATAATGAGAGGTGTCAAATGCTTGAAAGTATTTGGAGACAATGGATTAATTGTCAATTAGGTTAACAGGCTACATATGACCAAAAATGACATGTTGAAAAGATACAAGCACAAAGTTTGGGATAAAATTGAAAATTTTGATGCCTTTGACCTTATTGCCATCCCTAGAAAATTAAATCAACATGCTAATAGGTTGGCCGTTGTAGGAGCACAATTTGATATAGCTGAAAATATCAATAAGGAGAATGTACAATAGCATATCAAAATTGTAGTAAGGCCTTCTATACCTAATGATGATGTTAACTAGCAAGTGCTTGATAGTGATGAGCAAATTCTAAATTTTTTTCTTGAAGAAGATGTGTTTTCAACATCCAACCAACATAAGATAAAACAACAATATGGTGATCAAATTATAGAGCTAAAGTCAAATAAGCTTCCCAAGGGATTGGCTACCCTTGAATCTAGCTTCAACATGGATGATCAATTCAGAAGGAACAAGACTATCTTGCTGGTCCAACAAGACCATTATGAGGATCTTGAAATTGAAAAGGGGAAAAACTTGAAATTTGGAAAAGTAATTATTGTTGAAGAAAAGCAATCTTATGTTCAACTTTTTCAAGAATCCAGTGATATCTTTGCATGGGAGTATAAGAATATTAAGGGGTTGTATCCAAAGCTTGCCCAATACACTATTGATTCAGATCTAAACTCCAAGCATGTATGATAGAAGAAAAGACTAGTCAACCCAAAGCTTGAACCTTTAATGCAAAAAGAAGTGTTTATACTTATTGAGAGTGGAAGAATTTTTCCTATCAAGCATACTAGTCGGGTCTCAAACCTTGTTCCAGTCAGGAAAAAGAATGGGGAAATAAGGTTGTGTGTTGATTTCAGATATCTCAATAGAGCATCTTTGAAGGATCATCACCCTTTACCATCTATAGAGAAAATACTCCAATGTGTTTTTAGTTCACAACATTTTTTGCTTCTGGATGGTTATTCATGATATAACCAAGTTTTGGTTAAATAAGAAGATCAATATAAGATCGTACCATAAAGTGGGGTACAATGGCATATAGAAGGATTCCTTTTGGTTTATCCAATATAGAAGAAACATTCCAAAAGGAAATGGATGTCACTTTTCATAATTTGATGTACAAATTTGTCCTACTTTATCTTGATTATATCATAGTTTATTCAAAAGATATTGCAGATCATATTGGTCATCTCTCACAAATTTTTCAAAGATGCAGGGAGTTCGGTATATCCTTTAATCCTAAAAAGTGTGTATTTATTGTCCATGAAGATAATTTATTGGGCTATGTGGTGTCCAAGAAAGGTATAAAAATAGACCTAGAATGAGTTATAGCTATCTTGGAGCTTTGCTTACCACATTATAAGAAAGGCCTACAAATTTTCATAGGGAGATTACATTTTTTTAGATGCTTCCTACCTAATATAGCCACTCTTTTGAAGCAATAGACAACAATTTTGAAGAAAAATAAATTTTCAACTGGACTAAGGAAGGAGAGAACAATTTTCAAGCAATCAAAGAGGCCTTAGCATCAACACCAACACTGGTAAATCCTAATTTCAGGAAAGACTTCATATTATATGCTTACGGAAGCCATGATGTTATTTCTATATCTTTGGTACAATAGAATTTAGAAGGGTTTCAATAACCTATTGCCTTATTTGGTAAAGGACTTGAAGGTTATTATCAAAGGTATAGTTTTGTTGAGAACATGTGTTGGCTATTGTAAAAGGTTTGAAGAAATGCAGACATATACTATCTCATAGCAAGGTACATATCATGGTATCCCACCCTAGTGTTAAAGAGTTCTTACTCAATAGGGACTTGAATGAAAAGAGAGTCAAGTGGATAAATAAGGTGATGGAGTGTGACATGGATATCCAAATTACCAATATGGTTAGAAAAAAGGGACTTTGTGAGAAAATTGCTAATACAACTTTCATAGAAGATGAGGAAATAGTAGAAATAGCTCTAGTTATCCATAGAGCAGCTACTAATGATCGATCAGTGAGCTGGCTAAAGGAGATTACTCACTTTTTGCAAACTAGAGAGTTCCCACCTAATCTTTATAGATCCAAGAGAAGGTGTTTTAGACTTCAAGCTATTCCTTATGTGTTAATTGACAATATTCTTTTTAAGAAGGATTATAGCAATATGTTGTTGAGGTGCACAAATAATGATCATTTTGGAAAAATCCTATTTCAATTCCATGATGGACCTTCAAGAGGTCACTATTCACCTAGGACAAAAACATTTAAGGTTATAAGGGCTAGATATTATTGTCCAAGTTTTTTCAAAGATGCCCATGGTTGGGTAAGAAAATGTGTTAAGTGTGCCATGTTCCTTGGAAAAGAAAGGTTGCTAGCTTCACCACTATAGCCCATTCAGGTACAACAATCCATTATGAAATTGGGAATAGATTTCATTAAGGCAATTAATCCACCCCTATATAGTGGGTTCTAGTTGCTATATATTATTTTACCCACTAGACAAAAGAAATAGCCTTAAAGGAGGCTAATGAATCAACTGGGCTCAGTTTCAATGAAGATATTATTTGTAGATTTGGAGTACCTAATTCTATTATATTAGATAATTCCCTTTCTTTTATAGGGTTGAAAGTAAGTAATTGGGTAGTCAAAAATGGTATTTACCTTAAAAATTCCTCCAATTACTATCCTCAAGGGAATGGATTGGTAGAATCCACCAATAAAAATCTAATAGGGATCACTAAAAGAACCTTGTAGGACAATCAACATGACTATCATTCAAAGTTGAAGACTTCTTTATGGGTTGATAGGATCACCCCTAAAAGAGTGATTGGGAATAATCCTTTCATGTTGGTACATGGGAGAGAATCACAAATACCAATATCTACTAAGCTACCAACATTGGATTTTGCTAGCCAATTGGTCTTATTTGAACCAAGTGATCCTATGGAAATAGGGCATGCCCAACTTATGGAGTTGGAAGAAATAAGAAATAGAGTGATGCAAACCATGGAGTATCAATAGTTGCAAACTAAAAGGGTTTTTGAGAAAAAGGCAAAGTCAAGAGTTTTCAAAGTTGGAGATCTAGTGCTCAAATGGAACAAGTTCAAGAGCAAGCCAGGTAAACATTCCAAATTTGATGCTTTTGGAGAGGTCCATTCATCATCATAGAGTGCAAAGAGCACAATGCATTCCAACTCTCAATGATGAATGTAAATTTTTTACCTATCCTAGCTAATGGGATACACCTCAAGTCTTTCTTTGAGATATGATCTATCTATCTCACTCTTGTATGTAAATAGGTTAGGTTTGGTGCTTCCAATAAGTTTTTCTATACTAGTTTGTTGTTTTGTGTTCCCTAAGTTCTTTCCAACATAGGTTTGCTTTACTTTTGTATTTTCTATTTTCAGTAATACAAGTTTTTAAAGAGATGAATGAAAAAATTATCCATATCTCACACTGCTAAATTGACTCTATAGCCCAATGGACTATCCAAGGCTATTGGTTTTAATGTCTCATAGGAAACCATATTGTAGAAGTCACCAAAAATGTTACAAATTTTTACCGCACTATGTAGATTGGTAGAACTATTGCCAATTATTCCTAGCTAGGTGCCTATGAAAAGAGATAATGTATGCATGTGTTTCACTTCTAAAATTTTTTCCACCCTTATGAAGCCATAAGGTGATGGTCATATCCCATGTTCTAATGTTATTTATAGAATGCCATGCAAATATATAGGTGATACATAAAAAAAATTGATTTTACACTCTTTCCCTTATATCCTTGTGATACTTGGCTATTTTTTATATTATAAAGATCTTACCTCTAATGTTTTTAAAGTTGTGATCTTACAAAATTTCCCTAGTTGTATGATTGTTCCTTTACGATCACTAACAATTTTAATAGTTGTGAAGATGTGTGGCGGTCTTCATAATGATCATCCTACACTCGCAAGAGTTGGTGCTAGTGTTTGAATTAATGATATGAAGGAGTGAAATTTGTCAATTGCATGATCACAAATCTATTTTTCCTCAACAAATCTCAAGTTGTGAAGTTGCAATGGAAGGTTACCACAATAGTTAAGTTAGTTTTGATTACATCATCACACATAGTCAATGGGTATTAGTGGTTAAGGTGGGGAAGTAGTGAAAGCATTGATTGCAGCTTCGCAAGGCTAAAAGATGAGTTAATAATTTAAGTTGTGAGGTTGCAATGAGGGCCATCAAGTGGTTATCACCTAGTCACAACAGTTATAAAAAGGAAGTGGTGAGCAGTTCCAAAGTGACGATCAACAATTGAAGTTGGTTTTTGTAGCCTTGTAGGTCAATATGTAGTCAATGAAGAAAAAGTTGCAACAGTGCAAAGGTCAACACTGACAATTAGGTCAGTATAATCGCAACATCACCTATAGTTAAGTAAACCCTAAAGCTCAAGTTGTGAAGTTGTGAAAAGGAAGTCATAGTAGTTAAATCAAGGTGGTCACACCTCTACATAAGGTTAAGATTGAACTGATATAAATATTGCAAGGTGGAAAAAAGCTCATGGTCACAACATCGCATGGTTAGGATTTGAATGAAGATATTAAGTTGTGAATGTGCAAAAAGGTAATCAAGATAGTTAGGGCCTAGGTGTTTTTAGTGTCATTGAGAGTTAAGGTTAACCCCTGGTTGTGTCTACAAAGTTGCAAAAAGTTTTGTTCACATCTTCGTTGGTTTAATGCTATAGTTAAGAGCTAGGTGCAACTTCACAAGGTTTTAATAGAAGTCAATTTGAATGGTTGCAAAGCTATGCAATAAGACTACAAAAATCCAAGATAGTGTTAGCAACATCACACAATTAAGGTATGCTTTATATCTGGTGGTTGCAAGAAGGTAACATGGTTAGCATCTTAGACATCATAGTGTCACAAGTACAATAAATGTTAAGCTCCAAACCACTGTGAGGATGCAAGGGAGTTAGTTTGATGGTCATCACCTGGTCGCAATGGATAGTGAAATGAAATGATGGATGACTAAAAAGTAACAATGAAGCACAGAGTGTAGATGGTGCAGCTTCATGATGCCAAGTAGTCAATGATGAGAAATGGTCATGAAGCCATAAGGCTATTAAGGATAACCCATTTTTCATGATCACATCTATAAAGATGAAATGAAATTCAGTACCCCAATCTTGTGATAAGCTATCATTTTAAAGTCATACAAAGATATGAAGTGACAGTGGGCCCTCAGCTAATGAAATTCAAGAAAAGTACTAAGCAATCAAAGATGAATAAGTTATCAACATTTCATTAAGGTGGTAGAAACACTAGGTTTAAGTTTTGGATTGTAAGAGATAGGTTAGCATTGAATAACTAGGAGAGATGAGCATTGGTGCTTGATCTAGGCAACAATGATGGGAATCTGATTGTTAGATGGAGTATGACGATAATAAACTTAAATGAAATAAAATACACTGAATGGCCCATGAAGAGGGAAATAAATGTATTGAAGGCAAATTGGAGAGATGAAGGCTTTTTCAGTGGAAGTAGTTGAAGATCTTCATGGCTAAGGAAGTAGAGGAGAAGCAACATTATGAAAGACTCCTGCAACAAGTATCACCATGCCAATTTTGCAACTACTTTCCTAGTTTCATCTAAATACAGAGAATGTTTAAATGCAACATCGTTGATATCTTTGTATGGATTATTTTAGTAAAATTTTGACATGTGTCCTCCCATCTAAGGCTTTTTGTAATCCTTCTCTATTTAAGGATTTCTAGGATGTCAAGGAAGGGGTTCCAATTTTTATGCAAAAAAGCAATTTTGTCATGATCTCTTAGGAGTCCTTCAGTATATTTTTTGTAATTTACTTTGTAACTAGTTTGATAAGTACTATTGTGTTACATTTGAAGCTCGAATAAAAAATAATTTGGAAGTCATTCTTGTGTTCACTTTGTTGTGTAAACCTCTAATTTGATAGAATTTTTTAATTTATTCTTAATCATTTAGTTTGTGTCTCAATTTTACCTGCAAGAAAATTTTGGAATATTCATATAGGTTACAAGTTGTGAGATTGTGCTTTCTTTTTAGGTAGCTAACTATCAATATCATTATCCTTATTAGCATCTTTTTCAAAGTCTATCCTTGTGAAATATTTATGTTTGATTTTTTTGAAGTCAATATTTTTCCAACCTTGAACTGTTTAGGAAAAATTCATCATGTTAGGTCAATAGTCTTCTCATCTTAATGTTTTGGTGCATAACCTTAAGTTTTAATTTTTTTTTTGAAGAGAAAATAGGTGAAGCATCATAAGGAATTGGCCTAGAACCCAAATATTCACTCCTATTCTTGGTACACTGACTACCTAGGAGTGTTTCCATTTTTCTTAAAGTGATTGAATTTTAGGATTCAATTAGGGTGCAACTTGTATAGATAACAATACCCACTAGATGATCCACTAAACAAAAGAATCTCGTTAAGGATATTGATCATGTTAGGAGTCTATGAAATACATATAGTGTGTCGAGTCCTTGTTAGAGGAATAGGCCTTATGAGAAGCCTTAATCCTATTAGGAGTTTCTTCAACCCTATTAGGGGTTGGTAGATCAAATACAATGTATGTAAGAAGAGCCCAATGCCCTGACATGCAATCATATAGTTTAGTTATTCAAAAGAGTAGGTATACATACAATACTTTCTCAATGATAAACATCAGATCTCACATCACATAAAGCTCATATCACCTTCAAGTTATCTATACAATAGTTTTCATGTCATTCTTGCCACACATATTGCACACTTATTTGTGTAAGATAGGATCCTTACTTATACCTCGCACAATGCTAAATACTTTTCTTAGTCGACCTTCATGTTTTTACATGCTTGACTTAATATAAAAAACTTATGGATTAATATCCACAAAGTTGGCTCATCATGACTTAGTAATTATTTTTTCACCAAAATAATTGCTTAAGTTGTATAAGTCAAATTACTAATATGCTTTGTTCTTCTCTATTAAATACCCATACTGGTATTTCAACTGTAACTCATGTCATACTGTCTATACATACATGTGCACTTGCACACATCATCATGAAACTATCATAGATCTTTGCTCAATTGCACATAAGCCAACACAAAATGAGTCATCTATAGACTTAGACAATTTTCTAACTCTAAATGCATAAATAAAATGTTGAATACATGTTGCCATAAATGACAATTATCAAGACATCTAATTGACCATATTGCCAACAATCTCCCCCTTTGGAATTGATGGAAACATTTGGGAAAATTGGCTAAGTCCCAAAATGATGTCATGCATTTAATAAAAACAAATAAAAGTAACAACACAAAACTCTCTTCAAAACATAACAGTTTTATTCATGTTTTGATGGATCATTACATTCATTATCACTCCTTACATTGATACATAGGTATACTCCCCCTTACATATACATATACAATTCCTTACATATACTATTTCTTCCCATACATACAATTTTCCTTACATATTACTTCCCCTTTGACATCAATGGAAAAGGTGTCAAAAACTATAAGCAAGAATTGGGTGGCTTGTTGCTAATCAATTAGACATTCTGTATATGCAATCTATAGAATCAAGTTTTAGCTTTTTAAAGTACTTCTTCCAGTTCTCTTTGACTATATCAGATAAACTGATGAGTGTGTAAATTGCATAAGATGCCACTTCAACTACACTCAAGTCAGTATAGGAAAACTTGTCATAGGATATCTTAGCTGTAAGACACTCCTCCAATTACCTCTACAAAATGATAACTTTGGGTGATAAGTATTCTCTAAGGATAGAGAATCTCCTTAATACCTTTTCCTTATCAAACTCAATGATTCTGATAGCACGATGGATCTTCTTCATCACAATTTCAAAATCTTCAATTCTAGCTCCTAGTTGCTACAATCTTGTAGCGAGTATATAAAGCTCACTCATTTTGCCTTTCATCTTATTATCAAAATTTGATAGGTAACTGTATGACATTGTGCACTATCCATACAACTTATTACCTTCATTTGTACTTTCCCTCATTTCTTTTATGTACACATCTAATTTTTTTTAGATCATTCCTGCAATTTATGCATATTGTATCAAATAGTGATGCATCATTCTTCATTTGTGAATAAACTAAAGCAATTTCTAACAAGGTTGTGAACTCCTCATCAAAACATTTCACCAACTCTTTTGCCTTTGTCTACAAGTCTAGATTTGTGGTAGTTTTGGTAACTATCTTTTGTATCTTGTCCAAGACTTTGGTTAGAATCTTCTCCAAAGACTTTATAGATTTGTTCTTTTCAAACATATTTCTCAAAGATCAATCCCTTCTGATCATCATCATCATCAGATGGTACTACTATTATTATTGCTACTAGTAAAAGAGTTACTTATGGAATGAGTGTAATCACTTTCAGTTCAAAACTCTTCTTCTCTTCCTTAGCCTTTTTCTTCTCATCTTGTAGTGTTTCAACTTCTTTCTTTGAGTCTTCTTCTACTTTCTTCTTTTTCTCTTCCTCTTCCTTCTTTATTTCATCTTCCTTTATCTTCTTTCTTTCTTCTTCCTCTTGCTTCCTTTTCTTATCTTCTTCTTCTTGTTTCCTTTTCTTTTCTTCTTCTTCTTCTTCTTCTTTCCTTTTCTTCTCCTCCTTTCTCTTTTATTCTTCTTCCCTCTTTACCTCTTCTTTTCCTCTTCTTCATCATCATCAGATTTGGTATACACTTTGATATTACCAACAATGGATTGGCAAAATTCTATAAAAGGATTCTCCTTTGCATCCATAGTTTTATGCATATTGTCCACTTGCATAGATTTAGTACCCATAACAATGTGTGGTGGTGAGAGTGCCTTTTGTGTCCCCTCTACTTCTTCCTCATCACTAGAAGGCATACTAGCATATATATACATTGGGATCTCATGTTTTGACAACACACTCACCCTTTCTATTGTAAGCACCAAAGTCATGTATTTTACAATGGCCTCCTTTGTCTCCTTTCTAACATCCTCATAGTTGCATCCCATTAGAAGAATTTCTCTTCTTTTTTTCCTCAGCAAGGGCTCAATACCCTTCAAAATTCTATCCATGTCTTCCTTTGAGTTAAATTCATACAATTTATTGATCATTATCTCTCTTAGCTTATTAGCCTCTTATGTTACTCTTTTATTTCTATTCAATAACCTATTATATAGTTTCTCTGGTATCTTCTTCTTAATATTCTCAAACATTTTATACCTCAAAATCATATTCCTTACAATGGTATTCTCTAGTTGCCTTCTATCCATATTATTGTAAAAACTATAGTACTTATTTAACTAGAAAAAATTATCATCACTTATTATTTTCATGTTAATGTTTTCTACCTTTGGTTTCCATGTCTTCTTTCCTACTAGTATCCTACCTTCTTGCACGGCTTGTTCCACAGGTCTATCTTCAGCTTTATCCTTAGAATCTTCAAATTCACTAACTTGCAGTGTCTTCCTTTTCTTTCCTAGTCCACTAGTGGTCTACTTGAACCTTTTCTTTGTAGATGGTATAGATTCTAGCTTAACCTTCATCAGTCTTTCTGACTTCCTCTATGCAATAGGTCTTTCCACCTCTAACTATGTTCTTGGCTACTCACTTCTTGTCCTCACTAGTTGTACTTGTACAATTGTGGCATATGGTTCTTGCACACTTTGTTTTGCAATGGCTACACCTTTAGAAGGTGCTGCAACAAAAATATGAGTTTTTGCTATCAGTTTTGACTGTCCACTTGCCTTCATCTCTAGTGTTATGCCTTTTTTCTCTTTAAACTTCTCATGAGTCATACCTAATTCCTTAAGGATGGAATCAATCTTCTTTTCTAAATTCTTCGTTATTTCTTTTATGTGAAGTTCATAGTGAACTTCTCTCATCTTCTCATCATATGTTCCTATTGGGTGTTTGTTTTGCACGAGGTCAACAACAGGAATCCATAGTTTAATTCCTCTCTTGAAAAGAAAATCTTTTAAAGGATCCACTCCAAGGTTTAGTGTGTGTCTTGCGACGTACCAAAATTCACTCAGTAGAAGATAAATGTGAATGTTCATGAGGAGGCCTTTACTAGTTCCAAAAACTCTTTTACCTTGGAATCAAGTAAAATCTATTCGTTGTCTCAAAATATCACACCAAAAGAATAATATTTTTGTATTTTATGTTTTTCAATGAATGCAATTCTAACAATGCAGCTACTATGAGGTTTTATTCTAATAGGGGGTTAGCAAAGAAAATAATGAAACTGAAAGAAAATAACATGAAATCAAACAACTTGAAAGTGAAATTCCTAAACGGACATAAGCTACAGAACACAACACACTGCAAGTTAAACCTTTGAAGAAATCAGTAGGAAACCAATGAAAACAGGAGCAGCGCTCCCTAGAATCCATTGAAGCAATCGTCGGTGAGAATCTATAACAAATTGAATGATGTTTCACTCTTCATCAAATCGCAAGGCCACGAAAAGTGCGCTCATGCGAGACAAAAAGCTATGTAGACACAATTGGGTGATTTCTTCTCAAGCTCGTTATGTCAACGAAATTCATATATCTGTAGCAAACACTAGAACTAAAAGATTGCACAACCAAAAACAATGCAATAAACCTTTGGCTCAATCACAATCTCATGAATAAAATCCATAAAACAATGACACATCCAAGCAAGAATAACTACACTCTGAATGCTAGCACCAAAAGCATAATTTTATTGCATAATAATGGCAGCCCTTTTTACATTTTACAATAGGGTATTTATAAGAAATCATCTCCTCAATTTGTGTTGAGAGTGAGAGATATCTTAATGCAATAAAATGCTTTTAAAACATTAAAACAAACTAAATATATACAAACTGGTAATCTAACTAGTGCTTAGAGGGACTCCATCCATATTTTATTCATTAATTGGATGCATGAGCCCTTTACATGTCAAAAACAATGAAAGCATGAGAGAGAAAGTAGGAGGAAGCCATCAGTTGAAGTGGAAGTGCATGGAGACACCAAAAATAGAAGTTGCCCCTTCACTAGGCATGTGCTAGTGTTAAACTTGTCATCAAAATGTGCTCCCAATGCATGGAAAGTTCTATTTTTAGAACTGGCAGTTAACCGTTGGCACACCTCTAAATTGCGGAGCTACATGAAAATGCGAAGCTGCAGACCCGCGGATCTACGGAGCTGCGGAGCTCAATTCGACAAAAAATCAAAGTTCTCAATTTTGAAAACGGTTTTTGGGTTTTGCTCAAATGAGGTTTTAGATCACTTTTTGTATATGCTCCATGCCCCTTTCTGATGATTTAAACCCTCTTTATAGACAATTACTTTCATAAACTTGCATTCCCTTTGCTTCTTCAATCGAAAAATCTCAAGGCACCTGCATTGAATCTTGCCCTCAATAGCTGCATAAGATGAGGAACCTGATTTGCTTTATGTGTCAAACCTTTGTATCTTTGAACTTTGTCTTCTCTCCACCTGTCAAATCCTTCTCGGCAAGAAACCAAGTGATCCAGATTATCCAAAACAATCAAATGTTTGCAACTTTTCATTTTTTTAAAAAAATTTAAAATTTTTTTTTACAAATTTTCTAGGCATTTTTAAATGACCTTTTTGGAGGTCTTTTGGTCAAAATTTCAAGTTGAAACTTCCATCGGTCCATAAAATTGGGCAACCAAAGGCTCGCTATTTTAGGAACTAAAATTAGATCTTCGGTTCTTCTTTCCAATGGTGCAAGCAGTTATGAATTCTGAGGCCTGAGTCAAAAGTTATGATCTCGACAAATTGATGATGCAATTTTTACTTGCAAAAGAAGCAAACATTAGTCCATAGAGTTAACAATGCATAGTAAAGACACACTAGCCATTCAAACAAAACTGGAGGTGAATCCTAAAATCTGGCTAAGTCTAAAATTTTGAAGCCTTGAAATTTGGCTAAGTCTAGATTCCTGAAGCCTTGAAATTTGGCTAAGTCTGGATTTTTGAAGCCCTAAAACTTTCTAAAATCTTTACCTTATCTCCGGGAAGCCTAAAACCTATCTCAAATGATTTGTCGCATATATTAAAATATATCTTAAGTATAAGGAATTAATATAAGGAATTAATATACGTCAACTTATACTTAAACAATATATTTTAAACCCCTTTCATTGGCTATTCAAGCAAAACTGAAGGTGAAAAATAGCTTGACAACCACACAAGGCTCGGCACGCATGCGAGAAGCGGCGACGCAGCGGCACTTGGTGCACACGAGGCCCTGTGGCGACGCGAGTGTCGCGAGTGCGTGGGCGCATGACATGCGTGGTTTTTATTTTTTTATTAATTTTTTTATTATATTTTTAATTTATTTTTATTTTTATTTTTGTGTTTTTTCAATTTTTGATTTTTTTGTGATTTTTTCAATTTTTGATTTTTTTTTGTGATTTTTGGACTCAACTTTAAAATCCTTCTCCTGACTCGAATTGTGAGTCCAGGAGTCGAAAAAAAATAGGGGGTCCCCATTCCTAGTGAGGAATGGGGCGTGTCTTGTGGACACCACAACAGTTCCCCATCTAGGGCACTCAGTATCCTTCTCAAATTGAAGTATGATTTATGCATGTCCTTCAATTAGTTTCATGCTCATCTCATATCCCATGGGCTCTATGAACTTAACCCTTGGTTCCACAACTTACATGCATGTGTTATCTATTTCCACCATGAAGCATATATCATCCTTGTATTTCTCCACTATGGAGGGAGGTATTATGTACCTATGTTTCATCTCTATCTAGAAACTCTTCATCATTCTATCAATATCATTATCTCTTAAATTCTCCAACTTAGATCTATAGCATTGAGTCACCAATTTCATTGTGCACTCATTGCTATCCCAATTTTTCATGCCTAGGAACTTCCTTATTACATAGAAAATCAAGTGAGTTAATAAGGAATCAAGTATGAAGAATGTGCTCTTGGTCTTCTTCAATTTAGCAATGTTATCTAACAACTACAATTTGATAATCTCACACAAATTTACTTTCCTTCCCTAAACTACAATTACATATGTTGCATGTAAAAATATGGCTATTATTGAATTAACCCTTGAAGTAGGATTAAACTTGTACCCTAATATCTTACTCACTCTTTTTTCTTGAATCATATCTACCTTCATATTGCTTCCATTAAATTTTGTGAACAAGTTTGTTTCAACCATTTTCCTTACATTCTTCTCATTAACATGATTACATCCCTCATTACTCAATCATGTGACCTTATGAATTGGGTCATTGTTAATTGATACATGTGCATCACCTAACCAAAATGTTTCATCATGTACCCTAGTCAAAATGATTCAAGTCCAATAATGATTATCAAACTCTATATAAAAAATATACTTCACTAGGTTCAACTCATTTAGGTGCACATACTCAAACTTCAAAGTTAGATCATTGTTGCACATGACTCCTAAGTCCTTATTAATATCTTCATCACCTATACTCTCAGTCATATAGTGGATATAACTTCTAATATCCTCAACATGAAGCACATTCTGTAAAACTTGCAAAAATGTGCCTAACAAGTCATCCATAAGAAAAACAAATGGATATTTCTTGAATACATATTGTGGCCTTTCATCCACATCATAAATGGTCTATCTAGCCATTAAAACTCAACTGTACGCACTAAAAAACTTAGTTCTAGACTATAAAATACCTTAAATTCATGTTTTAGGGCTTCTGTAACTTTGCACTTCAAAAAATTCTTTTCACACATCAATTCACTGTCAAATTGCTCTTCAATTCTCTCAAGACACTTCGCATGAACAAATGGTACACATAATCTAGTTCACGATCCTTAAATGATTTCAAAATGGACTGCACATTAAAAACATATCTACCACAAATTCAAATATTGTCTTTGTTTACTAGTAAACTCATTTTCTATCTTTTCATTTACTGCAATCATATTTAAGCTTGTGCACTTGACCATAGCTTCCTCTCTATGTCTACCTTCTATTAATTATGCAACTTCTAACTCACTCTCTAACATCAATTTTGACCAATTGATGCTTTGTCTCTTTTGAAATTTCATAATTCATGTAGGATGAAACACAAACAATCTCTGACTTCAATTTCCCTTGACGTGCATCAAAGTACTATTCATCCAAAAATGTATGAGAACTTTCTGGATTACAAGGTTCCACAAATGTTTCCTTGAATTCATCAACATGTTCCTTGATTGCTTCCTTTTGACTATTATCAATACCATTCTCATTCTTTCTACCATTTCTATTGTTGTTCCTCCTATTATTAAGATTCCTATTGAAGTTCCTTCTGTCCATTTTGAAGTATCTTGTTCTGTGTCTAAATTTATTGCATAACAAACATACATGTGCATTTCTCCTCTGATTGGTTCCATTCTAACTTTCAGATGCTTTGCAATTCCTTGCAATGTGTCTAGGGTTTCTACACTTGTAACATACAATCTACTTCCTTTCACTATTAGGTCTTAGTATTCCTCTTTCATTACCTATAGGGTTAGTATTCCCAAACATTCTACTATTCCCATTCTTACCATCAACTTTAGGTTTCTTACATTCTAATTCTTTATGTCCATATCCATGAAAATTATAACAATAGAAATTAGTAATAGGCTTAAAAGGCTTACCTATGCAATCTCTCTTCATATGTCCAACATCATTACATATGAAACTTCTACCTTTGAATTCATGTCTAATTTCTTTGGGTTAATTATCTTTCTTAGGTTGATCAACTTTCTCTATTATCTTAGGTTTATCAGATTTCTTAGAAAAATCAATTATCTCAACTTCTTTAGATGACTAGATATTATTCTGATTAGTTTCCTTAGGGGTTTCTACAATAGGATCTGGCTCTTTCCTAATCTCAACTTTCATTTCTAACTTTTCTCCAATAAGGTATCCAAGACCTATCTTTTCATAAGAGGGTCTTTGAAAATATAGTTGCTCATCAATTTCTCAAAACTTGTGTAAAGATTCTCTAATTATTGCTTGGCTTCTGTCAACTCTCCTTTCACAATAATTTTGTACATTTCTAATTCAGCATGTTCTATCTTAATAGATCTAGTTCAGATGTCACTTGACTCAAATGGGATCTAAGGTTTGCATTCTCATATTTTAGATCAAGTTCACTCTTACTATCATTAGTCTTAGGACACAACTTAAGTTCAACAATTTTCAACTCATGTTTCAAGAATTCATTTTCTTTCTTGAGATTTCCTACTTCATCATTGTCACTAGTCTACACAATTAATTATTTACCATATTTCAAATCATCAATCTTGTCTTTCAGTTTGCCAATATAAAATTTTGCATCTTCATACTTATTTTTTAGGTTATCTCTTTCTTCTGTAAGAAGATCAAACTGTTCAATAGCTTCCTCAAGATTTCTCTTTAACTATTCCATATTCATAGGGATGTTACTCAAGCTATTAAGTCTCTTCAAAGTAATTTTTCTTTGATACCAATTGTTAGAAATAGATAATACTACAAGGGGGTGGGTGCGTGAATCAACATTCTATAAACTTTTGTCCACAACTGAATATTTTTAATTAATTTATAACACGCATACAAAAGTAAACCAACGATGTTAAATAGTAAATATAAAGATGCACATAGAGAACTCATAACACTATTATTTCTTAACTAGGGAAAGCCTAGCCAATGGAAAACCCTGGTGTGGATGATAATCACTAGATGATCCACTAAACAAATGAATCTTGTTAAGGATATTGACCTTGTTAGGTGTTGACATATTAGTCAAGATTGTTAATAGTGACATACACCTATTCAAATTGTAAGTATCTACTAAGATTATTTTATAGTTAATAGTGTTTTCAAAGAATTTCAATTACCACTGAGTTCTACAGTTGCTACTGAGTCCTTTGGACAAACTCCAGAGTGAACTGAGCTATGCAATGGTCATCAAGTTCACAGTTGATGTGATGTGAGTCCAGTGTTAACTAAGCTACTCAATGTTAACCAAGTGACTTAGTTTTATATTAAGCTTGAGGAAATAATGTTTATTGAGCTATGCAATGGTAACCAAGTGATTCAATATATATGACAAGTTTCATGGTATCTATAGAGTCACTAGTGTAGATCGAGTTCAAGACTACTTGAAAGTGATCAGTATGGACCAAGATTCTATGTCTATCAAGTGCATGACAATGTGAAAATTTGACAATGGATGTTAGAACCTCACAAAGTCAATCTTCAAAGCTTGAGTTTCTACACTTTGGCCGACTTTGTATTATTTGTGTAAACTTGTAGTTTAGCTGACTTTGTAATTGTATAATTGGATTGGTATATATATAATGAATTATATCATATACAAGAAAATATGTGAATAGAAATTTAATGTAATCAAACATAATTAGAGAGGAGTAGATGAGAGAAAATTAAAAAGGCTACAATAGTATAAGGAGCAACAAAGACATATCTATCATAGCAAGGTGATCAGTACATAAAAGAATCTCATTCAACAAATCAAGTTGCAGATCAAAGATCAGCTACTACTTCATCCTAATAGATGGATTAGTCAAATCCTTTAACAAGGTAGACCTAAAAGTCTTTTGTAAAATCTCTTTATAGAGTGCATCCTTCATTTTATGTTGTAAAATCCTTTCACAAGGTGGAACTAGCAGTCTTTATTGCTCCTAATAGGGCAGATCATCAAAAGTGATCAACATAAGCTTTAATAGGCCAACTTTATACTGCAACACTAAATCTTGTGGGTATCATCCCCACTCCAATTTTACTTTCTATTTGGAAGGTTTTTGGGTCACCAAACCTTCATGTCATCATGCTATGAATGCTTTCATTTTTTTAGTTTCTTATGTATGAAATTAGATCAAATTATATATGAAGAATTAAATGCTAATTGGACTGTTGGAATAAGAGTTAAAATAGTAGAAGTTTTAGAAGTTAATGATTCACCCCTCCCCTCTCAGTAACTTAGAATTGTTAATAATATTTCTAACAATTGGTATCAGAGCATTGTGGTTCTTAGGAGAAAAGCTTAACAACTTGAGCAAAAGATCAATGCCATAGAGATATTCAGACTTGACAAAGTGGTTGACAATGAGAAGTTGGATTTGGAAATGGCTATTGCTCAACTCAAGAAATCAAAAGAGAAACTCTCCCAATCCCTTAAAAGAAGAAAACATCTTGCAATTCAAATGAATGATCATCTCTACATTGAAGAAAGAATTGAAGACTTTCATCCTTCAAACAGATTAGATCAAGCAAATGATGCAATCAAAGAACTTCTAGAAAAGAATGGTTCCTTGCAAGAAGAGGTAAGAAAACTAAGAAGAGAACAAGAAATTCAATCAGTAAGGCTATGTGAAGTCATGGAGAAAAAGAACAAGATAAAAGAAGAGATAGAAGGAAAGAACAATGAAATCCAACACCAATCCCTTCAGCATGCAGACCTTATTGATCAACTCTCCAATGCAAATGAAGAAATCATGAGCCTAAGATCTAAAAATGAAATATTGTGAAATGATCTAAACTCTTAAAGGAAAATCAATGAAAGAATGATGAGATCCCAAGTAGACATGAATCAATTGAATGAGAAAAATCTCTATAGACAAAAAGGAAAAATAGGAATTGGATATACAGAAGAAGAAGAATCATCTAAGCAAGGAGCTCAAAAGAATCAAAGACCTACTTGCAATCACTATGGTAAGTTAGGTCATACTAAAAACATATGTTGGACTAATGGAAAATAGAAATTCAATGGAAAGTTCTACAATTGTAATTAGCATGGTCACAGAGAAAATGAATGAGAAACAAAGATTTGAAGGAAAATGTCACAAATGTAAGAAGCATGGACACAAATCATCAGAATGCAAAACCAAGATATTAAATCTAGTAGAACAAATTGTGAAAGCAATATTTGGATGGGACTACAACACCTAGTGCAAATGTCATTACTATGGAGAATTTGGACACATTGGAATGAATTGTGGAAATCATCATATGAGGAAAAGAGATTCTACTAAAAGATGTTTCATTTGTACAGAACTTATTCATCTTGCCAAGAACTGTATGAATACTAGTAGAATTGAAGATGAAAAGAAGGAAAATGTTGATAACCTCAAAAAAAAAATGAGACAGCAATGGGTTCCAAAGTCTACTGAGAATTCAAGTCTAAGCAATGGTGATTAAGTCACTCAACAATTGGGTACTCTATCATTTCTACTTAAGTTCTCAAAGGAGGAACTAGGTTATCAAAGAAGACTTTAAAATAGTTCTAGTTGAAAAAGTCAAAAAGATCCATATTTGTATTCAAGACACAAAGGGATCATCAAGTAAAAAGGGTACTAGTGTCTACCGAGTTACTTTCCTTACTGAGTGAGGTTGGGTCACAAACTCTACTAAGGAAGGTTGGGAGTAATGAAGATGCATATGGTTACTGAGTCACAAAGACTTCACCAAGTGTTCAATGCAAAGAAGTGGATAATAGTCTATCAACATGATATCAATCAATCTACCTTTCGTACCAAGAATTTATGGAAATTTTTTGATAAAGGGCATGGAATTGAAGTCATTCTTACCATGAAATTCTTGAGAGCTATTGCAAAGTGCGATCTTCAGAGCATCCAAGTAATTTGAGCAAATTGTTAGTGAAAGATTTTGAATACTCTCAAACCCTACCAAGTGAAGATGGCATCCAACAGCAACAAGGAAAAGCGAGGATTAGATGTTGGTTTGTGGAGTCGAATGGAAGGAATCAGACTTCAAGCTCAGTCCTGTAATCATTGAAACCCTAGATCTGAGAGGAGTGCAGTCTCAAATCCCTCCTAAGGTGCTACTGATCAATGATCTTCATAGTCAGTTTAAATGTGTTGTTCAAGAGATTGGCACATTGGAAATGGATGAAGCCCTAGGATAGCCATGTGTAAATGGAGTTTTGAAACTTGAGTACTCACACCTAGAAACTAAAGGGTTAACTCACATCCCTCACATGGCCTATGAATTTCAAGTAAAATGGATTAGGTTTATCATTAGTTGGGTGCATAATGGGCAGTTGTGGTTGGAACAACTAGTATTAATCTCAAAGAAAATGATTCATTGAATTACTAGTCTCCCAATGTTGACCAAAGCTAAAATGACCAAAACCCTAGGTTGGGTTAAACTTGAAAAGAAAACCCTCATAGAATGGGATAGTAGAGGAATGAAGATTAGCAGTGTCATAGACATGAAGTTGAAATTTGGAATTCATATCATAGCACACAAGATTTACAGCTCAAGTAGGTTAAATAGTGTATCATGTAAAGTAGTTGACCTTGCATACAAGGTAGTCAAGAACAATCTATCTTTCAACCTTGCTAAGCTGTTGTTGATACAGTTCAACAAGAACATGGAAAGCATCAAGACATCAAAGAATGACCTATGTAATTTTGGCTCCCTATTAACCTATCTATTCTTTTATGTTAAAAAATTCTTCCCTTCAAAAGACATTGTTATGTGGAGAAAAGATGTGCCTATGCTGTATTAGATTAATTTATTTATTGTTGAGATGGGTGAAAACTATAATTTTATTATGGACAACTACTTCGATGAATTCAAGGAAAAGATCAACAATAGATTCAGGATACCCAAGAAGTTAGTTGAATATTATAAGAATGATGTATGTTTCATGGTGGATAGTGACAAAGTATACATTTAGGTAGTTGGGCCTAGAATAGCATGGGTAAAACCTCTTGGATATGAGGTTAATATAGATGAAACCAAAGATATCATTGAGGCACTTGTTAGTGAACCAATTAATCCTAAGGCTGCATATTTTGGTACCTTTGATGAAGCAAAAGCAAGGATAGGGCTTGAGATCAAACTCCCTCAGGTAGTTAACAAAGGAAAGAAAAGAATTGCTAAACTAAAAACAAGTTCTACTCTTTTGTTGATCGAAGGAAAAGGTGAGGATGAGGAAGAAGAGGATGAAGAAGAATTAGAGGAAGAGGAACCATTGAAGAAAAAGGGTGAGGTAATTATCACCAAGCCACAAAAGCCATCCACTGCAGTATTTACGAGAAGATCCTCCAAGAAGAAAGCTAACAAGGTAGGAGTAGACATTATATTAAGGAAACCTCCACCCACCTTCCAAGATAGGTTGAAAGAACTATAAGGTGGAGTAGGTATAACAAAGTTTAAGGCATTAAATTATGAAATTATGATTGAGGAAGAACAAAACTAGATAGAAGATCTAGTGATGGACAAAATGGGTAAATGGAAATACTCACTAGACTAGATTAGTTCTCAGATTCCTAGTATTTTGATGGATAAAATCAAGCCAAGATGGGAATTTTTCATGCAAATTGTCAAAGACATAAATGGGAAAACTCTAAAGTAGCTTATACTAAGCATATCAGATGTAGATGTAAAAGAGTCACTAAAGAAAAATAAAGAAAAATTGACACTAAAGTTCAATACTTGCCTGTTTCTAATGAAAGATATTGAACATGTTGTAAGGAATGCAATAAACACTTGGAAAAATACCTATCTATTACATAAACCAAGTGATTTTCCTATTGATGTAAAAGATGATGATGATGATGATGATAAAGAGGAAAAAGATGAAGAGGAAAATGTTGAAAAAGCAACTCATTTTGACAACATTGATAATGAAGAGGACCAGGAGAAAGAGGCTACTGAGGAAGAAAAGCAAGATGATGAGGAAACTAATCCAATTAAGATAGTTGTCCCATTCATTGCCTCACTTTCTCACTCTCCAAGAAAACCAATGAAAACATCAAACACGAAAACAACCCCAACAAGATTGATTGTGACCACCAGAGACATCCCAAATGTCCAATCACTCTTTGCTCCTATTCAACTCAATAAATCATTGACTAAAATGACCTCCACTTCATCTATCAAGCTATAGAGTCTTCCCTCTTCTACCAAGTTGGCTACATCAATTTTGAATACATCAATTTTGAGAACACCAGTTGTGAATACATCAATTTTGGATTCTTCAGGTATTTTTGTCAATATTCCTTCCATAAGTGTAGTATCAATTTTTACAGCTAGTCCTAGTATGTCTACAATTATTTCTATTCTAGGCACAAAAGAAATAAGTGCAAGAACAATTGAAACCAAGGCTCAACTGAACACAAAATTTTTGGGTAAAGGAAAACAGATGGAGGAAAAAATAGACCTACATGAGGAAATTGTAATCCCAAATTGGGACATTTCCAAGCTCACCCCAAACCAAATGTAGACATTTGGTGAACTCCCCCAAAAGAAGGCCAAACAAAAGAGATTAAGAGAGGAAAGAGATAAAGAATTTAAAATTATTGAGGATGGAAAGAACATGGTGGCAAAGGCCATAGGCATTGAGGTTGATTCTTCACAACCAACTTTGTATCAGCTAGTAGAGGTAGTTCAAAAGTTCAAAGAAGATATTGATGGACAAGATAAACTAGTGCAGAAGTTAGAAACGAAGTTTGATAATAAAGTGTTTGAGCACATTTCTCAACAAATAACATATATCAAGTAGAACTCTCTATAATTTTGGGCTCTCTAGAAACATCTTGTACAAATGTATCATCACTTTTTGGTAAGTTATGTGATGTTTCTAATTTTACCAAGGAAATAAAGGACAAGTTGTCTAAGATAGATGAAGACCTTAAAGCTAGTGCTCAACAGTTGCAACTTGACCCTAGTTCAAGTTTTGCACACTTCATGAAGATAAGATTTTTGACAAACATGCAAGCAGAATTGCTTAGAGAAGAAGCAACGATTAGATCTACATTGGTAGATATGTATAGCATATGATTCTTCCCAACATAGATGCACTACAGAAACATATTGCACATTCTAAAACTCTCATCCATGACAACAATTTTTCCATACCTTCTATTGCTTATTTTCAGCCATGTTTATGTAGCTACTTTTGGGTTTCATGGTACCTATAAAACCTTTTTATCTTATCAAAAACAATTTTTCCATAGCAGACCATATGATAGAGTTATCAGTAGAAGTGCAGATTGCACTTCACACATGTAAGGTCTTGCAAGACAATTGCAATAAAACCTTGGCAATCATACTCAAGGCACATTCATAATTTTAATCTCATTTTGGCATTAACACATAGATATATAGAATAAATCTTTGGCATTAATGTCAAAAAGGTGGAGAAAAGATATATGTATAGGGGGAGTATATGAGAAAGATGTATACAAGGAGACATATGGTCAAAGATGTAAAAAGTTATGAGGGAGAAAATGTAATAAGTTGTAAAATCAGTGGGGGAGAAAGATGTGTACAGAAAGTATATGTTATATATAGCAAGAAGATGAATAGTATACTATATGTAAGAACCTTACCATGTACAAATATATCTTACAAAATCAATTTTGAAAAATCTCAAAAATAGTATAGTCTATCGAGCTAGTATCACAAGGTGATGGATAAAAGGTAGTCAGAAAACTTTTGAATTTAGTTTTGGATGATAAATGTTTTTGTTACTAATGCCAAAGGGGGAGATTGTTGACATATCAGTCAAGTTTGTTATTAGTGACATACACTTATTCAGATAGTAAGTATCTACTAAGCTTATTGTACAATTAATAGTGTTTTCCAAGCATTTCAATTACCATTGAGTTCTATAGTTGGTACTGAATTCTTTGGAAAAATTCCAGTGCAAACCAAGCTATGCACTGGTTACTGAGTTCATGATTGATGTGATGCAAGTCCAATGTTGAACAAGCTACTCAATGTTAACCAAGTGAATCAGTTTATATTGAGCTCAAGGTAATAGTGTTTACCTAGCTATGTAGTGGTAACCAAGTGATTCAATATATATGATGAGTTTCATAGTTCTAAAAACTCACCACTGTAGACTGAGTTCAAGACTACTTGAAAGTGATTAGTATGGACTGAGCTTGTATTTTTGCTAAGTGCATGATGATGTTAAGATTTGATAGTGGATGTCAAGTATTAGAACCTTACCGAGTCATTCTTTAGAGCTCGAGTTTCTACACTTTGGTCGACTTTGTATTATTTGTTTAAACTTGTAGTGTGGCCAACTTTGTAATTGTATAATTGGATTGGTATATATGTAATGAATTGTATCATAACCAAGAAGATGTGTGAATAGAAATGAAATATAATCAAATATAATCAGAGAATAGTAGAGGAGAGTGAATTACAAAGGCTATAGAAGTATAAGGAGCAACAAAGACATATCTACCATAGCAAGGTGATCAGCACATAAAGGAATCACATTCAACAAACTAAGTTCTAGATTAGAGAATAGCTGTTGCTTCGTCCTAACAGGTGGATCAGCCAAATGAGTCATCTGTACATATCACATCTATCTTTGTACTATTGAAAACTATTTAACACTTAGACAATTTTCTAACTTTAAATGCATAAATGAAATGCTGAATACATGTTTCCATAAATGATAACTATCAAGACATCTAACTAACCATATTGCCAAAAAGTACTTCTTTCATATTCCTTTTGAGGAGTAATAGTTTATTGGTTAGCTCTTGAACTTTCCTAACTCATATTCCTTTTTATTTTCTTGATGAGGTAGAGGAGATACATGCTATGACTTCTTTCCTATTTCTTTCTCAACATATTCTTTATACAAACTTTCAAAAGTAATGATGCATTTTTTAATTCTCAGAACTTCAATAGCTTTACTAGTGTGAAAGCGAGGTATACCTTTTCTCAGCCTTTGATTCTTGATTTTTCTTAATACATTCCACTTCTTAATTCTCTAAGTTATCTCCTTTACATCATTAAAATTCCTTATAACATAACCTTCAATGTTTAACTAATGAGAACATCTAGATTTTGTAGCTCTAAAATGCCCCTCATGATCATAATCTCTACTTTTATCACTAGTCAGCTAGTATTTATTCATAAGGACCTCCTGTACATCTTGAAGTTTGTTAGCTCCAATAACATACCCATCAAACTTTATAAAAGTAGGAATTGTGTTTCCCTTCTTCCTTGGTTAAATGTATTCATTTTCAACCCACAATAACTACTAGATAAATCTAGGAAATCTAACATTTCTAAAACAAGCATAGGAAGCATGTGAGGTATTTTTCTACAAATATATATGCTTATTAGATAATATATTATTTTAAGAATCCAATCACCCAAGTTATATTTACAACCCTTGCTAGCCAAGAATTCGTTAGGTCTCAACATGTTCTTGATTTATTGTGATATTCTAGTAAGAATTACCCCAAGTTCTCTAATTATCCACTAGAAAAATACATCTTTGAAAATTGTGAAATCTCCATCCTTATAATGTGTGTCCCATAATGAACACCATATCTGAATGGGTTGCCTTCTCCCTTCCTAATTTCATGGAATTTCTAAATAGACTTAAATTCTAGTGAAGAATTAAATAACATAATAGGGAATAGTTTTTGAAAGACTTGGTAGTCTTCTATTTGATCAACTGATTATGAAGAGAACTCTCAATCTTGCTAGAAAAAGAAAACTCCAAATATGTGTGAGGGTTCTAAATTTTCATGCACATATATACATATAATCTCAAGGAATTTTCTATTTTTTGTCCTCTTCAAATAATTGTAACCATGAATAAAATGTGTACTTGAAAAAATCCACAAAGGATTTAGCCAAGTGAAGACTCATATGATTGACATACATAATTATGTCATTATGCCCCTATACATGAAATGTGTAATTTCTTTGAACCTACCAAATTTCATAATCTTTTGATACCTATATTTGAAATTTTTCCTATCAATTTTTGTTAGGGCTTGAGTTCTCAATCCAAAACACTCCTCAATGTAGGATTTTATGATAACCAATAAAAGCATTCTGTCCATTTTCCTTATAGTCCTAGTGGCTAGTTCATAGTGATTTTCTATAACATCTATCAACTCAATAGCCACAAAAACATTTGGAACCACAATCTTCCCTAAGTCTAGCCTCCATGGGTTATCTCTAGGTTCCTCCCTATCCTTATTTTCATATAATTGACATAACAATGCTCGACCATGTAATGGAATGTTTGAATCCTAAGATTCTGAAACTCATCTAAAAAGACCAACTTTTGATCATTGATAGAAGAATTAGGAAAGACTTCTAGAAACATCTTCTGAATATGTTTCTCAATAGGAACTTTCCTAGACTCCTGAGTATATTTTTTGACAAGCACTTTTATCAAATGAGTAATAGCCAAGAAAAGGAAACATCTCAATCATATTATTTTTGCAAACTCATGTTCTTCTTCCAAATCCTTCTCTCTAGCTTTCATCCTAGCTCTTCTCATAAGAAGTTATGAAAAAAATCCTTTTCACACAAATGACTAATTTACTTTTATTCAAAATTTAGGGTTCATAAATATTTGTGCATATACCTACTTTGCAAATTGTCCATGTGTCCCATAAATTGAGTACTTGGTTTGTACTTCACACTATCAATTTTAGAATTTTTCTTTTCACCTTTTCGCATCCTTGTTATGAGATCATCTCTAGATTTGAAATTTTCAAAATCTCTATGAGTCCTTTTAACTCTTTTCCAAAATTAGATTCTATCTTTTTTGTCTTTGGTGAAATCATGGGTTCAGAAACACTCTTCTTAATTACTAGAAAATTTATGATTTCTGGCTTTCAACATTTGGATACTTCCAAAATTGTGATTTCTAAGACCTTATTTCTCAACTTATCTAAAATTATGATATTTTTCTTTTTTGCTGCTAGTTTAGTTTATGTATCCCGACATGACAAAAAGACACAAAATTATGATCTTTGTACAAGGATTTTTTAGGGTCCATGACATCCATGGTCTACAAAAGGTACTATGGAGAGGGAGCTAAAAGGTATTAAAAAATGCATGTGCATCCATTTTAAGAGAGTACATTTAGACTCATGGTAAAGTAGATCAAGAGAAAAAGGGAAAATCTTATCATGGTCTAGGAGGAAAAGAAATCACCAAGCTCCTAAGAGACTTTAGTATTTATCACATCTAGAATCATAATAAGATAAATAAACACTATGAAAAAATGGTGTACTTACTTTCCCAATAAGGTTTGTGTGCCTTCTTGTGAAAGGAAGATAGGGAATGGTCTCTAAAAAATGGGATGGCATTGAATAATCTAGCAAGTGTGTATGGCATGCTAGTTAACTTATCCAAGATGAACCAAATGGTATAGAAAGTTTATCTAACATGCTAGTTGGTTCATCACAGGATTAAAATTCAAGGTAACTCCATTTCCAAAAAATAAGAATTAAAAAGTGAACCAAGCATAAAGATGTGTATCAAAAGTGACCAAGCTTCCTAGACTAATAACAATCAAAAGAAGGGTACAAAAATAAGGATCAAACCTCCCAAAATATCAATAGTTTAGAGAGAGATCCAAAAAGAGATCAAGCCTCAAGAAATTGAATTTTTTTCCCAAAAAATAGAAGGAAAAAGAGAGAGGTGTAATCATGAAATAACAATATATAGATTTGGGTATAACTTAGAAATTATCCCAAGCACTAAAAGCTAAAGTACTCCAAGCTATACACAGAATCCATATTTTTATTCCATGGTCAAAGGATAAGTTGAGCATATGCTCCCATGTTAAAGTTATTTCAAACACCTTAACATGATAAATGGCTTTAATAGAAGCATACATACATATATTGAATAACTTTGCCACTATGACACACCCCTAAGAAGAAAAAAATTTGAAGGAAAATGAGCACATAACAAAAGAGAGAGCATGAATGGATCTACTAACTTTTGGGGTCAGTAAGATCATATGATAATATGTAATATTATATCAAGTATGAAAATATCATTATCATTGGTACAAACAATAGAACAAGTATGACATAACATATAACAATATATAGAGGAAAGAGATACAAAAAGAAGAATGTATAAGATAGGACAATTACTTTATTCTCTTGTTCTGAACAAAGCAACAAGGATTGTCTATATAGATTTTGGTGAGACTATCCAATTTTGGGATGATATTTGGGTGTTGGATCACCCTCTTAATACTGACCATCATTGGAATGACTGTATAATGTAGTGTAAGATGGCTTTTGGTCTTATGTTGCTGATTACTTGGAAGATGGTAAATGGGTGGACTTTACTAGAGTGGATTTATCTCTTAAGGATCTAAACATAATGTTGAATGCCATCTTTTTAATTAGAGAGGAGGATTCTCTTATTTGGAAGCTTAACCCCAATGTATTGTTCTCATTTTCCTCTCTATATGTTTAGAATTTTGAAGATTTCCATGAACCTTGCTAGGTGAAAGCCTGGTTCAAGGGCACGACCCCTAAAGTTAACATCCTTTTTTGGATTTTGTTGCAGGGTGAAATTCTCACCATAGATAATTTAAAGAATAGAGTTTTATACCTTGTCAATAGATTCTACCTTTGCAAGGGAGAAGTGGAATTTGATGACCATATGAATTTACATTCTTTGTATGTTAGAAAGTTATGGGATAATTTTCTTATACTCTTGTGTATTGAGTGGGTCTTTCCTAACAATATCCAAGATTTTTTTATAGCTTGGAAATATCCTTCTCACAATATTTGGAACTTTATCCTACCTCACTTTTGTTGGGGGGTTTGGAAAGAAGGGACTGATAGGGTCTTTAGAGGTGAGTCAAATTCCAACGAGATTTTTATGAGATCAAGAGGGTAGTGAATAAGAATTTTAGAATCTTTGGTAAAGATCAAGAGCTTAAAGATGACTGGGAGACTACCATCATCAAAAAGTGGAAGGTGAATGGCACTCATCATCTTCACATGGAGAACGACCTTAGAAGCAATGCTAGATGGGATTTTCCTCCTAAGGGGTGGTATAAAATGAATTTTGATGGTGCTTCAAAGGGAAACCCAGGGATTATAGGATGTAGAACCATTATCAAAGATGAAAATGGTTATAGTAATCGGGCTATGGTGATCCTTATAGGTAATCAAACTAATCATATAGTGGAGGCTAGTGTTGCATTACATGGTCTCTTGTTTGTTAAGAGAAAGAATATTCATAAAATACTGCTTGAAGGGGACTATTTAAACATTATCAACTATCTTTATAAGGTCATTGCCCCTTCATGGACTATTCATAATATTATTTACAAAGCCATAAATCTAATTAATTCCTTTGATGAATGTGTTATTAATCATAACTATAGAGAAGCTAACATGGTAGTTGATTGGGCTGCTAATGTGGCTTGTAAAAGTTACATGAAGATTGTATGCTATAATGGTAGTAACATCCCCATTGAAGGCTCATCTCTGATGAAGTATGATTGGATAGGAAGAAATAAACAATTTTGTAAAATGATTAATTTTACAATGAGGTACATAATTATGAGGTAAGTTGGAAAAGGCATTTCTAGTTGGGGTACAATTATGATGTGATCAATTACTTTTTGTCACATAGTTTGTGGGTGCTTTTGGAGAACCAAAGAGATAGTTGTTTCTTCAAGGAAAAGACTGTCAATTTACTTTTTCTAAGGTGATAGGTAATTTTAGCAAGAACAAAGATATGGGTGGAAAGAAGAAGAGATGTGATCCCAACAATTGCTTGGAGTGGAAATAGAAACTAGATGTAATACCCCACCTAGAGATCCTTGGAACAAGGATTCAATACAAGCCACGATTTTTTTCTTTTACAAGTATGAATGCACATGAAAACATCATACAGGGATCACAAAGATCATAATAGAAGACTTTGCCAACAATCCCAGCAACCAATGGATCTCTAAATGCATCAACCTAACTGACATGACCAAACCAAACAATGAAAGACAAAGATGATATTAGAACACAAAATCTCTAATTTGTTGAATCATGGAACCATAAGAAATCCTAAAGGGTAATCAAAAGGCCAAATTGCATTCTTTAAAAAATAGCAGAGAAGCCCCCTATTTTTTGCATGAGAGAATAACAACAAATAGTCTCACGTGAGGAAGTATCTTTTTGCACAAGAAAGTACACTAAGTCACACAAGGAAACATCATCTCACATAAGGACATTCTTGGTCCAATAGCCAAAACTCCCATAACTAGTGTGGGGTTTAATAGGAGGATTCAACCCAAGTTGCACGAGGAAACCCAACACACCACATGAACATTTGCATTCTCGTGCAAGAAAGTACGATTCCACGCAAGGATATAAATCAACAAGACAAAAACATAAAGGTAAAATGATAGGAAAGAAATTTCTACCTCTACGTAGACCGAGGAATGAATAGTCAAGTGCATAAACAATAAGATGCCATGGAATAAGAAAGAGGAACATCTATCTATCTAAACCATAGCAGTAAAAGAATGTACTGCAAGCAACATCATAATGTATAGTAATAAAATCACAATAATTGAACAACCAAATTAAGTATGTGGTTCCTCCCAACTGTAATAGCATCATAAGACCATCGTGGGTCCTAGCCATCCTCCATGCATAACATCCCAAACCACTGACTAGATCATCAGAGCTATCTTATGAGGACTTCACTACTAAAATGTGCTACAACATAAGAATAAAGAAATCTAAAATGCTAAAAGTAAAGTGATAGATATTCCAATAAATCAACCACATCATCTATCATATGCTAAACATCATACAAATAGGAAATATAACATGCTAAACCAATAAGCAATAGATACCCCAACAAAGAAATTCACATCTTCTAATCATATGTTAAACATCATAATATAGGAATGCATCAAATAAACTAACATCGTCTAAACAAGATATCCAAGCATTCCAATGAAAGCATAAATCACAAGAAAGCATACTCCAAAAACTGAAGTACCAAGTGAAAACATCCAGCAATGGTCACACTAGGACAATAAACTATCTATGTACACTAGTCCCTAGTAGTGGTGAAGGTAGCTACACCTCCCAACCATGTGAAACTTGTAGGTCCACTCTCACCATGCTAATGGAGATAATGATCCAACCACAAATAGACATAAAGCACAACATCCATGGCTAACACTCATGCTAGATAGTAATAATGACTGAAACCAAGATCATGTGATAATGCATAAACCACAAGTCATCGTCAGACACTCAATGGGATACTATGTAGGGGCTAACATCATGGAGAGTCACTTGGCATCAATGAGCCCAAGCTAGTATTGGTAGCTCAAACTTCCTAATCAAAGGAGCACATCCTGAACTTTTTTATTATCTTAAGTTTTATTATCACTCACACATTTTATTTAATTATCATTTAACTAAAACTTCCTCTACCAACCTATGGCACCATGATCATAAGGCTATGAGATAAAATCCTCCTCCATATGTTAGACTACCCTACCCATGCTCATCTAAAGATGAGTGCCCATAGGCTTGCATATTACCAATTGAATCCCAATGATCATAACTTCTAGAAGTACCATGGAAGATCGAGCCTCACAAGTCACTCAATAAATGTACACAAATGTACTCATGTGTGGCGCACCACCATAATGAAGATCATAACACAAGGACTAGATGAGAACACAAGAAAAATATCACTAAACCAAAAATAAACTCAGGAGGATAGATTCTACATGAATCCTAATAAAAAATAAAACCATACATCATGAACTCACTCAACCAACCTCAATCTGGGAGTATGGATTCTACACGAATCCTAATGTTACAACAAGACCAAACATCATGAACTCACTCAACTAGCCTGAATCTAGGAGTATAGATTCTATATGAATCCCAATGATGCAAAAAGACCAAACATCATGAACTCACTCAACCAGGCTCAACCCAGGAGCATGGATTCTACACAAATCCTAGTGTCCATGAAATGACAAAGGTCTAAAAGAAATAATATCACTATGTATAAAATTACTCAATCGAACATAAAGTCAGCAGCATGGATGTGACATGCATCCAAATGTAAACATAAAAGTACAAAAATGGTCTAATTGACATTCAAATGAATGATCTAGGTCAATGAACAAACTCATACCAAGAAACCTCAAGAAAACAAGATGACATGCAAAATGAGGTAAAAATCCCAAAAACTAGAAAACCACAAAATTAAAACCCATTTAGTCTTTAGGCATAAAAACCCCAAAAATCTAATAAAATTTGGTTTTAAACACTGTATGCAAAAATGGATAGCATAATAATGCAAAACCCCAAACCCCCATCCTTAAAATAGGGAAAACGCTCATACCTGACCAACTGGGTAGAACCAACAAATAGAAATGGAGGGGAACACTAGTTCTCAACCTCCTAACAAATGGCTACCAAAAGTAGAAGTTGAAATGGAGTAGAAACAATAAAATGGGAGAGAAATACCTCACAACCTAAAGGGCAAATAGGAAACTAAACCATAAAATAAAAACCCTGTAGAAGTAGCCAAAAATCGTGACAATCCAAGGTCTCCCTGAACTGGATCCAATAAGATCAACCTCATGATGATTCTACACCCATAGCTTCCACAATGAACAGAATAATAAATCCTCATGAATAGGATTTTAGGTTTTACTCTCAAACTTTCTAATTCAAAAGTGAGAACTGAGGAATTAAACTCCTCTTTCAATACTTATTCACTTTTCGAGTGAATAATCGATTAGGGAAAATAACTAGCCAACCTAGTTAAAATTTGAATCAACCAAAATAAAAATAGTTTATTCCTAGAAATAGGAATTCATCTATGGCAAAGCTAATAGAAATTAAATTCAATAAAATTTAAAGCCCAAAAACCCAAAATCACAAAAATTTCCTTAACAACTTTCACAGCAATGTGAACCTCTAAATGCACAAACACAGTCACTTGTCTAATCACATAATGCAAATGAGTTCAGATTTAATAATCATTTAAAGGATTAATTAAACAAGTAAAATAAGGATATGTTGACCATATAGGGATGACATTCATAAAATATGAATGGCTGAATCACTAACTTCATGTGCAACTGCCAAGGATTTAAATTTTGCACACTAAAACACATGATCAAGTGCAATTGCATATAACATCATAGCTGAAGAAATAAATGTAGTAAATCACTAATTTAACCATTTATTCAATTATACCTAAATAATCCATTTACATCACTCACATTTGCATAAAGCATAAAGAGACAAGAATGAAGTAATAACCATAGCATAAAATCTATCACATAATAGAATCAAAGATATGTCTGAATACTAGATAATTAGATATCATCATAGACCTATTGTCATCTCAAAATGGCATCAACATGAAAATATGATAAAATGAATAGCATAGTAGTAAAGAATCTATGGTACTAAAGTCAAAGTATAACATCTAGCCCTTAGGTCATCTAAAATGTAAACCATAACATAAGTAAAGTTTCTTATCGACCAAGATAAAATCTTGGGAAGGACGGCTCAAATCCAATGCAATTATGGATAATAAAGATTGCTTAATAAATGGTAACTGCCATTATTGGCATCGTGATTTTCACCAGCAAAAGGGGTTTCCTCTGAAATTTTGACACGTTCGAAAGGACGATACCATTATTTTCAGAAAGGGGTATATTCACGGGTATCATAAAAGAAACATCACCATTTTTTTGAATGCAAATAACTTGCACAGTTCAGAGTTCATGAGAATTGTGGAAGTTGATCAGGTAAACATGATGGGTGAGAGGAGCAGAAAGGAGCTGGTGGGGGAAGTTCAGAAGTGGAAGAACAAGGTCAAAGTTTGGAGAGAGCTGGAAAAGGGTGGGGTTACTAATTTCTTCGAGAAACTTCATGGCTCGGATCCTGAGATCACTAACAGCATGGTGAATTCATGGAATAATGGTAAGGTTAAGGTGAACGGGGTCTACTTTCAAATTACTGAGGATGTGGTTGCTGAAGTCACGGGGATTCCGATGGAGGGGCATAAATTCTTCAGAGACAAGAAGATGTCTTCTAATGCAATCAAGGATTTTGTGAAAAACACTGAAGAGTTGAACAAGCTGGGCAAGAAAGAGACGTTTTTTGTAACGGATACTATAAAGAAGCTCTGGAGGTATGTTCTCTACGCTGTCATTGAATATATAACCCTAGACCCCAAGTTTGATAGGGTTAGGACTCACCATTTTGTGATTCTGAATCATTTTTGCCATGGTAGTAAGATCTCCTTCCCGTATTATCTTTTTAACTCGATGAACAAGGCCATTTCTAGTTTTAAAAAGAAAGCTACCATCAACCCGGCCCTGCATGAGGGTCTTCTACTTTTGATTCATGAGCATTTCCATGCTCAAACCATTAGCAAAAACCCTATCCAGGGGGCGGATGTTGACAAGAGCAGCTCCAGTTTTTCCTCAGATTTCGACGATGTCGAGAGCATCAGCTCTGATGAGGTTTTTGAGCATTCAGGTAAGAAGACTACAAGCCATAAGAAGGATTACCCCTCTATTGAATTACCCAGCAGAAAGAGCCCTAGAGGTCATACCCTAGCTAAAACTGGCTCTGCTGAGGTGGAGGAGGAAATGGATACTGATGATTCTGACAAGGTTTCGAAGGAGGAGCTGGATGAGGAGAAACTAAGAAAAAGACAAAAGAGGGAGGGAGAGAGCATGGAGTGCTCCAGTAGTCAGGGAAAGGATTCTCTGCCCATTCCCCTCTCCCCTATACATCCTCAGCCTCCTTTGGAGGAAAATGACAACTCTGGACAGATTGAGGGGGAAGTGCAAGTTAATAACAGAAGGAAGGCTTGGAAGAACTTCAATGTGAGAACGGCCACTATGGGAATCTACAGAGAGGCGGTGAACCCCCAACTCCTCGTGGACGACCTCGAGAAGCCTAGACTCAATGAGCTAATTAACCCGACTATGGTGGCTATTTCTGATAATGCAAGAGAAACGGGCATGAATCTGTTGAACAATGCCCGCAATAGCATGATCGACAACTTCAGATCAATTAAATGACTTTTTCATGAGCTTGAGGATGTCAGAGATAGGGTTTCCCAAATGGAAAAAATCAAGAGCAAGATAGGTGCAGAAAGCCAAGGCGACCGAAACAACTGGGAGACTCTGATGGAGAGGAGAGTAAAAAATATTGAGAACTACAATCACAACCTGGCAAGTCAAATGATCTCCCTCCTCGCTTCGATCAACGACAACATCCTCTCTCTCTTGGAAAATCTCAAAGACAGGAACCAGATGGAGGAAGATGATAAACAGAACAGAGACAAAGATAGGCTGGATGTGGATAAAGCCAAGGACAACACTATGGAGCAAGATTTGACGAACGCCCAGGATCATAAGGCAGAAGAGTAACATGAGTGTGCCGAAGCTGCCCAGACCATGCTCGAGATGGAGAAGTAGTCCGCTAGGTTGGGTCTCTATCCTTTGGTTTTTGTTTCTCCTGGCTTTGGCTTTTTGTCTGGTCTCTATTTTTCTGGTTGGTTCTCTGGCCTTTTTAGTGGGCAGTTGTTTCGGGCTAGGCCTTTGGGCTTATTTTCAGCTGTAAGGCTTATGTTTTGGCTGGGCATTTTTTCGCTTATTTTCAGCCTTTCTTGTTGTTAAACTTATGGGTTTCAGGACCCCTTAAAACCTGTTTACCTTATCAAAAACAAGTATCTTTCAGTTCAAAATATCATAGGTTTAATCTCTGCAACACATAACCAATGAATCAACCATGGACAATCAACTTCTAATTATTTAAGAATTTAATAATGGTTATTTAAACAACATGAAAAGGTACTTAAAACACATAAGTGAACACAATCATAAACATGACTAACCACTACTACTATATCTTAGTCTAGTGTAACATGGTAATAGTACACAATGCAATCTCTGCACACATCTTAGGGTAATCATGCAACAACATCATGATACCACATCAATCCTAGTAACCACTAGCACAAACCTCAATGAACCATATATCACATCATAATGTCATAAATCAATCACAAGCATAACCAAATAAACTAATCTACTAACATAAATCTAATCACCTCAAGGGTGTAGACCACTCAAGGTCCAAAACATGATCTCTTCAAAATGAAAGACCAACAAGGTTGCATCCATCAGGATGACTTAAAAAAATCAAATGGGAGAGGCACTACACTAGATGTCTAGAGAATTCTAGAAAGGGCCAAGATTATAGGCTACCTAGAAAAGCTTAAGGGTAATAATCCCTCCATCACTAGACAATTTCTCAAAACCTAGAAGAATGGAAGCATTCTTGTGGGGAATCAACACATGGAGGTCACTAAGGATGCTATCGCTGAAGTTAGAGTTTGGAAATGGAGGGGATCAATTTCTTTAGGGATAGAAAAGTTTCAGACATAGTTTTTGATGCTTTTATGGAGTTGGAATAGGAAAGAAAAAGGTTGGTTAAAATCAATAACACTTACTTTATCCCTAAAAGTATTTCTAAAAATTGGAGATTTTTTTTTCTTGTTTTGATTGAGTACATTACCCTGGATGGGTGCTATTCCAAAATCTATGATCATCATTTGATGCCGGTGAACCATTTAGGTATGGGGTTAGGATTAATTTCCCTTTTTACCTCATGCATTCTTTAGATAGCACTATTCTGAGCTCTCAAAATGACCCAAATGGGGACCATGCCTATAATGAAGGGCTTATGGTTTTAATCATGAATTTGTTCAAAATGAAGAAAGTTTAAAATCCTTGTATGAGTAGGAAGACTTTTGAGGATTGTAATATGGAAGGGAGTGAGTTTGAAGATGTCTATGAGGATGAGACATATGAGGAGGAGTTTCGGCTAGTGGAGAATAAGAGGAAGAATTATTCCCATGGTGGTTCATCTTCTAAGAGTAGTTAAAGGAACAATGATGAGGTGGATTGGGTACTGATGAGGAGATTGTAGAGAAAAAAGGTAAGAAGGGCATGGGGTAAAAATTATGGAAACTAGTGGCAGAAGAACTAAAGTTAGAAATAAAAAGAAGAATATTGATAGTTGTATGGACATTTCCTCAAATCAAGAACCTCTTTTCTATATGGGGGCTAAGGATATTAAGGTTAAGAAGAAGATGCCCAAAGGGGATGTCAATTTGAACATGGAAGGTAACAATGAGAATGTTAATTTGAACCTAGGGGAGGAAAATCTTAGACAACACTTTGATACTAAAGACAATGGGAATGTGACTAGTGTGATTGGAAAACTAGGTCTAATGAGGAGGGATATTGATTTTATTAGGGATAAAATGTAGGATATTAGGAGGGAATTTGAGCATCTTAGTAAAACCAATAGGGGGGATATAACTTTGGGCCAACACCTGGATAGACTTACTAATCTTATTGGTATTGCTAAAGATGTTACAAATATGATGAAAAGAGTTCCACCCCTAGAGAAGACAATTAGAAATATGGATAAAATGGTGAAATATTTGCATAAAATTGTTGATAAGAAGGATAGAAAAGTCATGGGTATTGAGAACACAATGAAAAAGATTGTTGAATAGAGCTGCTCAATTTTAAAGGCCATTGCTAAAAATATTAAAGTTCTTTTGGAGAAGTTGGAATAGGGGAGAAAGGACCATGGAAATAAGGAGTTGGGGGATGATCAAGGACCTAGTAAATGTACTAGGGTAGGTCCAAAGAATCTTGAGGCTATGGAAGATAAAGAGCTTGTAATGCCCTGCCCAGAGATCCTTGGAACAAGGCTAAATATAAGATGAGATAAAAAAAAAAATTTAAAACAAGTATGAAAGCATAAGACAACCATCATACGTGGATCATAAAGATTGCAATGGAAGACTAACCAACAACCAACCACCAAAGATCTCCAAGCATCACCAATGAAAAAAACATAAATAAGAAAACATAAGAGATCAACCAAGCTGAAAGACAAAAGATGACTCCTAAAAATTGGCTAAGGCTAAAATTTTGAAGCACTAAAATTTGGATAAGTCTAAATTTCTAAAGCCCTAAAATTTCATAGAATCTTTTGTCTTAGCTTGTAGAGGTCTGGAACCTATCTCAAAAGACTTGTCACATATATTAAAATATATCTTAAGTATAAGGAATTAAATATAAGTCAACCACCCAAAGACTAGTGTAGGGTTTCATGTGAGGAAGTGCCAAACCACTTGAAGAAACCCAACACACTGTGTGAAGACTTGCATCCTCCTACAAGAAATTATAATCTTGCGTGAGAACACAAATCAACACACAAGAAAAAGAAGAAAAAAATAGAGAAGGAAGCTAAGGAAATTAAGTAACAAAGTTCCTCCACACTAAGGAGTACCAGATCCACATTTTGAGGCATGGAAACTTGAACCATATCTAAAAGATGGAAATCTATAAATAACATCTAACCATATAATCATACAGTGAAGGAAAAGAAAAAAAAGGAAACATCATAGTGTACTGAAAGCAACATTACATTTAAACATAAATAACATCGCAATGAGAAAAATAACCAAACAAAAATACCCGGTTCCTCCAAACCATCAATGGCATCATAAGACCATAATGGGCCCTAGCCATCCCCTACCCGTAACATCCCAAGTCACCAATCAGATTTTTGGTACTATTGTAATAGGGATGTCACTACTAAACATACTACAACATAAGCAATAGAGAATCGAACATGATAAAAGTAAAGCATAAGATAATCCTACAAGTAGATAACATCACCTATCACATGCTAATCATCATAATAAGGAAATGCATAAGTAACTATCATCATCAAAACATGATATACAAGAATTTCAATGAAAGTGTAAATCATAAGAAAGCATACTCCATAACCTGAAGTACCAAGTGAACACATCCAGCAATGATCACACTAGGATAATAGACCATCTCTATACACTGGTCCCTAGCAATGGTGAAGGTAGCTATGCCTCCCAACCACATGGCACACATAGTTCCACACCCACTGTGCTGATGGAGATAATGATCCAACCAGAAACACAGGCAAAGAAAACATCCATGGCTAACACATACACACTAGACA
This sequence comes from Cupressus sempervirens, assembly GCA_028749045.1. Lineage (NCBI taxonomy): Eukaryota > Viridiplantae > Streptophyta > Pinopsida > Cupressales > Cupressaceae > Cupressus > Cupressus sempervirens. Next base: position 444,891,579 of record CM053783.1, on the reverse strand, counting down.
ATATGATGACTGAATCCAAGACAAAGACAATGCATAAACTATAGGTCTTGGTCAGACAGCTCATTGAGCTACTAAGTTGGGTTTGACATCATGGAGAGTCATCTGGCATCCAAAATCCCAAGCTTAGACTTGTGTAGATTCAACTTTTTGATGGAAGGCTCTAGCACACCACATCTTTTTATTATCTTAAGTTTTATTACCACCTAGTATTTTATTTAGTTATCACTTAATTAAAGCTTTGTTTGCCAACTCTCTCGGCACAATGATCACTAGGCTATTAGGTAGAAGCCCCCTTCCATATGCTACCCTACCCTACCCATGCTCATCCAACGATGAGTGCTCGTAGGCATGCAAATTCCCAACCCAACACCAATGATCACAACATCCAAAAATACCATAGAAGATCAAACCCTATAAGTCAACCGACAAATGTATGCATATGTACTTGTGTGTGGCACACTACCATCACAAAGATCATAACAAAAGAAATAGAAGAGAACACAAGTAGAAAATCATTCAATAGAAAACAAATTTGGGAGGATGGATGTAACACACATCCCAAAGAATCATAAAAGTGCAATATAGGTCTAACCAATATCCAAACATATAATCCAAGTCCATGATCCAACTCATGCCCAAAAAACCTAAGAAAATAGGGTCGCACACAAAATGAGGTAAAATCCCCAAAACTAGAAAAAAATTGAAATTAAAACCCATTTGGTCTTTAGGTACAAAAACCCCAAAAATTCAAAAATAAACAAGTTTGAACACTGTATGCAAAAATGGCTAGCATAACGACTCAAAACTCCAAACCCCCATCTTGAAAATAGGGAAAATGTTCATACCTAACTAATCGAGCATAACCAACAAACATAAATAAAGAGGAACACTAGTTCTTAGCCTCCTAACATATTGCTACAAGAAAAAAAAGCTGAAATAGAGCAAAAGCAATAAAATGGAAATGCCCTACCTAGCAGCAAAAGGGGCAAATACTAAAAATAGCTAGATAAAACAAATACCCTGCTGAATCTGTTGAAAGTGATGGTAAAGCAAGGTCTTCTTGAGCTGGATCCAACAAGACTATTCTCGCAAAAATCCCATGCTCATAGCTCCTAGAACAAACATAAAATGAATCCTTTAAAAGAGGATTCCAAAAAGAGCTCTCAAAATTCTATTTTTGAAAAGTGAGAAGTGAATAATAAATTCACTTTTTCAATACTTATTCAATTTTCAAGTGAATAGTTGACTAGGGCAAATAATCAATTAGAGTAGCTAGACTCTGAATCGACCCAAATGAAAATAGGTTATTGTCTGTAATGGGAATTTAGGTAGGGCAAAGTTGCTAGAAATTAAATCCAAAAAAATATAAAACTTGAAAACCCAAAATCACAAAAAAACACTTAACACTTTCACGATAGAGTGAGCTAAATGCATAGACACGCTCACTGGTCTAATCATATAATGCAGATGAGTTCAAATTTACTAATCACTAAAAGGTTTTAATTTAAATAATTAAATAAGGGTACGTCGACCATACAAGGATGACATTGGTAAAATATGAATAGCTAAATCACTAACTCCATGTGCCACTACCAGGGATATAAATCATGCGCACTAAAACACATGATAAAGTGCAATTTTATATAATATAATAGCCACACCAATTAATACATTAAATAAATAATTAATCAATTTACACCACTCATGTTCACCGAAAGTGTAAAGATACATAAATGAAGTAAATAATCATAGCATAAGATCCATCTCATAACATAATCATCAAATATGTCCCAATAACTCAATAATTAGATAACATCATAGATCTATTGTCATCTCAAAATAACATCAACATAAAAATATGATAAACTAAACAACATAGCAGTAAAGCATCTATAGTACTGAATCAAAGTATAACATTCAACCCTTAGGTCATCTCAAGGTACAAATAACAATAAGAGTATCAAGTACCTCTCGAATCAAAATAGACAAGGCATAGACTACAAACATGAGAGACACTACATCCTCCCCCACAAGCATAGGCTTAGTCCTGGAAGCCAAAAAAATGGTAGGGGTACAATCCCCTCAATCGCGTAGTATTTTCCCAAGTCGCAGAGGTCTCATCACTCGGGTCCCATTGGACCCTTACCTACTTGATGTTTCAACCTTGTAAGGTCAACCTCTACTACTATAAGATATTAATGGGATCCAAAGTAAGCTACCCATCGACTACCTACAAAGCATCCCAATCAAAAACATGGACCGCATTTGGAATATATTGCCTCAAAATAGAAACATGAAAAACATCATGGATGTGTGATAGACTAGGTGGCAACACTAGTAAATAAGAAACAAGACCAATCCTCTTGAGGATCTTAAAAGGTCCAAGAAAACATGTGCCAACTTAGAGTCTTTCCCATAATGGATGGGGCTCTTCCTCGGATGCACTCTCAAAAACACCCTATCACCAACTGTGTGCTAGAAAATGTGACCTGCAAGAAGCATGGGTTAACAAACAAACACTAGTTTAAAACCTTAAAAATGCATCAAGTATTGATCAACATGCAAGGAATAAATATCAACTAATGCTTGCTTGGGTTTTGCAACCCTAAGAAACCAACAAATCCAACCTTCCAGCCACCTCTACAGCTCAACAAAGGCACATATAAGAGGCCTTATTAGTGTGTTAAGATGGGGGTATGTTTGGTGTGCTCTCCCAAACACAACAAAAGTATGAATCTCTTGAATGATTGAGTGCAAGTGTGTATGCAAGTAAGATATGAATTTAGACTAGATGAGATGAAGAATACCTCAAGAAATGACTATGGAGAGAGCCATTCTTGAAGGCATTCAAGGATGAAGTTGATATGCAATGAAAGAACTAACTAGATATGCAAACTATGATAAAAATGCGAGCTAAAATGAAACTACAAATTCATGTAGAAACTAGATTAACAATGTATGATGTAAACTAAATCAGCTATCAAATTGTTAGTATGAACCTACAAAATCACTATGAGAACTCTACCAATGCAAGTTCTAACTACCATGAAAGCTCAAACTATGAATACAAACTCAAATCTCAAACCAATATGATAAAAATACAATAAAAATGAGATGCAAATGCTTGAGACAAGCTCTCTATTTATAGGCTTGAGGGAGGGCTTGGTGAGGTGGCATCCAAGTAAGTGCCACATAAGGTGACATGCAAGCCATGCAAATGGTCAAGAAGTCAAAGTTTTCTCACACATGTGTGAGCAAACTTGAGAAGAAGAGTGGGAGACAAGAGTGTGTAGGCATGCCACCTCACACATGTGTGAGCACACTCTTAGGCTAATGAGGGGGATTAGGAAGATAATTAGGAATGATTAAGTGAGATTAAAGAAGGAATAGGCTTAAGAGGATGAAAATGATGAGTGTAGACTAGGCTCTAGGTTAGACTTAAGACTAAATTAAATGAAATTTAATTTAATCATGAGTTTAGAGAAATTAATAGGATGTGAGGAATTTAAATAAATAAAATTTATTTAAAAAGAGGGAAAGATGGAGGATCATGTGTTAAATTAATTTAACACATTAGAGCTAAGAGTATTTAAATTAAATTTAAATACTTAGGAGAATGAACTTATTTAATTAATTATAATGTCATGGGAAATATTAATAAATTAATATAGTCTTTAGGGACGATTTTAAGCATCTACATTTTGCCCCTCTTTGATGTGATGTTGGAACAACATCATATCAAAGAAAAGAAAATATAAGTTTTCCCAAAGAAGGAAGGAGTCCTATGGCAACGACAGAGGAGGGTGCCCCCTTGTAAAAATTGCGCAAAAAATAAATTTTTGGAAATTTTTGTGAAAAAGGTCTTAAGAAAGAAGGAAAAGAAGAAAAAGGGAATAAATGACAACATTTGCATGACTTACGGGTAAACAAGGGATAGATACGGCTTAGGGAAGAGCGAGGCTCAAACGGGGTCTGCAGGGGGCCTATATAAACCTCTGAGGGGCCCAAAGAAGGTCATTGTCACACCATGAGCAGAGCATATAGAGCTGATATGGACCACATTGATCGATTATAGCTTGGTGAGCGCATGCGAGAGTACCAGCGAGCAGCTGAGATGGGCCCACCGATAAGTCATCTAATCCTCTTCATGTTTTGGTAGGTTAGGCTAGACTAGGCACATTTATTAAGCCATAAATGCACTAAAAAAGAGGTCTGGGTGGAGATGACAGTCTCTACCCTATCATCTATGTAGATAACAAACTGGCGACCTCGACGTCTGCAGAGATGATAGGATACATCCTGTTGTTTGCGCAGACACCAAAAGGGGGAGAAAGGGTCACAAAGACGAAATGTTTCAACCTATCATCTGTGTGAATGAAAAAGGGTTGTGAAGATGATGAAAAATACATCATCATCTCTGTAGATGATAGAATTTTGTTATCTGGGGAAAACTAGCATCTACGCTGATCAACGGCTCCACGAATTAGCATCTATGTAGATCAGTATCTTCGTTGATCGGCGTCTGTGCTGAAAAATGGCCACACCAATTAGTGTAGAATAGGGGGAGGCAAGGGAAGATGCCCCACTGTAGGGATATCACAAGCTATCAAAATTGATGCTCTACATGTCTATGTTATAGGAAGAGACAGTGGTGTTTAGGTCAAGGGAGCACTATCCGTCGACCATGACGATATAGGAGAGGCTGATGAACGCAAATTGGGGGCACATGCAGCTATGCAAGCTAGAGCACATTCACGAGTGGCCAAATTTGAGGGCCCATTCAACGTAGCTATTAGCTTTCATAGAGCGATGGTACACACCCACTGAGAGTTTCCATCTTTTGATGGGGGAGACTACAGTCACACTCTTATATGTGTGGTAGATCCTACGAGTACCGATCAGAGGTGCCTACCCAGAGTATGTACTGGAGGGTTCAGATCTATTTCTAAGGGAGTGCTTTAGCAAACGATGACAAAGATTACCCATCTAGTGATCATGGTTGTTGTGGAGGGGTGCACTAGAGTAGAGGCTACTGAGGTTGGCAGTGTACCTAGCCTCATTAATATGGTAGATGCTACCAGATCACATAGGACAGGGGTGGCTAATCAAGTGGGCACAAGTGTTGAGTACTCTGCTATAGGAGGAGGGAGCAGTCTACTGCTAGGGACAGCCTATCTTGGTTGAGTTATATCATGATTTGCACATGTGTGCATATCAGACCCAGTGCACTGTGGGACCAGGATTGACGCTACTGATGGTCTGGTCATGGGAGCACATTGGAGTCACACGGTTGATCACTCAACAAGAGACCAGGTAGCCTAGGGAGCCATATGCTTGTAGATATAGGCCTCCTATCCAGTATACATTGATGAAGTCTGCGAGGTTCTGGCATCGATGTATAGATGAGATCATTATGTTCGAGTGGACTCTTTATGATGGGGTAGAGCAGTGGGGGTAGACACTAGCAGCAGGTGGTGAGGATGACATGGAGGATTAGATGTACCTCCTGTACACACAGACTGACTGCTGGATCATTGGCCGATCTCTGCATGTGATTATGTGCTATGTCTTCTCAGGTGTGATGGCAGTTTGGTAGGGTACAAGATACAGTACCAGATAGATTCTTATACCTTGTGGTGTCATGAGAGTATGATCGGCTATGGGGACACAGGACCACTATACGATTGCCTCTAGCATCTTGGATGGGGATGGCAGCAGTGCCATGGGTGCATGGCCAAGATAGGGGAGACATAGGTATGACACCAGTGTACACACAGTGGTGGGCAGCCCACTAGCCAGTCAGGCTTATAGTGCTAGGGGCACCTCCACCAGTAGAGCAGGCATAGGGGGAGGGAGATGGAGCGGGGGATGGTGGACAGGAAGCTATGATGCCACCACTAGCATAGGGGCATAGGAGGGACTACACGGGCGTAGAGTCCGAGCAAGGAGAGCGCCAGGGCCAGCACTAGCATGGGGACTAGCACAGAGAGCACCTAAGGCATAGGCACAGGCACAGGTACAAGCATAGCCCTAGGCACCACTGCAGGCACCACCATAGGCACCGCCATAGGGACAGGTATAGGGAGAGGACCCAAACATGGTCAGGGTTGAGAGGGACAACCTGTAAATAGAGGTAGCCCAACTAGAGGGGGTAGCATAGGTGCAGCAGGCACAAGTAGACAGCTTAGAGCAGGCAATGGGGGCCATACAGGCAGAGCTGCAAGTGCAGAGGGTCAAAGGAGATAGTGCACAGGAGGCCTTAGCAGACCTACAAGCATGGGTGGATGTAGGAGAGTTTGCAAGGGTGGGCACCCATATAGAGGCAGGGGATCGAGCAGAGGCAAAGAGGCTCTGAGTGGAGGTAGCCGCCCTACAGGCCAAGCGGGCCACCCATCAGGTGCAGTTGGATGGATACCACAGGCAGCGAGATATAGCCATACAGATGGTACAGCCTGGGGCAGCCGTCGCAGTGATATAAGAGGCCCTCATAGCTAGCCGAGTAGAGACATGGGCCATATGAGAGGTAGCCTATTATAGGTCACTTTATAAGGAGGTCGTGCCTGCTGACCGACAACAGCCAGATTTTGAGAGGGGAGCCAGCTCATGGATCTCAAGTGGCAGAGCCAGATCAGAGCATTCTATAGGATAGCAGAGGCCTCCTTGAGGAGGGATACAGGGGGGGTGGGGCCCTCATAGCCAACAACTTGATTTTATAAAGTGATCGATGTTTTTGATAGATATGTGCAGATGCAACAATTTTTGATGATGCATTTTTACTATATGATTCTACATGATGTGTATATGGACTGTACAGAAATTATTTTTTGAGATATATACATGACATGATTGGATGATTCTATATGTGTATGGATGTATGTGATGCATATGTATGAATTTATGATGTGGATACTAACATTTGTGATGTAGGATGTGATGCTATGTGATGTTTCCTATGATGTATGCATATATATATATGATGTCTAACATGTGTGTGATGCAGATTTATGAGATGTATGCATGGATGCACTATATATATGTGAGATGATGTATATGCCCCTAGATGTGATGACTAAAGTGTATGCAATTAATGCAATCTAATAAAATGAACTAAGAAAGTCTAAGGAATACTAAATGAGATGAATCAAATGAACACTAATGTAATAGAAAATGAATGAATGCAATAATGGGAAGTTAATGCAACTTAATGGAAATGAACTAATAAATGAATATCTGTTAGAACTGTCACTCATAGAAACCCAATAGCCTAGCATAGGAGGGGGGAAATAAATAGGACCTTGTCTCAAGCATGACTCGAATGAAACCCTGGACTACATGCATCATAACTACATGATATCAAGAGATTCCATTGTGTTCATATGGAGAGCACACCTTAAGTTGATTTTGCAAAATGAGTTTATGCATTATATGCTATAGAAGCATAAATGACATGACTCTTTTGTGTGGACTAGACATACAAAACCATAGAGACTTTAGGACAATAAGTGTAGTTTGCATAGTCATGATGGATCAAATGTCATATATGCAATGGAGAGGTCTAGGCACACCCAAAGTCTTTTAGGGATCTTCGGTGGGACATGTGCTAACCTGTTGCCCCCATTACGCAACACATTAACATAACCTGAAACTAACACACATGAAATAATGCCTCAAAAATAGATCAAAAAAATATGTGTAGTTAATGATAGCTATTTTGGTATGACCAAAATATGGAAGATCAAGGTGCACCATAAAATTCTACCACTAACACACAAATAAAATCAACAAAAAAGAGACCTCATGACCAAGTAGTCATTCAGTCCATAGTTCTTGCCAAGAACCTTAAGTCCATAAGTGAATGTCACAACGTCGCCTATAGGAAGGATTCATCCTATGAAAGTTTGTCAAGTTGAAATGTCAAATGATCATAAAATTGTGCATTTTCAGCAAGGTCTATGAAGCAAACAAGTTTCTTGAAGAAATAAGTCTCAAATGGTGATTTTGTGTAATTCCAAGGGTGGTCACTATTGTGAAAAAGCTCAGCATAATGGGATGACAATCACCCGACAAAAAATGTCTCACGGACTAGAGGTCTTTCAAAAGATGGAAGTGAAATGAAGCCTCATAGACAAGAGGTCTTTTATTGGATGCATGAAATGCAAAAGGCTATATAAGACTTTGCACAAGGGAAGTGGAATGGAGTGAAGCGAAACAAGCCTTATAGACAATGGATCAAACCATACTTTTTTTTGGAACATTTTATGAATTTTTTTTGGATTTTCTAATTTTCTAATTTTTTTAGATTTTTGCAAGACTATAAACACTATACAGGAACTACAAAGGCTCAAGCATAGAACTTCTTGAGATGCTAGATATTTATAGGCTCAAGGAGTGGATCTCCCTCTGGAGTAGCAATCTAATATGCTCGAGAACCATATTTGGCTATAATGATAAACGGACCTAGCCAATTTGCCTCAAATTTTCCTTTCTTTTCACGGTTCTAGAGGTTCTTCATATTATGCTCCAAAACTAAGTCACCCACTTCAAATTCCCATGGCTTGACTTTCTTATGATACTGAAGCTAAAGGTGATTTTGATACACGTGAAGGTGGTTTAGGGCATTCAGTCATCTCTCATCAAGGAGTGCTAGCTCTTGCAAGTGAGTAACTCGGTAGTCTTCTTCTGATATCAGATTGTTGAGAGAGATTCTGAGGGAGGGGAGCTCAATTTTGATGGGCAAAATGGCTTCAAAACCATAAACAAGGGAAAATGGGGTGTCTCCTATGGGGGTGCGGATGGAGGTACGATAGGCCCAAAGGGTGGGAGCAATTTGGATGTGCCGATCATGGCCAGCTGCATCAACAATTTTCTTTAGGATTTTCAAGATGGTTTTATTGGTAGCTTCAACTTGGCCATTCCTTGGAGGTAGTATCTAGTGGAAAAATGCTAGGTGATTTTGAATTTTCTACATAGTGTGGCAACCTCTTGATTTTTGAAAGGGGTTCCATTATCAATCATGATATCTTGAGGTATACCGAAATGACAAATAATGTAGTTCAGAATGAACTTCAAAATATATTTTTCGGTGATTTAGGTTAATGGAATAGCCTCGACCCACTTTGTGAAGTACTTAGTGGTGGCAATAATGTACTTGTGGCCATTTGAGGAATTTGGGTATACTTGACCAACAAGATCGAATCTCCAGTGGGAAAAGGGCCATGGAGTGATGGTGGGCTGAAGGTCTTGGGCAGGAGCATGTATTAAATCACCATGCTACTGACATGGAACACATCTTTTCATAAACTGATATGCATCCACTTCCATAGTGGGCCAATAGTAACCTATCCTAAGAAGCTTTTTTGCTAACGTAAGGCCACTAGAGTGGGCACCACAAATCCCTTGGTGAACCTCTTCTAACGTCATTCGAGCTTCATTTAAACTAAGACATCGAAGGAGGGTTCCATCAAAGTATTTTTGAAAAAGTGTATCACCTAGGATGGTATAGTGGGCGGTTCGACGAACAAAGGTTTTTCTTTGGTTTGGGGTGAGGGCTATGGGAATGGTTTTGTGATGTAAATAGGAAAAGATGTCAGTTTACCATAAAGACTTAGGACCAACAATCTCACACACCAACTCTGAATCAGTTTTCTCATAAGCGGGAGTAAAAAGATTCTCAACAAGAAAATCACATTTAGGACTATATTCTGGCATGGCAATCATAGAGGCAATAGTAGCCATGGCATCTGCTACTTTATTATTAGCCCTTGAAATCTGCTGAAAAACAATCTCTGTAAAATGTTGCTTGAGATCCTCAACTATTCTATAGTAGGGCAATAATTTCTCATCCTTGGTGTGGTATTCATCTGTGACTTGTTTAATGACCAATTGTGAGTCTCCAAAGACAAGAAGGTTTTTGATATTCCATCTGATAGCTTGACGTAGTCCTATGACTAAACCTTCATACTAAGCTATATTGTTTGTGCAAGGGAATGAGATTTTAGAAGACTTTGGAATAAGGTCCCCTTGTGGTGTCATAAACAAAATTCCTACCCCCAATCCTTTTTATGTAAAGGATCCATCAAAAAATAATTTCCATGGTGTAGTAGGGGCTAGGGTCATAATTGTGTCATCTAGAAAATTGGCTACAATGGGATGGTTCCCTTGAAGATGAGCTTCAACAAGCTGATCTGCAATTACTTGTTCTTTAATGGCCTTATGCTCCTTATAAACAATGTCAAATTCACTCAAAATTAAGACCCATTTCACTGCTCAGCCAGTGAGGGTGGCTTTTGATAACAAATACTTGAGTGGATCTATCTTGGAAATGAGATATGTAGTATGATTAAGCATATGATGACGTAGTTTTTGTGTACAAAAGGCTATAGCCAAACATGCTCTCTGAATAGTAGTGTAGTTTAAGTCATAGCCAACTAGTGTTCGACTGAGGTAATATATGGCTTGCTCATTCCCCTTATCATCTAATTGTGCCAAAAGTGCTCCTAAGGCAACTAAAGTAGCTGAAATGTATAGAATTAATGGTCATCCTACAATTGGAGGTACTAAAACTGGAGGATTAGCCAAATATGTCTTTATTTTTTCAAATTATTTTTGGCATAGGCAATCCCATTGAAACTTGTTTCCCTTGCAAAGAAAATGATGAAGTGGATGGACTTTATCTACTAGTTGTGACACAAATCTCCTAATAGATTGTAACTTTCCTTGAAAACTGTGGAGTTGTTTCAATGTGGTAGGTGGAGGCATATCCATGATGGCCATCACTTTTGCTGGATCTACCTCAATACCTCTTCTTGACACAATGTAGCCTAACAGCGTGCCTGATTTGACCCCAAATACACATTTCTTAGGATTAAGGTGCACTTTATAAAATAATAGTAAGGACATCAATGTGGGATTCTCTTGTCTTGGATTTTCCTAGAATATCATCAACATAGTCCTCCATTATGACATGTAGAAGATCATGGAATATGGTAGTCATTGCACGTTGATAAGTGGCACCAGCATTTTTCAAGCCAAAAGGCATGACTTGATAACAAAAGGTTCCCCATGGGGTGGTGAATTCCATTTTATGTTGATCCTCTTCTGCAATTCTAATTTGGTTATAACCAAAAAACCCATCCATCAAAGACAACCTCTCATGTCCAACAGTCAAATCCACTATGATGTCTATGTTAGGAAGTGAAAAATCGTCCTTAGGACATGTGAGATTTAAATCTCAAAAATTTGAACAAACACAGATGCCCCCAGATGCTTTTCCTATAGGAACAATGTTGGAGACCCGCTCAGGATAGTCAATAGGATGGATGAATTTTGCCTTTAACATTTCTTGTAACTCTGCTTTGACTAGGAGTGCTACCTTAGGGTACATTTTGCACAACTTTTTCTTTACTGGTTTAATCTTGGGATCAACTGTCAAATGATGCACAACCAAATCTGTATCTAAGCCATGCATGTCTTTGTATGTCCATGCAAAATTGATTTTTCCCTTTTTTAAGAATTCAGTCATGGCTTTTTGTTCCTCAAGACTTAAGGTAGTAGAAATGTAGGTGATTTGTGGACTATCCTCTATTCCCAAATTGATTGGAATTGTGTCCTCATTCAAAATAGGTGATTTTTTTGGTGTCAAGGATCTAAATGACAAGTCAAGCTCTCCCTCTTTGAGCGCCTCTAAGAGGTTTTCACCAGAAGATGTGTCCTTTATTTTATCTTTTTCTTCATCCAAAAGCACCCCAGGAGAGTTTTCACTAAAGGATTTTTCTTTTGTTTTTCCATTTTTATTTTCTTTTTCACTTTTGCGACTAAGAGAGTTGACTTGGCTACCAAAGTAGGCTTCCTCATTGTATTGGATCTCATGTTCGTATTCTTAGAGACTCTTAAGCCCAAAGAGTGCCATCACTACTTCATCAGACTTACAGATATCAAGAGCTGGTGGTGTATCTTGAAGGTCCCAGTCTATCATGTTGGGATTGGTGAAAGGTAGGTTAATGGATGAAAGGTCGTCTATGGTAATGGCATGGACATAATTATCTAGGTCATCTTCAATGTATTGGAAAGGTACTTCAAAGAATTCCTCCTCTTCAGTCTCAGAATCAAGTTCAACTGTACAATAGTTGTCAGCAAAGGATACTTTAGGTTTAATGGAGCCCAATCCACGTCCTTTAGGATAGCTATTAGCTTCTAAGGGTTGTCTAATTCCATATTCTTTTGGTCCAAGCCTGGTACCATGATATACCATGTTTTCAATAATGGGAGGTGTCTTAACATATTTATCCTTAGGAAACTACATAGGTTCATCTTTTCCATCATAATATAGCCAATCTAGGATATTATCTTCCATGTGCTCATCACTAAGTGAACCCCAATGCTCAAATGTTGTCTTGCTAACTTGCATGGTTTCCTTATTAGTAGAAGGTGATAATTGAGAAGGTTTTCCAAAGGAACGAGGGGAGAGTGGTAGTTGTCCAACACACAAGGCATTTTCAAATTTATACTCTCCCATTCCTAAATCAGCAAAAGTAACCTTCTTTCCTATGGTGTTAACTTTAGTATCTTCAACCTTCTCTTTTCCCTTGTGGGAGCTTGAATCCTCATTGGCTAATTTTGGTACTATTGTGGAAGGTGGTTCTGTTATGGTGAGAGATTTAGGTACAACTTTGGCAAACTCACTTATTGGACAAAAATTCATTAGTGCACCTTCCAATCTTTTACAAAATTCAAAAGGAGTGGGATCCCCTGGGATTGTGATCTCTCTTCCTTGGTGGGGGAATTTCAACCATTGATGATAGGTGGATGGGACCACCTTTAGTGTATGTATCCATAGTCTACCAAGCAAGATGTTATATGGAAAATCCAAGTCTAAGACATGGCATTTAGTATTTATGATGGCTAGTCCAACCTTTAGAGGCAACATGATGACTCCTTTTGATTCTCTTTCTCTTTCATCATATTCTTTTATTGTGATCCTTTTATTAACATCTAGGAGATCCTTTGGTAGTCCTAAGAAACAAATCATTTTCAATGTACAAGGGTTCAAACTGGATCCATTGTCTATAAGGACTCTTTTAATCTTATGTCACTGTATAAGGACTTCAATGTGGAGCGACAAATTATGGTTGGGATCAGGACCTTGGAAATTTTTATCTGTGAAGACAAGGTGTTGTTGAGCAGCAAGGTTTCCAATCATAGTAGTGAATTGGGAAGCATTAATATTTTCAGGAACACGAGACTCTAAAAGAGCCTTCTCCAAGATCTCTTTATGGATGGATGATGTGGTAAGAAGCTCAAGAATGGAGATTTGTGCAGGAGTCTTACCTAGCTGGGACAACACATCATAGCAAGAAACTAGCCTTTGTGAGGTGGATGGTGCAGTAGGCGCATGTGGCATTGGTGGATTAGTGTTATCATTAGTGGAAACTTGCAAGGTGAGTCTTCCCCGTCGAGTGGTGGCATCACAATCAGCCACTTGTAAGACAAGGGTATTCACATGAGCATCTACTTCTTCAATGTGACCACATAAGGAGTCAAACCTTGATATGTGGTTAGTAGAATAATCATAAGGTAATGCATTTGATGTGGATGCTTGATTCACATTATTGGTATTTTTATTATCATTGTTGTGATCAGGAAATGGCTTTTGAAATATCTTCAATTTAGCATTTTTAGAAGTTGGACCTCCCTCTACTTCAATTTCTCCATCATCAACAAGATTTTGGATAAAAAATTTGAGCTTAATACATTTTTTGGTGTCATGTCCTTTGATATAGTGATATTTACAATATTTTTTTTCCCTATACCACTTTGACTTTGGTTGATTTTCATCAAAAGGACGTGTGTTAGGAAATACCATCAAGTTGTGATCCACTAATTTTTGAAAGATGGCCTCCAAAGGTTCACGAAAGTTAGTGAACTTTCTATTTCGATCATAGTCATGATTGTAGTTGTTGCATGGAAAGAATTGTGTTTGATTTCTAGATTGTTGATTGCTTTGATTGTCATGATTTGAATTGTTGTTGTTCCCTCCTTGAAGGTTTTTAACATCAGTAACACCATCATGTGTAACACCCTTATTCTTGGACTAGAATTTGGGTTTTCTATTGTTGTTTGACTCATTTTTGGAGGATGATGAATTATAATGTTTGATGGTACCTTTTTCCAAAAGTCCATTTTCAATATTCTTGCCCTTCTTGACTAAAGTGGAAAAGTCTTCGGGGCTAGCCATTTTCATGTGGAAGGACATTTCGGGTATCAAGTTCTTGATAAATATATCCACAAGATTGGAATCCTCAATTTTATATGGCATACAATTAGCAAGATGTCTCCACCCTTGTAGGAAGTTGGCAAAAGTTTCTCCATTTCATTGTTTTGTGTTGCACAAGTCACTCAATGAGGCATGATGTTCAATGTTGTAAGAGTATTGTGCTATAATCTTGCTTGTCAAATCATTGAAAGAAGTAAAGGAGCCCTTAGGTAAATTCATTAACCACTCAAGTCCAGGGCCTCCCAGACTTCATGCAAAGAGCCTCTTAAGATAGTCATAACTGTAGGCTACCTCTTAGCACAAAATGGAAAATTCCTTGAGATGGGTGACGGGGCATGTCTCTCCCGTATACTTGTCAAATTTAGGTATTTCAAAACCAGTTGGAAATGGCACCATATTAATGGATTTATCAAATGGAAAAGGAAAAATTTCCTCAAAAGAGACATCCTTCACCCCTTTGTTGTTCATGTTAAGGAACAAATTTCAGAATTCTTGGATTTGTTGAGCCAAATCTTGATTAGGTTGCACTTGTGATTGTTGGGTGTTCACATATCCACCTCCTAAATTGTGGGGAGTCCCAAATGTAGTGTGAGGTGGTGGAGGCACTCCACTTTGGCCAATGTAGTTGTTGGAATTGGCACAGATGTCTTTATCATAGTGGTTGGCACTTGTAAATAAGAAGAGTGCATTGGTTGTGTCAAAATTTCCATTGGTTGAGTAGGCACTTGTCCAATGCCTAAACATCCCACAGTTGAAGTTGTCAAGGTAGATTGTGGAATGCTAGCATGTGTGGTAACATTGGGCATGGCACTAATGATTTGTTGAATATGTTCTACACTCAATTGAAATGTAGGTTGTGTTGAAGTGCTAGATGTAGGCATAGCACTAGTTATCACCATGGTTTCTTTCCCTTTGCTAGAAGTTGGAGCTGCATTTGAAGTGGGCAACACGGGTGCACCACCTTTTGTAATTTGTCTAAACAAAGTGTTCTCATCAAAGCTTGGGGGAACATTAACACCATCCTTGACCAAGTTTAGGAATATCTCAGTCTTCTTTACCCTAATGGATTTTTCCATCATTTCCACATTGTAGGGGTCTGTAAGGAATGTCCTGACATCACTAGGTACATCGTTAAGGTCAATAGGATCTTCATCTTGGTATATTTCTTCGTCATTATCTCCCAAAGTTTTTTTATGGAAGGGATCTTATGGTTCTCATGTGGATGTTGAGTTAGGCATACCAAGATTCGAACTAGAGGGAATTGTGTTCCCTAATGAAGTTGTGAGTGGAGGAAAAGGATTCTCCATCTCTGATTGCCTCAATGATTCCCACAAATGTGACATGGGATTAATGTGAACCTTCCTGGTTGTGTGTGTACCATACAAGAGTGACCAAGCCAATGGGTTGAAGATTATGGAAGAAAAAGAAAATAAGGATAAGAGCTATTAACCTTATGTGATTAAAGGGTCAACTACCCAAGTTTGAACAAAAGACCTTGGTTTAGCAAACAAAGATCAATTAGAGGATAGTAGTATCTTTCTCCTACCAAAGATAGCCAAGTGATCTTGTACGAAAGATAGGACACCAAATTGATTGCTTACTATTTGGAGATAGACTTGTGATCCCAAATAAGTAAGTGTGATTAGGATAAATGTTTTCTTATAGATGAAAGGTTTAGTGTTGTATTGTCAAAAGATGTTTTAAGGTTTAAGCTCTCTAGAAGAAAATTTGAAGGTGGGCGACTAGGTGTTTGGAAAGATGGAGGTAGATATGAAAAGATGAGAGTGTTGTGGTCACTAATGCAGCTATCTCAATCCTTGTTCACTGGAAATAAAAACCTTGGGTTCACTCCTGGGAAAATAGACTAGTTTCAAAGTTTTTCATTGTATTCAATTCTATCATAATGGTCTTGTGTAGCTTCTTCTTTTTGAATGTCTTTGATAGCATATCGGAATTTTTTGTCACCGTATGATAGGTTCCTCCTTTCCTTGTAGACAGGTGGTTTGGACAATTTCACTTTCTTATGTTTGACTTGGTTGACTTTATCGGTCATGGCAGGAACAAAATAAGACCCAAATTTAGAGTGACTAGACTCAACCAATTTCAAAATGCAAACTACCAAAAGTAACCGTGAGTCAGGAAGACCTCACTTAACCTATCTCACTCAATGAAAGGTTAACTCACAATTTCACTTGTTTTAGAACTTTTTTGATGTTTTGGCTTTGGTTTTGAATGTTTGAACAAGCACGTTGAACATGCCAACAACCCTAATAAGGCTATCTCTAGGATGAACAAAGCTTATCTAAAGAGAGTCCTCGATATACACAAAGTACATGAGGCCAAAATCTCTAGATGAAAGGAAATAGTGCCACACAGGCGGGGGGAGACAGTAACCCAAATCTTCTCCTTCACTTCCCAAAGGTATAAAGTTCTTTGGGGCTTAGCCAAGAGTGACAATATTCCACTTCCAAGAGAGGTGTCTTTCGATTCACCTCCCAATTTTTATACTCCGCTAGAACACTGGAGTTGAGGTCATCCCAAGGGGTGATGAAATCCCCAAGCAGGCCTCCTAAAAATAAAAACAAAACCACTTATTTCTTGTGCACCCAAGATCGCCCAAAGGCACGAGGGGAGAGAATACGTAAGTGGTCTTGGGGTTTAAAAGACACTTGTTCTTTCCCAATATGGCTTTAAGTTTTCTATCTGCTTGAAGACACTCATGATTAAAACATGCATGGTTCTTTCCAACTTGAAATAGCGCCAACATAAATAAAAATGTGGGTTCATCAACAAGAAAGTAAAGCGAGTGCGTGAAAGTAAAATGCTAAAAATAAAAATACAAGAAATAAAGTCAATTTACCTTAAGGAATTCAAGAGTGTATGACTTCATTTTAAGCACCAAACCCAAATGTGATCTAGCCTAGGCATACATGTCCCTTTTAAGCACCAATTCCAAATATTATATAGCCTAGGCATACATGTCCATTATCCTTTAAAGCATTCAAGATGGTGTGAATTCTTTTTAATTACCAAATCCAAATGTGTCTTCTACCATAAACATCATGTCCCTTTTAAGAACCAAAGTCCAAATGTTGGCTACTCTAAACATTCATGTCCATTTTAAGCACCAAAGTCCAAATTTGTTGGCTACTCTAAACATTCATGCATTCAAATGAAAGTGTTTAATCCATACAAGTCCATTAGCCCTTAAGTTTTAAGTGATAAAAATCACTACAAATCTCCTTTAGTAATGAAAATCACTATTGGTTTTGTTTTTTATGTTTTTAAGGTTACTTATCTGCATGAAAACCATTAGGTAAAACTTGCAAGTCAATCGATTTGCAAAAATTCTTGTTAAAAATGGAACAATTCTACTAAAACGTAGAGATGCCAAAATACAGGTGTAGATGCCAAAATGTGTAAACGACCAAACACGCAGATGCCAAACTATGCAGACGTTGAAACTCAAAGATGATAGAAGACCCTTAGAAGCAGACTTAACAATTTTTGACGAAGATGACAATATGGAAAGTGAAGATGCCAAAACTTGAAGATGCTAAAAAAAGTCCCTCACACAACACAGATGATAGATCTATCTTTGTGGACGATAAACTAGCTTCACAGATGATAGAACTAACCTCAGAGACGATAGAACTGACCTTGGAGATGATAGAACTAACCTCAAAGATGATAGAACTAACATCAAAGATGACAAAACTAACCTCAGAGATGACAGAACTTATGTCACAGATGATAGAATGGCTTAAATACAAGTATTGTTTGGAACTACTGTAGAGATGCTAAACAACACAGACACTAGTTTGCGGAGACGCTGATCTGCACAGATAAAAAATGTAGATGATGCGCACCTTGCATAGACAAAAATGTGATGTTTTACGACTGAACCAAGGTTGCTTGCAAAATTTTGAAATGAAACCAGGGACATGGGTCCCACCGAGTGTGCCAAAATATGTGCTAAAAAATGTGACCTCTAAGAAGCATGGGTTAACAAACAAACACTAGTTTAAAACCTTTAAAATGGATCAAGTATTCATCAACATGCAAGGAATAAATATCAATTAATGATTTCTTGGGTTTTGCAACCCTAAGAAACCAACAAATCCAACCTTCCAGCCACCTCTACAGCTCAACAAGGGCACCCATAAGAGGCCTTGTTGGTGTGTTAAGACGGGGGTATGTTTGGTGTGCTCTCCCAAACACAACAAAAGTATGAATATGTTGAATGATTAAGTGCAAGTGTTTATGCAAGTAAGATATGAATCTAGACTAGATGAGATGAAGAATACCTCAAGAAATGGCTATGGAGAGAGCCATTCTTGAAGGCATTCAAGGATAAAGATGATATGCAATGAAAGAACTAACTAGATATGCAAACTATGATAAAAATGCAAGCTAAAATGAAACTACAAATGCATGTAGAAACTAGATTAACAATGCATGATGTAAACTAAATCAGCTACCAAATTGTTAGTATAAACCTACAAAATCACTATGAGAACTCTACCAATGCAAGTTCAAACTACCATGAAAGCTCAAACTATGAATGCAAACTCAAATCTCAAACCAACATGATAAAAATGTGATAAAAATGAGATGAAAATTCTTGAGACAAGCCCTCTATTTATAGGCTTGAGGGAGGGCTTGGTGAGGTGGCATCCAAGTAAGTGCCACATAAGGTGACATGCAAGCCATGCAAATGGTCAAGAATTCAAAGTTTTCTCACACATGTGTGAGAAAACTTGAGAAGAAGAGTGGGAGACAAGAGTGTGTAGCCATGCCATCTTACACATGTGTGAGCACACTCTTAGGCTAATGAGGGGGATTAGGGAGATAATTGGGAATGATTAAGTGAGATTAGAGAAGGAATAGGCTTAAGAGGATGAAAATGATAGGTGTAGACTAGGCTCTAGGTTAGGCTTAAGACTAAATTAAATGAAATTTAATTTAATCATAGGTTTAGAGAAATTAATAGGATGTGAAAAATTTAAATAAATAAAATTTATTTAAAAAGAGGGAAAGATGGAGGATCATGCATTAAATTAATTTAACATATTAGAGCTAGGAGTATTTAAATTAAATTTAAATACTTAGGAGAATGAACTTATTTAATTAATTAATATAATTAAATAAGTAGAAGAATGTGAGCAATGTAATTAATTAATCAATAATTAATTACAATGTTACGGGCAATATTAATAAATTAATATAGTCTTTAGGGATGATTTTAAGTGTCTACACCAACAGAAAAGTGACGATCCAACCTATGAGCATCAGCATACTTCTTCTGCCTATCCTAAGCGGTAACCAAATGGTCCCTTGTGTGAACAACTTATTGCTCCATATCCAGAAGCATCTCTAGACCCAAAAGAACTTAGTCCTCTAAGCAATCCCAACTCAAAGTAGTATGGCATGGTCTAGCATACAAGGCCTAAAAAGGTGGCATGCCAAGAGAACTATGATACCTGTTGTTGTATGTAAATTCAACAAGGTACAAATAGTCCTCCCACTTCACTTTCTTATCCATAACATACATGCAAAGCATATCCTCTAGAACCTGATTCACGCTCTCAGCTTGACCATCAGTCTCTGGATGATAAGCTAAACTAAGGTTGAGCTGAGCGCCTAATGCATGCTGGAGAGACATCCACAGTGTAGAAGTAAACACTAGATCTCTATCTAAAATAATCTAGTGAGGTATCCCATGCAGATGAACAATATCCTCTAAGTAAACATGCACTATAGAAGAAGCTATGTAGGATGCTCTCATGGGAAAAAAATGTGCTACCTTGGAAAACTTGTCCACTGTCACCATAATACAATCATATCTCCATGATGACATAGGCAACCCTATGATAAAATCAATAGATATTGTATCCCATTTCCATTCTGGAATGGTATGTGGCTACAAAAGACTCACCAGATGCTGATGCTTTACCTTCACTCTTTGAAACTCAAGACATCTAGCAACAAAATTAACAACATCATTCCTTATCCCTCCCCAGAATTACAATTGTTTGAGATCAACATGCATCTTCTTAACACCAGGATGTGCTGAATACAGTGCACGGTGAGCTTTCAACAAAACCAAGGTATGAAGATTACCAAACATGGGTTTATAGATACGCCCCAAGTGTCATAGTAATCCATCAAACTCAAACATATAACCTAAAAATCTCCCCTCAAGGGTATGTCCAAACTCAATCTCCACCCTCACCTCCTGATACCAAGTGTCACTAGGAAAAGCCTCCAAGATACAACCTCACAAATCCACTCCCAATGACATCACTAGTACCTCATGTTGCCTTCTACTCAAGGCATCTGTGATGAAATTCTCCTTCCCTTTAATGTAATGAACATCAAAGTCATACTCACATAGGAATGACATTGTCATGCATTTAGGTTTGGCTAAGTAAAGATATACTGCAAGCTTCTATGATCACTATGCAACTCAAACCTATGCCCCAAATAAAAATGCCTCCAACAAACAAGGGCATGCACCACGGTCATGAGTTCCAAGTCATGAGTGGGGTAGATAAGCTCATCATCCTTGAGTTTCCTAGACTCATATGCAATTACATGACCATCCTACATCAAAACTACACCTATGCCTTCCAACGAAGCATTTGTGAAAAACTTGAAATCACCTACATGATTAGGCACTACAAGGACTGGTGCACTAGTTGGCATACAATTGATGGTCTCTCAAGCACTACAATACCTAACATAAATGGACTTCATGATCCTCCATAGTCTTCAAATAGATCAATATGTCATCCAAGAATACAATGACACATTGATAGAGGTAAGTGCAAAATACACCATTCATCAAACCCATAAATATTGATGGCACATTAGTTAACCCAAAGGGTACAACTGTGAACTCATAATGCCCATACCATGTATGAAAAGTTTTTTGACAAATGTCAGCCTCATGGATATGAAGGTAATAATATCCTTAATTAAGATCAATCTTTGAGAAAACTCATGCTCCCTTTATCTGATCGAACAAATCATCTATCCTCAACAAAGGATAACAGTTCTTCACCATCACCTTGTTCAACTTCTAGTAATCAATGTACAAATACAAAGATCCTTCCTTCTTCTTCACAAAGATAACTGGTGCATCCGATGGGGATACACTAGGATGAATATGGCCCTTGGCCAACAATTCCTCAAACTCAAATCTGATTCACTCAACTCCTGAGTAGTTATGTGGTAAGGAATTTGTGAAATTGGCTCCGCTCTTGGTACAAGATCAATTCAAAAATCAATGTCACACTACAGTGACATACTTGAAATGTCTTTAGGAAACACATCGACATACTCATGAAGGAGTGAGTGATCATCAAGTGTCACCGTACAGCTCTCAACTTCCTCAAGATCATTGACAGACACTAGAAACAATTGACAACCCTTTCGCACACTCTACTTCACCTAATTAGTTGAGATCATACAAAGTGAGACTCGCCTCTAAACTCCCAAAAGTTTTACCTGACCACCTATATCATCAACACATAATACCACCTTATGATGGAAATCCATATTTTCCTAATGGGTGGCTAACCAATCCATGCCCAACACAATGTCATATGATCCTAGAGGTAGAATATGTAGATCCACTGTGGTGGTAAAGGTACTCAAATTTAAAGCACAACTCTTAACCAAAGAGCCTACAGGCACTTAGGAAGCCATGGCTAACTCAACCTACCACCTATCAAGCTAACACACTACAACTAGCCCACATCATTAAACAAGAGATGGTGAAATGAAAGAATCTGAAGCACCAGAGTCAAACAAAATTGAAGCTGAAATACCATGTAACATACCTATAGCCTTGACTATTGTACCTTGGAGCTCATCTTGATGATTGTCAATTGTCACAAAGACTCTGTGGTTCCTTCCATCATCTCCCACTATAGGATTTGATCTGGCTACACCCTTACCAGGTCTTGTAGATGGTTTGATAGAAAACTCAAAATATCTATGGCCATGTTGACCACAAGAATAATAGTTCCTAGTAAAGCTCAAACCTGTCCCACAACCACCCTAAGTAGTGCTAGGATATGGTGCACCACCCCTACTAGAATTCTATCGAACACTTTGTTGAGGAGGATCCTACTAAGATTTCTATCCTTAGTTTTGGTTATCTCCCTTCTTTCTCAAGGTACTTGAATTCTTTCCACCCTTATCCTAAAACCTCTTATTATTATTATAGTGGTAATCTCCCTAAGAGGGTTTTGATTAGGCTTGGCCCTTTCCATAGGATTGGGTAAATTGAGCATCTTGTCTTGATTTCTAACCACTTTTATTCTAAGAGCCAGATCTACTATTGAAATCTCTAGCTAGATTTTCCTCTACAATATGTGCTAATAGGCCAACACGGGGGCAAATAATAATAAATGTTTAATGATTTATAATTAAGTTCAACTAGTCTATGTGTGTCAATCCAAGAGTGTAAGCTTGTGAAAGGTTTCTGAGTAGTATGCCATCAAGAGATGATAGTTATTACTTGAGTGATTATGAATGCAACTAGAACACACAAATTGAATCTATGAAAAACTAAATAAACCCTAATGACAAGAACAACAAAAATAGAGATAAACATTAATCTACAAAAAAAAAAAAATTTAAAAATTTATAAAATAAATAAGAGTAACATTAATATTTATACAAATATAATACCAACTCTAAATAAACTTATCTAAAAATCTAAATTAACTACTCTAGAAATTAGATGAGAACATGAATGTTGAATACACCAGATAGACTAATTAAGAAGTGAAATTTTTTTTTAAAAAAAACACACTAATGAAATACATCATTGTGTTTCACCATGGAGTGGGCCCTTACTCCTGGCTTGCATAGTGGACAAAGAAAATGTTGTCTACACTATTGCAACCATGCACAAACTAGTATTCTTATTTATTTTGAAATATTGATGTTCAAATCTCCATTCAGAAATTCCTTTTATAGAAATCTGTGTATTCCAATCTTAATCTTATCTTACATTGTTGCAGCCATTACCTTTTATAAAATCATTTTAATAAACTACGCCACTCAAATAATAGGCAACATTGACAATACAATAGACATTAGTTTGATGCCAAGAATAGAAAACTCATTTTCAACATTCCTCCAATATTCAATATGGTTATGATACAATTTTGGAGGAATCAAATTATTGGCATGTAAAACTATGAAACTTATTTCATTTTCCTATACTAATCAGTTGTGTTTATTTATTACAATGGCAAATGATCTTTGGTTGGAGTTCACTTGTTGTCCATGTGATATTTGAAATGAATCTCAACTTGCAATATTTTCTATCTAAGTTCCTAACTCCAACTGTATAAATTGTTTGCATGTGCAACCATGAGTCTAAATAAAAGAATGGTCCATAATCCCTTTATTTCTATCTATAGAGAAGGAAGAAATATGTTATAGGTTTTGGGAAATGGTGATGGTTTCACATGGAAAGAGTGTTTCCCCATTATTATTCCATGTAGATGCAATAAGTAATGCAGTAATATGTTTTCATAATAAAAACTATGCAGCTAGAAAATACATTCTTCACCAATCTTTGTTGTACTCTCCACATGTTCTGAGTGACAAGAAGTTGCAGTCCTTATTGACAGGTGACAAAAATTTTGTTGAATAGTAAAAAGATCTACAACAAAAAATCAACATGTTGTAGTAGTAAAGATTAGTAAAAGAAATCAATTAATATATTTTCCATAATTTAATCCCAAAACAATATTAAATATTGCTTATAAATATTAATCCATATGCAACATAAACTAATAAAATGGGATGGAATATAATGGAAATGGAATAAGGAAGTGAGTAGGTAAGTGCATAAAATGGATTAAATAGGGCATTAAATAGGTTATAATTGGCTCTCATCATGTGCCTTCTCTACAGTGAGAACAAAAGTCTTGGGTTGATGCATACAGACCTCTCCAATGAGGGCATCCTTAATGCCTTGAATGAAATGATGAGCTAGGAGTAAGTTATCATTGTTGTAGCATTAATACTGCCTAAGCTCAAAGAATTAGATTTCATATTGATCCACTGACATGTTACCTTGCTAGATTGTATTGAACTCATTATCATGGACCTCTCTAAATTGAGGAGATAGGAATCTCTCTCAGAACCTCTCCTTAAAGATCTCCTAGGTGAGATCTACAACTCCAATTTGAATCTTCTAACTCTCAATATTCCACCAAATGGATGTGTGGTCCCTCAACTAAATAATTGCACAATAGGCCCTCATGTTGGTTGAATATGGATACATGGTGAAGCAACGCTCCATGTCCAACAACCAAGTTTCAACCTTGAGGCCACTTCCCTTACCATCATACAATGGTGGTTTGGATTGCTAAAGGGACTTCATGATATCCAACCTAATGGAATCTTCACTATTTTGGTCCCTACCACCCTGACAGTGTCCTTTGCCACCTGGTGGAGTACAGGAATGCTCACATTCATGTTTCTCCTCTCTATGCTCTAACTGATGGGAATCTCCATGATGAGATCCCTCTTCTAAATTTTGATCATGTTGGCACTCCTCAACATGAGGGCCCAACCAAGCAAGAATCTCTTAAAGCATTGGCATCAATGCCCACACACCATTTTGATTAGTGTTATTAGCCTGTTGTCCCTCTCCTTTCTAACATCCCTCTTTGTGGTGTTCTTCTTCATGATTACTGCTATGGGTAACACCATGGCTACCAGGTCTACGTGCAAGAGGCATCACTATGGGAACAACAAGATAATGTTAGAACACTCAGATCATAAGCATAAGAGTCAAAACAATGAAAAATAGGATAGTAAATAATAAAATATAATATAAGAATACACAATGGAAAAAAAACCATAGTGGAAGCATAACACATAGATCCCAATGTTGCAACATGGGCTCTGATACTAGATGTAATTTGCCCCGCTCAGAGATCCTTGCAAAAAGGTTAAATATAAGATGAGATAAAAAAAAAATTTTAAATCAGTATGAAAGCATAAGACAACCATCATACGTGGATCATAAAGATCACAACAAAAGACTAACCAACAAAAAACCACCAAAGATACCCAAGTGTCACCATTGACAAAAACATAAACAAAAAAACGTAAGAGATCAACCAAGCTGAAAGACAAAAGCTGACTCCTAAAAATTGGCTAAGGCTAAAATCCTAAAGCCCTAAATTTGGCTAAGTTTGAATTTCTAAAGCCCTTAGTAAATCTATTTTGAACCCCTTAGTAAATATATTTTGAACTAGGATGGTGTAAAGCCAAAAATGGTATCCAAAACCAATTTCCACACTTTTCTCTTACAAGCCTAGATAGCCCCTGTTTCATGCACGAAGCCAATAGAATGCTAGATTCTCTTTCAAAGATGTTCCACATGTCATACAAAGAAGCAAATTTTCACATGAGGTAGTGCATGTTCACATGAGGAAGTGCTTGGTCATACCATCGAGACACCCCAAGATTGGTGTAACTGTTCGCATTAGGAAGTGCCAAGCCATGCGAAGAAACCCAACACGCCATGTGAAGACTTGATCCTCACGTGAAAAGTGCAATCTCGCATTAGAACACAAATTAGCATGCAAGAACAAAAAAGTAGAAAACAAAGAAGGA
This sequence comes from Cupressus sempervirens, assembly GCA_028749045.1. Taxonomy (NCBI): domain Eukaryota; kingdom Viridiplantae; phylum Streptophyta; class Pinopsida; order Cupressales; family Cupressaceae; genus Cupressus; species Cupressus sempervirens. The sequence continues at coordinate 444,865,649 of CM053783.1, read as the reverse complement.
AGCTAACTAAATTAAGTAACAAAGTTCCTCCACACTAGGGAGTATTGGATCCACATTTTGAGGCATGGACACTTGAACCATATCTAAAAGATGGAAAGCTAGAAATAACATCTAACCATCTAATCATATAGCGAAGAAAAAGAATAGAAAGGAAAAATCATAGTGTACTAAAATAAACATCACATTTAAACATAAATAACATCCCAATCAAAAAAAAATCAAACTAAGTATGTGGTTCCTCCCAACTATCGATGGCATCATAAGACCATCATGGGCCCTAGCCATCCCCTACCCGTAGCATCCCAAGTCATTGATCAAATTGTTGTTACTATTGTAATAGGGATGTCACTCCTCGATATGCTACAACATAAGCAATAGGGAATCTAACATGCTAGAAGTAAAGCATAATGTAATCCTACAAGTAGGTAAAATCACATATCACATGCATATCATCATATTAAGGAAATGTGTAAGCAACTAACATCATCAAAACATGATATACAAGAATTTCAATGAAAGCATAAATCACAAGAAAACATACTCCATAACCCAAAGTACCAAGTGAACACATCTAGAAATGGTCACACTAAGACAATAGACCATCTTTGTATATTGTTCCTTAGTAGTGGTGAAGGTAGCTACGCCTCACAACCATGTGGCACCTATAGGTTCACACCCACCGTGCTGATGGAGATAATGATCCAAGCACAAACACACACAAAGAAAACATCCATGGCTAACACACACACACACTAGATAGTATGATGACTAAATCCAAGAAAAAGAGAATGCATAAACTACAGGTCCTAGTTAGACACCTCATTGGGCTACTAAGTAGGGGCTAACACTATGGAGAGTTGCTTGGCATCCAAAAGCCCAAGCTCAGACTTGTGCAGATTCAACTTCTTGATGGAAGGCTCTAGCACACCACATCTTTTTATTATCTTAAGTTTTATTAACACCTAGTATTTTATTTACTTATCACTTAATTAAAGCTTCGTTTGCCAACCCTCTGGGCACAATGATCACTAGGATGCAAGGTAAAAGCCCCCTCCATATGCTACCCTACCCTACCCATGCTCATCCAACAATGAGTGCCCATAGGCATGAAATTCCCAACCCAACCCCAATGATCACAACTTCCAAAAATACCATGGAAGATTGGGCCTTCAAGTCATCTGACAAATCTATGTGTATGTACTCATGTGTGGTGCACCACCATCACAAAGATCATAACACAAGGACTAGAAGAGAAAACAAGTAGAAAGTCACTCAACCAAAAATAGACTCGAGAGGACAGATGTAATGCTCATCCCAATGCATCATAAAAGTGCAATTTGATATCCAAATAGATAATCTAGGTCCATGACCCAACTCATGCCCAAAAAACCCAAGAAAATAAGGTGGCATGCAAAATGAGGTAAAAACCCCAAAAAATGGAAAAATTCTAAAATTAAAACCCATTTGGTCTTTTTGTACAAAAACCCCAAAAATCAAAAAATAAATGAGTTTAGACACCGTATGCAAAAATGGCTAGCATAATGGCTCAAAATCCCAAACCCCCATCCCAAAAATAGGAAAAATGTTCATACTCGACCAACTAGGCAGAACTAGCAAATAGAAACGAAGGAAAACACTAGTTCTCAACCTCCTAACATATTGCTTCAAGAAACAAAAGCTAAAATAGAGCAAAAGCAATAAAACAAAAAGGCCCTACCTAGCAGCAAAAGGGGCAAATATTGAAAATGGCCAGATAAAACAAATACCCCACCGAATCTGCTGAAACTAATGTCAAAGCAAGGTCTTCCCAAGCCGGATACGATGAGATTGTTCTTGTCAAAAACTTACGGTCACAGCTCCCAGAATGAATAGAAAAGGAATCCTTCATAAGAGAATTCCCAAAAGAGCTCTCAAAATTCTATTTTTGAAAAGTGAGAAATGAATAATAAATTTAGTTTTTCAATATTTATTCACTTTTCAATTGAATAGTTGATTAGGGAAAATAGCCTGTTAGAGTAGCTAGACTCCGAATTGACCCAAAGGAAAATAGGTTATTCTCTGTAACAGGAATTCATCTAAGGCAAAGTTGTTCGAAATTAAATCTAAAAAGATTTAAAACCTAAAAACTAAAAATCACAGAAAATCACTTAACACTTTCATGATAGAGTGAACTTCTAAATGCACAGATACACTCACAGGTCTAATCACATAATGCAGATGAGTTCGGATTTACTAATCACATAAAGGTATTAATTTAAACAATTAAATAAGGGTACATCAATCATACATGGATGACATTGGTAAAATATGAATAATTGAATCACTAACTCCATGTGCCACTTCCAAGAATATAAATCTTGCACACTAATATAATAGCCAAAGTAATTAATGCATTTAATAACTAATTAATCCATTTACACCACTCATGTTCATAGAAAATGTAGAGATACATGAATGAAGTAAATAACCATAGCATAAGATCCATCTCATAACATAATCAGATAACATCATAGATCTATTGTCATCTCAAAACAACATCAACATGCAAATATGATAAACTAAACAACATAGCAGTAAAGCATCTATGGTACTGAATCAAAGTATAATATTTGACCCTCAGGTCATCTCAAATTAAAAATAACAATAAGAGTATCAAGTATCTGTCGAATCAAAATAGACAAGGTACAAACTACAAACACGAGAGGCACTACAGAGCTTAATGAGCTAAGGGCTTTGATGTAGCCAAAATTTCTCAAATAATTAATAGAAACATAAGAGAGAAAGAACACAAAAATAAATATTAGAACTACAAATTATTTTTTATTCATATTTATAATTCGCTCCCCACTAAAATGAGAGGAAATACAAATTTAAATAAAAATTTCAAATTACTATTTTTGGCAATTTTTTTGTAAAACTATTTTTTGCTAATTTTGGTAATTTTAAAAAACAACTCAAAAAAGGCTGAATTTTTTCATGAAGCTTCCTAAAACTAAGACAAGATGAACTGAAAACTAAAATTCAAAATTGGAAGTAATATTTTGAGGTTATTAATAAAAATCAACTTTCTAAAAACTAAGAAAAGCATTAAAAGCTTTTTAAAAAACTACTAAAAGATCATGCATCAGAAAACCACTAAAAGCTCCGACATCATTCTCCTTTGGTTGAAAGAATGCAGCTCCTAAAAGTTGTTTTTTGAATGTGCATAGTTTCTTTTCTGGAACTTTTCCTACCATTGTATCAAACATTGATCTTATTGACACAAAGGAATGCAAGTTTGTTCCTTCTTCCCGGTCTTCCAATTTTTTGGCATTTTATTGGTGATCTTTGCAACTATCACTAGATCCCTTTTCCACTTATTTTTCTTAACCCATATTCCACTCAACATCTTCTCAGCCTTTAAAATCCAAAATTCCATTTCTTCTATTTAAACCTTTGTACCATAATCATTTATATCTTCAACATATAATATATCAACATATCCACCATTGCCACAATTATCATAATACTTTTGGAAACATTCATATACCTCATTAAAAAAAAAAATTGAAATATCTTCATTAGAAATCTTATTATAAACAACCATTTTTGTTAGTTCATTCTAAACATAAGGTTGAAAATGACAAAAAGACTCTTCTGCAACTATGTTTATCTTGGCTTCTTCAATTGTTGATATCAAAATAGTCATTGGTATACTCACCATTTCATTTTTTGGATCTTCCTTTATTTTTTGTGTCTCTTCTTTCATTTTCTTCTTCTAAATAGGCCATGTGATCTTCTTCCTGATAGGTACGTACCATTTTTGCATTTCTAATTCTATTAGCTTTCTTTATTGTTGATAACTTTGTTGTAATTCACTTAACATTTATTTTAACTCTAATCATCTCATCTCTTCCTCATTCCTCTTTCTCTCTTTCTCTTTTCTTTTCTTTTCTTATTTCCTCTTCTACAAATACTTCATCAATAAATCCAACTCTTCAAACGAGTCCATCTTTTGCCACAATTGGATCTTTTCTCTTTTCTACCTTGATTTTTGGAAAATAGTTCCTCTTATCAACCTACATAAATGTAAACTCATAACCACACAAATACAAAAATATTATTTTTCTAGACTTTCTGAGCTTTGATACTAGATGATGCAGTCAAAATTTCTCAAATAATTAACAAAAACATAAGAGAGAAAGAACACAAAAATAATTATTAGAACTCCAAATTATTTTTAATTCATCTTTCCAATTCTCTTCCCCCTACAATGAGAGGAAATAAAAATTTAAATACAAATCTAACATTACAATTTTTGGCAGTTTTTTCATAAAACTATTTTTTGCCATTTTTTGGTCATTTTTAAAAATAACTCAAAAAAAAGCTGAATTTTTTCATGAAGCTTCCTAAAACTAGGATAAGATGAACTGCCAACTAACATTCAAAATTGGAAGTAATATTTTGAGGTTATTAATAAAAATCAACTTTTTAAAAACTAAGAAAAGCATTAAAAGCTTTTTTAAAAACTACTAAAAGATCATGCATCAGAAAGCCACTAAAAGCTTATTCATTAGTCTTCTATAGTTAAAATGTACATTCTAGCTGATCAGGCTGTGGACCTATTGAAGACTTTTTGGCTATTCTTTTACTGTCTTTCTTTGGTTTTTTTGTTGTCTCTATTGTTTTCCCTTTTTTTGAGAGTTCTTTGGTTCTAGTTACTACTATTTTGGGTGTTGATGCATAGTTTCATTTGAAGTTTTAATGCTTATTTTCTTTGCTCTTTGTAAAAGGTTTCAGGCTCTATCAAAACTTGTTTTTTACTTTATCAAAACAAGAATCGTCTAGAGAATCAAATCAAAATATATAACAAAAACACAACACGAGAAAAAAATAACACAAGAACATAAATACTACCATGATAGATGTATTCCACATCAAGTTTTCCATGTGCCCCCAACACCACCCACCATCTTAGTCTCAAATGCTAGAGGAAGGATGACAACTGTTGAGAGGAATACCATCCATCATAGGAGGAATCATAGTGAGCTCTAAGAAAGAACATTCAGAATCACTATGCTTACTAGTAAGAGTGATTGTAAGTTGCGTAGAAATCATGTTAGGAAAGTCATTATCCATATAAAATAATTCTTCATCACTACTAACATGTTCATCATATAAAGTATCTTCCATGTCTAGATTAATAAAATCTAAAATACAAATAGAATCATCATATTTATCCATATGCAAAGTGTTTCCTTGTTTATCTCCCTCTAAAGACTCGCACATGGTTTGATCAAATAAGGGTAAAGGTTGAGATGAAGATGTTGACTAAAAATAAAGAGAAGGATCTTTGGCCTTAGCTTAAGCTTGATAGTTGTTGTGATGTTGATGAGCATGTTGATTATGAGTAGTATTACAAGATACAGTAGGAGTATTAGGATAAACTACTATAGGTTATGACTATTGAACATTAAAAAAGTCCACACATAGTAGTTGAGGGAATAGGTGTAGAAGGTAAAAAGGTTTAAAAGTAGGAGCAAATGGAGTAGGCAAGATAGGTGCAGGTGAATAGACCTTAGTAAGACTAAGTTTCATGATCTTGGCTACTTTTTTTTGGATAGTTTCTATAGAGATGATCAAGGTGAGTAGGTGGTTTCTCAGGATGATATGGAAAATAGAAATAAATCTCAGTATAATCTTTAGGACATGATGATTTATAAAGAGAATAATTAATAGTAATAATGTCTCTATCATGGGGAAATTTAAGGCATTTATGAATAGGAGAAGCTACAACTTGTATGGAAGAAAGCCATGGAATGTCAAGCTTAACTTGAAATTGATCAAAAGTAGGAATAACTAAAAAGTTAGTAAAAATAGCTTTCCCTAATAGAGTAACAATTAAGGTGATAGAAGCTTCAAAATGATAAATAAAAATATTACAAATTTTAATCCATACAAGAGTTTTATCATAAGTATCTCTATACAACCTTTTCTAAAAAAGGTGTTCTTCATTAATAATATTCACAATAGAGCATGGATCAACCCAAGTACCATGAGAAGGAATATGAGAAACTTTAACAGTGATATAAAGAGGACCATTAGGTTCCTTAAACATATTAGATTGAATAATGATAACAAGAGGTGTTTATTTAGGTTTAGGTGGAGAGGAAATTAGAGGTTGAGGCTCTAATTCAAATTGATTAAACACATGATTCACTTCTTGTATCTTCTCATCATAATTAATATGGTTATTAGAAGAAGAAGGTTGATTAATAACATTCATTGAGTGTGAAGGTAAAAGATCAGTGTAAATTTAGAAGTTTTGATTAGGTGGTGCAACAGATTTATTCATGTTATTAACTTGAGCATCAATAGATATAGCCTTAGAATCAATTAGGTCCTAAATAGAATTCTTCAAACTATAACACTTTTGAATATCATGATCTATTTTATGGTGATATTCAAAAAAATCATTTGAATTAAAAGACTTAGGCAATAACTTACTGTGATCAATAGGATGAATAGGAGGAAGGTTAAGAATTTGAGTATGAATCAATTTAGTCATCACCTCATACAAAGGCTCAGATAATTGAGTATATTGATGATTAGGATGATATCCAAAGGAAAATGTAAGTGTACCTCAATATTTTGTAGCCACTTGACTAGAAACTATATTTGTAGACTTGATTTTGATAATTAAAAATTAGGTTTAGAGAACTTGTTTGAATTTTTGGCAATATCACTCTTATCACTAGAAATATGAGCCATAGAAGAAGAGATCTTGAGTTGACTCACTTGTAACTAGTAATAGTGAATCACTACACATCGATTTAAAAATGAGGTGTACTCGGTAAGGAGAATCTTATCCTTAATGTCATTTTGTAAATTTTAAATAAAGACATGTTGAATATCATGATTAGGAATATGATACAAAATTAGAGTATACAAATTCTTAAATTTATCAATAAATTTAGTAACCTTCTCTTTAACATTATTCTTACAGTGCATTAAATCAATTAAAGAAATTTTTTGACCAATATTATCATAAACTTTTGAATGAAAGAATTAGAAAGAGTTTGAAAATAATCAATAGAATAAGGTGGTAGAGAGAAATACCATTGCAATTATCTCTCCATAAAAGTGTGTGGAAACAATTTAGCCATACAACTATAGTGGTAAGAAAAACCACTACATATAGTCTAGAAAGTTTTAACATGAATTATAGGATCTCCCTTACCATTATAAGTCTCATGATGAGTTACCTCAACATATGGAATAATAACATGAAGTATATCTAAGGACAAGTGATTAACAACAATTCATGTAGGAATATTGTACTTAGATTGAGTTAATTGAGTGAGTTGTTGTAAAGTTGTGATGGTTTGAACTAAGGTACTAATGGTAGGACAAGAAGAAATTCTAGTAGGCATAAGTATGCTACATAGATTAGGAAAGTTATAAGAAGATGAAGGATTATTTAAGGATGTTGGAAAAATTAAAAGGAATGGATAAAGGGTTTGAATAAGTAAAAAGAATCACATTATATGAAGGTAATGAAGAAGGAATGAAAGTAGGAGGAATAATCATGGGAAGTGAAAAGATAGGAATACCAACACTTGAAGAAGCATAAAGTTGTGCAGAAATAGTCATAATAGGTAGAGCATATGTAGGTATTCTAGAAAGAGTTGTAGAAATTAGAATAAAAGGTTCAACGGTTGTGGAATGAGGAGGATATTCTAACTCTTGAGCACATTCCATCAAAGACTTAGCATGAGTATAAATAAGGTGAGATATACCATGGAAGATAGAGAGGTTATTATCATCATTGTTAAAAAGTTTCTTAATACCCTTAATAGTAGCAACACTATCAAGATTTATATTTTCTTGAGTAAGGAAAGTTTCTAATATATCAAATTTCTAAGAAATCTTATCAAATTTCAAAGAAGGGACTCTTAAAGCAGCATCTTCATCATAGGATGAGTGAGAAGAGTTATCCTCCATCATAGGATTAAGTTAATGAGAGAAGATGTGAGTGTCATCATGAGTCCTAGGAAGAAAAGAGGAAGTATGTTTAAAGGATCCCATGAGTCTATTACTTCACCTAATGGAAATTTATAGGTTGTACTTTGTGTAATTAAGCTCATAAAAGAGGAGATCAAAAAAGGAGAACCTAATAAGATCTAACCATTAAATTATAAAAAAGAGCATAAAAGAAAGATCTAAACACACACAAGATAGCCAAAACTAACTCTATGAAAAGAAAGAGAAAGGGGTTCACCAAAAGGAAGGTAAACACCTAAATATAACTAAAAAAAAGAAAAGAGGGTACAAGTTTGGTTTACCAAAAAGGAAGGTGAAGCTAATACTACATAAGAGATATTAAGGGATATAACTTTAAAATAGAAAAGAAACAACTTTTTGGGTTCACCAAAAGAAGGTAAACACCCCAAATAATCTAACACCAAAAAGAAGGGGGACTTTTCGGGTTCACAAAAATGTTTGGGGGGAAAAAGGGAGACACTTTAAATAGAGTTGTAGGTCTCCATGTTTCTGGGCCACTAAGTGATTCAAGTATGTGTGAAATGGAAAGAGGGGAAATTCCAAATATGATTTCACTTATGATCTAAATTAGATTATCTAGAACCCAATGGAAGCAGAGTGTCAATACTAGACTTGAAATATAAATAGGAATGCAATACAAGGAAATGTTCTCTTTTCCCCTTAATAGAAAAATGTCAATGTAAAATTAAACTAGTTGCTTAAATAGTTTTAATTTAGATTCCATGTAAATATAATTATCCCAATTAGGATGCAGATCTAGGGTAGAGATATGAAAGGAAATAAAATATAATAGACTCACTTGGAAATGTGTAGAGGAAGATGCATTTTCACTCTAAAAATCATAGATTTGTACTTTTTCTGAATATTCATTCACAAATCTCAAAATAAAATGAAGAAATGAAAAAAATACATAAATATCCCTTGGAAAGGACACTAAAGGTCTAGGTTAACATGAAAGGGCACCCTACAAAGAGGTTGATATTGTCTAGAACCTACAACTAATTTCTCCAGAAAGCTCCCAAAAAGTAGGTTCCACATTTGTAAGCTCTAACTTCTATCCTATAAATAAAGACCATAAAGAAAGGTTTTTTGGTTTCAAGAACAAATAATTATCAAAGTGATGAAAATCTTTCTAAAACAAGTTACTCATCTTTATTTTTTACTTCCAAAAGTTTCATTAATTATTTAACCTTATGCCCATAATATTTAATTATTGTTGATTTCTATATTTTTAATCTTAAATTTGTCTTTAACAACAATATTTATTAGATGAAAAGGATTTAGATAACTTGTTTGATAAAGCAATCAATGCCATTCACTTTTTGTGAAGTTTTAAATACTTTTGAAATGATAAATCTTGTCTAGTACTAAAATAAAGGTAAGCACACAAAGCCCTCTTATTTTTTTTCCTCCAAAAATAATGGGGCATGCACCCTTTAGGAAACCATCTAAGAGTTTCATGTAGGTAGAATTTTTTTGTAGATGAATGAAATATTTCTCTAGAGTCTTTCATTCTCCTTCACAAAATTCAAGTGATTTATTTTCTCTCTCTTGAAGTGAGTCACTATCTATGTTTTTATTGTGTTATTAATAGTATGTTCTACACCTTGTTCTCACTATTCATTTTGGTTTGTGTTTGTACGTTTTGACTATTGTAAGGGATAATAACCTTGTTTTGATAATTTCTTTTTCTTTCTATGCTCATCAAATCATTCTAGATTGGGACTATTGTAATAATTGAGAATAACTAAGGGGGGGGTGGGGGTTGAATTAGTTATCCAAGGTCTAAATATACAAATAAAATTATTTAGTACTCAGAAAACATATGCATACATGCATTGATTAGATCATCCAATATCTTCACAACTTTGTATGTTACTATCCTAGGTCAAATGAACTTACCAAAAATGTAAACATGTAACATCACAAAATCAATCACATAATTTGACACAAAGATTTAATGTGTAAACCCAATTTGGGAAAAACCACCAATAACATATTACCAATTTTCACTATTCTGAAGTGAGGTCTATGAAGAGCCAACCTTATTAAAGGTTACAATGCATAGCTAACCCTATTAAAGGTTACAATGTACACTGTTAAATGTGACCTTGATTAAAGAATTTCAATCACCCTATTAAAAGTGAGCCTTGTTAGAGGACTTTAGAATATTCCATTATAATGTTAGCCAATTAAAGGATTTACTCATTACTATTGTATATGTGAATTGTGGGCCTCTGATCCTCACATACACTTCAACATGGCCATTACCTAAGAGATCATCTCAAAATGACCATTGAATTGTTCATTTGAGTAATCCAATAGTGCAAATTATTGCCTTCTAACTAGAAATATTTTTACTTTGCTCTCAGAATGAGAAGTGAGCAACCTGACCTCTAGTACAAAGGATTTAATGATAGCTAAATGAAAGTGTAATTAATCTAAGAATAAAGAAATTAAGTTACACTATATTTATGCATTTTAAAATCTAAATGATATTAATATGCTAGGAAATCATAAAAGCTTATGAAAGTATGAGAAAATGAGTAACTATTTCGACATTAATTTGATGCAATTCAATTCAACCCCTTTTAATGAGGATTTAGAGGCTCCTTAAATAACATTCCAGAAATCAATCGACAGTTGAGATCAATCAGAATGAATAGTCAAGATTGAAGATGAGATTCAATTAGGATGGAAAATTCCCCATACCGGTGAGGTTAACAAACTCAGATCCTGAGTGTGATGGAGAGTTAACTGAATTTCACCTAAGCGTGAGAAAAATTTGGATAGGTCAATTCCAATTCGAGAGATAGATCACTCAGAATTCCCATTTCTAAACTAAAGAGAAGATTTGAAGAGATTATTTAATTTAATAAAATAAGATATGATCTCATAAATGCATAAACTTTATTTAATTGAATAATTAAAATTCAATAATTAAGATGAGGACATTATTAAAATTAAATACATTTAATTCCTTCACACATTAGCTAAAGAAGTAATTTAATTTAATTAAATATGAACACATACAATTAAATTAAATTTGATCAGTAGGTTTAATGTAGGTAATTTGAGTCAATACTTAGGAATTAAATAAACAGTGTAATTAACACAGATTAGGGTTTTCTACATTTGACACTTAGGTCAAGTGGCAATAATTAGAATCATAATTGCCTAGTACACTAGGACTTAGAATTGACTAAATAGGCCAGAATTGGTTTAGCATGGTAATGTACCAATTTTGGGATATTACATTTTCCCCTCTTTGAATGAATGTGTGAGTAGCACGTTTGATTCAAAGAAATCAAAAGTATGAAGCATAGTGTTGGAAGTGATTGAAAAGATCTTTGAATGAAGAATGATTGAATTGGTAAAGAATGCTTTCAATCATTATATTTTTATTGATTTCAAACTTCCTAACTATAGGAATGACAATTTCTTAAGTGATCCAAATACTATCACTTAGTTGAGTGACAAGGAGGAGTTAATCAACAAGATGTAACTAGAACACCTAGAGAAAGGTTGAAGTTATGATATTGTAATGAAGTATAAGGATCAACTAAGACAATGATGAAATCATGTATTAATGACATACTTTAAGACATTGGGAATGGACACTACAAAATGCAAGGTTTGACTAAACCATTTGCAAAGACTGATTAAGTTCATCTGTGAGTGATGTGCAATCCTTTAGGTGCCGAGCATCAAAAAAAAGGTAGTGGATGTCGAGCAAATTTCTTCAAATGCCGAGCAATCCTTTAGGTACCAAGCATCAAAAAAAGGTAGTGGATGTTGAGAAAATTTCTTCAGATGTTGAGAAAATCTCTTAGGGTGCCGAGCATCAATAAATAGTAGTAGAAGCTGAGTAACCCAGTTAATGTCAAGCATCAATAAACCAATGATGCTAAGTTGCTACATTATTTGTTAAGTCAAAAGATTCACCAGATCAGTAATGATAAGTTTTTTACATTGAATTTTTTTAATTAGTTGGATGATAACGATGATGAGTAGATGTCATAGAATTTTATGTAAACCATGCAAACCAATTCAAGGTGAATACTAATGGATTTTCTAGAAGAAACAGTTTGGAGGGAAAACAATTTCTAAAATCAATTCAAATTGATAAGCGGGAAGACTTGAGTGGAAAATGAAGAACAAAACTTCTTTATAAGGAGTTACAAGTCAGAGATTAAGTTAGAGAGAGTGAGTTGGTCATAAGTGTGGTCATGTGAAGAAGCCAAGAGAAGGCTAGTGTGAAGTGTCAAGAAGAGGACATAGTGAGGAGTAAACACAAAGCAAAGTGTCAAGAAGAGGATACAATGAGGAGTAAGCATAGAGCATCAAGACTTTGAGTTGATCAAGTGACCATAGAGTGCATTGGCATAATGAGTGGGATAACTCAAGGAGACAAATCTTGAAGGGTGGACAAGCTGTCAGCACTGCAAGGAAGAAAAGCCAAGCAAAGAAAAGAAATGAAGAGCGATCTAAAATTTGCAAGGTTAGAGTTGCAATCTTTATCAGGTCAAAACCTTTCTAATACTTTCTTACCATTGTATTAGACATTGAAATCCTACATTGCTAGGTTAACTTAATAGCTAGGTGGATAAGCCTCAAGAAAAGGATAGAAGATCCCCAAGAGAAGGATAAGAGATCCTCAGGAGAAGGATAGGAGATCCTTAGAGAGGGATAAAAGATTCTTTTGAGAAGGTGACTGTAAATCCCATGGACTTGGGTGGGCCTAACAACTCTATGTAAATCCTTTAATAGGGTGGCATCATAAGTTGAATGCTCTTAAGTCCTCTAATAGGGCACACTCCTAACAGGGTGTATAAATCCTTTAACAAGGTGACATCTAATATTGTGTAAAGCCTTTAATAGGGTAGGCCTTTAACAAGGCAAACCATCAGAAGTGGTTGAAATCAATTACACAGTAGTTTTGTGGTTGTCATCCCCACCCCAGTTTTACTTTCTTATTCCTAGAGGGTTTCTGGGTCACCAAAATCCTTTGTGTTATGAGGAGATGCATGTTTACCTTTCATGATTGTTTAATGTTTAATTTCATGCATGATAATTTCAATTATATGCCATTAAGGATTTGACAAGAAAGTAAAAAGGCTAATACTTCTAATTCACCCCCGTTTTATTTAAAAATTTGTATTGGACATTATTGGACCTTGAATAACTAATTCACCCCCCTCTTAGTTATTCTAAAAGAATTCTAACACTTAGATCAAGAAATGAGATTGGTCTTGAGATTGATGACACGAAGACCAATTGATAAGCTTTTTAAGGTTATCTCCAGAATGAATCTTAACCTTTGGAGATCCAAATAGAACACCAAGATACCAAGATTGATAAGCTTTTTAAGGTTATCTCCTGAATAAAGCTTAACCTTAGGGGATTCAGATAGAACACTTAGATACCGAGATTTGATAAGTTTTTAAAGGCTATCTCCAGAATGAAGCTTAATACTGAACAAGAATTTGGAATTATCTCTAGAACAGGGCTTAATTCACAATTAAATTAAATTTGATCAATAGGTTTAATGTACCTAATTTAAGTCAATACTTAGGAAATGAATAAAGAGTGTAATTAGTGTAGATTAGGGTTTTCTACATCTGACACTTAGGTCAAGTAGCGATAATCAAAATTAGAATTGCTTAGTAAAATAGGACTTATAATTGATTGAATAGACTAGAATTGGTTTAGCATGGCAATGTGCCAATTTTGGCGTATTAATTTTACCCCTCTTTGAATGAATGTACAAGTAGCACATTTGATTCAAAGAAATCAAAAGTATGAAGCATAGATCAAGAAATGAGATTGGTCTCAAGATTGATGACATGAAGACCATGTTGGGACTAAAAATTGCATGCTTCATTTTTAGTCACATTTCAAAAATTTGAGAAATCAAGCCCCATAAATGCAAATGTACCTGGTTGTACCTTTGAAGCCCCCAAGGTGTTTCATGTTTCTAACACCCTCCATTTAGCCCGTCCACATGTTCCATGATGTTAAATTGACATTTCGAGCTGTTTGACAAAGTCTTGTTTTGAGTTGGTGTCTTTTCTGCATTTTATCCCTAGTGTCAGACAGTGATAGGAGGTTGTGTTTGTCTTTGAATATCTCTCACTCAGAAATGTGTCATGACCCACCACTTTGGGAGTGTCTAGTTTCCTTACCTAAGAGCTTATATTTCAGATTTTGAGTCATTTTGGGTTCATTTGACTAGGTTTTGAATCCCTCAAAGTTGGTCAGTTACTATTTCCATGATTTTGTACTTTGTTCACATTTCTAGGAAGCCCTATTTGATGTGTTATAACTTTTGACCAGTTAACTAATATGTTGAAATTCCAATTGCATTGTATTGTAAATGTTAGAGACTTGTTATGTTTCAAGTTTCATCTTATGATGAATCTGTTTGATCAATTTTCAAATGCTATTCCAATTAGAATTTCTAACTTTTTACTTGCATTAGAATTTGCAGATTGTTTGGTAGCCCTGTTCGGGGTGTTATAACTCTTGATATGTGATTGGTCAAGTAAAATGGACTGTACCACCATATTTTCCTCTAAAAATAGTCCAATTTTGTTAGTTTTCAAGTCATGATGAATCCGTTTGCACACTTTTTCGGGTCAATTCCATTTCCAAAAATTGCTTTCTTGTCATTGTTTCCTATCTGCAAATCCAAGTAGCCCACTTTGACTGCTTGCCATTTGTTCCTAGTTATTCATCATGAGCCCAGATCATAGATCCATAATGTCCTTGTGACAGAGAACCAATGCCCTAGTTTTTTTTTCCCCATGTGCCTATTTACCCAGTTTTCCATGCCAAGTCCAAACCTAGTTTATGGTATTCTGACATGTTTTTGTGCAGGTAATTCTGAAGGGGTGACTTTGATGGTCAATATCTTTTGACCCTGAATTCTTCATTAGACGAGATCTGACAAGGTGCAAGAATGCGGAATAGAGAATCAATATGTTCAATCTCAAGGCTTGGTCAGTTGTCTAGGTCAGTTTTTAAGGGCAATCAACGAGCCTCCTGAAACTAGTTTGATAGTTCGCAGAATGCTGGTAAAATGAGTTTTAAAGATTAATCAATGATCGAGAATGGATCAAGAGCTAAATATGAAGATGAAAGACACCATGGTTGGCACTTAGGATGTGCTTCTAGTTTTCAAAGTGGACCTCCAAACTGGCCTGGTACTAGACGTACAGGCTTCAGTGATATGGGTGCTCCTCAATTGGATGTTGATTTAAGTGTGATTTCTCATCACCTGAATGGTAAGTAGCCTGAGGATTCACTTAAAACTACAACTTATGAAAAAGGTTCTTTTTTTTGGTATTGTAATGAATTACAATGCTCCTTTCAAAAGATCTCAACTTAAGGCAAGCAGGAGTGTGCTTATTCGGAAGATGGTTGGTTACAATTAGCAAGAGAGATATATATATGAGCGCTTGATTCCTCAAGATTCAATGAGCCACCATCGAGGGGCATCATTTTATGCAAAGCCATGAATGGGGTCGGTTTTCATGAGAGAACTGAGTGTTGAGTTTTCTTTACAAGGTGAAGCAATACAATCAAAGAGCAAGAGGACCATGCCAAAATTTGAAGCATGTGGAGTTAGAAACATGTTAGAAGAAAATTTCCATAGCCATAAAAAAAGGAGATTGGCATGAGATTAAGCCAAGGAATTCCATGTATTGTAAGCAAAAGAGTAGCTGCCGATCCTAGGAGAGCACACGGCAGGCAAAGAAACAGAGAAAACCAATTAACAAAATGAGAGACCATAGGCAATAAAAAAGATGCCACGCCATGTATAAAACAATGAAGCAAAAGGTAGCACCAAGCAAGTCTATGTAAAACACCAAAGGGAGTAAGAAAAGACTAATAGCAACTCGCAGTTTGAATCAAGAAGGAAAAGTCCATGCCTTGGAGAGGAATTCACACATCACAGCGCAGATAAAAAGGAAACCAATAGAAAGTGTCGTCCACAGAGCATATCAACTGAAGGAGGTAGGTCACACCATAGCAAGGTCAGACTAATGGTTTAGAGGGAGCTAACAACATATAAGCCCACAGGTAGCAAAGTAGCTACAGAGAACTCCATGTTCAACGCAGGGGAGTCTCACATAAACTAGGTAGCAAATTTAAAAAAACATCCAGTAGCAAAGGTCTGCAGTAGACCCCAAGACTCATGCCCAAGCCTTGAAGACAAGTCACCCACGCAAAGGGACCATAGCCTTTTTAAAAGCTATAGGTAATTGGGAAGATGTCAATAGTAGCAGAGATAAAAGCCTAAGCAAATAAGAAGGGATACCATGGTAGCATTTGAAGAGGTTGCGGCAATTATGAAGAAGTGCCCAACGTTAAGCAAAAAGGCCATTCCACACAGTCGAATACAGGGGACGTCCATATCAAAAATGGAAAAGGGACCCTGCATGCATTTAACAAAAGAACCCTACAGAAGATGATATCATTTCTAGTAACATGAAGTAACCAATGCATATGCTGAGGGAACAACTGCAGGGAAAAGGGTTTAATCCCATATTGTTTGTGTGGGAATGTTTTTAAGTCTTTAAATACAAATCTTCACAAAAGCCTTATGTCTTAAAAAGACATGAGCCTTTGAAAGGCCAAGCCCATGTGATGGGCCCAACCCTTGTAGCTGACCAAGAAGGAATGATGTCAGTGTGTCCAAAGCATAATTTTGAACCAAGGTACATGCGCGCTAATGTGGCAAGTTGAGAAGTGAACGCACGAGATGATGCCACATGTACATATCGACCGTGCCCACTTCCCTACAAAAATAAGTTGTGCCTAGGTTAAATCAAGTGAGAAAGTAGGATTGTGTCATGTGGTAGTGCGGGACCCAGATGCGATGAGATGGCACAAACAAGCAGGTTCAAGGTGGATGCACAAAATGCGACCATGTGGTAGATCTTGCGGTGCCCGCATTCTCGCAAAAAGATGTAAGGTGATTAAATAATGCTTGAAAGCAGGCAAGTGCCACATGGTGTGGGTCATGGTGGCACTGATGTGGAAGATCATGCAAAGAGGTAGCCAATTGAACATTGACATGTGGCACCCAGTGAAAGGGGGTTTGACCTCGAAATTGAAGGGATGGGTAAAATAAAATGATTTTAAATTTTCTTTTTTAAAATTATTTTCAAAAGGTGACTGCACATTCAAATTGTTTTTGAAATCAAAAGAGGTCATTTTAATATAGTTTTGACCTTAGGACATTTTAAACTTTTCAAAAATTTAAAATCAAAGAGTTATAGACCTGGCTTTCTACCAAGAAGGGCATTTTTCAAACTGAGTTTCAGTGGGTTTTTGGAAGGTTAGATATGCAATATTATATATCGCTAGAATCGTGAGAAGAAAAACTTTTCGATTATGGAATTCATTTTTGCACAGGTGCTTCTTGGTTCTAGTTATAACTAGAAATGTAAAATTTGGGGCCTTTTCAATGTAATGGGTAAAAACTGAAAATCCAATTAGAGGATCAATAAAGCTTGGTAAGAATATAGTTGGAGTTCACTTTGATCAAATTTACTCAGTAAAACTTGAATTTTGCCTAGCATTTCCTAAGGTTTTCAAATATTTTTGTGACTCAGCAAGTTTTCATCATTCAAGAAACGGACATTTGCAAATCAGTTGCAAGAATTGATGAAAACAAATCAGATCAGATGGGTAGAGGGAAAAAAGGAGTTTTGCAACTGAACAAGATTGAATTCCAAGTGGACACTTGTTGTCTTTAGAATAGATCTGAGAACTCATTTTGTCTATATCATTCTTTCTTTCTATCATTTGAAGGGTTCCAGTCTTTGGAGAAAAACCAGTCACTACTAAGATACCAAGTTTTAGATCTAGTTTTGATGTGTTCCCATATTGTGAAACCACATTTCTTTTAGTAATTTAAATTGTATGAATAGCAGTAGGAAGATAAATACAACAAGCTCATATCTGTTAGGTGTTTTCATGTTTGCATTTCATGCATTTGGTTGTATTATTTCAAGGAAATTAATACAAAGAGCAAAAGAATTTCATTAGTTGCATTCTAATTCTCGTCTCTAGTCTCGGTGAGTTGTAATGTTTTATGACCTTTTGAACAAAGAGCCTAGGTCATAATTGCAGTCCCTTAAGGCTGTATGTTGTTTTTTTATTACTTATGACTCAAGCAGTTATGTAAATGCTTCAGTAAATCAACAAGGTTGCAAGTTTTTTGAGAAGGATATCATGTAAGAATGAGGTTTGGATTGAGCACAGATGCTTATTTACAATGTAAATAGATAGATCGTATATCTGAATATGTACATAAGTATCAGATATCCATATGCATGCATTTGATTCATGGATTTTCCCAATGGTTAAGGCACTGATCAGTTTATAGGATCACTTAGTTCTTATTGCTGCATACTAGGGGTTTTGTTGAATTTAACATTATAAATCAAATGTTCTTTTCATCTTTCATGTTGAAGGACCTAAATAGAATGGCCTCACTCAGCTTGTGAATATTCTAGATTTGCATTTAGCTACTGCAGATCTATGTCATTTCATGAGTTACTAGGAGATATAAGGGTTTTTATCTGCTTAATAGATTCAGGGATATGTTTTTGCATTGGTACAACATTGATTGAATCTGAGGTCTACCTGCCTAGGTTTAGTAGAGCCTGAAGTAGAAGGGTCTAGCCTTATAGTTGGCCTGGTGTCTGAAGTGCCACATTGAAAATGGGAGTTAGCTGCCCCTAGATGTGTCATATTCTCATGGGGATAATTGAAAATCCTCCAGCATTTTCAAACACCAACAAAATGGTGACTCTGATGGGGAATGTATTAAATCAGATTTAAGAAAAACCTTGCAAATTTGAAAAGAGGAGATTCAATACAATAGCAGAAGTGCATTAAAAAGTTTTAGCAGTAAGTTCTCTGACATTCTTTCCAGTTTTCCTACTCTAAATCATGCACCCCAGTTAAGTTTTATCCATTACAACAGTATTTTTCAAGGTTGAATACAGATTGTGTTGCTAAGAGTGTTCATCTTCAGTCAAGTCATCTAGTTTTTATTTTCAAAAATATTGTTGGTAATGCAGAGTCAGAATTGTTTAAAGATTTTTTTCTCTCTTTTGAGTATTTAAAGATTTGCAAAATTTTACAAAGTGAAATTCTAGTTCAGATCTGTAATGATGCAAATTATGTTTCAAATCTTTCTCACATAAGTGAGTGGTGACTCTATCTAAAGGATCTCTGAACTAGTGTAGATCAGTTGTATAATTGCTTTCAAAGAATTTTTATATGAAATAAGTAGATCTCAAAGTTATGTGAATTTTCAACCAAGAAGAGAGATCTATATAAGTTTCTGACTAGTAAGTTTCAAAGTGCTATTTGATTTGCTGTTAAAAGTTTTTGAAATGATAAATGCGAATCACTGTTGTGATTTCATTTCTCTCCTCTAGGAGATGGTGACTCTGTAAGGTTTTGATCAGTGTGTCAGGAATTCATGTTAGCACTAGGCCAATCAGCAGATCGGTGGTTTCATGCAACAAAACTAAAGGTATTCTCATTTTCATGTATTTTCTTTTCATGAAAATTGATTTTTATACAAGCATGTTCTCCTTTAAGTGAAGTTTCATCACTGAGAAGAGGAGAATGATTTGATAAGTTTTATACACTTCATTAGATCAAGTTTTATTTGGTGGTTTTTAAGTTTGTGAAGTGTGTTTAAATTTCATGGGTAGAAGGGTATAGATCTGCTACAAATTATAAATCATAAGTTATTATAAGTGAATGAGATTAATTTTTTTGAAGAATGTCTAGTTTTAGTTCACCTAGTATGCAGCCAGTTAGCAAAGTTTCTAGATCCATTTCTACCAAGAGATATATGCCATTAAATTTTAATGGTATTCATGGTTTCCCAAATACTATGCCTTATAACCTCATAAAGTATTTGCCTAAGTTTGGTGGGAACCATGAAAGGTCAGCTAACCATCATGTTCAGTTATTCAATGACTTGGTTGGTGATTTTGAAATTGCTCATGAAGATGTTTAGATGAAGTTTTTTTTTCAAACTTTAGAATATGATGCTAGGGACTAGTTTTCATTTTTACCAACATGTTCAATTTCATCCTAGGATGAATTACTGTCAACCTTCATGATGCAGTGTGGGGAAAGAGTAAGCATCTTTGATTATTTTGATAAGTTTTTGAATATCCAAGTGAGGAATGGTGAGTTAGTTCCTGAATTTAATGTTAGATTTGCAAAGGTTTTAAATGAAATACCTAAAATTTACAAGCTAGATGATCAAATGTGTTTAGTGGTTTATCTCATTTCTTTTGGCAAGAGGATGAGCTATTTGTTGAGAGATAAAGAACCTAAGACTTTGCATCAAGCATTCATGACAACGACAGAGATTCAGAATAACATAAAATATGGCTTAACCAGGAATCACTTCTCTAGAAATATTTACTGACAAGATGAGGTGCAAAGAACAAATCAATGTCATATAGAATGTTTAATTTTAGATTAGAAAATAAGTACCCCTACTGTTGTAAATAGTTTTATTGAAGATTCAAAAATAAAAACATGTGAACATGAAATCTCTTTGTTGCAAAGAAGAAATGATTCCATTCATGCTGAATTGAATGCACATGTTTATGGTATTACAACAACGAATGATAGAGTTGATTCACTTGATGAGTTATGCATGCAAGATATAAGTTCAGTCATTCATTCTCCCATTGATGATTTTCATTATGTTGAAAACATAACAAGTCAAGAAGAGGAAAGGTATTTATCTCAGTATGAGGATAAAGAACTTGGAAGTGATGTATCAAGTGATAAAGATGAAATTTCTGATCTGACATATTGTGAAGAAGCATCATGTGAAGACAATGGTGAGACTCATTGCTCGAGTCAAGAAGAGGAGTGTGATAGTACATATGCGTCTTCATGTGAATCAAATGCTGATTGGGAAGAAGAAAGTAATGACGGAAGTGAGTACTCTTTTTCTAGTAAAGGTATGAGTACTATTTCTAAATTTGAAAGTGAGTTTCCATTTTAGAATTGTGTAAATTAGTTTGAGATTGAAAGTTATGAAGAAAATGTGTCTACACAATATGAAGACAAAGAGGTTATCCATAAGGACGTATTACCTAATTGTGTAGAAGAATGTCTTGAGGATGCATGCAGTGATGATCAGTATACTATTGATTCTAAGGTTAATATGTCAGCACCTATTGGTAAGATAAATGATGATTTTCTTGCAAGACATTTGAATCACCTACATGAAGACAATGAAAGTAACTTTGATTTATATTCTACATGCTTCATTGATGAAATTAATGATGTGTCTTCGAATGATGATTCTGATTTTTCTTCTTCATATGTTGAAAGTGTCCATCACAGTGATGTTAGAAATGGTTTTAAAATTTTCACTAATATGTTATATGGTGAGGAGTTTGATGTTGATCAGCGCATCACTTGTCCTAATGTCTACAAAGGCACTTTGCATGGAATTGTCAATCCTCTTTTTGAAGAACACATGGATGGTTCAAATTTAGTTAAGGGTGATTTTGATAATGATACTTTATCCTACTGCTGTGAGAAATCAAATTGTTCTTCTTCTGAGTATGATAGTGAAACTGATGATTATGTTGCATTTGATGAGGTAAATGACACGATGTTTGACGAAGTTGTTTCTGAAAATCAATATGCACCTTGCAATGAGATTTACGATGAACTCTTTGATGTGAAGACTAATCTATTTGCTGATTGAGAACAACCATTTTAAGATTATGGATTAGTTTCAGATTTTGATGTGGATGACATATGTGAGTATCAGTCGGATTGTTCATTTGATTCCTATTCTATTATGCAAAAGGATACACAATTTGAAGGTATGAGTGGTCTTTTTCCCCATGTTGAATATGATGCATTAAGAAATTTCATAATAAGCAAGTGGTTGAAGATGAACCTAGTTTTTATTTGCATTGTGAAAGTCAAGGTTTAGATTTAGTTTTGTTAAACGACTTAATTCAGAATGATAATCTAATTGGTGAGACTGATATGAGTGGAAATTTTAGTTTACCTCATGAAAGTTCATATGAGAATTACGTTTATGATAGAGGTAAACAGTTTTTTTGAAGTTCGATGGCCTGGGGCCATCGTGTGTACATAATATTGGTAGTTGTAGTTATTTCCCTATTTTCAATAAAGCTATTCGAGAATTTTTGTTGTCAAGTGTGTGGTCTACTTCTTCAAGATATATGGAATCTTGCCATGATCGTAGGGGGCATGCATCCCTAGACAGAGTCACTGTTGGGACTAAAAATTGCATGCTTCATTTTTAGTCACATTTCAAAAATTTGAGAAATCAAGCCCCATAAATGCAAATGTACCTGGTTGTACCTTTGAAGCCCCCAAGGTGTTTAATGTTTCTAACACCCTCCATTTAGCCCGTCCACATGTTCCATGATGTTAAATTGAGATTTTGAGCTATTTGGCGAAGTCTTGTTTTGAGTTGGTGTCTTTTCTGCATTTTATCCCTAGTGTCAGACAATGACAGGAGGCTGTCTTTGTCTTTGAATATCTCTCACTCAGAAATGTGTCATGACCTGCCACTTTGGGAGTGTCTAGTGTCCTTACCTGAGAGCCTATATTTCAGATTTTGAGTCATTTTGGGTTCATTTGACTAGGTTTTGAATCCCTCAAAGTTGGTCAGTTACTATTTTCATGATTTTGTACTTTGTTCACATTTCTGGGAAGCCCTGTTTGACATGTTATAACTTTTGACCAGTTGACTAAAATGTTGAAATTCCTACTACATTGTATTGTAAATGTCAGAGACTTGTTATGTTTCAAGTTTCATCTTATGACGAATCTGTTTGATTAGTTTTCAAACAAGATTCCAATTAGAATTTCTAAATTTTTACTGGTATCAGAATTTGCAGATTGTTTGGTAGCTCTGTTTGGGATGTTATAACTCCTGATCTATGATTGGTCAACTTGAAATGATTGTACCCCCATATTTTCCTCTAAAAATACTCCAAGTGTGTCAGTTTTCAAGTCATGACGAATCCGTTTGCACACTTTTTCGGGTCAATTCCATTTCCAAAAATTGCTTTCTTGTCATTGTTTCCTATCTGCAAATCCAAGTAGCCCACTTTGACTACTTGCCATTTGGGCCCAGTTATTCATCATGAGACCAAATCATAGATCCATAATGTACTCATGATAGAGAACCAAACCCCCAATTTTTGTTTCCCCATGTGCTTATTTACCTAGTTTTCTAAGCCAAGTCCAGACCCAGTTTATGGTATTTGACATGTTTTTGTGCAAGTAATTCTGAAGGGGTGACTTTGATGGTCAATATCTTTTGACCCCAAATTCTTCATGAGATGAGATCTGACAGGGTGCAAGAATGCAGAATAGAGAATCGGTGTGTTCAATCTCAAGGCTTGGTCAGTTATCTGGGTCAGTTTTTAAGGGCAGTCAATGAGCCTCCTGACACAAGTTTGATAGTTCGCAGAATGCTGGTAAAATGAGTTTTAAAGATTAATCAATGATCGAGAATGGATAAAAAGCTAAATATGTAGATGAAAGACACCATGGCTGGCACTTAGGACATTCTTCTAGTTTTCAAAGTGGACCTCCAGATTGGCCTGGTGCTGGACGTACAGGCTTCAGTGATATGGGTGCTCCTCAATCGGATGTTGATTTTAGTGTGATTCCTCATCACCTAAATGGTAAGGAGCCTAAGTTTTCACTTAAAGCTACAACTTATGACAAAGGTTCTTTGTTTTGGTATTGTAATGAATTACAATGCTCCTTTCAAAAGATCTCAACTTAAGGCAAGCAGGAGTGCACTTGTTCAGAAGATGGTTGGTTACAATTAGCAAGAGCCATATATATATGAGTGCTTGATTCCTCAAGATTCAATGAGCCACTGTGGGGGGGCATCATTTTATGCAAAGCCATGAATGTGATCGATTTTCATGAGAGAACTGAGTGTTGATTTTTCTTTACAAGGTGAAGCAATACAATCAAAGAGAAGGAGGACCATGCTAAAATTTGAAGCATGTGGATTTAGAAACATGATAGAAGAAAATGTCCACAACCATAAAAAAATGAGATTAGCGTGAGATTAAGCCAAGGAATTCCATGTATTGTAAGCAAAAGAGTAGCTGCAGACCCCAGCAGAGCTCATGGTAGGCAAAGAAATAGAGAAAACTAGTTAACAAAATGAGAGACCATAGGCAATAAAAAAGATGCCACGCCATATATAAAACAATGAAGCAAAAAGTAACGCCAAGCAAGTCTGTGTAAAACACCAAAGGGAGTAAGAAAAGACTAATAGCAACCTGCAGTCTGAATCAAGAAGGAAAAGTCCACTCCTTGGAGAGGAATTCACACATCACAGTGCAGATAAAAAGGAAACCAATAGAAAGTGTCGTTCACGGAGCATATCAACTGAAGGAGGCAGATCTCGCCATAGCAAGGGTAGACTAATGCTGTAGAGGGAGCTAACAACATATAATCCTACAAGTAACAAAGTAGCTACAAAGAACTCCATGTTCAATGCAGGGGAGTCTCACATAAACCAAGCAAAAAATAGAAAAAAGAATGTCCAGTAGCAAAGGCCTGCAGTAGACCCCAAGACTCACACCCAAGCCTTGAAGACAAGTCTCCCACACAAAGGGACCATAGCCTTTTTAAAAGCCCTAGGTAACTAGGAAGATGTCAATAGCAGTAGAGATAAAAGCCTACACAAACAAGAAGGGATACCATGGTAGCGTTTGAAGAGGTTGCAGCAATTATGAAGAAGCAACAAACATTAAGCAAAAAGGCCATTCCACGCAGCCAGATACACGGGATGCCCATATCAAAATGAAAAAGGGACCCTGCATGCATTGAACAAAAGAACCCTACGCAAGATGAGATCATGTCTAGTAACATGAAGTAACCAACACATATGCTGAGGGAACAACTGCAAGGAAAAGGGTTTAATCCCATATTGTTTGTGTGGGAATGTTTTTAAGTCTTTAAATACAAATCTTTGCAAATGCTTTGTGTTTTAAAAAGACATGGGCCTTTGAAAGGCCAAGCTCGTGTGATGGGCCCAACCCTTGTAGCCGACCAAGAAGGAATGATTTCAACATGTCCAAAGCATAATTTTGAACCAAGGTACATGTGCACTGATGTGGCAAGTTGAGAAGCAAACACACAAGATGATGCACATGTACATATCGACCGTGCCCACTTTCCCGCAAAAATAAGTTGCACCCAATCTAAATCAAGTGAGAAAGTGGGTTTGTACCATGTGGCAATGTGGAACCCAGATGCGATGAGATGGCACAGACAAGTAGGTTAAAGGCAAATGCACAAGATGCTGCCACGTGGTAGATCCTACGGTGCTCGCATTCCCACAAAAGGAAGATGCAAGGTGATTAAATAATGTAGGAAAGCGGGAAAGTGCCACGTGGCACCGGTCACGGTGGCACTAATGTGGCAGATAATGCAAAGAGGCAGCCAACTAAACATTGACATGTGGTAGCCAGTGAAAGGGAGTTTGACCTCAAAATTTAAGGGATGGGTAAAATAAAATGATTTTAAATTTTCTTTTTTAAAATTATTTCCAAAAAGTGACTGCATGTTCAAGTTTTTTTTAAGTCAAAAGAGGTCATTTTAATATAGTTTTGACCTTAGGACATTTTAAATTTTTAAAAAAATTAAAATCAAATAGTTACAGACCTGGTTTTCTACCAAGGAGGGCATTTTTCAAATTGAGTTTCAGTGGGTTTCTGGAAGGCTAGATATGCGATATTATATATCGACGAAATTGTGAGAAGATGAACTTTTCAATTATGGAATTCATTTTTGCACAGGCACTTCCTGGTTTGAGTTATAACCAGAAACATAAAATTTGGAGCCTTTTCAATGGAATGGGTAAAAATTGAAAATCCTATTAGAGGATCAGTAAAGCTTGGTAAGAATATAGTTGGAGTTCACTTTGATCAGATTTACTCAGTAAAACTCAAATTTTGCCTAGCATTTCTTGAGGTTTTCAAATATTTTCGTGACTTTGCAAGTTTTCATCATGCAAGAAATAGACATTTACAAATTAGTTGCAAGAATTGATGAAAACAAATTAGGTCATATGCGTAGAGGGAAAAAAGGGGTTTTGCAACTGAACAAGATTGAATTCCAAGTGGACACTTTTCATCTTCATAATAGATCTGGAAATTCATTTTGTCTATATCATTCTTTCTTTCTGTCATTTGAAGGGTTCCAGTCTTTGGAGAAAAACCAGTCACTACTGAGATACTAGGTTTTGGATCTAGTTTTGATGTGTTCCCATACTGTGAAACCACATTTCTTTCAACAATTTCTCTTATATGAACAACATTAGGAAGATAAATATAGCAAGTTCATATCTGTTAGGTGTTTTCATGTTTTCATTTTATGTATTTGGTTGTATTGTTTCAAGGAAATTAATACAAAGAGCAGAAGAATTTCATTAGTTTCATTATGATTCTCATCTTTAGTCTTAGTGAGTTGTAATGTTTTATGACCTTTTGAACAAAGAGCCTAGGTCATAATTGCAGTCCCTTAAGGTTGTACGTTGTTTTGTTGTTGCTTATGACTCAAACAGTTATGTAAATGCTTCAATAAATCAACAGGGTTGTAAGTTTGTTGAGAAGGATATCATGTAAGAATGAGGTTTGGATTGAGCACAGATGTTTATTTACAATGTAAATAGATAGATCGTATATCTGAATATGTACATAAGTATCAGATATCCATATGCATGCATTTGATTCATGGATTTGCCCAATGGTTAAGGCACTGATTAGTTTATAGGATCACTTAGTTCTTACTACTGCATACTAGGGGTTTTTTTGAATTCAACATTATAAATCAAATGTTATTTTCACCTTTCATGTTGAAGGACCTAAATAGAATGCCCTCACTCAGCTTGTGAATATTCTAGATTTGCATTTAGCTACTGTAGATCTATGTCATTTCATGAGTTACTAGGAGATATAAGGGTTTTAATCTACTTAATAGATTCAAGGATATGTTTTTATGGTTATCTCTAGAATGAAGCTTAACCTTAGGGGATCCAAATAGAACACCTAGATACTAAGATTGATAAGCTTTTTAATGTTATCTCTAAAATGAAGCTTAAGCTAAGGTGATCTAGATAGAACACCTAGATATCAAGATTTGATAAGATTAAAGGTTATCTCTAGAATGAATCTTAACCCTAAACAAGAATTTGGAATTATCTCTAGAATGGAGCTTAATTCCCCAGATTCCAAATAGAACACCTGAATACTAGTCCATAAAAGATAACAAGATCTAATCATGAGTCGTAGAATCATCCCCAGAATGAGGCTTGATCCTCAGGAGTCAGGGTTTAGACTTTCTTGATACCTATCCATTAAATCCATGACAAGAACTATTATAAGATAGATGACATAGATGCTAGATAGAAGGGAACAAGATGCCTTGAGTGATGAGGACATATAATTTAGTTTGAGTTGAAGCCAGTTTTGAAAGATTCAATGATGCAATCATCCTGCCCCCTTGGGAATGAAATCGAAGGATGACATGCCAAAAATATGATGTAGAGCAATCTATGAAGAGATACTAAAGAAATCAGAGATTCAAAAGAATATAGAAGAGATCAAAATGATTAGACGAAAATTTGGAGTCAATTCAAAGTAGTTTCAAGGTCTAGAAGACCAAGTTTGACCAAAGTTGACTTTTTCCATAATTTTTGAAAATTTTAAAGAAATTGTGATTTGAAAAGATTCCAAAATCCATAAAGTATTAGAAAGATGGACTGCACAAGTGTTTGATTGTGTCGGTTCCAAAATTTTAAAATGTGATTTTCATCCATTTAAGTCTATCAGATTTCGAATTTAATCCTAAAAATGGATTTAGAGTAACCAAATTAGCTAGGGTAGTGATTTTCATGCAAATCAGAGAACTTTGAAAAATTAGGTCAAAAACTATATCAGGGCCCACAGGGTCATTTTCAAATCATTTGCACTTTTGTCTTTTGTGGAAAAGAGAGCTATGAGGATAAACTGGTTGTCCCCGTGTCTTCACACTGATTTGAGCACTCACGACGACATACCCTGCCAGTGGAGTATGGACATCTAGTGAGTAGTTGATAACCTTTCTTCACATTTCCATTTACACATTTTTTGAGGTGTTTTAACATTTTTTGGGTAATTTTCAAATTTGTGTGTCAATTCTCACATGAGGATGTCTCTCCTCATGCGGGCCATCACTTCTCATGCAAACAAATACCAGGCATGTACTTCTTTGCCTGGGGTAATGGGATTTCTCACATGGGAGATGCTCATGTGTCACAGGAGAAGCCCTTAAAAGGGTTATTTTCTCACCCAATGTTTCATCACTTCTCACATGAAGAAGTGTGTTCTGGCACAAAGATGTGCAATCTCGTGCGAGAACATGAAATTTTGCACAAAATTTTGGTATAAAATGCAAGTTTAAAAGTTTGAAATTTTTTTTTTTTGTTGTAATATTGTATTTTTTTTTATCTTATTTGTTTAGTTGAGAATGATCATTTGCATGTTCTATTCATGTGTGCAGGTTACCTTTCTTGATGTTAGATTTATGTCCCATTACCTACCTTATGGAGCTTTGTTGCAATGGCTTGATGATGCTGATATGGCACACATTGGTAGACTTGGGTTGTTGTATGTTTGCCAAATCCCACCAGTCTTGGTGAATCATGGCCTTTTGGCTACACTAGTAGTGCATTTCCATTTAGAGATGAATACCTTTCATCTGCCATAGGGGGAGATGACGATCACACCTAAGGACATCTATTGGATACTGTGGATACCCTTGCATGGGCCATAAGTAATTTATGAAATAGTGACATGGATGGGCACTGAGGCACTAAGGGCCATCTCTGAGGAGGATTTGATCATGGGCCAAACCATCACATGGGAGGAGCTGGTACACACCTACGGACCTACACATAGACTTTTAGCGGTGTTGGGTATATTCATTAGTTGATTCTTGATGTCTGACAGAGGGTAGCATGGATTGGAGTACGAATGGGGTTGGATGCTATAGATGATGCTAGAGACTTTGGAGAGATATGGGTGGGATCAGTGCATGCTTGTCCACATGTTCCATGAGATGCACAAGAGTTTTTACCATTAGAGGAAGAGCATGGCTACTAGGATCTATGTTCTTCAAATATGGACATGGGAGCACTTGCCAATGATGAGGCCTATTTTCACAAACAAGAGATAACCCATGTAGCCTTACATATGTCGATATAAAGGCTAGTTGACCTAGACAGCTCTAGGGAGGATTGAGCAATGGAGAGGCTAGCTAGATGATTTGGTAGTAGTAGTATGGTGGCCCTAGAGAGAGATAGAGAATTGGGATGATGCACCCCAGGAGCTAAGGCACATGTTTAGTTCTCAACCACTGATAGGTCAGTCTGTATAGATTGTTGAGAAATTTCCTCTAACACAGGTGTGGTGATAGTATGGTCTACCATAGGACATATCATAGAAGTACTATTCTTGCGGCTGGAAACAAATTTGGACCATGGATGGTCCCTAAGATTAGATCCTGGCATATCAATGATTGATGTGGACAACTTGGTTGTGACATAGTGGAATTATTTTCTAGTAGTAGTGGATGGAGGGATGACTCTAGCTTACCAAGCATATTTTGTGACTCATCCTTTCCCTTGATTCATAGATTTGGTGGGGATGGCTACACCTAGATAGCTAGTACAGGGACCCTAGGCACCACCACAATAGCCACAGTAGCAGAGAGTGAGACATTGGACCAAACAGGTTCAGATTCCTCCTAGGCAGATGAGGTTAGACCCAGATGTTGGTGGGAGTAGGAAGGGTCAGAGGTGATCTCAAGGTGAGATGGGATCTCTAGGATCCATTGGAGGAGACTCCCAGAGACCACATATGGAGGAGCAGTGGCCAACTGAGTAGCTCACTAAGTAGGGAGACAAGGAGATGTAGGACCAGCTTGCTATAGGGGCCCAAGTTGGAGATGTCCTAGTATAGACTTAGGAGGCCCTGAGGAGGTCTAGAAAGTAGATACAGACTGTGATGCAATAATTAGGAGAGCTATTGATACAGGGGCTATGAGAGCCATGAGAGCAGCTAGAGTGAGAGGCTTAGAGATCAGAGTAGTAGTAGGATAAGTTATGACTGTAGTCAGCTAGGGCAGCTTACTATTTCATAGCATATGTAGTAGTTATGCCGGACGAGGCAGAGCAGGTGCCCAAATTTTCTTAGTATGCATGAGAGTTAGGGTGAGCACAACCTCTGATGAGACTAGACATGCCTCCTCCTCCTCCTCCTCCTTTGCCAGTGGGAGGTGAGGGGGAAGGAGAGAGTTAGATCATATTTGTTCCAATTTTTGGTCTAGCTATGTATCGATTGGTGTGCCAGCGTCATTTTGTACCATTTTTTATTGATAGTGCTTGAGTAACATCTATTTTTGCACTAATGTACACTTTGTACATGATATATATATATATATATATATATATATATATATATATATATATATATATACACACACACACACACACAAGATTTTTTTATTCGAGTACCATTTGCATTTTTCATATTTCTGTCTTTATAGCTTGTACATGAGATGTTTATGTTTATGATTATGAAATGGAAATTTGATATGATTTACAAATGTAGTGTAGATGAAATGGATGATGAAATTACATATGAAATGCAAAATGTGAATGCACTAACATCTCATGCAGTGTTCTATTTTGTTGATAGTGATTGGTATCCCATGAAGATTGAGAGGACAAACTAAAGAACCAAATGCTTGTGTATTCATGAAGAAACATGATACTTTGAAGAAGCCAACAATCCCTCATCTTAAAGGATGCAAGTGAACTAGTCATCAAACCATGTGCTTATGCAATGTAACCCTATACTAGATGCAACCCTAGGCTAGATGCAACCCTAGTTCTAGCTACCAAGCTTCGATAATTTTCATCATTGAGCACTTAGTGAAATCCCACATGTCATACAATTCCCACTAACATTGCAATCATAAAAATATGAATATGGAACATTTTCTAGTTTTATTGGGATTAAATGTAAGCATTTGAGGCACAAGTAGCTAGAATGACCAAAATGTTTGTCCCTTTTGATATAGCAAGCAAACATAAGCATCAGAGCATAAATGCTATGATGACTAGAGTGTTTCTTGCATGCAAACACACTAGACACACTAGAGGTCCCTCTTATGCCTAATGATTCATAAGTATTATGTCCGTAATGACCCTTGCATTTGTAACCTAAGACAGAAGTGTGCTAGATATACTCGTAGTGATCCATACGTTCACTTAGCAGGTTGAGTATCAGTATTTACTATAGCATAAAGAGTTCACTCTAACAAGCAACCAAAAGAACCAACCTCACTAATTTATTGATATAAAAGGAGTCAAGGTAGACATGGCCATCCAATATGAGATGGAGGCTCTTATAGTGGACACCTCTTTTATATGGATGCTTCAAATCATTGAAACTAAACCACACAAAAAATGTAAAGAAAAGATTATGCCCCCAGTCCATGTTTCTCTAGTAAAAAAAGTAACATGATTGAGTCACTCAAAGAGACATGATAAAGCGAAAGAAAAAAAAAAACCAAAGAAAAACTTAGAATATCCAAACAAGTTCATCATGTTGAGTTTAGTTTTTGTGTTATAAGATTGATGTCAAGTGTCAATGTTCAAAACATCTATGATAGAAATCTCTTTAGTTGGGTGAAAATAGTAGACAGAAATAATTAGAACAACTGGTGACTAAAGTCAAAGAGGAATCTTTAGTAAGAAGAAACTTTGTAGGAAATTGAGTGATAGTAGACAGACATGATTAAAACAACTAGTGACTAATGCGAGAGAGAGATCTTCCATGAGAGGAATCTCAAAAGTGACACAAGCAATAGAAGGAAGACATAGTTACAAAAATTGGTGATTGTCATGAGAGAGATCCTCCGTGAGAGGAATCTCAAAAATTGACATGAGTGATAGTAGGCAGATGTAGTTAGAACAACTGGTGACTATCACAAAAGAGATCTTCCATGAGAGGAATCTTGAAAAGTGACACTAGTGACAATAGGTTGACATAGTTAGAACAACTGGTGACTAGCACTTAAGAGATTGCTATGACACTATAGGGTGTTACCCTCAAGTTATGACAAGATTCAATACATGGATATATGAGTGAAAGAAAAAAACTAAAGTAGGAAAGCAAGCGTACATGAGCCAAAAGATGTGTTGCAAAATATAGCATTGGGAACAAGATGTGCTTGTTTACCAAGTTTTCACCTTCTTGGCAGAAATTATTTTTTGTTACCATGATGAATGGAACTTTTTTTTTTCAATTTTTTTGTATTTTCATATTTTTCTCCTTTTTTTGGCATTACCAAGGTTCCTATTGCTAAGTTTTCACCAAGGTAGTGATTTTTTTCAAGACCTTTTACAATTTTTAGAATTTATTTTCAGGGCATTTAAGTATATACAGAGAGCTTCTAACAACAGATCAACTATAAAACTGCTTTAGATGGAGATTTTTGATGGGACCCTTGAGCATCTCTGCCTCAGCTATAGAAATTTGGTAAGCACCAGATCCAAATATTGTAGTGACTATATAGGGACCAAGCTAGTTGGGTTTGAACTTCCCTTTTTGTACTCATTGTTGCTAATTCTTAGGGTTTTCTCTTAGAACAAGTTGACCCAATTGAAAGTCACATGGCTTAGCTTTCTTATTGTAGCTTCTGGACATATGTTGCTAATAAGCTCAAAGATGATCACACCACTTGTTGACATTCATCTAAGAATTCTAGCTCCTGAAGCTGAGATATTATGTAGTCATTGTTAGTAATGAGGCCTTTCATAGAGATTCTCAAAGTAGGAATCCCAACATCAATTGGAAGCACAACATCCGCTCCATATACTAAAGCAAAGGGCATTATACCTGTTGGAGTTCTAATACTTTTTCTGTAATCCCATAAAGTTGGATTAATCTGGAAGTGCCAATCCCTTCCAAATTTGTTAACTGTGTGATGTAAGATATTAAGAATTACCTTGTTGGGTGCCTCTCCTTGACCATTACCCTAGGGGTAATAAATGGAAGACCAATGTTGTGTGATTCTAAACTTTTTGCATAACTCCTTGAGATCCTTGCTTTTAAACTGTCCTCCATTGTTAGTAATAATGGAGGAAGGTACACCATACCTACATATGATGTAATTCATGATGAATAGAGCTACATTTTTTCCATTTTCTATAGAGAGATTGATTGCCTCTACCCACTTAGTGAAGTAGTCTGTAGTTGTAATAATGAACTTTTGTCCATCTGAAGAAGACAGGTGAATCTAACCCACAAGATCAAAGGCCCATTGTTGGAATGGCCATAGTGTGATAGATGGAATTAACTCCTTGGCTTGAGCATGGATTAGATTCTCATGGAGCTAGCATTTTTTGTAGGAATTGACATATTTGATTGCCTCTTGCTCCATATTTGGCCAATAGTAACTAGCTCTAATAAGTTTATGAGCTAGTGTTAAGCCATTGGAGTGAGATCTACAAATGTGCTCATGGATGTTGATTAATGCACACTTAGATTCATCAAGTTATAGACACCTGAGTGTTCCATCAAGACCTCTCCTAAATAAGTCATCAGCAATAATAACATACCATGAAGCATTGTGGATAAGGTGACATTTTTCATTCCAGGGTAGACCATATAGAATTGTTTGATTACATAGATAGGAGTATATATGGTGGTAGTGAGATGAATCATATCCTACAATAGAATAGATCATCTAAGATTCAAGGGTATTATACGCAGGGTAGAGTAACATTTTCACCACAAACTTGTGTCAAAGATCATTCTCTGGAAACTGTAACAAGGAAGCTAGAGTAGCCATGGCATCAACCACTTTTTTGTTTGCTCGAGGAACCTATTGGAAGGTGATATGAGAAAAGTATTTCTTTAGGTCATCCACCATGCATTTATAAGGGATCAATTTCTCATCCTTTGTCTGATATATGTCATTGACCTGGCTAATTATGAACTAGGAATCACCAAAGATGTTCAAATGATCCACTCTCTATTTGATTGCCATCTTTGTGCCATTAAAGAGAGCTTCATATTCTGCAATGTTTTCCATACAAGGAAATATAATCTTGTATGCCTTAGGTAGTGAGTACTTCTATGGTGTTATAAACAATAGCCTAGAACTAGATCCCTATTTTGTGAAGCAAATGTCAAAGAACATCACCCAAGTTTGGTGTGTAAGCATGAGAATTGATTCATCATGAAAGGCAATGTTTAGCGGAAGAAAACTATGCATTGGTGCCTCTACTAACTAATCAGAAATTGTTTGTCCTTCGGTATCCTTCCAAACATATTGAATGTCAAACTCACTTAGTATCATGACCCACTTAGCTAACCTTCTTGTTAGAGCTGCATTGATGAGTCAGTATTTTAGTGGCAATTTGAGTAACTAGTCATTTATTCTGAGCAAGCATGTAGTGTCTCAACTTTTGGGAAGTAAAGCTGATTTCCAAGCAAGCTTTCTCAATGATACTATAATTCATTTCATAGGAAATTAACATCTAACTTAGATAGTAAATAGCTCTTTCCTTGTTATCATTGTCTTCTGGCACTAGCAAGATACCCATAGATGTTTTTGTCACTGAGATGTACAAAACCAGAGGCTTGATATAGATAGGAGGCATCAAGATTGGTGGATTAGCAAGGTTTTTCTTTATCTGTGTGGGACTCTAATCACAATCTTGGCTCTAGCTGTATTTCACACCTTTATGTAGATTCTTAGTAAATGGTTGTAACCTATTCGCCAGCTATGAGATGAATGTTTGAATGGATTAAAGTCTTCCTTGTAAACCCCTCATCTGACTGATATTATGGGGTGGAGGCATATCCATGATTTCTTGGACTTTCTTTGGATCCATTTTGATTCCTTTTGCAGACACAATGTAGCCAAGTAGTTTTCCAAATGTTACACCAAATGCACATTTCTTTGGGTTAAGTCTCGAATTGAATTCCTCCATGTGATCCAAGATAGGTCCCAAATCTTGAAGGTGACTGTTGTGTTTTGTGCTCTTAACTAGAGTATGATCCACATAATCTTCCATTTTTGTATGCATCATGTCATGAAAATTAGTAGTAACTACCCTCTAATATGTGGTACCAACATTTTAAAGACCAAATGGCATCATGTTCCAATAGAAAGTTCTCCATGCACAAGTGAAAGTAGTCTTTTCCTAATCTTTTGGTGCAATTTTGATCTGGTTATAGCTAGAAAATCCATCCATGAGTGAGTACATTTCATATCCTATTGCCATGTTCACTATCATATCAATGTTAGGGAGTGGAAAATCATCCTTTGAACATGCTAAGTTCATATCACAGAAATTTGTATAGACTCTAATAGATTTTTCATGCTTGGAGACTAGAACAATATTTGATATCCATTCAATGTAATCAATAGTATAGATGAAACCAACTTTTAGAAGCTTTTCCAATTCAGCTTTGACTAGTAATGCAACATGAGGCTACATTTTCCTAAGTTTCTATTTAACTAGTTTAACTCTTGGAGAAATAGACAAGTGGTGTATTATGAGATTAGGATCTAATCCTAGCATGTCCACAAAAATTTTATCTTTTTCTCTTGGAACAAGGAAATGAATTCCTCTTTTTCTTCTAGAGATACTGACTATATAAGATGTATCATGTGAGGATGCTCCTTTGTTCCCAAGTTGATTGACTGTGTTGGCTCTATCAAAACTGATGATCTTTCCTAAAAATGACTAGGAAGTACATCAAATATCTCATCCATAGGTGCCTTAGAGAGTTTTTCACCCTTGGATACATCTTTTATTTTTACTATTTTAGGTTTTGACACTTCCACAATGTGGTTTTCACCATCAAACTTTTTATTTATTTTCTTTTTGATTGTATGACTGAGATATTTGATGTTAGATTTAGTAATGTTGACACTTTTTTCACTAGTGGAAGACATTATAAGTTCAACAATGTTTAAGTAGCAAGAAAGAGCATAGTCATTATGGAATGTGAAGACTTCACTAGATGCATTAAAATTCTAGTCTATATGCTCAGGATAGGTGAGTGAAAGAGATGTGGTGGATTTGATTGAGTTCATGGTATAATCATTAAATGCTTGGACAAGAAATTTTATCCCTAGAGCGCATTAATCCACAAGTGTGCTCAAATACCTTTGAGCACTAACATCATCAATTGAAGACTTGAGGACACTACTTGAATAGGACTCATCTGACCTTACCCTAGACTATTCACCTACTTCGAGCTGATTTTCATAGACATGAACTTGATCTATATCTTTTTTTGTAGTTACATCTGAGAGAGACTCAAATTCATATTCCTAGGAATCTATGTTGCATGGTGATAGATTATAGAATTCCCCGGTAGTAATAGGGACCCATTCTTCTTCATCATCCAGATTTTTACAAAATCTCTCAATAAAAAAAGCATGACTGGACTCTCCTTATTCTTTTTGGACATGGGGAGAATTAGTAGTGTCATTAGAAGAATCACCATCACCGTCCATAGTGGTGATATGTGGTATGGTTCTACAAAGAATTTAGCAAGATCAATAGGAACTGGATAAGGATAAGGATTCTCATCATTAGTGTTGTTTTCATGGTCATTGGACTCAACTTGTGACTCATGTTCAGATGAACTCTCAGGTTCTGGTATAAATTTGTTAATCCTTAGATGGAAGGGAATCCTCTTGAATCCTAAACTGGATGTATCTCGATTCCTCCTAGCTACCACTTTGATAGGATCAACCAAGCCATTTTGTTTGCATCTAATAGGACTAGTTCCCTTGTAGCCAAAGCATTTCATGAGTTTAACACCTGGACCATACTTTTCAGGGGTAATCTCATGAGATTGCTCTATGAGATCAATTGGAGTTTCCTCTTTGTATATCCATGCAAAAATAGCTTTGTTTTTACTTTCCTCCTCAAGAGGTACAGTAGCTTTGAAAAAGGTACCATTGTACTTAGTTTGTAGTATCAATACAAAAGGTATCTTTGCTTCAGATGGTCTCCCATAATGTCAAGGAGACTCAAGAAGAGATGTCAAAGATAGAATTGGTTCTATGTGATATTCACCCATTCCAATTTCTTTCAACTTGAGTGACTGCTCAATTTGTTTCAACTTGTTATCATGATAATCTATAGACTCGCTATTAGTAGGTACAATTTTTTTAGTAGATTTCAGCATGTTACAAGTATAGCTAGTACTTGTAGGTATGGTGACTTTAAAGTGATGAAATGGGAATTTTATGCACTAATGGTAAGTTGATGGCATGGATTTCATCACATGTATCCATGGTCTTTCAAGAAAAATATTATAAGCTAACGGAATGTTAAGAACCTGAAAAGTGACATCCCTTTTGACAGGACCAACCTGGAGAGACAACACAACAAGACCTAAAGATTTGTGCTCGACTTTGTAAAAGACTTTGATAATTATCTTGTGACGAGGATCAATGGACTCTTCAAGATAGTCCAATTGTTTGAGTAGAGAAACATAGACAATGTTTAAATGAGCTCCATTATCAATGAGCACACAACGAACACATTTTTGATGTATCATGAACACAATGTGTAGAGGTTGATTGTGTGGATGACTCAATGAATTGTAATCCTCCTCAAAGAAGGACATATAGTAAGGTGAGGTCGGATGACCTAACATAGATTGGAATCTCTCAAGATCAAGATCTTGAGATGTGTATGCTTTAGTGAGGACTTTGTCAAGAACCTACCTATTAGGAGGTGATATTTTGAGCAATTCAAAGATCATGATTTGAGCATTAGTTCATTGTAATTGATCAAGGATACTATAGCTAGTAGTCATGGAAGATGTTGCAAGTTTTGCACCTTTGCTAGATGGACTAGCAAGAGGTTTGTCTTTGTGTTTTTCTAACTTGGGAGTAGAATTTGTAAGGCCTTTGAGTACCAACTTAACATGAGAATGTGTGACAACATTAGTACAATATTGTGATGGTTCATTGTCAGATGTGTTGGAAGTAGGGCCCCTTAAGACAAATGGTGTCTTAGGTTTAGTGTTATCTTGTTTTCCCTTGATGGTGATAATGTCACAGTATTCAAAATCCACTGGTTCAACCATGTGGACTATCTCATCATCATCATTAGAGTATGTATAGTTGACCTTGTTATGAGGTTTCCATTTTGAGTTTTCTTCTTTTTCATAAGATGGGAATGGCTCCTTGAAAGCCTTGTGATCTATGCTCTTGCTATGTCCATCCAAAACAATGTCACCATCATCAATTAATTCTTATACTTTGTGATGCAACTTAATGCAATTGCTAGCTTTGTGACCTTTGTTTTGGTGGTATTCACAAAATGCAGTTTCATTCCACCATGGTGGTCATGGTTGTGGATCATAAGGACAAGAGTTATCCAAGAGAGAAATGAGTTTTTTTTATAGAAAGGTCTTGTAGACCACATCCAAAGGTTCACCAAGAGGTGTATATTCTTGTTTTGGGCATGTGTCCCAAGATGAGTTCTTCGGTTTTTCTCCAAATGTCTTGTTGTTAGTAGGTGGTTTCTCAACATTCTTGGATGCTTTGAGATTGTCTATAAGATTGAACACTACCTTAGTAGGTTTAGGAGTAATGTTGTTAACAACTCCATCATGCACAACCTCTTAGTTTTTATTCACATACTTGGATTTGTCCTTATTAAAGGTGGATCCTTGTTTAGGGTCCTTTTGAAGGGTTAGTTTACCCTTTTTGACCATGAATTCCTCTATCTGGATAGCTTGTGTGACCATGTCTTTGAAGGTGTGTAGGCCTTGAAGTTTGACTCTATACCCAAAGTCAAGTAAAAGATTATCAATAAAGATGTCAAGCTCTTCCATTTCAGGAATCTTTCATGAATATTTGGTGTAAATTTGTCTCCATCTCTGAAGGAATGTGAGGAAAGGTTCTCCAACTTTCTATTTGAGGTTACACAAGTCTTGTATGTTAATTGGGTGTTGTATGTTTGGGAGTACTATTAGACTAATAGGTTAGTAATCTGGTCAAATGTTTTGATACTAGTAGGCAAGTGTGAGAACCACTCCATAGCCTAACCAACTAGACTTCTTGGGAATAGATGCATGAGATATGTCTAATTATGCATAAATTCCATAGACAAGGCATTGAATTCTTGCAAATTATCTTGGCAATTAGAAGTTCCAAAGTATTTATTGTATAAAGGTAACTCAATTCCTCTTGGAAAGGGAGGCATGTCTATACTCTTGTCAAATGGAAATGGATAAAGAGCATCTAGGGTGTATGTTTTTGTAGGTTTGTCTTTATCACATATCATTTGGGCTAATTGTTCTTGCATGATCTTTAGTTATTTCTGCAATTTAGACATTTCAGTTTCCTCGATAGGTGTAATGATAGTTTCAACATTAAAGTGATGAGGTAGCTTGGCTCCCTCTTGGGAAAGTTTAAGAATGTATTTCTCTTTCTCTTTGTTAAGTAGGATTTCCATGACTTTTTGGAAGTTTTTGTCCTTACGACATTTTTCAATGTGTTTAGGGAGTATTTCTACCTCTTCCTTACTCTCATAAGTAAAGGGGTCCTTATGTTTCTCATTCCTATGTTGATCTTGGTCCGTACTATGTTCTCCATGTTATGTTTCTTGATTGGCCATTTTAGGAATATGAATAGTTTCAGTGTATGTTGGTTGAAAAGGTTGCCTAAATAAGAATTCAGCTATGCTGTTTGGAGATGTATGACCTTTGCTATTTTTGGGATCCTCTTGATAGAATGGGTTCCTAGTTTGTTGCAAGTTTATGGAAACATTCTCTGAACACAAGTTGATCTGATAGGTGAAGGAGATCGCAAAGACTCCTCATTAGCTGAACTAGAGATAGACTGTGTATAAACTAAGAAGCAACCTCTACCATGATTATGACTCCTAGCTCTACCTCATCTAAGTCTAAGGGGATAAAACACATTTTTTCTTCTTGTTGCCATAGTCATAGACAAGGAAAAAAAGTAAAAAAATCTAGACAAGGACCACACTAGAATGTAGTCTCAAAAAAGAAAGATAAGAGTGTTGTATAATTGTGTACAAGTCATTTGAGTAATAGCTAGAACAGCCAAATATTATGACTATTGTGACACAAAGTATAACAAACATGAAAGGACAAGGATAAGATAACTAAGAAAGGAGACTAGTCCACATGTGGATCACAAGTTGTCAACTAAGTAAGAAGTCAATGTTATGAAACTGTTTACAAATAGAGAATTGGTATAATGTTGCACATATAGAGTACAATTAGAGAATAGATAGCTCTAATAGACAATTTGACAGTTTTGGAGGACAAGATTTCATGCAAAGATTTATGGGGAATCATGTGAAAAAGAATAAAGAACTAGGTGAAGACTCAAAACAACAAATTTTGGAAAGTTTTCTTGCACAAGGACTTGTATAGAGTTGCATGAGGATGTGTTGAATTGACAAAAGGACAGGATTCTGACATAAAAGGATACTATTTTCAAGATCTCATGTAGATAATTTTAGAGGACTACATGAGGACTTGGATAGGGTCACACAAAGAAATGCTTACTGAAAATGTTCTCACACAAAATTTTACAAAATTGGGTGCAACAAAGGGGACTAGACTGACATCTAAGATAGAATTTTGAATAGATTTTACAAGTTTCAAATAGTTCTGGATAGATTTTTGGTTCTGTTTACAGATTTCAAATCGATAGCAAGATGGTTTTCAAGTTTTTGGACAACATTTTTGTTTTTAAAAGACAATTTGTTTTCAAATAGACATGGGAAGCAAGTTGTAGTTGAAAATAATCCAACTGAGGACAAAGTAACTCAAAGGGATGGGGGAGTCTTGACCTTTAGTTTGTTTGAAAAGTTTGGACAAGTTTAAGACCTTAAAAAGACACACTCTGTCCCTAAAACAAAAAATGGTAGAGAAGGAAAAACCTTTATCTCACAACTTATGTGCATGCATTCACCTCACACAACTATGTCACCCCACTAGAGGGCACCTATATTTTCAGTGTATTCCAAGGGTTTAATAACATATTGTTGGAATTAAAGATAAAGTAACTGAGAGGGGGGGTGAATCAGTTACTTACAAAAATTAATCCACAAATCCCTTAGATGTCTTAATGATCTAGTTACTACTTTTACTCGGTAAACAAATGTTGTAACTCGGTAAATTAAACTATTACAATCATGCGTGTAACTGAAAATAAAGTGAACACAAGAGACACTAGATTTAACATGGAAACCCAATATGGGAAAAACCACTAAGTAACTAGTCACTAATTTCTCACTCTTCTAAAGTGAGCTCTGTTAGGAGCCAACCTTGTTAAAGGTTACAATACACATTTTCAGGTGTGACCTTGTTAGAGGATTTAATCACCTTGTTAAGAGTGGCCTTGCTAGAGGTCTTTAGAACACTGTCTATTGCCTTGCTATCCTTCTGAGCTTGGTAGACACTGTCTATTGCCTTGCTGACCTTCTGAGTTCAGTAGACACTATCTATTGCCTTGCTGACCTTTTGAGCTTGGTAGACACTGTCTAATTACTGATATGACATTTGTGCGACATCAAAGACAATAGACAATTGAACAATTGTATCCTACAATCTCCCTCTTTGGCATTCATGGCAACACAACATGTCATAGCAGAATGAAATTTGAAAACAAGTCTTTTTAATGACAAAACTCCCTCTTACATATAATCTCTCCCTCTTACACAAACTCTTATTATTTGCAAATTTTAGAAAGATATGACAATATATATTCTCCCTCTTTGACAACACATGCCAAAGATAGCTCAAAACAACTGAATAGCATTGTACCTGATGTACTGATTCATATGTGATGTCTTCATTAGTTTGCTGCATCAACTGATAGATCTTCAATTCTGTTCCTTTTGATGCATCACTAAATCTATATTTTAGTGAGCTTTAGATAGGAGAATGACCCCTAACTTACCTCTTAGATACAAGAATGCATCCTTAGGTAAAGGCTTTGTGAATATGTTAGTAATTTATTTCTTTGTATGCACATATTCCAATCTTATTTCCTTTTCTTGCACCAATTCTCTAACAAAGTGATACTTTATGGCAATATGTTTGGTTTTTGAATGCATCACTGGATTCTTGGAGATGTTAATTGAACTGGTGTTATCACAAAATATAACAACTAGTTCTATGATTTCTTGCTTCATACCTTTCAATAATTGTTTAAACCACACAATGTTTGAGCAATTTACTGCTACTACAACATATTAAACTTTTTCTATGGATTGAGATGTACAATTCTTCTTTTTTCTTGTCCAAGAAACCAACCTTTTCCCAAGAAAGAAAGCTCCTCCACTTTTTCTCTTTCTTTCGTCAATATTTCCTGCCTAATTTGCATCACTAAACACTTTTAAATCCAATTTTCCTCCAAGTTTATACTATTATCCATAATCTTCAGTTCCTTTCAAGTATCTCATTATCCTTTTGATTGCCATCATATGATTTTCTTTTGGTTTTGCTAAGAATCTTGCTACAATCCCTACTGCAAGGGCAATGTCTGGTCTTGTGTGCACTACATATTGCAACTTTCCAATCATAGATCTATATAGTGCCTGATCCACTTTCTTTGATTCATCATCCTTGGTGAGTTTTAATCTAGTACACATAGGAGTCCCAACTGGTTTGCAATATTCCATACCAAAAATTTTTAGTATCTCCTTGATGTATTTAGTTTGAGTGAT
This sequence comes from Cupressus sempervirens, assembly GCA_028749045.1. Lineage (NCBI taxonomy): Eukaryota > Viridiplantae > Streptophyta > Pinopsida > Cupressales > Cupressaceae > Cupressus > Cupressus sempervirens. The sequence continues at coordinate 444,822,712 of CM053783.1, read as the reverse complement.
GTAGATGCCATTCTTGTTCTATTGAATTTGAAGACCAACAAAGAATTTTTTTCACCAAACATTAACATTTCAAATTCCTTTTTCATTTGTTCTAAAAATTCTTTGCAAAGATCATCATTTCCTATGAACAAAGTATCATCTACAAATATTTCAGCCAAAACAATCTTATTATCTGGTCCTTCCTTTATGCACAAATTGCTATTGTCATTAATTCTTTGAAAGCCAATTTGAATAAGATAGTTATGCAATCTTTCATACCATGCTCTAGGGGCTTGTTTCAGACCATATAATGCTTTCTGCAACTTACAAACCATGTCCATCTTGTCTGGATCAACAAAACCTTTAGGCTGCTCAATGTACACCTCTTCCTCCAATATGCCATTGAGAAATGTTGACTTGAAATCCATCTGATAAACTTTGTATCCTTTGAATGCAACATATGCAAGTAAGGTTTTGACACCTTCCAGTCTTGCAATAGGAGAAAAAATTTCTCCATAGTCTACACCTTCTTCTTGAGAGTATCCTTTGCATACCAGTCTAGCTTTGTTCCTTGATACCTTACCATCTTCATTTAGTTTGTTTCTAAATGCCCACTTTTTTCCAATCACATTCTTTTCTTTAGGTCTAGGTACAAGAGTCCATGTTTGTTTTTTCTCTATCTATTCTATCTCATCATTCATCGCTTCAATCCAACTTTCATTGTCTAGTGCATCTTTGACATTTCTAGGTTCAAAATCAGCAAGTAAAAATGTGCCTTTCAACATACTTCTTGTCATTGTTCCTTCTGATTTATCACCAATGATCTAATCTGGTGTATGATGCTTTCTGACATATTTGGCTAACACAGGCTCCTTGCCTTTTGAATGACTTGCATTGTTATCCTTCTATCTCTCAACTTCTAGTTTTGATTCAGGTTGCTCAGGCTCGGTAGATGCTAACTCGGTAGCTTCTATTTGCAGCTTGGTAGATGTTGACTCGGTTTGAACTTCTTGTGACTCGGTTAATGAAGACTCTGGAGTTGAGGATTCTTGATTGATTGGTATACTTGGTATTGTATTAGGTTCAATGTAAGAAAATCTTTTGTAGTCTTTAGGTTCCTTTTTCCTTTCTTCTTCTGTTCTTTCTGTAAACTCATCAACTTTCACATGTGCACTTTCTATAACTTTGTAAGTAGATAAGTTCAAACACTTATATGCTTTTCTTTTGCAAGAGTATCCCAAAAATATTCCTTCATCACTTTTAACATCAAATTTACCTTTCTAGATTCTTTCAAAATGTAACATTTGCTTCCAAATACCTTTAGATAACTTACATTGGTTTTGTAGCCATACCACAACTCATAAGGTGTTTTGAATGAATCCTTTTTCAGCTATACTTGGTTCAAGGTATCAACTGCAATGTTGATAGCTTCCTTCTAGTATTTGATAGCAATGCCTTTCTCAATCATTAAGGTTCTTGCACAATCCATTATAGATCTGTTCCTTCTTTCTGTTATTCCATTTTGTTCAGGAGTTCTAGGTGTTGAAACCTATCTTTTGATTCCCTTTTCAATGAAAAAGTTATTGAACTCATGTGAAATGAATTCACCACCTCTATCAGACTTTAATCATTTCAATCTTTTGTCTGTTTCCTTTTCTACTTTGGCCAAATACCATTTGAACTTTCCAAATGCTCCTGATATCTCTCTAAGGTACCTAACAGTCATCATTCTTGAATAATCATCAACAAACATTATGAAGAATTTTTCACCAGTATAACTTTCAATGCCAATAAGTCCACACAAATCAGTGTGCACAATTTCTAGAACTTCTTCAGTTTGATAGTTCTTGCTTTTAAAACTAATCTTTCCCATTTCACCAATTTGACAATTCTTGCATAGACCAACCTCAGGTTTCTTTATGTCAGGAATACCTCTTACTTTCTTGAATTTACTAATCTTTGTTAAGTTTTCAAAGTTTACATGATACAACCTCCTATGCCATAACCAACTTTCTTCAATTTGAGCAATGAAATATGAACATTCACCAAGTTCAAGATAAAATAAGTTACCTTTTGTTTGACCACCAATCTTGTTTTTCCATGCATGAATTCTACTTTAAATCCATTATTGAGTAGTTGTGCTACACTCAAAAAATTGTGCTTTAGTCCTTCTACCCAATATGCCTTATCACATAGAAGTTCTTTGGTTAGTGAGATTCTTCTTTTTCCTTTTATACAACAAGGTTCATTGTTACCAAATCTTACACTGCCACCATCATAGTCTTCAAAGTATTCAAACTTAGTTTTATCACCAATCATGTGATGAGAACAACCACTATCTATGATCCATGTATCATTTTTTCTCATATGAGAAATTAGTGCAATTTCCTCATCATTATCAGATTCATCTTTTACAGCAATGTAGACAATTTCATCTTCTTCTTCATCATTAGAATCATTGGAATCTTTTTCCATAAAACATGTTTTCTTACCTTTATCCTTGAATGATTTGAAGTCTTTATTGCCATTGTACTTGTGACCTATCTTTTCATCTTTTTTCTGCTTATTTGGGCACCTAGCAATAATATGTCCAATTTCTTCACAAGAGAAATAGACTAGAGGAACTTTACCTTTGTATTTTCCTTTTCCTCTTGAATATTTTCTTGCTAGTAGAGCTTCAACCACTTCAAGATCATTGTCTGAACTTTTTTCTAATTCTTCATCACTTTCTTATTGTGGTTCCTTCATCTTTTTCCCTTTTTCTTTGAGTGAAAGCTTGGCTTCAAATGCTGAGTCAACATTCTTGGTTGTTGGAACATAGTTGTCATAGTTGTCTAGCTCAAATGCAGTCAATCTTCCAACTATAGCCTCTAGATTTATTTTATGATTTGCCTCAAATCTCTTTTCTTGAATTGCGGAAACTCTAATTGCATAAATAGGAAGTAGAGTTCTAAGAACTTTTTCTTATAACTGTCTCCTCCCTGATATCTCCTCCACATGCTTTGATTGCACTAACACATGCTTTAACTCTTTCAATACACTTTGCAATGTTTTCATCCTCTCTCATCCTCATTTGATCAAATTGACCTCTAAAACTTTATGCTTTGGCTCTTCTCACATTATCATCTCCTCCATCAATTTCTTTTAGCTTGTTCCACATTTCAGAGGCAGTTTTGCAATCCTTGATGTCATCAAATTCTTCACAACTCAGAGCAGATGCTATATCTATCATCATGTTATTGTGAGTCTTCTTTTCAGCAATATCATTGACAGATAATGTACCAGAAGGTTCTTCATATTTTTCATCAAGGTACTATAACTATGTATCACCAATAGAAGCCAGATGAAGCCTCATCAATCCTTGCCATGTTGAGAAGTTGTCCCTGTTAAGTCTTGGAATTTTCCTTTTGTAAGAGATCCTAATCTTTAGCTTAGATCCTTAAAATATTTTCCTATAAGCACCAAAATCTCTGATACCAATTGTTGGAATTAAAGATAAAGTAACTGAGAGGGGGATTCAATCAGTTACTTAAAAAAATTAATCCACAAATCCCTTTGATGTCTTAATGATCTAGTTACTACTTTTACTCGATAAAAAAACTGCTATAACTCGATAAGTTAAACTATTACAATCATGCATGTAAGTGAAAATAAAGTGAACACAAGAGACACCAGATTTAATGTGGAAACCCAATATGGAAAAAACCACCAAGTAACTAGTCACCAATTTTTTACTCTTCTAAAGTGAGCTCTGTTAGGAGCCAACCTTGTTAAAGGTTACAATACACACTATTAGGTGTGACCTTGTTAGAGGATTTAATCACCCTGTTAGGAGTGGCCTTGCTAGAGGTCTTTAGATCAATTAAACTGAACTGTCACGTTGTTAGAGGATTTACAAAATGGTTGTTAAACCAACTCTGTTAAGAGATTTGAAATCATTGCTACAATGTTTAGAAAGCAACAATGAATTGACCTGAACAAGATGCAACTGAATTTGTTAGATACAGGTCTCTGTTCAGCATCATTAGATCCTCCTTGATCAAATATGACTTTTTTGCTCCTCAATGATCTCTAATCATTCTTCAAATTCGCTTTGACAATAATCAATCTTCATATCACATTAACTTCTCATATCTCCATACCATACTTCTTTAAATTCGCAACTTGACTTCTTACTTATACCATTCAGATTTTCAAGTTGGCTCATTTACATGTTACATTTACCAATAAACCATTCAACAATGGGCTACAGATATTATTCTTTAAACAAATAAACGTCCTTTACTGGCTGACCCTGCTCGATAAATACTGCTTCTAGGAATTTCTAGAGTTAACCTTCTTGACTCGATTAACATTACAATATCTTAAAATCCTTTGGCTTTCAAGTTTACTCAGTAAGAACTGCTTTTACCAAATTACCTCTGATGACAGAGTGAACTCAGTAAGAACTGTTTCTGTCATATTATCTTCGATTACCAAGTGAGCTCAGTAAGAACTGCTTTTATCATATTTTCTTTGATTACCAAGTGAGCTCAATAAGAACTAAATTTATTTGATTACCTTGAAGGCTCAATAACCAACTGTCTACTTGGTAGACACTACAATCTATCTTTACTAACCTTTTGGGCTCCATAGACACTGTCTATTGCCTTGCTGACCTTTTGAGCTTGGTAGACATTGTCTATTGCCTTGCTAACATTCTGAGCTCAATAGACATTGTCTGATGATTGATATGACATTTGTGTGACATCAAAGACAACACACAATTGAACAATTGTATCCAAAAATGTCCCTCTTTGGAATTGATGGCAACACAACATGTCATAGCAGAATAAAATTTGAAAACAAGACTTTTTAATGACAAAACTCCCTCTTACATATAATCTCTCCCTCTTACACAAACTCTTATTATTTGCAAATTTTAGAAAGATATGACAATATATATTCTCCCTCTTTGACAACACATGCCAAAGATAGCTCAAAACAACTGAATAGCATTGTACCTGATGTACTGATTCATATGTGATGTCTTCATTGGTTTGCTACATCAACTGATAGATTTTCAATTTTGTTCCTGTTGATGCATCACTAAAACTGTATTTTAGTGAGCTTTAGATAGGGGAATAACCCCTAACTTACCTCTTAGATACAAGAATGCATCCTTAGGTAAAGGCTTTGTGAATATGTCAGCACTTTGTTCCTTTGTATGCACATATTCCAATCTTATTTTCTTTTCTTGCACCAATTCTCTAACAAATTGATACTTTATTGCAACATGTTTGGTTTTTGAATGCATCAGTGGATTCTTGGAGATGTTAATTGCACTAGTGTCATCACAAAACATAACAACTAGTTCTATGATTTCTTGCTTCATGCCTTTCAATAATTGTTTAAACCACACAATGTTTGAACAATTTACTGTTGCTGCAACATATTTAGCTTCTATTGTGGATTGAGATGTACAATTTTTCTTTTTGCTTGTCTAAGAAACCAACCTTTTTTTGAGAAAGAAAGCTCCTCCACTTGTGTTCTTTCTATCATCAATATTTCTTGCCCAATCTACATTAGTAAATACCTTTAAATCCAATTTTCCTCCAAGTTTATACCATAATCCATAATCTTCAGTTCCTTTCAAGTCTCTCATGGTCTTTTTGATTTTCATCATGTGATTTTCTTTTGGTTTTGCTGAGAATCTTGCTACAATCCCTACTGCAAGGGCAATGTTTGGTCTTGTGTGCACTACATATTGCAACTTTCCAATCATAGATCTATACAGTTTCTGATCCACTTCCTTTGATTCATATCCTTGGTGAGTTTTAATCCAGTACACATAGGAGTCCCAACTAGTTTGCAATCTTCCATACCAAACTTTTTTAGTAACTCCTTGATGTATATAGATTGAATGATGTAGATGCCATTCTTGTTCTATTGAATTTGAAGACCAACAAAGAATTTTATTTCACCAAACATTGACATTTCAAATTCCTTGTTCATTTGTTCTGAAAATTCTTTTCAAAGATCATCATTTCCTATGAACAAAGTATCATCTACAATTTTTTTTGCCAAAACAATCTTATTATCTGTTCCTTCCTTTATCTACAAACTGCTATTGTCGTTAGTTCTTTGAAAACCAATCTGAATAAGATGGTTATGCAATCTTTCATACCATGCTCTAGGGGCTTGTTTTAGACCATGTAATGTTTTATGCAACTTACAAACCATGTCCTTCTTGTCTGGATCAACAAAACCTTCATGCTGCTCAATGTACACCTCTTCCTCCAATATGCCATTGAGAAATGCTGACTTAACATCCATCTGATAAACTTTGTATCCTTTGAATGCAACATATGCAAGCAAGGTTTTGACACCTTCCAATCTTGCAACAAGAGAAAAAGTTTCTCCATAGTCTACACCTTCTTCTTGAGAGTATCCTTTGCATACCAGTCTAGCTTTGTTCCTTGATACCTTACCATCTTCATTTAGTTTGTTTCTGAATACCCACTTTGTTCCAATCACATTCTTGTCTTTGGGTCTAGGTACAAGAGTCCATATTTTTTTTTTCTCTATTTGTTCTATCTCTTCATTCATAGCTTCAATCCAAATTTCATTGTCTAGTTCATCTTTGACATTTCTAGGTTCAAATTCAGCAAGTAAACAAGTGCCTTTCAACTTACTTCTTGTCATTGTTGCTTCTGATTTATCACCAATGATCTGATCTGGTGTATGATGCTTTCTAACATATTTGGGTAACATGGGCTCCTTGCCTTTTGAATGACTTGCATTGTTATCCTTCTGTCTCTCAACTTCTGGTTCTAATTCAGGTTGCTCAGGCTCGGTAGATGCTAACTCGATAACTTCTATTTGCAACTCGGTAGATGCTGACTTAGTTTGAACTTCTTATGACTTAGTTAATGAAGACTCTGGAGTTGAGGATTCCTAATTGATTGGTATACTTGGTATTGTATTAGGTTCAATGTAAACAAATATTCTGTAGTCTTCAGGTTCCTTTTTTCTTTCTTCTTCTGTTCTTTCTGCAAACTCATCAACTTTCACATGTGCACTTTCTATAACTTTGTGAGTAGATAAGTTCAAACATCTATATGCTTTGCTTTTGCAAGAGTATCACAAAAATATTCCTTCATCACTTTTAACATTAAATTTACCTTTTCTAGATTCTTTCAAAATGTAACATTTGCTTCCAAATACCTTTAAATAACTTACATTGAGTTTGTAGCCATACCACAACTCATAGGGTGTTTTGAATGAGCCTTTTTTTAGCTATACTCGGTTCAAGGTATGAACTACAGTGTTGATAGCTTCCTTCCAGTATATGATAGCAATGTGTTTCTCAATCATTAAGGTTCTTGCACAATCCATTATAGATCTGTTCCTTCTTTCTACTATTCCATTTTGTTCAAGAGTTTTAGGTGTTGAAACCTATCTTTTGATTCCCCTTTCAGTGCAAAAGTTATTGAACTCATGTGAAATGAATTCACCACCTCTGTTAGACCTTAAGCATTTCAGCCTTTTAGCTATTTCCTTTTCTACTTTGGCCAAATACCATTTGAACTTTTCAAATGCTTTTGATTTCTCTCTAAGGTACATGATAGTCATCATTCTTGAATAATCATCAACAAACAGAATGAAGAATTTTTCACTAGTATAACTTTCAATGCCAATAGGTCCACACAAATCAGTTTGCACAATTTCTAGAACTTCTTCAGTTTGATAGTTCTTGCTTTTAAAACTAGTCTTTCCCATTTTACCAATTTGACAATTCTTGCATAGACCAACCTCAAGTTTCTTTATGTCAGGAATACCTCTTACTTTCCAGAATTTACTAATCTTTGTTAAGTTGTCAAAGTTTACATGACACAACCTCCTATACCATAACAAAATTTCTTCAATTTGAGCAATGAAACATGAACATTCACCAAATTCAAGATAAAATAAGTTACCTTTTGTTTGAGTGCCAGATCTAATCAGCTTTCCTTTGCCATCCAACAATCTTTCTTTTCCATGCATGAATTCTACTTTAAATCCATTATTGAGTAGCTATACTACACTCAACAAATTGTGCTCTAGTCCTTCTACCCAATATGCATTATCACATAGAAGTTCCTTGGTTACTGAGATTCTTCCTTTTCCTTTTATACAACAAGGTTCATTGTTACCACATCTTACACTACCACCATCATAGTCTTTAAAGATTCAAACTTAGTTTTATCACTAGTCATGTGATGAGAACAACCACTATCTATGATCCATGTATCATTTTTGCTCATATGAGAAATTAGTGCCATTTCCTCATCATTATCATATTCATCTTTTACAACAACGTAAACAATTTCATCTTCTTCTTCATCATTAGAATCATTGGAATCTTTTGCCATAAAACATGTTTTCTTACCTTTATCCTTGAATGATTTGAAGTCTTTCTTTCCATTGTACTTGTGACCTTTCTTTTCATCTTTGTTCTAATTATTTGGGCACCTAGCAGCAATCTGTCCAATTTCTTCACAACAGAAATATATTAGAAGAACTTTACCTTTGTATTTTCCTTTGCCTCTTGAATATTTTCTTGCTAGTAGAGCTTCAACCACTTCAAGATCACTATCTGAACTTTGTTCTGATTCTCCATCACTTTCTTATTGTGGTTCCTTCATCTTTTTTCCTTTTTCTTTGAGTGAAAACTTGGCTTCAAATGTTGATTCAACATTCTCGGCTGCTGGAACATAGTTGTCATAGTTGTCTAGGTCAAATGTAGTCAATCTTCCAACTATGGCCTCTAGATTTATTTTATTATTTTCCTCACATCTCCTTTCTTGAATTGCAAAAACTTTGATTGCATAAATAGGAATTAGAGTTTTAAAAACTTTACTTATAACTGTCTCCTCACTGATATCTCCTCCAGATGCTTTGATTGCACTAACACATGCTTTAACTCTTTCAACGTATTTTGCAATTTTTTCATCCTCTCTCATCCTCATTTGATCAAACTGCCCTCTCAAACTTTTTGCTTTGGCTCTTCTCACATTATCATATCCTCCATAGATTTCTTTTAGCTTGTTCCACATTTTAAAGACAATTTTACAATCCTTGATGTCATCAAATTTTTCATAACTCAGAGTAGATGCTATATCTATCATCATGTTATTGTGAGCCTTCTTTTTAGCAATATCATTGACAGATAATGTACCAGAAGGTTCTTCATATTTTTCATCAAGGTACTGCAGTCCTGTATCGCCAATGGAAGCCAAATGAAGCCTCATCAATCCTTGCCATGCTAAGAAGTTGTCCCTATTAAGTATTGTAATTTCCCTTTTGTAAGACATCTTGAGCTTTAGCTTAGATCTTTGAAATCTTTTCCTGTAAGCACCAAAATCTCTGATACCAATTATTGGAATTAAAGATAAAGTAACTGAGGGGGGGGGTCAATTAGTCACTTACAAAAATTAATCCAAAAATCCCTTAGATATCTTAATGATCTAGTTACTGCTTTTACTCAGTAAACAACTGCTATAACTCGATAAATTAAACTATTACAATCATGCATGTAACTGAAAATAAAGTGAACACAAGAGACACCAGATTTAATGTGGAAACCCAATATGGAAAAAACCACCAAGTAACTAGTCACCAATTTTTTACTCTTCTAAAGTGAGCTCTGTTAGGAGCCAACCCTGTTAAAGGTTACAATACACACTATTAGGTGTGACCTTGTTAGAGGATTTAATCACCCTGTTAGGAGTGGCCTTGCTAGAGGTCTTTAGATCAATTAAACTGAACTGTCACGTTGTTAGAGGATTTACAAAATGGCTGTTAAACCAACTCTGTTAAGAGATTTGAAATCATTGCTACAATGTTTAGAAAGAAACAATGAATTGACCTGAACAAGATGCAACTGAATTTGTTAGATACAGGTCTCTGTTCAGCATCATTAGATCCTCCTTGATCAAATATGACTTTTCTGCTCCTCAATGATCTCTGATCATTCTTCAAATTTGCTTCCACAATAATCAATCTTCATATCACATTAACTTCTCATATCTCCATACCATACTTCTTTAAATTCGCAACTTGACTTCTTACTTATACCATTCAGATTTTCAAGTTGGCTCATTTACATGTTACATTTACCAATAAACCATTCAACAGTCGATTACAAATATTATTCTTTAAACAAATAAATGTCCTTTACTGGTCGACCTTGCTCGATAAATACTACTTCCAAGAATTTTCAGAGTTAACCTTCTTGACTCGAGTAACATTACAATATGTTAAAATCCTTCTGCTATCGAGTTTACTTGGTAAGAACTATTTCTGTCATATTTTCTTTGATTACCAAGTGAGCTTGGTAAGAACTACTTTTGTCATATTTTCTTCGATTACCGAGTGAGCTCGGTAAGAACTAAATTTCTTTGATTACCTTAAAGGCTCAGTAACCAACTGTCTGCTTGGTATACATTGCAATCTATCTTTACTAAGCTTTTGGGCTTGGTAGACACTATCTATTGCCTTGCTGACCTTCTGAGCTTGGTAGACACTGTCTATTGCCTTGCTGACCTTCTAAGCTCACTAGACACTGTCTATTGCCTTGCTGACCTTCTGAGCTCAGTAGACACTATCTATTGCCTTGCTGACCTTCTGAGCTTGGTAGACACTATCTGATGACTAATATGACATTTGTGTGACATCAAAGACAACACACAATTGAACAAATGTATCCAACACATATATGTTGAATGAACACCCTTGTAATAGGGGTCAAGCACATATACCACCTTCCAACACCCAGGTACATGCCTATGGTGAGTATCTAGAAGAGATATTCTTCCCCCTCCTTGCACAAAGATTATGCCCCCTTTTAGAGGTGAATTGGGTAGCAACTAACTAAAATCTTTTTACTTGGCTTCTATTCACATTAACCTCCAGTTGCTTCATGAGTGAAGTTGAGTCCAACATCTACAAGTGCACATACTTGACTAACAAGATTGGGGTTGGTGTCGGCTAGTGTAGGATATAGAGCCTCCTCTTGATATGTGATATCAGAATGAAGAAGAGGAAATTAATATGGCTTTGGAATCTTTCACTCTATAAATCTTCTTTATTATAGTGAGTTGGAATCTATGGTGAAAGGAGTGTGCTCACTTGGGTCGTTCCTAGACATTGGATTTCTTTGACAGTCCCTCTAAAGGTTGACTTAGACTACTAGTTTGAATCTAAGGGTCTAAGTTTTTGATTTCCCTCAAGGAGAAAGAGCATACTCCTCTAGCTCATCACCTTGCCTAAACATAGAAGACATGTTAATCACCGAGTTCGCTTAATCGATCTAGACTTGCCCTTTCTCAAGATTTTGATTCCCTAAAAGGAAATCATCATCCCTTCATGGAAAAGGCACATAATAGAGAACCACTAACTTGCTTGTCTTGCTCGGATGTCAACTTTCAAAGGCATCTAGGTTTTTTATTTACTCTTGGGCATGACTTCCAATTAGTACAGAGAATACTCCCTTATTCCCCTATCTTGCACCCTATGAAGTTCACAAGCCCTAATTATGCTATGTGTCAAAAGCAACAAAAGAAGACATGACATTTAAGCGGGTTTGAAATGAATCTTTGACATGCGTATCTTTGACAAGCATCTTGCAATCACATAGTTAGTACATGTTTAAAGTGTTTTAATAAAGGTGTCTTCGACAAGCATCCTACAAACCACTGTCATGCTATAGAAAAATTAAATTTCGAATGAAAATTCTTTAGGGAACATCATTAGTAAAAAACATAATAATAAAAACTAAATTCTAGAAAACTAGCTTTTGCATGTGCTAATGCAAAATTTTGAGCAAAATTATGCACAGGCCCATGCGAGAAAATGATGTACACCATGCAAGAAACCATGCATTTATGCACTTTTTCATGTGAGGAAGTGTAATGAAAGGGGTGACATATTCAATTCCTCATGCAAAAATGAGATTTCTCATGCAAAAATCTAGAAAATTGCACAGACATCAGTGATAGAGTAAATAAAAATGTAGAAAATAGAATAAATGAGGCTAGAAAATTTGATTTCTCAACCCCACGGTGGGTGCCATAAATGTATATGTGAATTGTGGGCCTCTAATCCTCACATACACTTCAATATAGTCATTACCAAAGAGATCATCCCAGAATGAACATTGAATTGTTCATCCAAGTAATCCAATAGTGCGACCTATTGCCTTCTAACTAGAAGGATTTTGGCTTTGCTCTTAGAATGAGAAGTAGGCAACTAAACCTCTAGTTAAAAGGATTTAATGATAGATAAATGAAAGTGTAATTAATCTATATGAAGTGAAATTAATCTAAGAACAAAGAAATCGAGTTATACTATATGTATGCATTTTAAAATCTAAATGATATTAATATGCTAGGAAATTATAAAAGCTTATGAAAGTATGAGCAAATAAGTAACTATTTTGACATTAATTTGATAAAATTCAATTCAACCCCTTTTAATGAGGAATTGAAGGCTCCTTAAATAACATTCCAAAAATTAATCGACAGTCAAGATCTGATGTAGGAGCATCCTAGGTTGCCTTGCAAGATTTATTTTGATCGCAACATTTATGTTAAAATCTTTTCTTGGGATGTGTCCAGACCATTATTGGGTCGGCCTTCCTCTTATGTAATGTTCTAGGATAATCTGTAAGCCATCTTGGCAAGTATATATAGAGTGTTTAGGCTTAGAGTTAGGCAAGTTTTAAGAAGAAGATGGGGGAACAAAACTAAAAGTGCAAATTTACAGTTGGATCTTTGAATGTAAATGTATTTATAATTGGTTGTAACCTGGAAGGCCTTATAGCTGGGCATGTATGAAGATATTTTGATGAGTCGGTAAAAGTATTTCACTGTTCTTCCTCCTTTGGTCTTTGTTCCTTATGTTTGATTCTATTGTGTTAACTCTTGCAGGGTGGTTTGGATAGCTAGGTCAGCCTTTGGCCCTAGTTATTCATCGTTTACCTATGTCAAATTAGAATGAACTGTCAAGATTAGAGATGAGATTCAGTCAGGATGGAAAATTCCTAGTGTAGGTGAGGTTAACTAACTCAGATCCTAAGTGTGATGGAGTGTTAACTAAATTTCACCTGAGTGTGACAACAAATTGATTAGGTCAATTCTAATTTGAGAGATAAATCACTCATAATTCCCATTCCTAAACTAAAGAGAAAATTTGAAGAGATTATTTAATTTAATAAATAAGATATGACCTCATAAATGCATAAACTTTAATTAATTGAGTAATTAAAATTCAAAAATTAAGATGAGGACATTATTAAATTAAATACATTTAATTCCTTCACACATTAGCTAAAGAAGTAATTTAATTTAATTAAAGTATGAACACTTACAATTAAATAAAATTTGATAAATAGGTTTAATATAGCTAAGTTGAGTCAATACATAGGAATTAAATAAAGGGTGCAATTAATGCATATTAGGGTTTTCTACATCTGACACTTAGGTCAACTAGTCATAATAAAAATCAAAATTGCCTAGTAAAATAGGACTTAGAGTTGATTGAATAGACCAGAATTGGTTTAGCATGGCAATCTGCCAATTTTGGAGTAATACAACTATTAGCTCAACCTTAATCCAAAGAATTTACTAGATTGATACAATTGTTAGAGTGTAACAATAAGACTTGATCTAATAACAAAACAACTCACTTGTAAATTACAAATCTCTAATTCAGCTCTCCATTTTGCTTGCCATTCATTCCCTTTATTTATGATTTCTTGTTCACCCTTCATTCGTTCACCTCCTTAAGCCTTCAGGCTTAGTATGCCAACAACATGCCCATTCCTTTAGCCACTAGATGAAGCAATACCTTCAGATTTTTTCTTCTTCTCACACACACTAGATCTTCTATTCTTAACACTATTTATTTTGACCTTGTGTCTCCTTAAATAGAGAATTTTGATCTTTTTCACTTAATCAAAATTGTCCATCTCAGGGTTAGGTTAGATTCATCGAATCCTCCCTTCTTTCCATTGTGTTCCCTCTAGAAACTTCTCTTACAATCCTTATTACATTCATCTAAAATAGTTTATCTTGAGTTTTGTGCCACCATCTCATCATACTTATCTTCAACACACTTCACACAATTCAAGAAATCAACTTTGTCATCTCAAATTCACCAAATCTTTGGTAAAACACTTTTACTCTCACTTAGAAATAACATGCTATTACTTAGCAATAATAGTCTTTTGATTCTCATCCAACACTAGGTTGCTCGACATGAACTAAGTCTTCATTCAATCATTACTATCATTTATTAACGCTCGATACATAGTGTATTTTAATTGTGCTTGGTACATACTAAACTTCACTTAGCTTGGTCATAATCAACTTTCCAATTGGTTTGAACTAAATGCTTGACTGATATTGTTTTCTCAGTCAAGCTTGGTAGGCACATTTTATTGCATTTTTTTCTTTTTTTCTTTGCTTAAGTATCCTTTCATTTTAGCCTTAATTAGATAAGCAATACATCATATCATCAAAGTATTTTCTAGTCTTAGTGCTCCTTTTATACACCATATAACTCAACCTTTCTCTAAGTACTTTTGTTATCCTTTCTTTTCAAATCCTCTTCATCAATCAATCAAATTATAGCATTAAGACCAAAGTAGCAATTGTCTTACCAACAAGTAGCAAGTTTGACATCAGTGACAAAATAATGATTTTTCCATGATATGTTCCAATACTTCAAAAATTGTCCTCTTTGGCATTGATCAAAAACCAATACTAATAATCAATACCAAAAAGAAACTTAATACCTTTTATTGAGATATCTCCCTCTATCAATGTCTATCCTTCCTTTGTATAGGTTAGTGTTTTCTTTGCAACGTCTCTTCTTCTTCAATGAAACTCTCTCTTCAAGATATTCAATGTTACTCTCCCTTTAGTATTCTTTTGCAATCTCTCCCTCTTTGAAAAAAATGCCAAAGACTTGTCATCTATTCATGTAGATATCAACAATTTGGGTTCTAGCTCTATCACCTTGCTTGTGACTATGAATCTTGTTTTTCAACTCCTTCCTTACTTTAGGCAATTCCTAAAGTAAGATCCACAGCATCAAGTTGTAAAGTATGCCATTCAACTTGATTGATGCAAGGCCTATTCTTCTTTAAGTATCTTGAGATAGGGACATCATCCCTAGCTTATCTCTAAGGTATTCATATGCATCCTTAGGTAAAGCCTTTGTGAATATATCTACTATCTATTCCTTTCTATTCACATATTCCATTCTTACTTCTTTTTCTTGAACCAATTCTCTCAATTAATGATATTTTCTTTCAATGTTCTTTGTCATTATGTGCATCACAGGAAGCTTAGATATGTTTATAGAACTTGTATTGTCACAATAGATTACCATAGGTTTAGTGATTTCTTCCTTTATTTCTTTGAGTAATTGTTTAATCCATACCAAATTTGTAAAATTCATAGCAATAGCCACATATTCAGCTTCAACACTAGATTATGAAATATAGTTTTTTTTCTTCCTAGCCCATGAGACTAATCCTTTTCCTAAGAAAAATGCTGCACCACTTGTAATTTTTCTATCTTCAATGTTTCCTATCCAATAAACATATGTATAGGCTCTCAATTCAAACTTATCATTCTTTTTGTAGCATAGACCATAGTCTTCTATTCCTTTTACATATCTCATAATCCTTTTAACAAAAATTAAGTGATTCTCCATGTAAGGCCTCTTCCCTAGTATCGTATTATAAATCTTTAAAAAAGCATGAACATGGTTAGATCTAGGAGAAATAAAGGAGATAAGATGTTATGTTTTCTCTCTTGTGAATGATAGACTATTACTACACAACTTATGATCGAATGATGGTAAGAAGTTTGTGGAATCTAAGTATGCCTAGATTTATAATGAACTTGAAATCTTAATGAGACTGATGTATATTGTATTCATTGTTGTGCTAAGTATCATGTTCAAATTTCATTGGGTTGTGTTGGTGTTTTTTTTTTAAAAGGGCTAAAACTACTAAGCAACAAAATGCTTAATACCAAAATGATAATACTCATACAATCTAAAGGTCGGCCAATTCTTGTTAACAATTGCATGTGTAAAGCATTTTGACCCAACTTCGACAAGACTAAAGGTGGTTTTCTACTCTTTTGGCTCTGCAAAACTAGGGTGGGTATACCCAGGGATGATTCAAGACTAGGAAAACTGTATGAGGATTATTTTTAGTTTCATTCTGATTCTCATTTCAAAATCCTCAAAAACATACATAATTCTTAATAACTTGATTGACACATCCCATATAACAGATATGGCCAAAATTTCTTCTATAGATCTGTAAATGTTCTTAACAATAGTAGCTAACTAAAGCTAAAAAATTCCATGTAGACAAGTGCTGGCCAGCTTTGAAGATCTATAGGAAACAAAAGTAAAATTGATTTAATTCTACATTTTTGACAACCATTTGTGACATACTTCTCCATTAACTAAATCAATTTGATTAGTGCCTAATCCATTGGGGTTCAGAGTCTATAGCAAATTCTTAGATCTAACTTGTTGCCTTACAACAAATTCTACCAGCAATTCTTATCAGAATTTATCATTCAAAACCCTTTCCATTACTAAAGAAACCTTATCACATTCATCAAAGCTTTTATTTAATCCATTGAATTAACAGCAAAGATAAAAAAATATGCAACCTAACTAGATTGTATTCAATTGCACAAGCCTTTACTTATACAATATCAAGACAACCAAGTAATTAGAAGGAGACAAGATTCAGAAAGAACTGATATGGGGACAGTTCACAATTTTTATTCATTTTCTTTGAAAATGGTATATCATTTACAATAGACTTAGAATAACCTTCAGAAAGAAACACAGCTCATTCTATATTCATGTATTCTCAGAGAATTGACAGAGAAAATACATCATAAACTTGCTTTCAAAAATTTGGACCAAAGACAGACTAAGTATATCACTTAGAAAATTAGAATTCAGACCATTCTTCAGCCTTGGAATCTCACTTAAATAGTGTGATGCAACAAGCTTCAAGCTAAAAGAAAGTGACATGTGTCTTCTAAAAGATACTGACAAATATCTGTCATAAAAGACAAAAGCAAATAACAGAAAGGCTATTACATCGAACATTCCTTGGTGGGTCCCTTTCTGTTATGCTTCTCAATTGTTGAGACAAGAAAATATGATATGATTCTTCATTTATTGTTCATCCTCAGAGTAAGTGGCCATGAGGTTAAAAAGTGATGTGTCATCTTCAACTACCTACAAACTTAATTTAATCTGGGGATTTTCCATTTCTTCATTACTAACTATGAGGGTAACTTTTACTTTTGCATCTTCCACCTCATCACCTTCTGACATTTCTTCTACAAACTGATTTTTCCATTTATCATAAGCAACATCATTTGGCCAATTAAAATTTAGAGCCTCTCTTTGTATAATGACTAAAGAATTTGCAAATTCCTCTAAATCATCAAACTCTTTTCTCAAGGCATTATAAAATAATTGTATCTTTACTAACTCTTCGTTTGTCCTTGCCCAAAACCAGTGGCCAATTTCACTCATGATGTTCTTGATCCTTTTGTAAAATAATTCATCCAACTCCTTTTTCCACTTTTCCTTTTCCTTTATTGTATCAATAGATTCTAAAGCACAAGGAAATAAAGTGAATTTTTCAGCAATATACTGGGAAAAAAAAAGTGTTAATCTCTTCTGTAAAGAATCCCTTTTATCATCAAAATCTTCTAGTTTATTTAAAAAATCAAAAATTTTCTCTACTTGATGATAAGGCATTTGGACGACAGATATACACATAATTGTGATATCATTATTCCTCTCCCTCCACTTCTATGCAAGGGGAGTCAATTTATCCTTATCTCTATTCAACTCATCCATGAGGGTTGAAATTCTTGTCAATTGATCAAAGAAGGTTGACCATTGTATTTTATCCCTTAAATAAATCACACCCTGCTTTAATTTTCCTTCATATTGATTTCTTAATTCTACCTACAACTCATGTAATTTGGCTTTTTCTTCTTCAAAATCATCTGTAGTATAGAATTGGGGCCTTTCAGGGGTGTCTGGTATTTCAATAATAGGGGTTGTTCTATCAAATGACTATGGAGGGTATGCAATTCTAGGTGCACTGGATTCTCCCACCTTTCTTTTCCCAAGTATCTTATCTATTTGAGACATTTTTTTTTCCAGTGACTGTATCTATATACCCCTCTCCTCATATGCTTTTAAAACTTCTGCATACCTAGCATTGAGTTGGGTAAACTTATCTTCTTCCTGGCTAGATACAACACCACCCAATTTTAGCACTTCTGAGGCCATTCCCATTATTTTCTTACTACTTACTTCACTAGCCCTATATACTGTCAATGTACCAATATTGTCTGCAATAGGAAACTCATGCAGCCTGGTATTTTCCCTCTTTTCCATAGACCATATAACAAGGGCTTGGTGGTCATCACTAAATTTGACTCCTCTATGAGCTTGTAATATTTATTCAGCAGTTGTTAGTTGAACATCTTTTTGCTTCCTTACTGAATCAAAAACAATTGCATTTGCTATATCCCATTCTGGCAAAAGGAGGACTCTTGATTGTCTAACTATTTGCCTCCCAACTTCAGGAGTAAACTAGGAAAAGTCATTCAAAAATTTTGACTTCCCCTCTCCCTTAATAACTGAGTCAGGTTTATCTGGTTGCTCAGCTTTGATTTTCTCATAGGCTTTCTTAAAATTTTCCATATTTAATCTCCACAAAAACTGAGCAAAAGCCCTAGATCTTACAAAATTTTCATCATTAATAAATCTGTCATAAGCCTATGCAACTATTGGGTCAATTTCCTTACCTTGGTAATTAGCAATGGTTAGGTCCAAGGAAGGTGTAGGAGGTTCTTGTGGCTCTCCAACATCCAAGTCTGTAGAAGTGACAATCACATCCCCTTCTCCACCCATTTGTCTAAGTTGTTCCCTTAGAGACACTTCATCATCTATATGGATTGGAGATTGGCTAGGGGAGTATTGTTCCTTTTGAGAAGAAGAAGACCCTTGCTCTAATTTTTGCCTTTTTAGAGAGTGGGTTGCAGATGGGCTTCTTGACCTTTGCTTCTGATGAGAGGGTGCTTGTTGCACATTTCGAATCATAACATAACCTGCCCTCTTCTGCAATGTATATTGGCCAGGAGCTATGTCATGTCCCCAATTTTTCTGGTGACAGTTCGATTTAATTAATTTAATTAATGGTTGTCCAAGGACGACTAATTAGTTATTTTAATTAAATAAATAAGTATTAAAAGATGACCTTGTATTTAATAAAGTGACTTTAGTATTTAATAAAGTTACTTGGAGTATTTAATAAAGTCACTTGAGGGATAAGATCAAAAAGATTCTAGAAGTCTCTGGAGAGGATGGAGAAAAAGAATAAATAGGCACCCCGGGGCTCCATTCGAATGAGGCAGTTGATTATCTCTCTTTGTGTTTCAGATTGTGATTCAATCACAGGTGCATTGTGGAACCTAGGGTTTCTACAATTGTCACAGTTGGCCATTGAGAACGATAACTCTCAATTGGTTCGCAATTTTGAGGGTGTGAAATATCATCCGAATTATTGCAGATTGGAGGTGACGCTGCAGTCATTTCATCAGGGACAAATCTGTGGCCTAAGGCCAAATCTTGCGATTCATTGATCATTGGAGGTTTAGTTAGGAAAGGATTAACTAATTGCAGTATTAGAGGTGAATGGTTGTTTGCTGTTAAATCAGCAGAAGCTTTGAGTGCAGCTGTGTAGTTACGGAACTGTCGGAAGCTTATCGGGGTAGTCCGTAGCAATCGACCATGAGCGTCCAGATTTCAGGAAATAACGACTTTGTAAGCTTCAAATATCCGGCCGTACATCTAGGTCGTCAGGATCAGCAGTAAAAACTCATGATTACTATGAATTCGGCTTGATTGTGAATCTCTTTTCAGAACGGAAGTCCCTAAGTTCAGATCCGCACTTAGTTTTAACCAGCAGAAGGGTTTTTTGTGAAGACGCATCTCTGTGTTAGACCGATTCCGAGTTCCGTGCAAAGGAAGTTGAGAGTTTTTCAAAACTCTGTAGTATCCATTCTAAATTAGCTCATTTCTCTAATCACACATCGCATCTTGGCGTCTACCATCGTGGGCAGAAGGAAACGGAGGAGATTGGGCGGGCTCCAGCGATGACGGGGACAAGATTCTATCCGTTCTCAATCATGTATTTGGAAATCGCAGGTTTGTATGGGAAACGAGCTCCAATCTATCACTCGAAGATTGCTGCAATGGTCGATCCATTATTAAAGACGCATTAGTTTGGGCACGAAGGGACACGGGTTGAAATATTTGTGGGATCTGTCCCTGACTCCAAGCAGAGGTCGCGATTCATAGAATCTCGGGTGACAGACGTTATCCAATAGCAAGCCAAAGGCGGAAAGAATTAATAAAGGTGCCATTTTTATCACACGGGTAGGTAAGCCAACAACTGGATTCACATTTAGAAGGGCAGCATTATCAGATTTATACGCAAGTTTGGTGGACTGGCGACATCCTCCCCGCCTTAAGTGAACAAATCTGCGCCTCATCGAGCCAGGCGTCTTCCTCAGCATTTCCATCATTAATCATCGCAGGAAATAAACGCTGCAAGTATATCCTCTAGCAGATAATAATATTTTCGGAAGCCATTGGTATTGCGCAGATTTGAAACGGACCTACAAGACAATTTGCAGATGATCAAATAAGGCAAGCAGAAGATATCGTACAAGTGGTAGCAAGGAGTTTACCAGGTGTTACTCTATTGATAAGAGCTGAATAAAATATATAGTCACTGTTATTAGTTTGGCTCCCCATAAGATTTCTCTGAACGTGTTTGTTATCACTGCATTTGTAATAACCATTAATTTGATGAATGGTTGGAAACATTGCATTTGTTATCATTATTCACCAAGTGTTTGACGCAGAGCCTGTTTGCTAACTGTTTGACAAAATGCCTAATCATTGAAGTTTTAGTATTTTGGTGTTTAAGAGGCAAATATCCTGTCGGGGATATTTCAAGCTACCACATTTCTACTGCTTATTCTTCTTTGTACTTCTACAGCCTTGTCTGGATGTGTTTCAACATACATAGCTTTCTTTTCATTCATGGTTTGAATTATTATGGAAAAATTATTCATTAATGCTTGTATTTTAGCTCCCCAGTATTTCTTGTCTTTCAATGGGTCATATTGGTGGTCAAAAGCATTAATAAATTCCAGGGTCTTACTGAAAACTATCCATTTCTCTTTTCTCAATTCTTGTTCCTGCAATGTGAAGATATTTTTGATTATATCTTCTGGATAGTAAACCTGATGTACCATATGGGAAGGTCTTACCCTTTTTTTTAAAAGGTCATAGAATCCATCAGGGTCACTGAATCTAGCGTGAGACTTTGCCATGTTATATCTATCCAAAAACAAATTCAGGTGCTTCCACCCCTTTCTGACAAAGACAAAATCATGCACTATAGTAACAATTGGAAAGAAAGTGCCCTTCTTAATCAATTCCCTCTCATCTATAGTGCCTATCTGCCATAAGAGCTCAGCAATCCCAATCTTCAAAGGCACATGAAAAGGCAACACATGTGGCTTTCCATTAAAACCATATACCCTTATCATAGTTGAAACATTATAAGGGATTATATCCCCCCAGTTATGACTAACCAATAGCCCTTGTGCATGATCTTTAGGTCTAATCAATTCCAACAATGCTTATGGAATTCTGGGGTTGTCCCCTCTCAAAAGAAATCTCGGCCTAGATGCGAAAAATCTGTCAAACCTTACATAACTAGCATCTGTGGCTTCTGAAGTCATATCCACACTCCATACCTTGCATTCTGTAGTATGCCTTGTCAGTACGAGAGGATATTAGTGGCAGCAGTGGAATACTTGTGGTATACTGGAACAAAAGCCTACAAAGGTGTAGCATGTAAAATTATGTTGTAAACACCATGTGCTAAAAATAATGGTGAGAACAACTATGTTGTCAACATGACAACTTAGATGTTTATGCAAACTCTAGTGTTGTAGACACCATGTGCTAAATTAGAGTTGCTTACTCCAGTGTTGTCAACATGACAACTCATATGAGTACACAAACTTCTAGATGTATAACCTAATAAATAATCAATAATAATGCATTTATCCTAAGTAAACTTAAAAAAATCATAAATAATAATTATTTACGCTAACAATGATTATGGTCCATTTAAAAGCACCACAACATAAGTTAAGAAAAAGAACATCCTTAATTTTGAAGTTTGTATGTTTGTGCTCTAGAAAGGAGCTTATTTCTTTTGAGTGTTTCAAACTGATAAAAGAAGTAATATGTAAGTTTAGTCTTCCTAAAGTGGTTATAGCAGTAACAATAGAGTTTCCCAAAAGTAATAAATTGTATTCAATATAATATGTATTTTATTTCCACTACCAAAAAAATAGATAACAACTCGAGTAGATGTGTTTTTGTCTCTACGAGTACTAGAATGCCTTTTCTTTCGAATAGAACATGTCAGAATCCTCTTATACGATCGAAACAACACAACCGGCATAATATTTGACCTAACTTCAGCAATCCCACATAAAGAGGAAGTAAGCTACCTATCGATTATGCATTGATTCTTCTTTTTGATGAACTTTGTAAATTTTAAGATATCCTTCCCCTCCTATCCCTGCGAATGGATTTTCCATTAAACTTCACTTTAGATCTTAAAGCAAACAAATGAAATAAACACACTGCATTGCATGCCATAATATTGGTATGCCTTGATAATGCAGCGGTTTATGGATGACTCTATTTCCAAGTAGCATTCTTGTCCCCTGTTATTCTTAATCTCTAAATTAAGAACTTTTTATTGGGATAATATTATATAAAATGGATTAGTGACCACTAAATCTCTAGTGTTGCATGAAAGTGTAGAACTAGAAGGAAATTTCAAAGTTTGAGTGCCTCTTTCAAGACTAGTCTCTAATAAGAAAAATGCAATAAAGTAGTTATATAGTTATATGTTTACTTTTTCTTCAGTAAAAGTCCATAAGATTATATTAATATAGTTATATAATTATAATATTTTTAGGATTACTACTATTATTCTTGTCATTTATCTATTTGTATGTTTTGGTTGTTTCATATACTTAAATTATTAGTGATGAAGTGTAACATAATAATGTATATGATAAAGAATGAGATAGGAAATATGTTCAAATGTAATAAGAATTTTATTTAAATTTTATATATGCACATCTTAATTTATAAAAATAGTCATCACTTATACTTTAAACACAAAACTAAACTAATTTAAAAACTAAATATACATTTATTTTATCTACACCAATCCAATGAATTAAAGTTTTCATTAGACATTAAATAAACCATTGATTTTTATTATTATTATTATGTTATATTGAGATAAAGGTTATAGAGAATATAAGGTCCAAGTTTTTCCCTTTAAGAAAATATTAAAGAATAGGAAATAAGTGTTTGATTTGGTAGAAAAAAGTCATTAACGTCTAGACGATGCTTAGTTCAAATCTTTCACTATACCAAAAACATAAAAAATATAACAAGAAATTGATTTATATAGTAAAAAAACAAGCCAACACAGCTTGTGGTTGGCTAATTTCATGTGACTATTCATCTATCTCTATTACATTTGTACATTCATGGTCATAGTCTCTAGAAATTAGATATGTGAGGCAAAATGGTCATGGACTCTAGATATTATATATATTGAGATGAAATTTATTTGTATTGATTGACACCTTTGAATTGAGTATTTCTCAATTGCCATGTTGTGTGTTTTTAAACACAACTTTTCAATTGTTCATTGTCTTATGGCCACTAAAATTAGTGATACAATAAATAAAAATATGTTTTTGGCATTTGATGTGACCCTTTGAGAGTGTTTCAATTCTATAGTTTACTTTGATTTGCAAAAACCACTAGGATGTAGGTGAAAAGAAACATATTGAGAGAACATTTATACTAGTTGTTAATGTCATGGTGAGGGTTTCAATTAGATTTGCAATTTGGGTTATGGTAGGGTTATAACTATGATTCAGGTTAGAGTTGTTAATATGGTTTAGAGTACAGAGTTACATCATAATTAGTATTATGATTAGGATTACAATTTTGATTAGGGTTAGTGTTAAGACAAAGATTGAGGTTAGGAATATGGTTAGTTTTATGGTTAAAGTTAGGAATTTTATTATAGCTAGATTTCAATCATCAATTAGGATTAGAATTGTGTTCATCAATTTGGATTATGATATTGCATTGAAAAATGCACTTGTCTTGTTTCTCTAAATATCTCTTCAACATATGCATTGCACCTTACTAAGATATGTCTACTAGTTCATAAATTATGGAAAACTATCTAATTTGAATGATCCAATAGATTGTATAGATATTACACAGAGATAGTCTGTGTTGGTATCACCCTTGTCTGTCATGAGTATTTTTTATGACAGTTTGATCATGATAATACCTTTTATTTTAAGTTTTATAGTAAAAATTGATTGTCATTTTATTTTTACTAATTTAATAATTCTTGTAAATTTTAATATTTAATCAATATATAAATATAACTTAATAATATTTAATGGAAAATTTCAAAATTTATATGTTTTATAAAATAATATAAGATTTTACAAAACAATTATAAATTAGCAATATAGTCAGCTTAAGAAAGTTTTTAAACTTATATTTTAATATTAATATTTTAATTATTATTTCCTCACAGTTTATCGATTTTATAAAAAATTAACCTGTCACCCAACAAATTTTTAGCCATTCATATACGGCTCAAAAGTGGAAAAACAGCGAACACGACCATCAAAATCTAGGCCTGCTTAGGTTCATTCGATAAAAAACCTATTTTCATTTCTTTCAGACACTATCAACTGCAATCAAACTCATCCACCGTTGCCGCATTGCAATACTTCACGGGTAAATAACATTGTTTCATCTATGCAACAAATAGATTTTCTAACGTGGTTCTATGCCGTGCTAAAACGGGAGCTTCTGATAATGGTGTCGAGGTAAAGCTGGATATATGCAAAATGGTGTTGACAAAACTTCACAAACTCTCAAGCAAATACAAAAGTATAAGTAAAACTCCAGAACCTTTTCCAACAGTCTCCCCGCCTCTGTCAAAATGGAAACCGTCGGAGGATGAAGGACAGGGGAGTTCCGTTAGATGGTATAGTTGCAACTACCTTGCTAGACATGTTTACCAAATGTGTAAGCATAGACAAGGTACACGAATTGTTTGACATAATACCTCAAATTAATCTGGTTTTATGGATTGCCATGATTGCGAGGTATGAAAAATGTGAAACCATAGAGAAGGAAGGTGAACGATTTGAAAAAATTCCGAAGACATGTTCTCATCGATGAAGCTGCACCAAATGATTTGACTGCCTTGCATGTGAACCATTTCAAAGAATCATCAGTGTACGAGAGCAATTTGCATTTCCAATCCAGTATAGCATCAGGTATGCAATCTGTTCTGTTATATTCTTCAACCATGGCATTTTGAATCCATGTCTACTGGTGCGCTTGTAATAGTTTTTAATCTGGATGGATCGACATTCTTGTATATGTTCCAGACTACAGTGCTCTCGATTCTTACTACCAGTCTTCTATTGAATCTGCTGTTCATCTTTGAGTGGCAAAACTGCTATATCCTTCCTACTGGTTGCACACAGGCAACATGGCTGCCAAACTGATCTTCAAGCGTCTAGGCACCAGTCTTTCATTCTTTCCACTGTTTCAGAGTTGTATGGGAACTGGACTTGAGTCTTAAGTTTGATATTTATACATAAATTGCAGAATGAAGGATTTTTATATCCTTTGCATAAACTATGTATGTAGGTGCTACGATTTCTTGGAGTGATTTCCCGAATTTCATACAATTTTTGAAATCTCCTGAACAAACTTCACCTGGACACAATTATTAGTCCCTGCCTTACTTATACTAATGTTCCCGTTGGATCTCCCCTGGATCATTTTAATTTTTTCATGGCAGAAGAATAATGTTCAGAACAAAGGTTTCGGTATAATATTTTTTAATTCATTTAAAACATGTTAATTTCTAATTTCCTGAGGAAAATCAAGTTTTAGAGAACAATAAATAGGAAAAAGATGGCGATGGTCTCGCAAAATTGAGTTCATTGATTCCATCAAAAACACATACACTGTCACATTTAAACAAATATATACAAGCGGATGACTCTAATTAGCCCATGTGTATTTCTCTATGCATTACCGAGTCAACAATTATTGAAAAATAAGATTTAGATTATTTATAGAAAGTTAAAATTAATATTAATAGTTTCAAAAGTGATTTTTTTTAAAGATAGAATTATTATACTATTATCTATTTTTATATTGATTATGTCATTTTTTTAAGATAGATTTATTTATTTAAAGATAGAACTTTGATTATGTAAAATTATTTTCTCATTTCAAATTGATTTAAATATGAATTTATAATAACATTGAGTATATAAATATATTTTTTTATATAGATTTTTTAAAATTAAATAATCGATAGTTCAAAAAGATAGGTACAAAATCAAAAGAGGGGAGGTGAACCTCAACCTCCTAGTTCAACTGGTAATCCATGATCAATCAACTAGTACAATATGTAACAGTTTCAGCGAGATTACAAAAAAGGAAATTAGATAAGCTAATATAAAGTATCATCACGATCATCAATCCATGTTGTCCATCCTAGCTCTCCTTCCATCCAAACAGCTTTCTTCCATTCAAGAATATGAGCAAAAAACTCAAGTCTATCAGAAAAAGGGCCTCTAGTATCTCGCATCTCCTTAATCAGCCACTTAAGGGCTTCTTCAAAAGTAGCCTGGTCATCAATAATGTTGGACCATTACAGCCCATGCTTCATTTCGTAGATGAACATCGTAGTGTGCCCATCACGGAAAAATCTTTTCAGTTTGTCTTTTTCAAGTTTCATAATGCAGCACACCTGCGAGACAATCTTAAAGCGTATGAGTTTCAAATGAAACAAAATAAGGGATCTACCAACATATTGGAATTTGTCCTCATTTCTACTTTTCCAAATAAACCAAAGAATATGAGAAGATAGAATATTTCAAAAAAAGTTAGCATCCTTCTTAAGACCGCATATGTTTCCAAAAATAGTATCGAGCACAGAGACATGATCAGTTATAGATATTCCAAAAAAATTCCATATAATCCTAGCAATTATTTTTTAATATTTTCTCACATTTTCTTGTTTTCTATTTTCACAATAATATATCAGATAATCTAGATTATTCAATATTTAATTTCATAAATTAAAATAATTACAAATTACAACATATCATTATGCTTTTATTTTTATATAATTAATTGAATTTTGAATATTTCTATAATTGTATACTTATAATGTACCCTTCTTCTCACAAATGTTTAGTTACTATTTTAAAAATAACTACATATTTTAAAATTATAAATCCTACTAATCTCTTTCTCATTCAATTCAAAAATGTTTTGAATACTTTCTACTTACTTCCTTCCATTTAATTTTTTCAACTTCATTGTTTAACACTATCAGATGATCAAGAGTGTGATCCGAAACTTTGAAGTTGATGATAAAGAACATACACGACCTAATCCAGAAATACAAATAAATTCATAACTTTATTGTTACTCCCATTTTTTCAGAAGCCAGGAACTCCTGCTCACCAAGAGCTCTTGTTAATTATGTTCTTTAACTTAACTCTGTGCTTCTAGTAATGTATTATAAATGCAATAAAAATTCAAGCTTATCTTTTGTGATAACACAAGAAATTTTCATCTATTTGCATTTTGATATTTTCACAGGAGTGGGTTTGGGAACAAGGATTTCTTAATTGTAGTCATTGATGGTATGAAATATCATGTGCCAGGGGGCCTATAAATTTGAAGTCTGCCTTTCGTCCAGTTATCATTTTGGACGAATCCTCTTGCCATCCAATCCTAATAATCGATCATGGATTCAGTTTACAAGGCCTGCAAGGAGTTAAACTTTCCATGCATATATCTGTATGTTTGTTGTTTATTGGTCTTCCCTACAATGGTAGATGAGGAATTAGATGCAGCCTAACAGTTGTCATTATGCAGACAAGATAAAAGCAACTCCATTCGCTGGTTCTGATTCGGAATAATATTTAGGCTCAGAAAATGTGATTTTGTGTATGCCCTACAATCATGGCATACCGTAAGACCACATATTATTAAGGAATTATTTAAAACAGTTCACATGCCTTGTCTATCCTTCTGCACTTTGGTCTTTATCTTTGAAGCACGAGAGCTAGTAAAATGACACAAAACTTTGAAGAAATACAATGTACAATCCTTCTGCACTTTGGTCTTTATCTTTGAAGCACGAGAGCTAGTAAAATGACACAAAACTTTGAAGAAATACAATGTACAATTTATAGAGTTTGTGAAGAAGAATGTAATTAGTTTAACATATGAAGATGGTGCGACCTCTACTATTCACTATATGTGAAGACGGCTTCGATATCCATTTCATTTATAGCATCAGCAGTAGCTGGGATCCATTCAATACTAGGTAATTCTGCCCCAAAATTCTCACAAACAACAGAAAAAAAAATTCAAATTATTGTTATAACTCAATAAAGAAGAACTAGTATGGGTGATCTCCTGGGAAGTCGTGGTGCTTCACTCTTGTAAGCATCACCTAGATTCAATGAGTGCTAAGTGTTCCATTTATTCTCATGAGAGATGGATTCATGTTGAATCACTACTCATGAAACATGGATCAATGAGTTTGACTCAAAATCACACAGTTAAATCTTGATAGCAATATCACAAAGAAGAACTATGCAAACTTTCTCTCTCCGATGATTTCTAGCAGTGATGAATCTATGACAGTATGAAAGATAACAAAAGGGATTGAATTGTGGAGACTCCAGCTTTTCTCGTGTGTTCACAGAACTCCATATTTAGAGAAGGGATTATCCCATTCATTTCCACAACTACAACTGAATAGCAGGTCACATGTCTCTCACAAATCTCTCTGCTGATCAATGTTACTCATCTGAAAGCTACTAGTTGCAATGTCTCGCAGAGCGCACACGAATTATTTTCACTTTTGAGGGAGGGACCCTTCACAGTATTGAGTTCCTTCTTTTCTAATACCCTTCAGTCAAGCTACAAAATAGTTGCAGGAATGCACTAAGAATCTTGTTGGAAAATCTACCCGTCACACTAGTATAATGGGTTTGGTTGCTTCCAAATTGCCTTATAGAGAATTGGAGAAGTGCTAATATGTCAGTGCAGCCACCATCTAGAGAATGTGTGTTCTTGACTATTCTCAACCCCACAATTTCAAGATGTAGGTTCCTGATAAAAGAAGAGCTGGGACTGCTTATGGTCTCAAGATCGATTGGAAAACCAATGTTTTTGATGTATTCATCTAAATGCATGATCAATTAAAAATTATTTCTAAAATGTTTAAGGAGATTGAATGCGAACTGGACAAGTGTTACACTACTTGTCAATCATTATCATACCAAGAGACATTCTAGAATGGCATCAAAGATATCATTGGTAACATTATTATTCCGAGATATATTCTATAATGACATCAAAGATGCCATCAATAGCACTTAAGAGGAAGAATCACCTTGCAATAACCTGAATCAAAATCTCAGATTTCTATCAGAATGTTCTGGAAGTGTATCTAATGTGGAAAGTCTAGTAGTGCTCCAAGATCCTCTTTGGCCCAGGCTTTCACTATCCTTGCAAAGCAAAGAATACTATCATCAGGGCGAACACCGCCAAGATTTGGATCAATCCACTTTTTAAGTTTCACTTCTTTGTCTCTTCCTTCCATAAGGGGATTAATTGGGGTTCAAAGAAGACCTGCCCTCCCTGCTAATGTAACTCCCCCTTCACACACTATGGCTTCTTTTCCAGAAAGCAGCTCTAGCGGCATATCTTCAAATGCAAACACATCAAACTGGGGGTCACCAGTCCATCTGCAACATATGCTGCTGCCATGTATCTGTGTCCACTGTCTTGTCAGAACATTCATCTTTGATTTTACTGTTTCAAAATTCACAATTCAGCCCTGAAACTTCTGTCCGAGAGAATATAACTTTTCACATGCTTGTGCATAACACTAGGTGTTGTATATTCACGAATGTATTGAAGCTACTGGCAACATATAAGGCAATTTGCAATCTGATCTTCCATGAAAAAATTGTAAAACTCAAAGTAGAAGCATTCTGCTTTAGAATAAATTCAGGTGCATGGAGCCAGCAATTGAGAGAACAATCCTCTGCATTACCATAGGCTAAGAAAGAATTACATTTTGAACTGATACAAAATGCTTCCAGTTTCACCAAGTTACTATGGTTCCAGGTTTACCTTCCCCAAAATCTTCAATTCTTCAGAAACTTCATCCTTCATCTGCATTATGCCATAAACCTTAACATCTAAAGTACTTGTGTAAACAGAGCCCTCTATGTTACGGAGAGGGTTGAATTGAATATAAAAAATTAAAAAAATTATGAGACTAAAACCCCTATACAAAATATGTAAGATTACTTGCTTGATATGATTCTAAGACATCTGATAGCACCCACTAAATAATTTTTAGAAACTCCCCACCTTGAAATCATATTCTTGTTAGAAATATAAAATTCAATTTAAACTCACAACTCTAAACCTAAAAAATTTTGCTCCGCACAAGCTATTTGCCGAGTGCCAGTTATGCTCGGCATATGCAGGTGCCGAGTGGAAATTTGCTCGGCACTTAAAAACTGCTTTGCACAGGAAGGTGCCGAGTGCCAGTTTTGCTCGGCAATTGAAGGTGCCGAGTGCCAAGCAACAGGTGCCAAGTTAGCTCGGCACTCAAAGAAATAATACTCGGCAACAACGGATGCCAAGTAAGCTCGGCTCCAAAGGAAATGGTCGACAATAATAGATGCCGAGTGAGCTCGGCTCCAACTAAGAAAGAGGATGCCGAGTGTTCTGTTCAACTGGAAAAAATTATAACTTAAGAAATTCCAACGTAAATGCTTTCACCATTAAAACCAGAGAGCCAAATCTTTAAGCTTTCAAACAAATTACTCAAATGCAACATACAAGGGAAGAGCAATGGATTCAAGTATGCTTGCTTGCCTTCTATTCAATCTTTGATATAAACTATTACAATATCTAGGAGCATTCAGCTTCAACCAGAAAAAAAACTTAAAACAACCTTAAACTGGTAAAACTTCAAACTTAAAAAAACTTTAAACCTACAACTCTAATGGCTGCATACAATGGTGCTTGGAGCAATCACTGCTTCAACAGGACAAATCCAAACAACAACTTACAGAGAGAACAGGGGAAACACGTGCAATTGTAGGCACAAACTTCTTTTCTTCTTCCTTCTTCTGCTTTGCTCTCCTCTGTAACTTCTGATCTGCTTTTTCTCTCTGAATGAATGAAAAAACATTCATTTTGTCAAATTCCATTTTTCTTTCCCTCTCAACGTTCAAATTTCAAACTTACCTACCAAAAATAAATGCCTGTCAACCATGGATGCTTGCGGGAAGCAAATTGACAGGGTAGACGGGCATGGGGCTCGAAGACAACATGCAAGCGTTTGACGTTTAAATTTCCAACAAACCTTACTGTGATAATTTGTCAGAGCAGGTCAAAGAGGTCTATATATTATACAGCCTTAATATACATATGACTCCATTAACACAGCAAACTGCGGCAACAAAACAAGAAACTCCCAAACAGATAGGCCTTAACAAGAGAGGCATCCCTATACAAAAGTATCTTGCATGTAGGCTAACAGTAGCCCATGACCAAGAGAAATATCAGAGTAGCGAAATTAGAGATAGATCTATCTTGGGCTCAAAGTGGATGGAAGAGACTGTGATATTAGCGGAAGGGAAGATTTGATGGTAATGGAAGTGTGAGCATAGGAAGGTACAGGCATTACAGGTGGAAGAATAGGCTTTGCAACTTCAAAGCTCAGTAACCTCAACACTTGCCTCATTTTGGGGCAACTAGCAGCATCAGGATGAGAACACCACAACCCCACGACAATCAATCGTTCCATTTCTTTCATTTAAAACTCCCCATGTAATCTCACACCTGTAGCCTCCAATATCTTTCCTCGACCATACAGATACCATGCCCAAGCTACAAGCCGCATGTCGAAATCTACCAAGCTGTCATCTATCACTCTCTTGCCAGAGGCTATTTCCAAAGCTACAGCTCCAAAGCTGTAAACATCAGATTGAGGACAAGTTTTTCCGGATGTGAAGCATTCAGGGGCCAGATATTCGAATGTCCCTGCAGCTCGGGTGGTCTGATATAAACGCTCATGCGTAAGCATGCGTGCTAGGCCAAAATCCCCAATTTTTGCACTGAAATTGCTATCTAGCAAAACATTACTCAACTTCACATCTCTGTGCACAACACATTCATCCCATTCTTCATGAAGATAAAACAGTGCACTCGCCACTTCACTAGCTATTTTATACGTGATACTCCACTGCAGCACATAACTTTCTTCTTCTTCTCCTCTTCTGGGGAAAATATGTCCGTCTACAAGTACACTTCCATTAGACATATATTCATATACCAAAAGCAACTGGTCTTGCTCATGGCACCATCCCAAGAGTTGAACAAGATTCCGATGTCTCAAACGACTAATTATGCTCACTTCTGAAATGAACTCCTTAATCCCTTCTTTTGAACCTTCTGAGATGCGTTTTACTGCCACAACCTCATTTGTTTGGACAAGGTTGCATTTGTACACTGCCCCGAATCCTCCATGCCCAATATTTTGAGCTTCATTGAAATTGCTTGTTCCGGCTATTAGATCATCCATCTCAAATCGTCGTGGAATGTGGTGTAGAAGCTTTTCAAGATCCACGTCTACTAGCTTTTTACCATCAATGGTTGCAGCACTCTTTCTTCTTCTGTGAAAGCAAAAGTAGACACACAGGCCACCTGCTATGCAAGCCACAATACCAGATCCAACACCCAGAAATAGTTTTGTTCGTGAAGGAGATGGTGACTGTGAGAGCGCAGAGGAAGGAGATTGAGCAAACGTTGGCTTTTCAGAAACGGGAATCAAGAGTGTAGGATTAGAAACAATTAAATTTGATGACATACCATTTGCAGACCTCATATCCTCCAGATTTGCACCAAATTTTTCGCTGATGGATTGCAGAGTATCTCCTTTCTGCACAACATATGTTATCTGCAAATTGATCTCTTTACTAATTTGGGCTTTGGATGGGCACTGACACCTTATTGGAAAGGTACTCGGAGTACCTATAGTGATATTTGTTGGTACTAAAGTGGGACTTGCAATTTCCAGCCTGATATGTGGTCAAATATTCAAAATTCTCTGTTGAAATCTTATGAAAGGTACCACCGGGCGGTATGACGAAAGTTATGTTGGTCTGAGAATAATTTCACACGCATGTACATGTAATGGGAATAAGCAAACTTTACCCTTCAGCCAAAGTAGTAGTATTCTCGGGCAAACCATTGGCTGTTGCTATACTTATCGGGGTAACAAGAAACAAATTAACGATGGTCTGCAAATTAATGTAATTAGGAGGCTGGGCTTTATAAAAGGCATATGTATTACATGGTGCTAGGCCATCAGAGCAGCTGTAGCCTGTAATATTGGATGTTTCATCTTGTCCTTGGACTTCAGCAGTAATACACAGGAGGAGGAAAGAGAGAAATAACAGTTTCCAAGTGATTTGAAACATGGTGGCCGAGGACTGAAAACACTGTAAAATCACCCAAACTGATGAATTGGGTACATATGCACATGCCTTTGAAAGAAAATTGAGGAAATGGATCAAGAGGTTGTGCTCTCCCAGGAGGCTGCAAATTGTTTTTGTTTTTCTTTCAGGTAAAAAACTTTCGTGTGCAAATCGAACATCCCAATTCCAACGAATGTTCTGTTAAACGCAGGGTTTGTTCCGAGCGAAATTTAAGAAATGGGTAAAGAGTATTAAATTCTACGAGGAATTTTGTTTTAATTTTTTGTTTCTGGCCAGAAGCTTTCGTCAGTAGATTAACCAGTCGATTTGATTGATTGTTGAGGGTGGCTGCAGTCTATTCAAAGCAGGGATTCCCGAAAATTCTTAATCGATCTCGTAAAGTCAATGAAGTGGTCATCCTAATTTATAAATATCGACGAATTTCTGTGCAACAGTCTACATCAATAGTTGTGCTTTAGACACCAACTATCAATTAGAGGATGATTCCGCC
Source organism: Cupressus sempervirens (assembly GCA_028749045.1). Classification (NCBI taxonomy): domain Eukaryota; kingdom Viridiplantae; phylum Streptophyta; class Pinopsida; order Cupressales; family Cupressaceae; genus Cupressus; species Cupressus sempervirens. The sequence goes on along the minus strand of CM053783.1, from coordinate 444,788,353 downwards.
ATTTTAGCAATGATCTGTATCTCAAATATTTGTAGTAGTGGCGTAGTGGAGACAAAACCTTGTTATTATGCCGTAGGCGCTCTCTATGGTCTCGTTTGGTTGGGGAAGATGAATTTCTCTCATAATCAGGTTATCTCATAACGAAGTTCTCGAAAATCTGGTTATGCGTTTTAGGAAGATAGTTGGACCGTTTGGTTGACACAGAAGATGAATTTTCAAATCCATATTCTGCATTTGGTTGCCAATTTAGAAATTGGAATTGGAACGGAATATGATTGGGAATATCTTTTCGTTGCGTTTGGTTGTTCATTTTCGAATTGGAATTGGAATTTGATTTAAATTTTTTTAATCTTATTTTATTGAAACGCAAGGATTATAATGAGTAAAGTATTAATATTTATGATTTAATTTATTTATAATTAGACTACATTATTATTATTTTTATTCTTGAATATTCACAGTTTTATTTTGTTAGTCGAATAAATAAAATGATTATTATTTTTTATTTTAATTCTATTTATTAGCAAAGAAAAGTAAAAAATAATCATACTTGCAATCATTTGTACAAAGTTATTTTTTGTCCCATTGTTGGAAATTGTGATCATATATATTATATATTTTTGAAAAATTATATAAGACAAATTTATCGTCGAATTGAATTTATTGTCAAGTTCATCCAAACTTCATAATTGTCGAACTCGAACTCAAACTCGAACCTTGTGACTTAGCCGCTAAATATGTGTGTGTTTTTGTCCTCCTTGTGTTTGTGTTCATCCATGTGATTTGGCAGAAGGATTGGACACAATAAATGTTGTTTATGCAGATGAATTATTGCCTACACTTTATGAGAATTCTTGCATCTCTCAGGACCAGTTGCCGACACAGAGAGGGATTGTGAGGCGTACTATGGCTCTTGGTCGATATCTTTAGAATCCATTGGCCATGGTTGCAACATTATGTAGTCCTGGGAAAGAAATATTATCATTGAAGCTTCATTCACTATAACATTTCCTTACTCCAGATGAAAAGTATGAAGCTGTTGAGCAGGTAATGGTTACAACAGCCAACTGTAGAGGCTATGAAGTGACTTGTCTTTATAAATGCTACTAGTATTTTTAAGGGTTACAGGTACAGGACAAGCAGCTTCCAGAAACCATGTTATGGATCCATTTGATGATACTAGAATTCATCTAGAGTCATATGAACTTGCCAAGAAAATGGCTAAGGACATATATTGTGAAGAAGTTGGACATGATATAGATGATGTGGATGAGGAAACACAAGAAATGGTTGTTGAGCATGTCAAAAAAATCTTGATCTGTTAAATGCCCTTGATATTGATGAATATGCTAGAAGTGTGGAGCAACGGACATCCAATAAAAAACGGAAAACCCTTGCTAACATAAAGAGTGAATTGTTACATGGATTTAAGGATTTGAGATCGCCATATAAAGAGCCATCCCAAGATGAGAAATTTTATCTGCTGACTGGAGAAAATGAAGAGACCCTGTCAATGGGAAAAATTGCCCAAGCAACAACCTGTAGAGTCCAAAATCATCGTATAATTTGTGGTCTGGAATTAGGCTTGACAGGAATAATATTGAAAGAGGAGCTTTCCAATGATCTAGATATAGATCCTGTAGAAAAAATTGCAGAAGGCAACATCCTTACCTGTTGGGTGAAAACTATGACAAAAGCGAAGTACCTAGTTGAGTTAACTTGCAAAGAGAGTTCACTAAAGAATGATAACTATTAGGGTGAACAGGATAAGGATAAGGACGTTAAGGATCCATATTTTGTGTGAAATATTATATAGGAAAAGATATACCATTTTACATTCACATACATTAAACATTTGATGATAACTTTAACAAAAAAAATGATGCTTTGTCAATAATTGCTCTTAAAAAATGTGGAATTTTGGCTACATAGATTTTACATGCAATTTTAAAAAAAAGATCATGAAAATCATTAATCATATAAATCATATTTTAACATCATAAAATTCTGATAATGAATTTCACATAATTACTACAATATGAAAACTTGCTAACTAGATCACATATCCATGAACAATATGAAAATTTGCTAACTTGATAGAACAATATCCATGATCTGAATGGTGGTGTGAAAACACACCATTAAATACGAAAACATTGAGAAATCCATGATGCATGCCCTTATGCCCCACATTCGACGGCAACCCTCTCATGCTGCTCAATCTTCCCATTACTGTCTGTATTGTTAGATGGTCAATCCTACATATATGAACTAAATATGCTTGAAAAATTAAAACCTAATTATTTTTTTAATGGAATACACCAAGGAGTGGCATCAGAAATATTGATCGTTTACAAACATAGTAAACAATCATCAGATAGCTCATTTTTTATCAGCATGTGTGGTCTTGCAATATCAGCAAATCAAGAGCAATAAAAAAAGACAAGAGAAAGACACTTTATCAATACTGTTGACAATCTTGTCAAGAAGCACGTACATAGGAAACCAAATTGTGTAAAAAAAAAACAAAAAATTTAAAAAATATCCAAGCAAATTAGGAATATACATATAACATGGACAGAATCATGACTGTACAATCATCTACCAGAAATCCTCAATACTTTTGATAATCTTGTCAATGAGAACATACAAAGAAAATCAAATAAGGACAAAAAGACAAAAAATAAAAACATATGCAAGCAAATTAGGACTATAGATATAACATAGGATAGAATCATGAACTATACAATCATCTAGCAAATCACATTTCCATATGCTTTCAAGTTCTACAATTGAGCATTCATCATTTGCCACTCCTCGTGTATTCCACGTATGTATGGTTCAAATATAACTCTAATTAACAATGCAATGAACAATTATACCAAACATTTAGGAGATCATAAACTACGTGTTGTGAGAGATCAATACAATACCATTAAACAAAGCCAACTAACCCATCTGAAATTATTTTACATGCCAATCATGTGAATGCCAATGAAATGAGCAACTAAACTATGTATTGACCAATGCCAATCATGTCAATGAAATGGATGACTAAACTATGCATAGATCAAGTATGTATACATACGTACATACATGTGTGTACATACATACGCACATACATACATATGTACATACATGTCTACATACATACGCATGTACATACATACATACGCACATACATACATACGTACATACATGTGTACATACATACGCACGTACATACATACATACGCACGTAGATACATACATACGCACATAATACATACATACACACATACATACATACATGCTTAGCAAAATAGTAAAAATGTGCTCAGTAATGATTTCCAATATAGTGTTGTGACCAATGCCAATCATGCCAATGAAATGAACTAAACTACGTATTCACCAATGCCAATCATGCCAATAAAATGGATGACTAAACTATGCATAGATCAAGTATGTATACATATGTACATACATGTGTGTACATACATACGCACATACATACATGCATACGCACATACATACACACATACATACATACATACATACATCACATACATACATACATACGTTTGCACATACATACATACATGCTTAGAAAAATAGTAAAAATGTGCTTAGTAATGAGTTCCAATATAGTGTTGTGAGAGATCAATGCAATGTATAGATCAAGTATGTATACATACGTACATACATTTATGTACATACATGCACACATACATACATACATACGTACATATGTACATACATGTGTGTACATACATACTGTTCGTTTCAAATCTGTTTAGCAATTTAATAGTCAATATGTGCTTACTAATGAATTCCAGTATAGTGTTGTCAGAGATCAATACCAGTGAGTTTCTTGCCAGTAATGAGTTCTAGTACAGTGCTGTGAGAGATGAATGCAATACCATATAAATAGAGCCAAGTCATAAACTATGTATAGATCAATGGCAATCATTGCTTTTATCAAGACATAATCAATATATGATCAATATGTGCTCAATAATAAAATTTACAAGTATATCAATAGCGTTTATCTATACATAGCTGACCTATACATAGTTTATCATGGTTCTATTTCTATCTGCTATCTGCTTAGCAATTTAGTCAATAGATGTGGTAATTGTTTGTTTCAAATCTATTTAGCAAAATAGTCAATATGTGTTCACTAATAAATTCTAGTGTAGTGTTGTGAGAGATCAATACCAGTAAAATGAACAACTAAACTTTGTAACAGTGTCTGGATGTTTGTTTCAAATCTGTTTAGCAAAAACGTCAATATGTGCTCAATAATGAATTCTAGTATGTGCTCATGTGATTACTTGTATATATCATAGTGCCAATCATAATAGCAAAACATGGCAATCATGCTTTTATCTATACATAGTTGACCTACACATAGTTTATCATGGTTCAAATCTGTTTAGCAAAATAGTCCAATATATGTTGTAACAGTTTGTTTAGAATCTATTTAACAAAATAGTAAATATATGCTCACTAATGAGTTCTAGTAGAGTGCTGTGAGAGATCAATGCAATACCATTAATCAAAGTGAATCATGCCAATGAAATGAACAACTAAACTATGGATATATCAAGTATGTATAGATCCATGCAAAATCATTCAACATACTTATGAGGTCATTAACTATGTACAGATCAATGCAATACCATTAAACGCAGCCAACTCATAAACTGTGTATGGATACATGGAAGACCAATGACAATCATGGCTTTTATCTATACATAGTTGACCTATACATAGTTTATCATGGTTCAAATCTATTTAGCAAAACAATCCAATACATGCTGTAACAGTTTGTTTAGAATCTGTTTAACAAAATAGTAAATATATGCTCACCAATGAGTTCCAGTATAGTGATGTGAGAGATCAGTGCAATACCATTAATCAAAGTGAATCATGCCAATGAAATGAACAACTAAACTATGGATATATCAAGTAAATAGTCAAAGTGTGCTCAATAATGAGTTCCAATATAGTGATGTAAGATCAATATAGTTTCAGTTTAGTGCTATTAGAGATTAATGCAAAACCATTGAATAGAGTAATCATGCAACATAGGTCATTGCGGTCCAATCAATAGCTGAAATAGCTAAATTGTACCAAATGTAATTTCAATCCACTCCACTCTCTCTGCCTCATCCATCATCAAAAACCCTTTGGGTCTTTCACGTTGAAGCATGAAGGTATCATGTGCTTTCACAAAAATTGCTCGACTTAGTTCAGGGACTGCTTTGAGAGCAGTATATGCAACACTCAAAATATTATCATCTTTAGATTTATCCACTTTTACAATCTGAGGCTTACCGAGGCCATCTTTCAGTTCCTTCATAGTTTCGCATATCACATCCAATGATGTAGCCAAAGATGTCTTCTTCCTCTTTCCCCTCCTTGATGATGATGGTGAAGGAGTCCCTCTAGCACTTGCACTCAACTGATTGGAATGATATAACTCTTCATCAATATTTGGTTGGTTGTCTAGAGGTGTACCACAATTGGTATCATCCTCATCAAGCACGTTAAATGCATCGTTCATAGGGTGCCCTTCTTCAGCATCAAGGGGTGTTGTAGATGCGAACCCTTTAGCAATGTCATTGCCGACAATTACAGCCAACTCATTGAAATATTGGAAAGGTGACCTCTTATACATTTTTGCATTTTTGAATTCTCTCCTCTACATGTAAGCATTAATACATGGATTAGGTTGTAAGTTTTTCATTATTAAAATAAGAAGGGAAAATTTCTTCAATGAAAAGAGTACAAAGATCATCCTACCTTCAAAAGGTCATCTCGCACTGAATCCTCAGCATCCACAGTTTGAGTTTCTTCATTCCAAGCTAACCCACTCATATTTTTCAAGTCCTTCATTACTTTATATCCTACTTTCCATGTATTCAACTTATTCTTAAAATGATCTCGTGATAGATTCAAGTTCATCGCTCAATTGAATGTCCTCTCTATCATAATCCATGCCTCTTTTTTAAACCCACCTTCACCTTTCCATTCAAGATGGACTTGTTCGAGGAGCAAGTCTATAAACTTGTGTTCCATTAGTTTTGTCCACATTTTCTTCTTTGAAGAAGAAGATTTGTTGCTCACAGCGAGGGATCTATCTATATCACTCAAAGTAATGGGAGAACACATCTGGTTCACATGATCAGATCTGTCCATGCTCATCATGAGCTCGGTATATGACATTGTGTACTCCTTCTTGTAATTCATTTAAATTTGAAGGTGAAAAACTTTAACTATCAATTTGTAATACATCATAATGGAACGAGGCTGACTTATTGAATAGGTAAACGTATTACGATTTAAAGTAATCATATGACTGAAATTGAAATTTATTGCTCTTTAAATTTAAATGGAATGTACCAAGCAATAACATCAGAAAAATAGGATTTTCAGCAAATTCGTTGTTCTCTTCTTACTAGTGGGCTTATGATCTTCATCATTTGGTACTCCTTGTTGTATTTCATTTAAAATTGAAGACGATAAACTTTAAATATCATTTTTTAATACATCCTAATGCAATGAGGCTAACATTTAATAAACTTGAAAGCATTTAACTGAAGATGATAAACATTATTCAACTATAGCATGTGACAATTTGAGTGGGTTTGAGGCAGCAGATAGGAGGAACAGTTGGGAGACATTTGAGCTACTCCTATCAGATGATACACATTTTAAGCAATAATTAATGATAACACATTAGCATCAAAAAAACTACTAGCAGGACAAAATGGTGATATCAATGGCAAGTAAATAGTCGTGAGCCCCATTATGAAGCATGTTATTGTACTTTCTCAATGCAAAGATGTATAATAATTGTGCTTTCTTGCATTTAAAACAATGTAATCTATATTTCGAGTTGGATTGTGTAGTGCAAATATGATCAATAGTTTTTGTACATTGTAGATGTGAAATTGAAAGTTAATGTTCTTTTTATTTAATTAGAATGTAGCAAGGACTAATATCAGAATAATGAAATCACACACCATCATTGTATATGCATACTTCAATTTAATTATATGCTTTACATTGCCTTAGATAATAAATCATTTATTCTCGGGATCTATAATCTTCCCACATCCTACTTGCTATATCTTCTCGAAATTGGGTCCACTCATTTCTATCCTCCTGAGACAACCCATATGTCTCAAGCAGTGGTACCTCTATCCCATCATGATCATCTTCCCCTTCAATAGCTTCTTCCAATGGAAGGCCATCCTCTATCATAATGAAATTTTGAAGTATGCAACATGCTAAAACAATATAGGATTGTGTCATGATATCATAAGACGTTGCATGTCTTAAGATTGGAAAATGTTGCTTCAAAATACCAAATGTACATTCTATTGCATTTCTAAGAGAGGAGTGTCAGTGGTTGAACAACTCATGTGCAACATTTATTGGGTTCTCTCTTGACCACTCTTTCAAGTGGTAGCGTGTACACCGATAAGGAGCAAGAAATCCAGGTGCATTTGGATATCCAACATCCACGAGATAATATTTTCCCACATAAAGTATATTGTCAATACTTGAACCATTTAGCATAACCTTGAGTATATTAAAATGTGATTTGGCTTACCAGGGGGAACTACAAGTGGATCTGATCTAGATAGAGCTAAGGCTAGAACATGGCTATCTGCAACAGAGCCTTCCCAACCAGCAAGGCAGTACTGAAACTTACAATCAAAGGAGAAAACACCCATAAAATTTTGTGATAGGTTCCCTTTTCTATCACGATATTTACCTTGTATGTCGACATTGACTCGCACTGGAATATGGGTTCCGTCGATGGCTCCAATGCAATCTTGTGGGATATGATACACTAATCAAATGTATGCTCAAGTAATAATAAGATAAGGATAACATTCTAGACAATAAACTTGTAAAAATGTGTGATTTACCTTGAAGAACAGTTCAAAATGATCCTTCCCACTAATTTCAGGAGGAGTGCCTGGACCAGGTGATATGAAGTAATCTCTGTGAAGGGCTAAGATAGCCATCAAAACCTTGTGGAAGTACCAACTGACTGTCTCTCCTGAGTGCCCAAAGTTATGGGCAATCTTGCGGTTCCTTAGATTGTCCCCAAGGGCGTGGAGGAACATCACTAGTTATTCCTCTAACTTCAAGTGGGTCGTATCTCTCAAGCTTCCTTTTAGCCTTAGAATACGAGCTAGAGAAAAGAAGGCTTCCCTACTCATCTGAATCTGATCATGACAATCCACCTCATTTGAATGAATAATGTCTCTAAAAAAGGAATTTCCTTTTCTTATTTGTTTACCCATTTGACTACCTTCTCGAGCTACCAGTACTTTGGCTATGCCAAAAAAAGCAAAAAGAATTGTGAGAATGCGGGTTTATGTGGTATTCCTAACTATGCTTCCTTGGACCTTTATACTCTCCATAGGATCCATTAGTGTCCTGAAACGTGGACAATTTAAACACTATCAATTATGAGATATCAACTATCACCTATCGAGATACAACATGATTATTTGCTAGCCTCATTGCATTAAGAAGTCAATTATTTATTCAAATACAGCAAGGAGTACCAACTATTGAGGATCATAAGCCCATAATGAACAAATTACAATAATGTGTCATTCTACTCCATGTAATCTATCTATACCAATGAAAGCATAATACTGATTCCATTTGTCTATATGTATACACACATGTATGTGTATATGTATGTGCACACACATGTATGCATGTATGTACATACACACACACATGTATGTATGCATGTATGTACGTACACACACACATGTATGTATGTATGTACATACACACACATGTATGTATGTGTGTATGTATGTACACACACATGAATGTATGTATGTATGTATGCATGTACACACATGCATAAATGTACAGACACATGTATGTATGTACACATACACATGTACAAACTATAACCTGAATTTGGGTTTTTATGAATGTGTTTTAATAAACCGTCAGGTCTGCTGAAACTAAGGCTCATCTTTTAGAAGATGAAAAGTAGTAATGTTGGCAGTGGGAATAGAGTTTCTTTCTGCATTGATCTATACATAGTTTGAAATCATGGCTTTTATCTATACATAGTTTATGACCTCATAAGTATGTTGAATGATTTTACATGGATCAATACATACTTGATATATCCATAGTTTAGTTGTTCATTTCATTGGCATGATTCATTTTGATTAATGGTATTGCATTGATCTCTCACAGCACTATACTAGAACTCATTGGAGTGTTTTGCTAAACAGATTTGAACCATGATAAACTATGTATAGATAAAAGCATGATTGCCATGTTTTGCTATTATGATTGGCACTATAATATATACAAGTAATCACATGATCACATACTGGAATTCATTATTGAGCACATATTGATTATGTAGAGATAAAAGCCATGATTTCCATTGATCTATACATAGTTGATCCATACATAGTTTATGACTTGGCTCTATTTAATGGTATTGCATTCATCTCTCACAGCAGTATACTAGAACTCATTACTGGCAAGAAAATGTTATAAAGTTTAGTTATTCATTTCACTGGTATTGATCTCTCACAACACTATACTAGAACACATTAGTGAGCATATATTGACTATTTTGTTAAACATATTCTAAACAAACCGTTACAGCATATATTGGACTATTTTGCTAAATAGATTTGAACCATGATAAACTATGTATAGATAAAAGCCATGATTTCCATGTTTTTCTTGATTGGCACTATGATGTATATAGGTAATCACATGAGCACATACTGGAATTCATTATTAAGCACATATTGATTATGTATAGATAAAAGCCATGATTTCCATTAATCTATACATAGTTGATCCATACATAGTTTATGACTTGACTCTATTTAATGGTATTGCATTCATCTCTCATAATAGTATACTAGAACTCATTACTGGCAAGAAACAATTAGAAAGTTCAGTTATTCATTTCACTGGTATTGATCTCTCACAGCACTATACTAGAATTTATTAGTGAGCACAAGTTTATGACTTGGCTCTATTTAATGGTATTGCATTCATCTCTCACAACAACATACTAGAACTCATTATTGGCAAGAAACTGTTACAAAGTTTGGTTGTTCATTTCACTGGTATTGATCTCTCATAGCACTATAGTGGAATTTATTAGTGAGCACATACTGACTATTTTGCTAAACAGATTTGAAACAAATAGCAAGAAACTGTTACAAGATGTAGTGCCTGCCCCTAAGTTGCATTTCTGTCATCATTGCCAAACTCTTTTAGGCCAATTTATGTTTGATGATTAGTATTATTATTTTAGAAATTATCAGATGTTGTTTTACACTCAATTTATTATATGATGAGATGACTTGGTACTCTATATTTCATGCATGTATGATGATTATTCAATGTTTTCAATTATCAATGATGATTAGTTATATGGTTTATTATCACACATGCTTTCTTATGGATACTTACCCCATACTGCATGTGTATGGTGTGCGTGTTTGTTTTCTTTATGTATGGTGTTTCTGATGTGGTTAAGGAAGGGAGTCGTAGTCACCTGCTAGTCGGGATCTACACGATGCACCACTTCTTGCCATTGTCTATTTAGCTTAGAATATTGTGTCTGTACATGCGTGAATTTTATACAGGTTGCAAGTACCGGGTATCAACTTCTCTGAATTGCCAGGATGAGCGTACCCTATCGCATTATCTCAATGGTAAGAGAGGGGAGATAAACTCTTAAGTCCAAATCCTAAACCCTTTAACCAATTGTCCTAATTGATAATTAGGACAAGTATCTGAGTTAAGTACACTCTGAATGCATCAAATGATGTTATTTCATGATTATAACCCTTTTTGTTTGATTTAGTATGTGTTCTTCTATGATGGGTTTTCATATGTTGCTTTATGAGTCCTTGATGTATTTTCTATTAATTAAGTTTAATTAAAAGGATTAATTAATGATTTAATTTAACAGAAAATTATTATGATATTTTAATATTTAATTATATTTAATTAATTGAGAAATTAATTAAATAAAAAGAATTAAATTTGGAAATAAAAGTTTTAAGTATAATTTTAGAATGTGATAATATTTATTTAATTTAATAATAATATATATATTTAGAGTTCATTTTTAAATAAATGCTAAATATTATTATTAATTGAATTAATAAATATTTTATCAATTAAAGTTTCTTAAATAAATTAAAAGTGGAAATGATATTAAATTATTAAAGGTTTCTATATCGCATGATCTAAGCATGAGTTTAAATATAAAAGAAATTAATTAAAACGATTAATTAATTATTTAATTTAATAGAAGATTATTATGACATTTTAATATTTAATTATTTTTTTATTTAAATTGAGAAATTAATTAAATGAAAGGAATTAAATTTGGAGATAAAAGCTTTAAGTCTAAATTTAGAACGTGATAATATTTAGTTAATTTAATAATAATATATTTAGAGTTCATTTTTAAATAAATGCTAAATATTATTATTATTTGAGTTAATAAATATTTTTACCAATTTAGTTTCTAAAATAATTTAAAAAGTGAAAATATAATTATTTAATAAAAGATTCTAGTTTGCATGACTTATGCATAAGATTAAATAAAAGAAATTTATTAAAAGATAAAATAAGTGAAAATAATAATGTTACTTTAATTTCATAAAGTGCGCATGAGATTAAAAGTAATAAAGATTAAAAATAGAAGTCAAGTGGAATATTAGATAAAGTTATTTAATAATTCAACTTAATGTGCATGAAAGTTGAATGCAAAAGAATAAGAAAAGATAATAAAGGTTAATTTGGAGTTAACTGAGTTGTGCAAAGAGTCTTCTCGGGTAAACGCACAATTAGTGCTCCGAATTGAGGAGAAATTGCTTATCACAACTTTGGGGGTTCATTTTTGGGATATACGAAGTTGGACGGAAAATTTTGGGGAGACATCTTTTGGAAGCGATTTTCAGAAGGCAAATACCAAAGAAAGATTTTGGGAAGAAGGTTATTGAGAGGAGCGAATTCTCTTGCAGTTCCTGGGGATTTCATAATAGCATCAGGATCAGGTAGGGTCTTTTGTTGTTGATTATCGATTAAATACGCAATTATCCTTTCCTGTCTTCTTCGTGTCTGAGATTTGTAAATCCGAATTCTCTGTGATGAAAGTTTTAAGTTTTCAATATTGTGAATTTATTAATTGTTCGTCAATAATTTCTGTATCCATGGAGACTGGATGAATTATTAGAACCCTTGTTTTCTTGATTTAGAAATTAAGATTTATTTAGGTAAGGATTTTGAATGTAAAACTGAAAGTTCTAAGTTTTAAAATATATATATATATATATTTTTTCCTTGGAGGATATTGTCTTAATGAAAATTAAATCAAACTAAATTTAAAATAAACATTATTTATTTTATATATATATATATATATATATTTATTGTTTTAATAAAATTAAATAAATCTTATTTAAAATAAAATTAATTATTTAATACTTTTATTAAAATAAAAAATGGAGATTTGTTTTATATTTAAAAAAAAAAAAAAATTTAAAAAAAAATTTAAAAAAAATAATAATAATATATTTGGGGTGGGGCGGGGCCACCACTTCCCACGCCCCACACTCTTTCCCATGCTGCCGCAGCAGGTGGTACTGCTGCCCGCGGCAGCAGTAACACCTACGGCCGCAGGTGGACGGCAAGCCGGCGGGCCTTTAAAAACGCCATTGTTTTATTTTTTAAAAAAAAATATTACGATTTAAATTTTTATAAATCGTTTTTAAAAAAAAAAAATGTTTTAAATAGAATTACTTTATTTAATATTGTTATTAGATAATTTAAAATTATTAAATTTTAAATTATATTAAAATTTTATTATTATTTATTAATAATTTTATAAATAAATAAATTATTAATAAATATAATATGATTCTTTATGTATCATTAATTAATCTTAGTTATAGTTTGACTTAATTAAGATTAATTAAATCGAATATTTGTGTAAGCAAGTTTAATATTATAACATCGATTTTAATGGAAGCTCAAATTATTATAATCAACAAGGATTATTAATAATTTAATTATTACCTTAGATTGTTTTAGGACTTTGACTTAAGATCAATTAAGGGTAATTAGGTGTTTCATTTGGAGTTAGGAACGGGTTACTTTGTAAAGGTGAACTATGGGTTCTATCTGTTTAAAACATACATTCAACTGGAAATGGAAACCTCAATAGTATATTATCAATTAAATTGAACTATAAAACTTTTTATTTGAAAATAAAGACTGAAAACTGAAACCTTATTGTTTAACTCAACTATATATTTCAAATCAAAACCAATTGTGAGACTGTGATGTTTTCTATATATTGTTTATGTTTGAGTGTTATGGGGTTGGTTTAGCGTTGACCAGTTTAGGTTGTCCCCAGAGGCTCGGGGTTGTGAATGTGATGTTATGATGATTTGTTCTCGATCTTTTCAAACCAACCAAGGTAATGTGATAGTATGCTCTATGATGGATGTATTTACTGTTTGTTATTGCTTTCCAATTTCCTTGTGTAAAGCTGAGGTGTATGTATTTGAGATACTTGACTTAACCATTTTCGAGTCTCGATCAGTTATATTTGATAACCATTTTTGAGTCTCGATCAGTTATACTTGGTTTGCTTTTCGGTCGCTTAAGAGGACTGAAGTGTTGGTTATGTTCTTGATGATGTCATGTTTTGACTTGACCATTTTGGAGTCTTCGATCAGTATTGTAATTTACTATTGGGATACTTTCTGGTTGCTCATTGGAGAACCATTGGATTTTGTGATTTATCATTGATGCCTTCAATTGCTGATAGAGAACTGTCGTGATCATATGATTATTATTGGATGCTTATCTGTTGCTCATGAAGAACTGATGTAATTTTGTGGCTTATCTTTTATGATGTTTTTCAATTGCTTGTATAGGACTGAGGTGATTTTATTATGATTCTTGATTTGTGATTTCATGAGCCTAGGGTAGGTTATCTATGTGTAGAGTCGGAAAGTGGCTTGCAATGGGGATCGGGGCCCTAAGAGGCTGCCTGGAGTAACCCATTGTAAGTTGTTTTAATAAGTGAAAACATTTACACTAAATAAGGGAAAATGAACCTAATAAGATAATTGTATGTTCTCTCCCATGCCTTGAGTGCTAGTACAGACTAGGATGGGGTAGAGAGAATGCTTGGTTATGACCTTGCACTCCATAGTATGCCTCGTCAGTACGAGAGGATACTAGTGGCCGCAGGGATTAGTAGGGACCTGGGATTCCTAAGGGATTGCTCGGGTAACTTCTACGTGACTTTTGCGATGACACTTTCCCGCTTGCATATTAGGTTTCTTACGTGTCTTGTGGTACCTCTGGGATTTAGATGTCGATCTTTTTAGGAACCCTTGAGTTAGCATACTTATAGGATTTCCTGGACTTAGAGAGTATTTATGATTATAAGTTTTGCTATCCTATTTGGGACTTGAGACTATCTCCTCAGCGCGGTGGGAGTGGACCATTTAGGTTCCACGCGGTCGGGTGGTAGTGCTTTTACTCTTACCATTGAGATTCGTTCCGTGGTCACCGTGGCTGGAGTTTTTCGTGATTAGCATTTACCTTCACTATGTCCTTGGATTATTATGATGGATGGTTAGATTTTATGTTAGATGTTTTATCATTATGGATGTATGGACGTATCAAGTATGGTGAATATTTTTGTATATATCTTTACTGTACTTTGTATCATGGATTCATGGAGGTTGATGTATTTCTATTATTACATATGTATATTCTTTTAAGCCTTTCATACCCTGTGACTTGTATAGTGGATGATTGAGCATTCCAAATTAATTTGCCGAGAGGCATTCGGAACAAATGTATATTATGGACATGGGACTTTCTGATTATTCTTTCATATGTATGTGATAGTTGTTAGACTTAGAATTAATTAAATTTAAATGTGACTCAACGTCTTGGGATCTTTAAGAAATGTAACTTACAATGTATGTTGTCAATGATTACATGTTATTGCTTCCGCTACTATGTGTTTGATGTGTACGTTATACTTCTTGTTAAAAAAAAAAAAAAATGTTTAGCAAACTTAGTAAAACTTTAGGTTAATTCTTTTGGATCCCTTGGCGGGGCGTTACACAAAATTTAATTGTTCATTTCACTAGTATTGATCTCTCACAGCACTACACTTGAATTTATTAGTGAGCACATAATGACTATTTTAAAAACAAATTTGAAATAAACACTTACCACATATATTGACTAAATTGCTAAGTAGATAGTAGATAGAAATAGAATCATGATAAACTATGTATAGGTCAGCCATGTATAGATAAAAGCTATTGATATACTTGTAAATTTCATTGCTGAGTACAAAAAATTAAAACTTTAACTATGATATATACAAGTAATCAGAGTCAAACATAGTGGGACTCATTCCTGAGCATATATTTTAACTAGTTTTCTAAGTAGACCTGCAACACACAGTCTCGTTTGAATGAACAAAAAAAACTTTAAAAAATCCAGTATGCAAAGGTGGGTGTGAGAAGAGAACCGTTTAAAGCCGTCGCCACTATTCAAAGCGGAGAAACCCTAGCCACGGCCACATAGAAATCGCAAAAAATGCCACGGCCACAGGAAACCCAACAAACCCAAAAAATGCCATAGCCACAGAAAACCCACAAACCTAGCAAATGGCCACAGCCCAACAAATGCCATGGCCACAACCCAAGAAATCCAACAAACTAGAAACCCTCACCTTTGCACAACAGAGCACAAAAACAACACAACCATCGTCTTCCAAAAAACCCAATTTGTTCTTCCAAAAACCTAAGGCAAATTTCATGCACTCGATAATTTATTCAAACGCATTTATAAAAACCCAAAACTTGGTTTTCATTTCAACTTCCACCTATTTCCTAGAAGAAGTTTCTTCCAATTTTTGAGCAAAATTGGTAGACGAAACCCGAAACTAGGTTATGCGTTTGATGAACCAAACACTATGTTTTTCCTCCATAACTTGGTTTTGGCGCTGAAAACCCTATTCCATGCCCGTTCTTCCTGTAACCAAATGGGGCCTATATGAAGTGAACATCCTGATTTCTAAAATCAATGGTCGAAAATAAAGGATAAGGCTAGATGACCATGTAACGCATCTCAGCTGTTAAAGTAGTTATTGCATCATAAAAGATGGGAGCGCAAGAATCAATTCAATCCACGATTGAAAATTTAGGAGACGGCTAGATGACCATTGATTGCATCACAGCCATTCAACTATATGTAAAGGAAAGGGAGAGTGTAGGAAGTTACTCTAGAAGATCTCACATTTGAACCTTTGACGCCATGGTAAATCTAATGGACTTGTGTAGGGTTTGGTGCTAGGCACAGATTTGATTCATCCACGAAGGGGACAGATGGGAGAAGTCTGCCTGCGAGACTACCCAAACGCATGCACTAAGCAACTTGACAAGCATTGTGTGGAGATATTTAGATGATTACATCCTTCGCACAACACCAATATTCCTCAACTATTTGGAATCGGATAGCTATTCACATTACGTTTTTACCGTAGAAGATATTCACTCCATCACCAGTGGCTTTTTTCTCTTTTTGAGTTTCCATTGTTTTTGAGCAATCTCCATAAAATGCAGAAAGTTCAACAAGAATCAAAGTCATTTGACTATTGATCAGTCAACATTAGTTGATTAATTATCATTAACTTAAACAAAAATGATACATATACATATATGCTCAAACCTAAAAGAACCATATTTCTGCTACCAAGATACCAAGATGTACCAATAATGTCGACCATTTTGGCAGAAGCTTGAAAACCTATCTAAAAATACAAGGGCGAGAATATTGTAGGAGTGCTTTACCACCCTACCATGAAGCCGTTAAGCTTCCTCGAAATCTTTCTTGATATGAAAGATACCTAATCCGACATCAAGGAAGTCTAAACAATTAAAACTTAGAGGAGTAATGACACATTTTCTATAATATAATAAAAAATTTACATTCATAATTTAGCAAGGCAAGTAACACAACCTTTTAAAGCCAATACAAGTTAACACATTCAATCATTTACATAAGAATTGCATTTGACTCAATAATTTCCTTGTCCAATATTAGAATTTCATCAAGTAGTTCATTACGCTCTCACAATGACTCATAGTTCAAATCAATGTAATTATGTCACATTAGATGTAAATGATGACTAGACTGTCAAGAATCTTTGCAAGGCTAAATTGTGTGAAGTATTTCTAATTATCTTATCCAAAGAAAAAGAACTCTGCAAGGGTTGCAAACAATAGCATCTATCAATCAAAACTATGTAAATCACATTCTTATAAATTAGACCTTTACTTTACAAGAGTAAAATTAAAAAAAAAGTATACTTCTTCTCTCAAGAAATTTAATGAGTAATGAAAAAAAACTCATAATCCTTAATTTGCAGGAATACGTACTTGTAAGGACTGTCGATATTTCCTCAAGCAGTTCATCATTTACATACAGAAATTATTCTATCTATGAAAGAGAATCTACATTTCCTTTTAAGACTTCTTATCTAGTTGTTTCCAATAAATACCAATATGAATCATTTCATCATATCCAAGAGTTCAATACCATTCATCTATGTAGGAAAGAAAAGCCTTTAACATAGCTTAGCTTACTCTAATCTTTCACTCATGGCCATAAGTAATAAATATATTCCATTATAATTGTACTTGACTACTTCCATCAGAGTATATACACAAGAATTAGTCATTGTCATTCAA
Organism: Cupressus sempervirens; assembly: GCA_028749045.1. Lineage (NCBI taxonomy): Eukaryota > Viridiplantae > Streptophyta > Pinopsida > Cupressales > Cupressaceae > Cupressus > Cupressus sempervirens. The sequence continues at coordinate 444,770,534 of CM053783.1, read as the reverse complement.
TTAAAAGAAGAGGAAAGAATTAGCATTTTAATGTATTATGTTCATATTCAGGTTCTAAACAAAAATATGAAGTGATTCTAGATAATATATTCAGTCATACCTACTCATAATCTTATGACTATTAAAAGTACATCACTCCTATGTTTCACAAAGAGAGTTTCATTTTTATGTTTGATATTAACTACCAACAATACTCCAAAAACTACAGTACTAGCCAACCATAATTAAGGCAACAAACAATAGAATTTGATTTCTCTCTACTGCACTATGCATGTAAGATAACCATAGACCCCAATAAGAGTTTTCTTAAAATATTAAGGCATCTGACAGTAAATCACAAATGCTAAGTATCTAGAATTCTTATAATAATACTTCAATCATATGAGAAGACTTGGACCTTTAAAAATGCTACCATTCTCTCTTGTCCAATAGTTGTAACAATTTACTTAAAGGATTTGACAAAGTTCAACAATAGTGAACAACTAAACACCCCAAAAAGAAACAAAAATAGTAATCATATTAAATTATTAATTCTTTCTTACTCAAGTATCTGCAGGGAAATATAACAACCAAAATAATTTCCTATCTATGGATGAGCTCTCTAAGTTTTCCTACGCACACAATTTCTATTATCAAAACAAAGTTTATAGGAAAGAAACTATGATTTCATAAGCTGAATTTATCAATGGAGACTTTTAAAGAAATCATTTTTTTCTTCTCAATGACTTTACTACCAAAGGGCCAACTTTTATACTAAATATGCTCTGGACATAACTTCAAAATTCTAATAAGATATATGTACTCAAAGATATCGTGCCTAATCTACAAATTTATCTATAACTATATTTTTGTGGAAACCTCTCTCATCATTATCCTATAGACTTGAAATGTCCCTTTACTGATTTTGTATGATATTTCCAACCTCTAATTAGATCTTTAAGATCAAACAACCAATATTTCAAAGATCCACCAATTTCTCAATAAACCCCAAATCGGGTATGCTAGAAATAGTGCCAAAAGCTTCACAGCTTCACCTATTATTAATAAATCTGAAAGTGGACATTTTTACAAAAAATTGAGCAGCATAACAGCCTATAAAATGACATTTTCAGATCTGTATAACATGCACACAATAGCTCCCAAACGGAGGACAAAAACAATGCTCATCGGGCTCCCGAAAATAGCACAAAATAGCCCGGAATCACCACAAAAACTTAATAATCTATCACAGAAGTATAATCATATCCAAATACATATTTTCAGCTCTATTTTAACATTTAAAAGTCTAATATATAGCAGCAACCCAAATTGATATGAAATACTCAACTGGAAACACCAAACTCTTACAAAATATACATCCGAAAACTTACAAATCTGCACTGTTCAGCACAAAGGAAAACTTTGCATGAGCATGCACATGGAATGGCTTCAAACTTCTGTCTTTAGCCTTCCTGGAAACCTACAAACTCTCGTTCTTGGGTCTCTCTGGAAACCTGCAAACTCCCGTTCTTGGGTCTCCTCCACAGGTTTGGCAGCCTCTGAAGAATAACAAAGAAATGAGCAAAAATCAATTTCTGGAATGAGCCCAAAATGTCTCCAAACCCCTTAAAAGAGGGCATAACCCTAACTCACATCCAAGAGGGGTTAATAATAATTTTCATTTATTAGTCCATTCGCTTCCAAAGATTATCCCCTTTTGCTGAAACTTCACCTTTTTGGACTTGCCTGCCTTAGCAAAGATTATTATTTTTAATTATTTGAAAAGGAGACATGACAAGACTTTAGAAGATTAAATTAAACTTTCAATAGTTGCACTCATTCAACACTATTAATAGAAAAATAAAAGTAAGCATTATTACTACCAACCTCTATAGAGAGGTGCCTATGTAATGGAGAGAAAAGAAGAGACACTCCAACCATAAATGACTCAACAATTGCTTCACAGGCAACGAACATATAAAGAAATATACTAAAATTAAAGAGAGTCTTTCATTTATACAAATTGACATATTAAGCTGGCAGCAAAGGTTATGAGAAAGGAGAACCTGGAGTATTGCACCATAAATCCATGAAGCTTCAACTACCAAGTAAGATAATATCTTCAAGTTCATAGGTTGCTCCCTCAATATGTAGTAGAGACCCCAACTGAGAAGATGTTGTTGTTGCTAAACCTTTTCTCCGTTTGCCCTTCTAGGAGGTTCCTCCTTCCAGCCATCATTCTTCAGATTTTCCCTCCCTTGCTATAGTGGCAACATTCAAGTAGAAATCAATCAGTGTTGCATTCATCCATGGTGTGAGGATGATGAATTGAAAACAGCAGCACAAAGAATAAAAAAAATAGAGCAGCAAAACTCAAACATATCAAAGAGCTATAAAGTTTCTTCATGTTATTACAGCTGAGAGGAATGCTCTATTTATAGAGCTCATACATATTTCTGGAGGGTTCTTGAGAAGCTTCAAGAAAGGAAGCACTCTAGAGATTGCTACATAATTTTAAATTCAAATTTTGCACAAAGAGAGAGGCTCCAAGAAGCAAGTAGAAAGTTCTGGACTGTGCATTAAATGCCCAGCTACTATAATAAACATTATTTTTAACACCCCCCCATAATGTTTATTTGGAGAGAGTAGGAACATCTTTGAGCTACAATAGATCTCTAAATTTCGTAGATTTTACGATAAACAATGCTTTTGTAAATATATCAGCAAGTTGATCTTCTGTTCTGCAAAATTGAAGTTCCACCTCTTGTCTTTCAATTAGATCTCGAAAAAAATGATGATGCACTTCTATATGCTTGGACCTTGCATGATATACCGGATTTTTTGCTAGCTTGATAGTACTTTGATTATCACAAAATATTGTTGTTGGAGAGTCTTGTGGATGATGCAATTCTTCAAGTAACCTCCTAAGCCATAATGCTTCTTGAGACGCCTTTGATAAACCAATATATTCAGCTTCTGTAGATGAGAGTGACACTGTTGATTGCTTCTTGCTACTCCACGAAATCGGTCCCGATCCAAGATGGAAGATATATCCTGAAGTTGACTTTCTATCATCAATGTCACCTGCATAATCAGAATCTGTATATCCAACTAAAGTAGGTTCTCCTCCATATTTGTATTCAATGCCAAGCTGGTAAGTACCCTTAATATATCTTAATATTCTTTTAGCCGCTTTCCAGTGTTCAATGTGTGGATCTGCCATGTATCTCGATACAATACCAACTGCATATGCAATATCTGGTCTAGTTATAGTAAGATACAAAAGATTTCCAACAAGCTGCCTATATAATTTTCCATCCACTTTCTTTTGAGTAGAGTTAGCACCTAACTTTACTCCTATTTCACATGGTGTATTACATGGTTTACAATCACTCATATTGAATTTTTTAAGTACATCAAGAGCATATTTAGTTTGAGAGAGCATGATTCTTCCTTCTTCTTGTCATACTTGCATACCCAAAAAATAGTGCATTAGTCCTAAATCAGTTATTTCGAAAGCTTGTTTGAGTTGATTTTTAGTTATCTCAATATCATGTGCGTGATTTCCTGTAATAATCAAGTCATCCACATACAATACAATGATAACAACCTTATTATCACAATATTTTACATACACATCTGGATCAACATTACTTCTTTTAAATCCAACTTCTAGGAAGTACTTATTAATTTTTGAGTACCATTCCCTTGGTGCTTGTTTGAGACCATAGAGTGATTTTCTTAATCTACACACCAAATTCTCTTCTCCATACTTAATAAATCTTAGTGGTTGTTGCATATAAATTTCTTCTTTTAAGTCACCATGCAAAAATGCACTTTTTACATCCATTTGAAAAATTTTCCAACCAAACTTTGCAGCTAAAGCAACTATTGTACGAATGGAAGTCATCTTAGCTACTGGAGCAAAGGTTTCAGTATAGTCTATACCTTCTTCTTGTGAGAAACCTTTAGCCACTAACCTTGCTTTGTATTTTTCAATAGCTCCATCTGATGTGAATTTGGTTCTATAGGTCCACTTGCAACCAACCACATTTTTTCCTTCTGGAAGTGTTGTTAGTTCCCATGTTCCATTCTTCATCAAAGAATTGTATTCTTCTTGCATAGCTGCTTCCCATTCTTCTTTTCCTTTTGCTTCTTCATATGTGTTTGGAGTGTCAACCCGCATCACCTTAGTCATAAGAGCATAGTTAGCAAATATATATCTAGGACCTTCTTGATAAATTTCTTTGATGCTTCTAAATTTTTTTGGATTTTCATTATCACTTTCTTGAGTCTCATCCCATGTAGTGGTTTGCACACCTTGACTTTGACTATTGGTAGAAGTAGAATTTTCTTCATCAATCAAAATTGGAAAGAAAGATAATGTTGGAGAATTATCATTCTTAACATCTTCATCAAACCATACATTTCTTTTAATATAGATTTCATTAGTTCTAGGATTGTATAACCTATATCCTTTCGATTCCTCACTATATCCAACCATTGTGCACTTCTTGCTTTTCCTTTCAAGTTTGCTCCTCCTTTCATCAGGAATGTGAGCATATGCTTTACAACCAAAAATTCTAAAATGAGATACTGTAGGCTTTCTTCCACTCCATGCCTCTTCTGGTGTTATGTTCAAAACTGCCTTAGTAGGTGTTCTATTCAAGATATATACGGCAGTATGAACTGCTTCAGCCCAAAATTTAGCTTCTAGATTTCTAGAATGAAGCATGCACCTAGCCATTTCTATTATAGTTCTATTTTTCCTTTCAACAACACCATTTTTTTGGGGTGAATAAGAGACAGTTGATTCCTTTTTAATGCCATGTTCTTTACAAAAATCTAAAAGAGCTTTATTCATGTATTCAGTCCCTCTATCAGTTCTTAGTATCTTTAAGTACTTTCCACTTTGTTTTTCAGTCAAAGCTTTAAACTCTTTAAACTTTTGAAACACTTCATCTTTCTTTTGTAGAAAATACACCCAAATTCTTCTACTATAATCATCTATAAAAGTGAGGGCATACCTTGATCCTCCAATTGATGATGTTTTGAAAGGACCCATTACATCACTATGGACTAAATGTAGAGGAGTTTTTGCTCTCCATGATTTACCTTGAGGGAAACTTTCCACATGTTGTTTTCCCATTGCACATCCTTCACACACCTTAGGGCTTAATGATATCTTTGGCAGCCCATGCACCATTTGTAATTTCTCCATAAGCTTGAGACTTTGAAAATTGATGTGCCCCAAATGCTCATGCCATAACCTACTCATATCATCATATTGAGCAATAGCACACATATGTTTATCTCCACATTTAGAAGTAAATTCTTGAAATTTATATAATCCATTCTCCATTTTACCAATTGCAATGACTCTATAATTATCATTGACATCCTTGATTAAGCACTTATCATTGTAGAATTCTATTTTATGTCCTTGACTTGCAATTTGAGATACTGAAAGCAGATTTGTTTTTAATTCAGGGACTAATTTCACATTTTTGAACAAACCATTATCAATTTTGACATTACCAGTCCCTTTAACTTCTAAAGCACTATTATCCCCCAAATATATTTTCTCTATATTATTTTCACTTATTGATTCAAATTGATTCTCATTATGAGACATGTGTTGTGTAGCACCAGAATCAATAACCCAATCTTCTTTGAAAGTATTATTTTCTTTAAGTGCAACACGAAATGCATTTCTTTTAGAATCTCCTAATTTTGGATAATTATTTACTTTCTTTTCTACATCTCTTTTCTTCTTGAAACATTCATTTGCCTTATGACCCATTTTACCACAATAATGACATTTCCATTTACTTCTATTATGATCTATATATGAAATACTCTTATTTTCATTCTTCCAATTTCTTTCTTTAGATTCATTTTCTTGTGACTTCTTATAATATTGTTTTCCTTTCATTACAAATGCTTGAGATTCACCATCAAATGATTCTTTTTCTTTAACTTGTCTTTTCTCTTCTTGAACCAACTTAGCACACAATTCTTCTGATTTAATACTTTTTAATTTATCTGCAGTATCTAAACCCCTTATAAATGATTGATAAGATCCTGGAAGACTTTGTAATATAATTTGCACAAAATCTTTATCATCTATATCTTTTCCAAGAGAAGCAAGCTCATTTTTCTTTTCCTTTAACTTACTTAAATGTGGGACTATCTCTTGTGAGCTTGATAATTTCAAATTGTATAATTCAGTTGTGAGAGATAAGATTCATACATCACCTGAATTTTGATATAAATCTTTCAAAATCTCCCAAACTTTGACTCCACTTCTCTCATTACGAACTTCTGGAAAAACTTCTTCTGAAAGTGTAAGCTTGATTAGTGCTGCTGCCCTCTTGTCCCTTTTATCCCAATTATCTTGATCATTTCCTGGATTCGTAGGCCTTTGTTCACTACCAGTCACAATATCATAACAATTTTGAAGGGTTAGAGTGATTTCAACATGAGATACCCAATCATAATAATTTTTTCCATTTAATTTAACTGTAGGCAAAGTCACACCAAGTGATTCCATTGTTAAATTCTCTCCCTTTTTTTTTTTTTGGATGAGAATGAAAGATATTTAAGAACTTGAACACCCAAGCTTGAAACTGAAAAAATCTCACCAATTTGTTGAAGAAAAAAAACTTTTCTTTTGCTGCAATATCCTTCCTTTGATGTAGTTTTTTGTCCCAAACCAAACTGCTGTTCACTCCTTAGTTACAGCCTGCAAATGTAAAAATTCACACAAGAAAAACACATATATTCATTCCAAAAAGCATCATATATTCACAGCCCAAAGAACTGAAAATGCTATGATACCATGATGAATTAAAAACAGCAGCACAAAGAATAAAAAAAATAGAGCTTAAAAATAGAGCAGCAAAACTCAAACATATCAAAGAGCTATAAAGTTTCTTCATGTTATTACAGCTGAGAGGAATGCTCTATTTATAGAGCTCATACATATTTCTAGAGGGTTCTTGAGAAGCTTCAAGAAAGGAAGCACTCTAGAAATTTCTACATAATTTTAAATTCAAATTTTGCACAAAGAGAGAGGAGGTCCTTACAGAATGGAGAATCGTCTGTGATAATCATGTAGAGAAGGGTGATGAGTGATGAGCATAATGAAGCCCAGAGTCACTAGCGCCACTCTCACCATCCCAACTGTGGATACCCACGATTCCATTTTCTTCCCTTCTCATTCTATGTAGATTCTCCTAACACACCTTCCAAAATGAGACTGCCAAACTTACCACCCCCCACCCCCCGCCCCCCTCCACCCGGTCACTACATCTCCTCCCTCTTAAGTGCGAAGACCAGCAAATATAATGGTTTTAGAGTTCTTTCCCACAAAATTTGTAATTGTTTTCTTCTTAAAAACTCCCATCATCGCATATAATGAAGTCATTATTATTGTTGTTCCATTCTAATATAAGAAATTAAGTTATTACCTTAATCTACGCAATAGTTTAATAATGAATTCTTTGGTGTCTCATTAAGTGGGTTGTGACAGTTTCAGTGAAATCGGCAGGAGATTTGCAGTTTGATTGATTGATTTATCCCATTTCTCATGGATTAGACATCAATACAAAACGGATGAACATTGCTTTCTATGGAAACTCTTTCTTTCATGCTATATTTCTATTACAAAATAGTAGCGTCTACGATAGACATGATGGGCTAATAGGTACCTATACCAAAACTTAATACAAGCATTTATAATACTCGGAGAGAATATATGTTATAAAACAAACTCCATAGTACTAAGAGAAGGATGATATAATGCCTGATAGGCGGAGAACATTTCCATTCGACTTCTTGGCACACCATAACTGTAGTTATTAGCACACCAATTTACAGTTAATGCAGTATGGGCCACTATTACTGTATTTGTGCAACACACGGCACATCTCTTTCTAGCCCACTGCCTTTAAATAGGACGAGTACCCTTACGGGCATTGCAACTATCTATTGGAACTGCAGGATAAATAGAGAACAAAAGTGACTGGACTTTGCTCTACGGTAATTCTCCTTTCCACAGTTTAATTCTCCCCCTTCTCTATTTAGACTAGTTATCATATATTTTGCCATACTTTGCTTAGTTTTTCCCCCCGGCTATGGTAATGTGTCATTTGTTGGCGTCCTCTGTGTTTATTGTTGTATCAATCCATATTCAAAGACCTATGTATTATAATATATATGTGACTTTGTGTTTTCTTGTGGTGAGGTCACCCTTAAAAAAAATAAAATTCTGAATTAATTTCAAAATATGTAATATTAATATCGATTTATTTCTAGATTCGATTGTGTAAAGATTTTTACTATCAACATTTTGAATTACACTACGTGATCCATCATCAAGATGAAAGAGAGCAAGAGATGCAAAACAAAGTGAGTTGCAAATGTTGACTGAGCAAAAGATATAGGGACCAAGGGAAGAGAGATTGCACACACACTAAAGTTAGAAGTAAAGTAGGTAAAATGGTTGGACAAGGAACCACAAGGGACATATTACATAATTGAATCTAGAAACAAATCAATATTATGCAACGAATTGTGAAAATTTGATCTCTTTAATATGTAATATTACTCGATGATTGTCTTAAATATGAGATTTGGTATCTACAACGAATTCGTTATGTTATATGAAAAAAAAAAGGTGAACAAGATGAGGGCAAAGAGTGAAGAAATAGACTCATGGTTTAGATTGTGGAGCACTTTGTGTTATACAAAAAAAAAATGAACAAGACCAGGGCAAAGAGTGAAGAAATAGGCTCACGGTTTAGATTGTGGAGCACTGTGATTAGAGGGAAATGCAATTTTGAATTATGATATATTGGTTAGTTTCTGGCTTACTTTAAGCTTGAATGGTTTGTTATACTAAAATGTATGAAACATGGTAACAATTTTCCCTTGTTATAGAATTTCATCTCAAACCAAAATTAATAATAACATCAAATAGATATCCACTTCTAACTAATTCTTTATGAATTTCTTTGCCAAGTTTCACTGTTTCCAACCTAACAAACTCTATAGGTAGGATACTAATTTGTGTGTCCCTTCTAAGAGACAAAAATCTTCTCATCCAAGAAAGTGGTGCGGTAGGTACTATGACATTGGAATCACTTGCAAGTGTCTTTGAGAACTTAAAGTCCAAATATCGGAAGGACTAAAAGTTGTATAATTTGTCATGTATTGCATATGTATTTAATTTGCCATTTCTTATAAGAGTGGTTCAAGGTTGGGAACCACTTAAACATCCTTTTCATGGTTTAGAGGTAATGTCATTATGGTAGAGGATTTTGTAAGAGAATGAGCCTCATGATTATGTCATTTACATAGAAGAAGAACTTTCTTCTTTAACTCCTTACACTCAACTCTTCATTGAAGTTATTCTTCTAGCATTGAGAATAGATGCTATGAATTCCTGGGAGCCAGGGGACTCTAAACCTATGCTATGTTTTTTGGAGACATGGGAGAAGTTACTACTAGCTTCAGTACTTCATAACATTCTAAATCATATAGTGATGCCCAAATTAACAGCAACAGTAGATACTTTGGATCCTCATAGGGACACTTTTCTAATACATGCATGGTTATATCCTTGACTTCATTGTTGGGCCAACATATGGAGCCTTTACATCCAACCATTTGTTATAAATTGGGGAATGTGCTTCATGCCTGGCATGCAAGTGATGCATCTGCATATGCAAATTTATCACCTCAAAAAATTGTACTTGATCCTACTAGCTAGGAACAACTGATTGTTCATTTTATTGTACATAATTTGATGATAGTTCTACATGAATTTGTAATCAACCCAACTAATCAACAACTAGAACAATTTAACTAGGTTGTGACTTGTTTCTTTCTAAAAATATCTTTTATGATATACTTTTATAAAATTTCTTGCAAACTCTGCCCATTTTTCTTGGTTTACATTATTTTTGTGTAGGATCTTGAGTTAAGTCACTTAGCACAGGTTGAGTGAGTTTTAATATTTTATTATTTGGATTCTGGAATATGTATATAGGTGGATCAATTTTTCCATTGTGCTAAGATGTAATAAGCACCTTAGAAAAGATCTCTTTGTATATATAAAGAGTTACATACATAGACACACACACACACACACACACACACGTATATATATATATGTGTGTGTGTGTGTGTGTGTGTGTGTGTGTGTGTGTGTGTACATACATACATACATACATATACATACATACATCCATACATACATACATTCATACATATCTACTGCATCAACACAACTCTCATTTTATATTGATTACTTATTTGGACTATCTTTCTCCCATTGATAAGTTTTGATAGTGGTAGAGAACTAATTATCTTAGTTGTTGATGAGAACCAATAGACATTATTGTCTAGCTTAGGGACATAAAGATATGGGTGCAATGAAGGAAATGTCATAATTTTTGTTTCATTATGCCTCTTCATTTTGATTTTGTTTAAGGGAAGCCCATAAATGCTAATAGAAAACAACAATGCACTTTCTAAGAGTTTACAATTGTTAAAAAAAATTAATTTTATAATAAAAAATGCACCTAAAGAGCTATTAGCTCATAAGCAAGAACATGGTGTTGAAATAGTAAAAAAAGTGCTTGACATGATAGGTCCACAAGTGAGGGTGTTGACCAATCTTGTAAACTTGAATGTTGAAATGAAAGCTATCAAGTATCAAACACCTATGCTAGAGTTACAACACAATGTGAAGTTGATCTTAGGTATGGTAGAGGAAGATACTTAGAAGTTTGATAATCAAAATTTAAGGCATGAGAGAGAGAGAGAGAGAGAGAGAGTCTGTGGAAATATACCAAAAGGAGAAGGTGTGGCTTTAGAAAGAGACTATATAACAGAAACAACAGCTAAACAACATAGTGGATATTATGGGAGCCACTGGATAGAATCTAGGAAAGTGTTGTAGTAGGTACTATAACATTGGAATCACTTGCAAGTGTCTTTGACAATTTACAGTCCAAATATCAGGAGGATTACAAGTTGTACAATTTGTGATGTATTGCATCTACATTTTCTTATAAGATTGTTTCAAGTGTTGGTACAGTCTAACTATGATGATCCCAAGTATACATTTTTTCTAAGAGTGTTTCAAGGTTGGGAACCACTTCAACATCCTTTTCATATTTTAGAGGTAATGTCATTGTGGCAGAGGATTTTGTAAGGGAATGAGCCTCGTGATTATGGCATTTACACTGAAGCAGAACTTGCTTCAACTTTTTATGCTCAACTCTTCATTGAAGTTATTCTTCCAATAGTGAGAATAGCTACTACAAATTCCTAGGAGCCAAGGAACCCTAAACCTATGCTATGTTTTTTGGAGACATGGGAGAAGTTACTACCAACTTTAGTACTTCATAACATCCTAGATCATATAGTGATGCCCAAATTAACAACAACAGCAGATACTTGGGTTCCTCGCAGAGAGACTCTACCAATACATGAATGGTTACATCATTGGCTTACATTGTTGTGCCAATGTATGGAGCCTTTATATCCAACCATTTGTTATAAATAGGGGAATGCACTTCATGCCAAGAATGCAAGTGATGCATCTTCATATACAATTTTATCACCTTGGAAAACTGCATTTTATATTGCTAGGCAGGAACAACTAATTGTTCATTTAATTGTACCTAATCTAATAATAGTCCTATAAGAATTTGTAATCAACTCAACTAATCAACAACTAGACCAATTTTAACTAGGTTATGGCTTGTTTCTTTCTAAAAAATGTCTTCTATGATATGTTTTTGTATAATTTCTTGCGAACCTTGTCTATTTTTCTTGGTCTGCATTATCTTTGTGCAGGATCTTGAGGTAAGTCACTTAGCACAGGTTGAGTGAGTTTTATTGTTTTATTATTTGGATTCTAGAATATGTATGCAACAAGGGTAGAGAAAGGGCACGAAGATCATAAGGGCATGGCACACCAACACAATCACAAAGCTAGGGCACAACCATAGATTGACTGGATATTATTATATTACTATCAAGCTTATTCGATGCCATGGACAACAAAAAAAAAAAACATTTTATCAAGTTTAAGATATCATATAGGGCATAAGATATTGAAAGCTAGTGTGAAACAATAGAAAGACTAAATAATGAGGAGAATGCATTATAAGAAAAATACCATGGCAACAAAATCCAGAGAAAGGGGAACAAAATGTAGAGCAAGGGCATAGCTAAGGAATCATAGATCTCCAAACTCTTTTGAAACTTCTCTAAAACCCTAGTTCAGAGCTCTCCACAATCTTTCACACATAGCTCTCCACAATTGATCAAATGGGAATGATTAATGTCATGTTTCTTTTTTTTTTCTTTATAATCATACTGATGTCGTAATTATGACACCAACATTGGTATTGTGATGGCGTCGGGGACAATTGCAAAAGAAAAAAAAATGAAAATTGCCACAAATTACACCATCGTCATAATTTGACACCAAATATTTTAGTGTAATTATCTTGCAATACAATTACTAAAAATCTCAATCATTGTTGAAGCCACATATACCAAAGGTTCCCATAGGACAGAAAAGAAGAAGAACACGATAGGTTTATCCCACAACTTTGTTGATTCAATATTTATTTATCTCTCGTGTTATTTCTTCACCATGTGATTGTCATGGAGATATACTACAAGAGTAGTTGTAACTTAGAATTATAAGTGTTTGGTGAATTGTGACATCAAATTACTTAATAAGCTCTCATGATTATGGTCCATTTAAAAGCACCACAACATAAGGTGAGAAAAAGAGCATCCTTAATTTTGAAGTTTGCATGTTTGTGCTCTAGAAAGGAGCTTATCTCTTTTGAGTGTTTCAAACTGCTAAGATAAGTAATATGTAAGTTTAGTCTTCGTGAGAGGTAGAGTTTCCCTAAAGTAATAATTGAGTGCCCATTAGTCTATTAAAGAAGAACTATGCAAACTTTCTCTCTTGAATGTTCTATTATACAAAAAGAAGAGACAAACAAGACGAGGGAAAAGTGTGAAGAAATAGGCTCACGGTTTAGATTGTGAAGCACTATGATTAGAGGGAAAATACAATTTTGAATTATGATATATTAGTTAGTTTCTGGCTTCCTTTAAGCTTGAATGGTCTATTTTACTAAAACGTATGAAACATGGAAATAATTTTTCCTTGTTATAGAATTTCATCTCAAACCAAAATTAATAATAACATCAAATAGATATCCACTTCTAACTAATTCTTTTTTAATTTCTTTGCCAAGTTTCACTACTTCCAACCTAACAAAATCTACAGGTTGGATACTAATTTGTGTGTCCCCTCTGGGAGACAAAAATCTTCTCATCCTACTAGTGCCCATTAGTCTATTAAAGAAGAACTATGTAGATTTTCTCTCTTCAATGATTTCTAACAGTGATGAATTTGTGCCAGCATGAAAGATAACATAAAGGGATTGAATTTTGGAGACTTTTGCTTTTCTCATGTGCAAATAGAACTCCATATTTAGAGAAGGGAGTATCCCATTCATTTCCACAATTACAACTGAATAGCAGGTCATAAGTCTCTCACAAATCTCTCTACTGATCAATGTTACTCATATGTAAGCTACTAGTTGCAATGTCTCACAAAGTGTGGAGCGCACACCAATTATTTTCACTTTTGAGGGAGGGACCCTTCACAACATTGTGTTCCTTCTTTTCTACTACCCTTCAATCAAGCTACAAAATAGTTGCAGGAATGCACTACAAATCTTGTTTGAAAATCTACCAACCACACTAGTGTAATGGGTTTGGTTGCTTCCAAATTACCTTGATAAAGAATTGGAGAAGTGCTAATATGTCAGTGCAACCACCATCTACAATGTGTTCTCTTGACTATACTCAACATCGCAACCTTCAAGATGCAAGTTCTTGATAAAAGAAGAGTTGGGACTGCTCATGGTCTCAAAAGATCAATTGAAAAACCAATGTTTTTTATGTATTCATCTAAATGCATGGTCAATAAAAAATTATTTCTAAAAGGTTAAAGGAGATTGAACATGAACTGGACAAGTGTTACACTACTTGGCAATCATTATTATACCAAGAGACATTCTAGAAAGGCATCAAAGATATCATTGGTACCATTATTATTCCTAGATATATATTCTATAATAACATCAATGATGCCATTAATAGCACTTAATAGGAAGAATCACCTTGCAATAACTTGAATTAAAACCTCAAACTTCCATCAAAATGCTCTGGAACTGTGTCTAATGTAGAAAGTCTAGTAGCGCTCCAAGCTCCTCTTTGGCCTAGGCTTTGACTATCATTGCAAAGCAAAGAATACTATCATCAAGATTAACATCACCAAGATTTGGATCGATCCACCCTTTAAATTTCACTTTTTTCTCTCTCCTTCCATAAAGGGTTTAATTGGGGTTCAAAGAAGACCTATCCTCCCTGCTAATGTAACTCCCCCTTCACACACAATGGCTTCTTTTCCAAAAATCAGCTCTAGCGGCATATCTTCAAACGTAAACACATCAAGCTTAGGGGTCACCTATCCATCTACAACATATTTTGCATCCATGTATATGTGTTCACTGTCTTGTCAGAACATTCATCCTTGATTTTACTATTTCAAAATTCACAATTCAACCCAGAAACTTCTATCCAAGAGAAAATAACTTTTCACATGCTTGTGCATAACACTAGAGGTTGTTGTTGGATACAATTGGTTAATTGTGTGTTGTCTTTTATGTTACACAAATGTCATGTCAATTTTAGTCAGTGTATGTCGAGCTCACTCGAGCAGTGAAGATAGTTTTTTGTGTCTACCAAGCATTCTTGTGTCTACCGGTTCAGAAGGTAGTGTCTACTGAGTTCACTCCAGTGTCAAAGGAAAGTCTATTGAAGATGAGTGTTAATTGAGCTCACTCAATTAATGAAGGAAAATTTGGATGGAATCAATGCTAACTGAGCTCACTTGGTTGCTAAGGATTTTCGTGAGTTTGCAGTATTAACCAAGCTTCTGTTGGTTAACAAAGGAAATCATTTCTAAGTCAGTGTCTATCAAACTAGGTCAACTAATGAAGGATTTTCTTATTTTGTTGTATTAAGCTTAATTAATTAATTTATTGATTCAAGCCAACTAAGGTGATGAATATTTATTGTTCTAAGTTGTATTTGAGCTGACTTGAATCAGTGAAAGATATAAGGTCAAGTTGTGATTTCAAAGTGTGTTATTCATGATGATATGATTGAAGAGTTAGTGATGAGAAAAGGAAGTGAATTTGAAGGATAAGAAGAATATCCTTGTGGAGTAGCAAAGCCATATTCAATTAGGAAGGATCAAGTACAAGTTTGAACAGAGACTTGTAAACAAAAAATCAGTTGCATTCAAATTAGGTTATCTCATTGTTACTCTCTAACCATTGTAGCAGTGATCTAAATCTCTTAACTGAGTTGGCTTAATAGTTATTTGTAAGCTTTCTAACAAGGTGACAATTCTATTGAATTGTCTCAAGACCTCTAACAAGGCCACTCCTAATAGGGTGATTAAATACTCTAATAGGGTCACACCTAATAGTTTTGTTTTGTAACTTTTAATAGGGTTGGCTCCTAACAAGGCTCACTTTAGAAGAGTGAAAATACTAACTAATTGCAATTGGTGATTTTCCCAAATTGGGTTTCCATGTTAAATCTTGGTGTCAAATATGTTCATGTTATTTCTTTTATGTGTTTTGTAGCTAAGTTAAATTCATGGTAATCACAAATAATATCTAAAGTTTTGCATGTTAATTTTTACCAAGCAATCCTAGTGTTTACCGAGTTACAATATTTCTTTATTTGCTGAGTATCAATAGTATTCAGTTATCAGAGTTAATTTTGTATTGACATCTAAGGGATCTAGGATTTATTTTAGTGGTAACTGATTCACCCCTCCCCTTTAAGTTACTCCTCTTGTATTTCCAATAATTGGTATCAGAGCTTTTGGTTCTTGCAGAGAAGGTTTCAAGGACCTAAGCTAAAGATCGAGATGGCTTACAAAAGAGAGATTCCCAAGCTGAATAGAAACAACTATATAGCATAGCAAGGACTTATGAGGTTACATCTAGCTACCATCAGTGATTCAGGTTGCAAATATCTTGATACTGAATACAAGACTCCCACTAGAACTTTGTCAGTTGAAGATATGGCTCAAAAGAAGAACCATAATATCATGATGATTGATGTTGCAACTGCTCTCAGTTATGCTGAATTTGATGAGGTAAATGATTGCAAAACTACTTACGAAATGTGAAACAAACTGAAAGATATCTATGCAAGAGATGACAATGTAAAAAGAGCTAAAGTAGAAAGCCTTAGAGGACAATTTGATCAAATGAGAATGAGAGAAGATGAAAACATTGCAAAATATGTGGAAATGATTAAGGCTAGTGTAAATGCAATCAAAGCATCTAAAAGAGATATTAAGGAGGAAACTTTTGTAAGTAAAGTGCTCAGAACTCTTCTTCCTATTTATGCAATTAGAGTGTCTACTATTCAAGAAATGAAATGTGATCCAAATCGCAAACTAGGTTTGGATGCTCTAGTTGGAAGATTAATAGCTTTTGAATCAAACAACTATGATAACTATGTTTATACTTCAAAGAATATTGAATCTACATTTAAAGCTAAACTCACACTCAAAGAAAAGGGTAAAAAGTCAAATTCAAGTCAAACAGGAAGTGAAGAAGATGGAACATCATAAGAAAGTTCAAATAGTGATCTTGAAGTTGTTGAAGCCCTACTTGCAAGAAAATATTCCAAAGAAAGAGAAAAGTATAAAGGTAAAGTTTCTCTGATCTACTTTTCTTATGAAGAAGTTGGTCACATTGCTGCTAGGTGTCCAAATAAGGAAATCAAGGATGAGAATAAAAGCAATAAGTATAAAGGCAAAAAGGACTCCAAGAACTACAAGAACTTCAAGGAAAAAGGTAAGAAATCTTATTTTATAGCTAAAGATTCTAATAACAGTGAAGATGAAATGGTATATATTGCTATGATAGATGAATCTGATAATGAAGGAGATGAAATGACACTTATCTCTTATGTTAGAAAAAATGATACATGGATTATTAATAGTGGTTGTTCACATCATATGACTAGAGATAAAACTAAATTTGAGAATATGGAACCTTATGATGGAGGTAGTGTAAGATTTGGAAACAATGAACCTTGTAACACAAAAGGAAAAGGATGCATCTTGTTGACTAAAGAACTTGTATGTAACAATTCTTATTGGGTTGAAGGACTAATGCATAATCTACTAAGTGTGGCACAGTTGAACAACATTGGATTCAACTTAGAATTCATGAATGGAAAGGTCAAACTACTGGATGGTAAAATAAATTTGGTTGGATCTGGTAAGAAAACAAAAGGTAATCTATTTTATTTTGATCTCGATGAAATTTCATGTTTTATTGCTCAAGTAGAAGAAAGTTGGTTATGACACAAAGGCTATGTCATGTAAAATTTGGTAATCTAGTTAAGATAAGCAAACAAAAAAGAGTAAGAGGTCTTCCTAGTTTGAAGAAGCCTGACATGGGTCTATCCAAAAATTGTCAAATTGGTAAGATGGGAAAAACTAGCTTCAAAAGCAAAGACTATCAGTCAGAAGAATTTTTTGAAATTGTTCATACAAGTTTATGTGGACCTATTGGAATAGAAAGCTATAGTGGAGAAAAGTTTTTTTATTCTGTTTGTTGATGATTATTCTAGAATGATGATTGTAATCTACTTAAAAGAAAAGTCTAAAGCTTTTCAAAAATTCAAATGGTATCTAGCAAGAGTAGAAAAAGAAACTGAGAATTTTTTGAAATGTTTGAGATCAAATAGAGGTGGTGAATTCATCTCCAATGAATTAGATAATTTCTGCATTGAAAAAGGAATCAAAAGATAGGTATCAGCCCTTGGTACACCTCAACAAAATGATATAGCTAAAAGAAGAAATAGATCTATCATGGATTGTGCAAGAACCCTAATGATTGAAAAGAATGTTGCTCTCAAATACTGGAAGCTATTAGCACTGCAGTTCATACCTTGAACATAGTATAGTTGAAGAAAGACTCAAACCAAACACCTTATCAGCTATGGTATGGCTACAAACCTAATGTAAGTTACTTGAAAGTATTTGGCAGCAAATGTTATATCTTGAAAGAATCTAGAAAAGGCAAATTTGATGTAAAAGGTGATGAAGGCATATTTTTGGGATACTCCTGCAGAAGTAAAGTATATAGATGTTTGAATTTGTCTACTCATAAAATCATAAAAAGTGCACATGTGAAAACTGATGAGTTTGTAGAAAGGAGTGAAGAAGAAAGTAGCAAAGAGCTAGAAGATTATACAAGATTTGTTTATTATGAACCTGATACTTTTCCAATCACATCTAAAGGTAATGAGGCTTCACCTCTCAAGCCCCCAAAATCTTCAATGGCTACCGAGTTGCATATAGTGCAACATAAGTCACAATCTGAAGGACCCAAGTTGAAGTCAGAGGCTACCGAGCTAGTTCAAACAAAATTTGATGGACCTGAGTCACAGACAGAAGGACTCGAGCTTGAAACTAAAATTCAAGAAGAAGATGGTGGAACTCATTCAAAGACCAAAGAGCCCGTGTTAGAAAAATATGTTAGAAGACAGCATGCACTTGATCAGATCATTGGAGACAAATCTAATGGAACAATGACAAGAAGTAAATTGACATATACATGTTTACTTATTGAATTTGAACCTAGAAATGTTAAAGATGCATTGGATAATGAAAGTTGGGATAAGGAAATGAATGAACAAATAAAACAGATTGAAAAGAAAAAAATTGGACTCTTGTTCCTAGACCCAAGGATAAAAATGTAATTGGCACAAAATGAGTGTTTAGAAATAAGTTGAATGAAGATGGAGAAGTTTCCAGAAACAAAGAAAGATTGGTATGTAAAGGCTATTCCTAAGAAGAAGGTATTGATGATGGTGAGACTTTTTCTCCTGTAGCAAGATTAGAAGGTGTTAGAACTTTACTAGCATATGCAGCACATAGGGGATTTAAAATATATCAAATAGATGTTAAATATGCATTCTTGAATGTAATTCTTGATGAGCAAGTCTACATTGAACAACTAGAAGGTTTTGTAGATCCTAGCAAAAAAGACATGGTTTGCTAATTACACAAAACACTATATGGCCACAAGCAAGCTCCCAGAGCTTGGTATGAAAGTCTACATCACTATTTGGTACAGATTGGCTTTCAAAAAACAAATGATAACAATATCTTGTATATCAAAGAAGGACTAGACAGAAGTTTATATTGATAGGAATATTTGTTGATGATGCTTTATTCACAAGAAATGATGACTTATGCAAGGGATTTTCAAAAGAAATGAGTAAAGAATTTGAAATGCCTATGCTTGGAGAGATAAAATTCTATTTTGGGTTGTAGATACAGTAGAACAAAGATGGCATCTACATCACTCAATCTAAATATATCAAGGAGATATTAAAGAAATTTGAAATGGAAGATTCAAAACCTATTGGAACCTCTATGTCTATTGGACATAGGCTTTCCAAAAATGATGATTCCAAGGTAGTAGATTAGATCACATATAGATCTATGATTGGAAAACTGTAGTATGTAGTGCATACAAGGCTTGATTTTGCATTAGCAGTTGGTATGGTGGCAAGACTCTCAGCAAATCCCAAAGAAAATAAAAAATGATGGTAATCAAGAGAATCATGAGATTTCTGAAAGGTACTAAAGATTATGGCCTATGGTATAAACTTGGAGGCAATTTGAACTTGAAGTTATTTACTGACATTGATTGAACAGGAAGTATTAATGACAGAAAGAGCACTAGTGGTGGACCATTCTTTCTTGGTAAAAAACTAGTGTCTTGGACAAGCAAGAAGCAAAATTGTACATCCCAATCCATAGTTGAGGCATAATATGTGGTAGCAGTAGTTAATCATTCAAACGTTGTTTGGTTCAAGCAACTATTGGTAGGTATGAAAATAGAGATCAAGGATCTAGTTGTCATATACTCTGATAACACTAGTGCAATCAATATATCAAAGAACTTAGTGATGCATTCCAAGACAAAGCACATTGCTATAAAATATCACTTCTTAAGAGAATTGGTGCAAAATAAAGAAGTCAAATTGAAATATGTTAATACAAAAGAATAGATTGTAGACATATTCACCAAGTCATTACCTAAGGATGCATTTTTGTATCTAAGAGGTAAGCTAGGGGTCATTCCCCTATCTAAAGCTCACTAAATGAAGTTTAGTGATGCATCAACTAGAGTGTGTTGAAGATCATCAGTTGATGTAGAATAGACAAGAGCATATTGCAAATGAATTAGCACTTGAGGTACATTGATATTAACAAAGTTGTTGTCTTTGGCATGTGTTGTCAAAGAGAGAGAAATTTACTATCATATCTCGAAAGAAATTTCTCGAAGAGGGAGAAGTTTGTAGTAAGAGGCAGAAGTGTGCAGAAGTTTTCTGACAGAGGGAGAAATCTGGAGGTAGGAAAGAGTTCACATTGACAGAGGGAGTTTCATGGATGAGAATTTCAATGAAACTAAGGATATATTCCTTATTTTATTCTTCCTCTAGAATTTCATTGTGCTATGACATGTTGTGTTACCATCAATGCCAAAGAAGGAGATTTTTGGATACAATTGATTAATTGTGTGTTATCTTTGATGTTACACAAATGTCATGTCAATTTCAGTTAGTGTATGCCGAGCTCACTCAGCACTAAAAATAGTTTTCTGTGTCTACCGAGCATTCCTGTGTCTGCTGAGTTCATAATTTAGTTTCTATTGAGTTCACTTGGGTGTTAAAGGAAAGTCTACTAAAGATGAGTGTTAACTAAGCTCACTCGGTTAATGAAGGAAAAGTTGGATGGAATTAGTGCTAACCAAGCTCACTCGATTACCAAGGATTTTCATGAGTTTATAGTGTTAACCGAACCTCTATTCATTAACAAAAGAAATCATTTCTGAATCAATGTTTACCAAACTAGGTCGGCTAATGAAGGATTTTCTTATTTTGTTGTATTAAGCGTAATTGATTTATCTATTGATTCCATCCGACTAAGGTGATAAATATTGATTATCCTAAGTTGTATTTGAGCAGACTTGACTAATTGAAAGATATAAGTATAAGGTCAAGTTGTGATTTCAAAGTGCGTAATTCATGATGATATGATTAAAGAGTTTGTGATGAGAAGAGGAAGTGAATTTGAAGGATAAGAAGAATATCCTTGTGGAGCAGCAAGGCCATATTCCATTAGGAAAGATCAAGTACAAGTCTAAAAAGAGATCTTTAAATGACAAATTAGTTGCATTCAAATCAGGTCATCTCATTGTTACTCTCTAACCATTGTAG